>CM039679.1:24323972-24982550 GCA_022537955.1 Schmidtea mediterranea | reverse complement strand
AAATGAGATGAAGACTGAGCAATCAAGCGGATATCAAGAACGAGAAACCTAAAAGAGAATCGTGACAAATCAATAATAAAGGAAGATTGAGCATATCAATGTGTAACATGTGCTGAACATGTGAAATAATTTATACTCTTGTGAATATGTCACATGTGAAGCGTGCGGGAAAAATCAATTAGTAGTCCAGTATGTAGAAAGCGATCACGGGCGATTCAAGTGATTCCGTTTCGCTGATGCGAGTAGATAGAACGAAAACAATGTGTAAAGAAGTGTAATAAGATAAACGTAAAACAAAAAATAATAAAAACCCCACAAATACAGATGATGTTAAATTATGAAAATTTTGAGATGATCGAAAGAGAAAATAATCATTATTAAATTCAAGAATTAAATGAACCAAACGAGACGAATAAACCAAAAGATAGAAAACGTACAGAACAAAGAAGTCAGAACGAAAACCAATCCGAACAACTAAAAGAGATTAAAGAGAATGGCAACAAAGGCGATGAGATCAAAAAAATATTAACATCAGTAGAAGGACGATACTGAGAGGATAACGTTAAAGATAAAGATTGATAAGAGAAGAATTAGAACAACAGAACATGAATTCTGAGGGAAATAATGACCATATCAAGACGAGAAGAGGAACTAGTAAAAGAATCGATTGCAGAACCAAACAGAATCATAAACCAAAAAGGAGATCAAGAATGTAGAGCAAGAGAAAACAGATCAACAAAGCGAAATCGAAAGATTGCGAGAAGTGATAAAAGACAAAGAAGCAGAGATACCGAGAAGAAGGAGAGAGACGATAAAAACTTATACAGCAAATCAGCAGAAATGGGCAAATTAGCACCACATACCGAATAGAGAAGACAAAGAGAACCATTTGACAAGCAAAGAAGGCAAAACGACAAGCACGTCCTTTGTGAAAGCCAGATGGACGAGATAGAAACACTCAAGGAGTAATTTGGAAGCACGAATTAGACACTACATTCAGCAAATAGCCGAAGAGGAAGATAGAGCTAAGAGCTTACAAAGCTAAATGGGAAGAATTGCGAAAAGGACAACAAGTTGAGAAATCAAGGGTCAAAACCATCAAAAAAATTAGAGAGCCCAGAGACGATAGACAGGAAAGAATAAGTGATCCAAACAATGCGGAAGCGGAAAGTGGAAAGACAAGTATGAGTGTCGAAAGAATCGAGAATACGATACAATGGAACATATACAAAAACAAGATCACGAGATAGTATGGCAACAAACGAGAATGAAGGAGATCTAATAGAACAAGAAGAGTACTCTTAAACAGAGACAAAATACAGACAAATAAAAAACGGAAGACAAAGAAAAGTGGATCAATATCAGAAGCAAGAAGATGGAAAAACCAGTACCAAGAAGCCAAGAAGAGAGATAAGACTGTTACCCAAAAAGATAATGAATTGGAACGATTGGGAAGCTATGGAACAAGTCGAGTGCAGAAAGAAACAATTGAGAACGAACGAAGAATCAAACAATGGAATACCATGAACGAGCCCAGACAAAATACAATAAGAAGGCTCAGGAAAACCGACAGGACCCTTCAGAAAATGGACTTGATCAGCTTAATCAAAAGATAACGGAAACCTACACGAACAAACGGATGAAGACGGCAGAAACCAACAATTAAACGAAGGATACAGAACTCCAGCAGGAGTGAAGACGGACACCGAGGAGTTGCAGTATTTAAAGAGATCCAGTTTGAGACATCAGACACAAGCAACGAGCAGTTGAAAGAACAAGTTGAGCCAGAGATAGAAAGCAATGAAAGCAAGGATATTGAGGAGAATGAACAGTAATCTGAGAAAAGAAATCGAAAAGCTAAAAGCGTTGGAAAACACGCATCGTTTGTAATACGCAGTGAAGAATTAAAGAAAATACGGAATATCATTGCTATTCTCGTTAGAACCGAAAGAGATACAATATCAAACGCTTTACGTGCAGAAATAAAACTTGCAGAGCCGCCACCAATCCTGCCATGCCGATTATACGCCAACTGAAATTATAAACCAAGTAACCGCCGAACCCGATGAAGATTCGGGAGACGGACGAAAACGAATAGTGTAAACCTAAAGAGGAAAGATTGTAAAAAGGTAAAAAGACAATAAAATAATAAAAACGATAAATAACAAATTGTAATCGAGTATATTTTAGCGCATGGAATTTGAATAAGTAGGAAAGTCCGGAATGAATCTAGAAACGAGAATACGTACCTAAGCCCAATTCAAGTTAGTAGAACCAATCGAGCAAGACCACTGAGGTATTATAGTAAAAAAGGTGGAGAGCCGAAAGAAGGAATGCGAAGAGCTAGTGGAGGAACAAGATTCAGAAATCCGCCAAGAATATAACATCAGTTAATGCAATCTAAACAACTAGCCAATATGATGAAAACGAAACTAACATCTAGCATGGGAGAAAACAGAAATCAAAAGAGGAAAATGAACGATTGAGGCGAGAATTAGCACGAAATAAAGACTCGTGTAATCCTGGGAAGATTATTGGAAAACCCGAAGCAGAACGAATTGAGAGATAGCAGAAAAAGCGAACAAAGATAACGTAATACAACTAGAAGGACCAGGTTGTAAAGAAGCCGAGGATAAAAGAAAGTCATCAACAAGCTCAGGACGAAATTAAAAGCTACAGGAACAGCTCCATGAATACGAGACAAAGCTGGAAAGAGCAAACAGCTAAACGAATAAATATAAAGTCAACTGTAAAGAAACAACGAAAGAAATAAATTTCAGAGAAAAATAAATAACCAACAAACGAATATCAAAGAAAACAAGAGCGACTAAAAGAACTCCAAAGAACTAACCGAGCGATTAATAAAGCCAAGTCCTGAATAATGAGATTCTCCAGAAAACAAAACTAAAAGAGAGCGGAGATACACTCAACCCAGAATAAAAGAAATAGAAAGGGCTAAACTCCACTGTAATAAACGAGAATATCTTGTACAATAAATAAATAAATTGATTATGTATTCGAAAATAGAAGTTATGAACCCAAACCTGTGATAATAATGAATTGATAATATGAGAAAATTGCAATACTGAGAACCCGTTAGAAAAACGGAAATCCCACCCTTCAGAAGAGAGGACAGCACCGTGTGCCCGATTTCAAAGAAATTTTTAGTAACCCATTGAATGAGAATGTCAACAAATAAACCTCCAATGTATACATGCCCCACAAAAGAAAACAGACGAGTTGAAACAGAATATCGAGAAACCCAAACAATGGTACAAACCCTACTGAAAAACATGAAAAATAGCCAATATTAAAAAATGAGAACGTGAGATAAAGAAAACCCTGGAAACCCTCATCAGACAAATTCCAAAGAAAAGCCAAAGCAAATCCATAATAAATTAACCAAGAATTCAAAAAACGTCCTATCAATTCAAAAAGCAACAAGAAACCAAATCAAACAGAAAAATGAACCCCATGCAATGACAAGTCTAAAACAACGAACTAATACTTAACCTGATTAGTATAACATTCTAACATAATACCCTAATATAGTTGTCTCAATCCTCGCTAACGAACAACAAGCAAAGGCAAAAATACCCAAATCCAAAAGTCAGAAGAATTTCACTCAATTCGAAAAAACACCAAACCCAACGAAAATGACAAGACTCTCGCAGATCCATCAATCACCCTTTCAAGTCAAACCCAGCTCGGAAAGCGAACCCAAGCCCGTCAGCGATTCGATCGAAAACAAATACAATGAAGTTTACAGCAACTGATATGATTGAACTGATTTTCCTAACTCGAACTTGATTTACATTGATTGAACTGATTCATAACTCATACTATCTACAGTGATTCGAAAACTAATATTGACCACCCTATGATATTGAACTACACAATATAGTGATTATGTACTGTAGCCGGACTTAAGTCCATCTTTCTCTTGTATTAAACCTACATTGACAGTTATGAATGTGAATATTGAAAACGGAATTGTAGTATTATTTTGAAATCATTAAATTGCGGGTCGCAATTTGACGGACCCCCGAGTGTTTATGTTGGGCCAGAACGTAAACGGCCTTGAAAAATGTTTAAATGGATCAGAAACACACACGCAGATACAACACGCAATTTAAAATAAACCTGAAAAACACCAATTAAACCATATAAAATCTAAGAAATAAAAGAATTAAATATAAATTAATAAACATAAAAATAAATTAAAATATTAACAAAATGCACCAAGATCCGCACGATACCTACACAAATACAACAAGAAAACACGACAAATTCGACGAAATTAGAAAAAATCAATTAAAGTTCATTAAAGTGGAATTTAAATCGAAAAATTGAATTAGCAATAATTCAATAAAAATTTTAAATAAAAAATTATAAAAATAAATCACGAAATATAAAAATTAAAAAATAGAATTTGCTAGAAAATAACAAGGTCGAATTTTGTTTTACTACATCAAATTTCACACGTCATACAAATAGGTATATATACTGATCCATTTTCACATTAAAGTTAACCACCTTAGAAAACCGAAAACCATTTTTCAAATCTTAAAAAACCGTTTTCGAAACAACCATATTTTCAAATCTTGAATTAATTTTAGACGTATTTGGAAACCTTTTTTAGGTAAGAAGCATTTTAGGTGGAACCCTCTTTCCACCTCACGTCATTGCATCTCAATGGAGCTCTGCTCGGCGTTGATGTGGGGAGAGAGGTATTTATGTTGTTTTATGCTCTATTTTATGATTTGATGTTTTTATGGAATGGTTAAATGGGTAAATTTATTTGTTTTATAATTAATAAATTTTATTAATATGTATAACTTAATTTATATGTCTTTATAAATTATAAATTTTAAATGTCGAAATTTTTCCGGCCCACAGCCGACACATCACGCAAGTTAGTAAAATCAACATAGTGCAAATGCATGTAAGAGCGTGGAAAATCGCCAATGATATGCACCCGTGAAGACTCAGCGTGCGCAACGCAGCGGTCGTAACGTCAATATTTATCCCTATAGCTGAAGCGAGAAATAAGGAAGAAGTCTCTGGCTGCTTCCTCGTTTCTCAATTCTGTAAAATCGACCTAAAATTATCTTACAAACGGCTTAAAATCATCACACCGAGTAGTCCAGTGGGCACTCAATAAATATAATATAAACACAAAGGCGCTTAAGATCTATTAAAGGGAAAAGGTACGGGGATAAAATCAATTGAAATCGTTGGTATAAATAAATTAAATTGATGTTTAGAAATGAATTAAGTAGTAGTATATTAAATCAAATCATGTCATTTAAAAACCCAAATATGGATATCATAAGTAGTTCCGTGAGTCCCTTGCATTGAATTTATTCATCAAGTTAAAGATATTTTCATTAAAAATAAATATTCCCTTAATTAATGTGGTTTTAAATTAAATATTTATTGGAAATTTAAGTGACTCACGGTTCAATCTAAACTAACTCCTTGATTCAGGATTAAAGTAAACTAGATAAAATAGAATGTGAAAAGGGTATTGTAATAACTTAAATAAAAATCACTGATATAACTAAAGCTCGTGAAATAATCTTTAGGGTAAATTGGATACCACTTAGGATTAATTTAAACCCCTGATTTAAATAGAACTCAATACTACGATAAAGGTCGATGGTTCAAAGAGATTAAGCAACCTTAGTGATAATAATAGTAAACCAAATTCACGTTTTAAATGAACTTGAGTGCGAGAGGTACCCAAAATGCAAGTGGAGCTTTAAATAATTTAGACGAAGGGTAAATCAACTCATTAGGTGAAACTTACGAGAAAGTTGCATTAGCGAATAGTAATTGTGGGTAATAATTTAAAGTTATAGTTCAATTTTAGTAGATAAGCTTATTGAGAGAACAAATCGGATAAAAAAATCTATTCCTAGGAGTAAAGCAAAGTAATAAAACTAGGTAAACCTGATTGCCAGAAATAAAATGAATTCCTGGTTAGCTATATTAGTTGCAATCAATTCCAACGAATAAATCCATTTAATATCGTAGAAAAAATTAAGTAAAGCTTATTTAATGGGATTAATAGTTCTAGTTACTACCCTTAACTTCATCCCATCTTCTGCAGTAAACGAGTAAAAATCATTCGAACCATCAACCTAATTCAAGTAAAATCAATGAAATAAAGTATAATGACCATAAATTGTTAATAAGTTACGGCCAAAAATCGAGTAAACATTAGATAAAACAATTCATGAATCACAATCTAACATAAGCAAATTCGACAATCTACTGATTAGGATCATCAATTAGCAGTAAAGAACCCATAGGCCAGCTAGTTATAGATCATATTTTAGCGACAAGAAATTAGTGATGGAATTAGATACACCAAATGAACTAAGTGATTTAAATCACGGGGATTTTCGTAATAAATAATTCACGACATTCGAAAGTCCATCAATACTCAAATAAAATGAAAGAACACAACTTTATATTGCAACCAATAGATCAGGAGAATGCAAATCTGTCTTACGATCGACCAATGTAGATGTGAACTGAAATAACTTCCAACCGCTGGTAGATAAAGATATCCAAACGATACGGGAAATAGTCCATCAAAATCCATAGTAGAAGCGCGTATGTGACACTAAAAATCTAACAGATGAAAGTATAAGAAGCGATTAAAACAATAACTTACTCTAGTTGATCTAACCGAGCTTTGCAATTGAAAATTTTAAGATAGCACGTTGATTAAATGAAACTGAATAATAGATTTGCCGAATGAAAAATATAGCCGGTTTATCGGTGAACCATAAACATGGACCGAAAATATTATCGCCAGATCAGTCAGATCGGTGAAATCGGAATTTCAGTAATAGACGCCGTAAATCTAAACATAGACTATCTCGGGGCGGATGTGCATCTCCGTCATCTTAAACAAGCACGCGAATCGAATTATGTAAATTAGTGAAATTCCAAAATTGATCGAATAGCTCACTTATTTTGAAACATGAGACTTTTGACAAAACATAAATTTCTCTCTGTCAGATTCATTTCGTTAGCTTACAAACTGTATTAAAAAATTCTTTTTAATTACCCTTAATACCTGTTTATTTGATAGAAATTGAGAAACATTAAATAAAATGTGTACAATAGTTTTCAAGTGTACCAGATAATTGTAAGTTAATTAAGAGAGGTGCATGGTCAAGCCCATCTAAATAGGGGATATGAATCAAGGTTGACCAATTCAGACACTTTGAGGGCCCGAAATGTCAACAAATAAATGGAAGCCCCTCCGTAACTCCTAACCCCAATGTTAACGTCAATTCTAATATAGACGAGTTCCGCCCAACATTGACAAAAGACAGTACGTGACCGAACGCAAGTTTCTACTCGTCTCAACAACATAATATTGAACAATACAAAAGCCCAACAGCCATTACTTAGCCAGTAGCGAGTCAGATAATAAATCACGCGCACAATTTAGATAATCCGCTTTATTCTTTCGTTCATCATACGCCAGTGATTGATCATAATACATTGCTTTCAGCCAAACATGTCGCTAGAATGGACAGACACCAGATCGACCGGCACGCCATCCAGGAAGGAGTCACCCAGGAGAACAGGAACGATCGGAAAAATTCGTCGACAATGGCCGTACCCCGCCACTCGGAGGGCACCAGATCTAAATAACGACCCTGAGGGACTCAATAGACAGCAGTACCCAGCTGCCGAGATATTTTCTAACGCGCAGGACCTCCTCACCCAGTGGGAGCGGGTGCAGGAGCGGGTGGACTTGCAAGTAGTCAAGGCAAGGATGTACCTTGCAAACGTGATGGATGACATCCTTGCCGGGCGGATCGCCGTCGCCCATCCACCTCGTCCGGTTCGAGACACTAGGCGACCCTACACGGTGGAAGCTCTCAAAAGAAGCCTAGAGCGGTACTGCCCGGACAATTGAACGAACGGACAAATTGATATAGTGATTTGATAATAATTAGAACTGCGTGTGTTTTCTTCTCATATAACTGAAAATGAACTTTCGACTTGTTTGAAAAAATTAAAACATTTAGACCAATAATAAATTGACGTGTAACAACCCCTTTAATTCCAGAGATGTCCTCTCTACGGATCCTACAGACGGAACTAGACCGCGCGAGGCAGACGAATGCAGAGTTACTCAGTCAGATCCTGCAATTAACTCGCGAGATACAGCAGGTCAAAGCGACTTGTTTAGACCCTAAACGGACGAAGATCCTTTATCAACGACTCACCGCAGCTCAAAAAGGCTGGGCCGAAGAACGCCAGCTCAATCGGAGTCTGCGTACGCAGGTTCGGGGACTCGAAGTCGCCCTAGCGGTATGCCGGGAAGGTGAAGCGGTAACTTACCCGCTCATCTTCGCCCCCACTCAAATGCCGCAGACAGCTACCAAGTCAGCAGAACAACCCATCACCCCCCAGCAGTCGTCGACCGGGACGTAAGGAGCGTGCCCGACGTCGCGCAACACAACTTCAACACGTCCAGTAGTAACAGTTGTACATGCGTCTGAATCGAATAAAATAGTCTTAAATGTAGTTGAATTATTATTTTAATATAACCGTATACCAACACCGCCAATTCGTTCCACAGTCCATTAAGCACTAATCGTGAATAATTATGAGGGACAGAGCAAAGCGAGCATAGGTCTTCTATCGACAGCTCGTGAACCCGAGGGTTGTCCGAGCAACTATAGTACTAGCCAATGGTACTCAATTTTTGCGGACAATCCACCACTTGAACACATTACCAACGTTGCTTAGCAGCGGGTGCCAAGTGGCGATCAGCATCATTTTGTATGGCGTTACCAGGGCCACCAGAAAGTCAAGCAAGATTTGAAACCCTGTAACCCACCAGGTAGTTAGTTTGTGACCAAACTTCAAAATACCCATAACCCACCAATCAACATAAGACGGGTTTGTCTCACTCATTATTTTTACCAACAAATTTTGATTTCCATTTACATGCTGTTTTATGAAGTTGCATAGGATATTTTGGCACCGGTGTAATAAAATATGTAGTATTGTGGAACGATTGTGTAAAATTGATTTTTTCAAAGTAACTTTAGTGGTTTTTCTGTTTAAGTACAAATTTTTAATACATTGACAATTCTTAAAATAACTGAAAATTTCATTATATTTTTTCTTAAATTAAAAATAAAATTTTGTAATTTAAATACTTTATTAAATAGCTTTCTCTATAAAAATAATTTGTTTTAATATTATATTAATTTGAAAGCGTAAGTGATGGATGCGAGTTTTGATGAATTTCATTTAGATCAAAGGTTGTTAAAGGTTACTCATTTTTTAATTTTTTATTAATAGACATGTTATAGACTTTATCAGAATTAAATTATGATCAACCAACGGATATTCAAGCCGGTGTCATTCCTCATATTCTAGAGAAAAAGAATTTAATTATCTCTGCGAGAACTGGATCCGGTAAAACAGCTGCCTACATGATTCCTGTAATTCAGGATTTATTAGTATCTAAAATGGTAAATTGCTACTATTATCTATGTGTTATTTTTTATTTGTAGACTGAAGTTGATCAAAAAGTATCAGTTTTAATCCTATGCCCATCGAAAGAATTATGTGAACAAACAAAAAAGAATTTAACTGTAACTTTCTGAGATTAATTGATATGTAATTTATATTGCTTATAGATGCTTACAAAATATACGGATTTATCAGTTGTCGATATTTCTTCACAAAAAAAAATTGAAGTTTTAAAGTTAGTTTTGATAATTTTTTCCGTATGTTTTGGCGAATTATTTAAGCCGCATTGCTTTGGAAACCATATGATAGATATTGGTATTTTAATAAGATAAATTTTCAGGCCCGTGTTATTAAAACGTCCCGATTTCATTATCGGTACACCGTCACAGATTCTGAATTATACCAATAAAGGATTGGTAGTTATGAAGGATTTGAAATTTTTGATCATCGATGAAGCGGATTTAATGAATGGTTTTGGTTATCGGGAAGACATTGAAAAACTGAGTCAAAATATCACCGATACAAATTGTCAAATTCTGTTACTGTCAGCTACTTTGGGAAAAGATGTTAAAGCTCTGAGAAGCATTTTCAAAGTCCGTTGGTTTAGGTTGGAATTGAATAACAGTGAAATGTTACCATCAACTGAACAATTAACACAAATGGTAAAAAAGTGCGAGGAAGAAGAAAAATTCAACATTCTCGTGGGAATGTTTAAACTGAAATTGATTAAAGGTAAGACCATTATATTCGCTAATACGGTAGATAAATGCTATCGACTTCGAATCGTTTTCGATACTTTCCAAATCAGTTCAGTGATCTTAAACGCTGAAATGCCAGTATCCTCTCGAAATCATATTGTAAATGAATTCAATGTCGGACGCTATGATTTACTGTTGGCGTCAGATGAAGACAATTTAGTCGATAACACTGGAAAGGAATTAACCAAGAAAAAGATTATAAAGGATGAAGAATTTAAGATCTCACGAGGAATTGATTTCAATCAAGTCAGTAATGTTATCAATGTTGATTGTCCGAATTCGGTTGAGAGTTACGTTCATCGAGTTGGCAGGGCAGCTAGAGTTAACCAAAAAGGACAAGCTCTTCTTTTTGTTTCAATGAAGGACAATGACAAATTCACAGTTATTGATAATATGTTAATGAACGAAAACAACGGTGCTAGCGTGTTTAAACCATTCGCATGTTCAAGGAATATTTATGAAGGATTTGTGTATAGAATTACGGTAACATGTTTTTTCTACTGGTCTTTATTGTTTACAATCAATCTAGGAAGCGTTAACTAAATGCACTAAGGCCGCTGTTCGACAAGCTCGTTTGTTAGATATCCACAAGGAAATTGAGAATTCACAAGTTCTTAAAGTAAGGCATAAACGAATTTTATCCTTTCATTTTAAACTTTATTCCATTGAAAATGAAGTAGAAATTTCACTATATTAGGGACCGTACAAATCACTAGAATTGCCAAACTCTGCGTATCAGCTACATAATTCTAATATCATTCAAATAGATTATATATTCATACTATTCAAATATAATTATTTTATCAATAAATATTTCAATTAATTAGATGGATTTATAATATAATTATATATTAGGGATATTTATATAAATTCTACCATTATCATTAGTTAGAGCTATGGAAACATTCCACGGGAATGTTATGTAGTTTCAATTACGGATTATTAGTGAGCCCAATATTAATTAGCAATCAAAATTTAGGCATATTTCCAAGAGAATCAAACTGAAATGAAAGTATTGCAACATAACAAGCCTGTCATTAAAGAACGCGATCGACATATGAAAAATGTTCCATCATATATGAGTAATATATCATTCACATTATTTATTGCGTTGTCAATTTGATCTTTATCAGTTCCTCCAATTCTCCAAAAAAAAATCAAGAAAAATTCTAGCAAACGCAAACGGTCACGAAATACTACAAACGCACTCAAGCTATCAATCAACAACAAGAAATCCACAAATCCGTTGTTCTCGTTCAAAAATAAATCGAAAAAATAAAACTTGTATTTTTGTAATAAATATTTCGATTATTATTTTTTAAATTCTTTTTTACGCTTTGGCATGCATCTTTAGCGCTGTACAAATAATTTCTACAAATTGATGAACCGGGTGATACAAGTGGTTTACGTGTTCAATGATTCTGTGTCGGAGCAATGGTCCTCAATATCGGTCTTTGCTTCCAGTTTCTCCAGTTGCTCTTTCTCGAATTGTTGCTCGTATTGTTCCAATGTTCCTGGGCCGTTTAGTTTCGGGATGTTGTGGTCTTTTTTCCATTTCATTCTCCTGTTCTAGACACATGAGAAAATCAATATTGATAATAGTGAAAAAAAATATTACTTGAAACCATATTTTGATTTGCCTTTCCGTTAAAGATAATGCGTGAGCGATTTCTATTCTTCTCCGTCGAGTGAGGTATCTAAATTAATTGATTAATGGGTTTTTTTTATTGAATTCTCTCTACTGCCACACCAATAGAGAATTTTTTAATGATTTATTGATGGCAAAATTTGAGATTGTGAATTTAGGCCGTTGAAAATAGTTCTAGAGAAGTGCGATTGTGCAAGACATTTTTATTATTTTATGAATTTAAACTAGTCAAATATCTCATTTTTATTTTCGGTTTTGTGTTTTATTCAATACAATTTTTTTTGCATTATAATTTCTCAATTGTTTTGGACAATTTGTATTTATTAATAAATTGATAAGATATTTCAAATCTAAATGGATTTATTTTAAACATCAATTTGGAAATATTTACAAGATAAATAATGATGAATAAAATGCTACAGCTTTGACACCGCAAAATACAAAAATACCACTAGTCTCCTCATTCCAAAGCATTCTATTAAAACTCATTGTTATTTTATTTGATACAATTAGGAGTTATCCGTTTATTGAAAAGTTGATTTATAAATAAGCCATAAGAAAAATCGAACAGCGTTGTGAATCAGAAGCCAAGTTTTGGGGACTCGATGTTAGGAAGATGGCAAAATTATTTTCTTAAACTGTGACTATGATTTTTCAATAAGGGGTAATTGGTGCGTGTATCTGTTGGTCGTTATTACTAATGTTATTATTATCACTTTTTTATTATTGTCAGTTTGCCAGTCACCTCATTCATGTGGGGAAGAATGGTGATGTTGGGCCATTATCATTATTATTATTTCTACTTATTTATTCAAATTAATAAAATTTGAATTAAAAATCAATTCATCTATAGCAGTGGTTCTCGAACCCCTTACCGAAAGTAATGAATTATATAAATTGAAAAAAAAACAATGCACAACATATTTTTTATTAATATTATGTCCATAACAATTTTTTAAAAATCTTCACAACAATTTGATAAAATAAAGAAAATATAAAAATCACTATAAAATGCATTTGAATTTTTTGAATCGTGGAAAGAATATATATTCTTTAATTTCTTTATTATTTTTGTTTTTTACTTAAATTAAATACAAAAAAATTTAAAAATGTTTAAATTGCAAAAATTTACTCTACAAAATGAATTTTTAAGTTTAATTTTTTTTATTTTACAAGCGGACTTATGTACTTTAGTACCCCGAGTTCGAATTCCGGTGATGAATTTTTTTCTTTATGAGTTTGAATCCTGCATATTTATTTTTTTGAAAACCTAATCGTAAGTTAAAAGAAAAACTTTCATAAAGTTAAAAAATTCATACAATAGTATATTAAATAAATTTATTAAAAATTCATTTTTTACATGAATTTCCGTTTTGGTTTATTTCTTGAAAATTCGTAAATTATTTTGGTATGATCAATTCGGATTAAAATTTCCGGTACTTTTTTTGTATCAGACCACCAAATTTTTATATTTTATATTTTAAACTAAAAAAATTGTTTGATTTAATTTAGAATTTATGGGTAAAATTTAATTCTCAAAATGTTTAAGGTTAAGTTATGCATGTTTAGAAAAACTTATTTTTATATTATTTTATCTCTGAATTAAATAAATAATTTTTTTTAATTGAAAATCAACTTATTTTTTTGGAAATAATAAAAAATTAATTAATATTACTCGAAACAAAATGAATATTAAAAAATATTGTAAATAATTTTTTATTTTAGATTAATTTAAATATAAATTTAGATATACATGCTAAAATTTAGGTAATTAAATCAAATCATTTTATAGTTTAAAACATAAAATTTAAAACTTTTGGCGGTAGGATAAAGAAAAATCGCTGCTCTATATACTGAATTACCATATTATTTAATCTTTCTTCTCTTAAATAAATTTTTACTTCGTACTTTTAGAATTTATGTCACAAGCACGAAAGGGTTCTAGTTTAAAGCACATTGCTCAGATTTCCCATGAAAATCTTTGAGTAATTTTTATACCTTATGTGTGTTATCAGTTGGTCTTTCTCAGCCCCCTGCCCGAATAAATCTTTTAAATTTAGATCTAACTTTTTTAAAGCAATTGGAAGCTATATAGCAGAAGTAGCACTCAAGCTCATAAACATTTCCAGTGACACCTTGCGTCCATTGAGTCCACGAATTTAAGATCTTACGAACACCAAATGACACACTGATACTCACTAATTCGATATGCTTACTTATATATATTCTTATATATAGTGGCGGATTAACGGATGGACTGACCGGGAGACCACCCGGGCGCCAAAATAAGGATATATTATAAGAAAAATATACTGTAAACAAAGAATGTGAAATGAAAGTGTCACTGTATACGATTATTTATGAACGTCGTGCCGACGATAAAAGCGCAGGCGGGGAGTAGCGAGAACACTTCGTTGATAAGGGGCATGATGGTAAATACACTAGACCTGCTTTGTTTGGGACAAACATTCGCTCTCCTTCTAACATGACCCTACTTTACCAAGTTTTCATTTGTTTGTTCACATCAATGTAGAGAGCGACAACGTATACGATTCTCCAAGCATTAGATAGTAATAGAACTAAAAAAGGCACAAAATTGCACAACCATTTCCAGCTTTTATTTTCAAACATTTAGCAATTTTTTCTTTTCCAATTTTCCTCAAAAAATTCCTAGAATTAAGGTTAATTATTTATTTGGTCCAGGAAATTAATTTACTACTTGAATAAAACAAAATAAAAATTTAAATAATTAAAAATGTTTAACGTCATTTCTGTTGACTATTATAAAGCTTAAATATGTTCAGTTATAAGAGAGTAAATTGTTGTGCATCTTTCGAACCGGGTTGAACGCTCTTTAAAGTGTAATGGCGGTTCGAACGGACGATGTTTGTTTACAACTTGTTCAAAAAACTATTGCGGAAAGCATATCTCTATCTCGCATATGTTGGTCCCAAACATAGTACTAAAACACTACATCTAGTGTATTTATCATCAATGATAAGGGCGTACAAAGCTATAAAAATTTTACCGTTTATAATTCAACTCGTGACGAATGTATCATGCGACTTACGTTATAAATCATCAAGCTTTCTGTTACTAGTTTCTTGTTATAACTTAATAAATCTTTGATTTGGCATTAGTTAACAATTTTTATACAAAAGTGATAGTTTATTTGATAACTTAGTTTTTTATGTGAGAAACGCAGTCATAAACTTGTTTAGACGTGGTTAATTTCAAATAGTTTCGTTATTTGAAATTTATTTTAATAACATTGGTAAGTTTTGCAGTTTATAAAATTAAAATACATGTTCTACTTTTTAAAATTTTTGCAGTTATTTGGAATTTTCAACCCTAAAAATGTCAGATAAAAAATTATCAGGATCGCAAAACCGTAAACAGAAATTGGAAAGAGAAAAAGAATTTTTTAAAAGTCAACATATCTATCCAAGTTTCTGCAATAAAATGTATATAATTCAAATTTGGTTAATAATGCTTTTGGAGAAGGAACATCACAAAATGAAAATGTTGAAAATTTGAGTGCTACTAACTGAAACTAAAAAAACTAAAGAATTATCATTTCAATTACCAGATGTTAGAGAAACGACAACTGTCGAAAAAATGACAAAGGCTGAGGAAAATGTAGACTACATTTCTGAAAGCATTTTTCCATATAATAATCCAGTTACATGGCCTTTCCCTGTGCCCTTAGCTTTTCGAGATCACATTTTATCATCGAATTTACTAGAAGATGCAAATGTTCCATACTGAAAGTTGAGAAAATGAGTTCTTTGGTTATAAATAAGATAAATAATAAAATATTTTGGCGGAAAATTGTTTAGTGGATAAAAAAATGGTGTAATGAATATAATGTTGTGCTCGCCAAATATTTCTTGATGTTAAAATATGCTTCTGTTGCAGTTTTCAATTCCGAGGTCAGGAAATACTACAATATATTTCACAATGAATAAATTATTTCAACTTAGATAAAGTCTAAAATTGAAGAGATTATGAAAAAATAACTTGGAATAAAACTTAACGTATATAAAGTGTGCAAAGGTGAAGTTTAGGTCTAATTCCTGTAATATTTGGTCCACTCATGAGAATAAGTTTGGATCTTTGCAACAATATGGCGTCACCTTCCCATTTATTCCATAGAAATCAAAATGAATTAATTTCGGTGAACTTTCAAAAGTGTGCGAAAAAAATAAAATTGTTAAGAAAGCTGAATATATTTCTACACCAGATGTAAGTTACCAAGGACAGCTTTGCGACGTTTTAAGATGTAGGAAAATACGAAAATAATGTAACTATTCAAAACGATTTATTAGTTTTGAACCTGCAAAAGACTTACTAGGAAAAATTTCATATACTAAAATTAAAAATATAATAAAAATAAAGGAGTTAAATATAAGCGAGTGTTGAAGACTGGGCTATGATATTGGCATTAAAGTAAACGGGGCGTATCAAGGGGTTCAAGCACTTGTTGGTCACAAGAATCTCAATACAATAATGTTCTGTGGAGGCCATAACTTTGAATTTAATTCTATACACGAGCTATTTGGAATAGTAAAAATTATTCATTTTTTTCAAGTTTCGTAACCGGCTGAAACGGAATGTAAAATATCTTACTCTTTAACCTTTATAGGAAACTTATTAGGAAGTGTCAAATTTCCCTTTGCCACAAAACGGCTTCAAGAACACACAAGTGACATTAAAACGATATAAGAAATTCAATCCCTTGAAAGTATTTGCAAAGACAGTAGTCGGGTTATAAATTTTCAAGCAGAATATTTTTAGAAGTTTGACATTTTAGGGTCATGTGTGACAGTAGTAGGAATGGCTGTAATAAATATACTAAAATACTAATATTTTTATATTTTTAAATTAAAAATATTACAATTATTTTAATATAATCCCCTGTCTGATTTGACACTCTTTAGACTCAGTAAAAATAAAGGTTTCATTCAATGTAATATAACCGGCATTATGACTTAAGCTTTAACTGACTCGAAATCGCTTACTAATTTTCTAAAAAGGTTGTGATACTTTCAGAGGCGTAACTAGGGTATTGCAGGCATGGAACGTGCCATAGGCGCCAACTGAAAGGGGCTCAAAAAAGCGCCTAACTTATAAATACGCAAATGAAAAAAAATATTTTTATAGATATAAATAAGTGTATTAAAAAACTGCGTAGAAAAAAGCCCGCATTCGTTTTTCGTTTGTTTCTCCATGTCCTCTATGCCTCTAACTCTCTTTCTCTCTACAAATGTGATTTTGTATTTGAAAAAAAGAAATGCAATTAAACAATTTGCGTCAGCTGAAGGAAGAAAGATAAATTTGTAATAAAGTGTTAATAGATTTTACTTGTGTGATTTTTTTACCCAATTCTAAAGGAGGTTTTTAGAAAATAAAACGTAAGTAACCTATCGTCGGAGAGGGGCACAAGATCGGTGTTTGCTATAGGCGCCATTTACCCTAGGTACGTCACTGGATACTTCTACCTTGAGTTTGTATCCAGGACCAATTGGCTCTTTCTGTCTCCTGCATTTTATGTATTTATTAATAAACACATATACAATGTGCATGCGTGTGTGTGTAAATGTTGCAAAATTAATTAAAAATTAATTAATTAATATGACAATATAAAAATAATTGAATGTAAAATAATTTTAACATAATAAGGGGTTCAAATAAAAGTTAAAACTCGAAAAATGTTAATTGATTGAAATTGTTTTAATAATCATAATTAATTACAATAAAATAACTAGAAATCAGTCTTGAGAATGAAAATAAATTGAAGTGTTGCGTTAATTTATATTAAAAAAATAACCAGAACATCAGGGTGGCTCTAAATTGAAGTAATTGTCTAATGGGTAAATTTTGATTAAATAAAGACAAGCAAATTTGCCTTGAGTTGCATTCCTCTCGAAAAAGGAATGAAACATAAATTTGTTACGAAATTATAAAAATATGAGCTGGTTTAAAAGGATTTTCTAATTTACCTCCCAATCTAAAATTCAATTTCCAAACAAATGAATTTTTTATATTAATCAGTTCTTATCTGTTCATTTATATCTAAAATCTTTGTTTATAATAATAATAATAATAATAATAATAATAATAATAATAATAATAATAATAATAATAATAATAATAATAATAATAATAATAATAATAAAATAATAATAATAATAATAATAATAAAATAATAATAATAATAATAATAATAATAATAATAATAAAAATAATAATAATAATAACAATAATAAAAATAATAATAATAATAAAGATAATCATCATACATCTATTAATATTATTAGTCTTTATTGCCTTTATTCACATAATCAATGTCAATAAATTTGGCACATTAATAAAATGATTAACTTCAAGAGCACATTAATGTCAAAATTTAAAAAATTTCTCTTGTCATTAATAAAAATTTAGTTGAGTATCAAAAATAGCACTCATCTAAATTTAGATTTTTGGCCAATTTCTTCAAAAAATCAATTTACCATTACTTCTTTTTTATAATTTTTTTAGAGAATTAATTTTTGTCCAGCAGTTAAAATAAAATTATAATTAAAAAAAGTCAGAATCAACAATCAAACTGTTCGTAAAGGAACGAAATGAAAATCTTTTTCCAGTGAAAATTTTCACAATTACGATTTTGAGTTAACAAAACAATCGTTTAGAACAGAAAACATACTTATTGAAATGAAATTCTTTTTCCAGCTCCAGAGTTTGATATCGTGTATAGGTTTGTCTGGATCGTTTGTGGTCGCTTGATGATTCTGTTAAAAGAGAAACACTGTAAACATAGCGCTAAAATTGTTAAACAAAATTACCTGAATTCATTTTGGGATTCATCCATGGGTAAACAACCATGTCATTGTGATTGGGAGAGTTGTTGATGATATTATTAGGACTGTGCAATGAAGGTATGTCGGATTTGAAATGCTGATCATGAAATAGATTCGATCCGAGATGTTGACAAATTGCATTGTTTCCGAGAGCTCGAATATGAGAAATATTATTGTTGTTATTATTAGTAGGATTGTTGGAATCCGTTTCGTAGTTTGAGTTAATCGTTCCATGACAAAATAGGCTGGAATTTTTCCAAGCTCCAGAATACGGCAAATTCAGATTTTGAGTTTCGGTTCTCGAGGGTTTCCTATAGAGGTAATAACAAGACTGTTGGGAGTAATTCGGTAAACTTTTTGATGAGTCTTGATTTCCTGTCAATAGGAATTCATCCGAATATCTTGGAATTGAAAAATTCGGCGGTAATTCTAATCCGGAATTGTTCAGCGTCGACGGGCTAGTAAAACTCGAAGAGTTCTTCATTGAATTGTATGAAGATTCTGTTATGGAAACTGGATGATCATAGCCAATGGTTGTGTTGGAGGAGATTTCTGATTCACAATTTAATTGAAATTCTGGCATAACGGAATGATAATTTGGATACATTAGTTTCATATCATATATATGTAAATGGACAAATTATTATTAATTCGATTTTAGAGTTTAATGTAACATAAAATAGCGGAATGATTGATTTATTTCTAGGTGTATTATTAGCAGCCATATCAAATGCAGCAACCAATCAAAATACAGGATTCAGGCGATTTAAACAACATTCATTTTCTGATTGGTTTTCAATCAAGAAAATTCAACGCAATTTTGTCTCGCTATATGTGCGTATGTGTTGTCGATTTTTAATTCTCTTAGACTCCTCAAACGAATAATTTCCTATAATAATTCGCTAATAATCGATATGTTTTTGATTTAATTAAAATTTAATTTATTATTAAACAAATATTTTTGATTATTTTTTTCCCCGCTTACTATTAAGAAAGAATTTGTCTGTAGATTTATTTGAAAATAGAAAATAACATCTATCATTTGCCATCTGACTCAATACTTAGAGCAGCACATATCTTATTTGTGAATAACCTAGAAGTTGGATAAATAATTGCTTTGCACAGAGACCGATTTGAATGCTACTGGAAATCGTACTATTTCTTCGTTAGTTCCACTTTAAGCTTTATGGCTAGAAAGGTGTGTATGCGCTCGCTACAGCCCATATCGGCCAAAGATCAAAGATGCCGCCGCGCTAATGATCAGTTAATTGCACACCGACATCATCACTATAATCTGAGAGTGTGATCGGTCATTTTGTGTTTCTTTTGATTTCTATATGTTGTGGTTTAAGTATCTATTTCATCGAAACTTAACTACCAATTGGTAAAGAATTCTGAGAAAAAAAATATTGATATCAAAAAAAAAATCAAACTAATTTTATTCGTGTTTTTTTTCGGTTTATAATTTCAGCAATCGATAGAAATAATGTTTTTATTACACTTTCTTTCATCGAATAATTCCCCTGGAAAACAAAATTCCCAATCAATAAATTTTCTGAGAAAATCAATTGTTGTTGACGATTAAAACAATTGAATTTCATAAAAAAAGAAAATAATTCATCATTTAAGCCGATAAACCTATTATGATGATATATTTTTTTCTTCATGATTTGCGGCTATAATGCAGCTTTTAACTAAATTTAATCAACTGGCTTATCTTTCCTGTGGCGATTCAGTGAACTTCTACTATTAGACAACCGATAATTCTTTTAAACAAATAAACCTGATAATAGCAGAGTGATATTTTTGAAAGAGATAGCTGAAAATCATGGAATAATTGGTTGATATGGTTTCCTGGAACCCGGATTAAATCTAGTTTTGAAATGTTATCATTATCCTTGCGTTGAATAGGCTGATCATTTGTTCCACAAGCATGGGCACCATATTTCGGTACATTGTCCCAATCTTTGAATAGTTGCCGTTTTTTATCTTTAAAATTAGTGACATCTTAAATTTTCAATAAAATTATTAACTATGAATAAAATATAGGTTAAGATGCGCTTTGTATGGAGTATAATAAAATTACTCGAAGTAAATATAGCATTCATGGGCGTCCGCAGAATTTTTTCTAGAGGAGAAAATTTTTTAAAATTTTGTTAATGTTGGCATGAAGACTAAGGGTCTCGAAGGCAGATGTGACTACCAAAAAGATCTCGATCTCGAGCGCTTTCGCAATTTTGGGGTATAGCCGTTTGATTAGGTTTTCACACCGACAAGAGCACGGCAGTGCTTTTTGGAAATATATGACTTGATATGGTCAATATGTCACATGTATGGCCTCTTTATAGTTGTATTGGATACCGTTCTAGCTACATCTTAATGTTTATTTAAAAAATAAAAGTTATCGAATTGCTACAAATTTCAATGTCTATATATATAAACTAATTTGCATAAAAATTAAATTGTAAAAAAACCATAGTCATTCTGAATGATTTATTACTAAAGTAATGGTAGGAACAGAAATTGTAATACGTACGGAAAGAATTAGATGAGCTCATAAAGAAAGGCATTGTTGGAGAAAGCACGGTTGGAGAAAAGAAAGACGGTTCCTATCGACCTTGTGGGGATTAAAGAGCCTTGAACGCAGTAACAAAAGTTGATCGGTATCCTCTACCGAGAATAACGGACATTCTTGATCAACTACCAGGAAAAAAGATTCTTCTCGACCCTTGATTTTGAAAAAGCCTATCATCAAATCCCTATCGCGCTAGATGACATTCCGAAAATAGCTGTTATAACTCCTTTCGGTCTCTACGAATATGTCACAATGCCATTTTGGTTTAAAAAAATGCCTCTCAGAATTTCCAAAGGTACATGGACAGGCTATTAAGTTCATTCAGAGAATTCAGCCGTTCCTACATAAATGATATAATAGAATTCTCAACATCCAAAGAGGACCATGAGAATTACCTGAATTTTATCCGTGAAGCTTGGAAACAGGAAAATCTTAAAGTCAAGGAAGAGAAATGCAATATCGAGAAAACAGAAGTTAAATTTCTTGGTTTCAACATTTCGTCAACTGAATTATCTCCTCAATAAGACAAAATCCAATCAATTTATTCATTTTCTCAACCAAAAGATGTAAAAGCCTTAAGAAGCTTTATTGGGACAGTGACATTCTACCATTGGCTTATTCCAAATTTGGCTGATACCATGGCACCACTTCATGATCTGTTCACTAAAAGCTCAAGAGACAAACGCAAATACATCTGGACTAAGGAACACTCTACCTCGTTTGATGAAGTCAAAAAGAAACTACAGGAAATAACACAAATGACCATACCGGACTCGAATCGAATGTTTGTCTTGTGCACAGGTGCATTAGATGTTGGAATAAGAGCCAATCATAGGAACGTGGATGGTAAGCTTTGTCCAACTAGTTTCTTTTATAGAAAGTTGAACAAAACTGAGAAGAAATATTCTACGTTTGACCGAAAATGAGAATTATCATGTCTTCATTCTCCAGGTCTTTCAAATCAGACCACTTCAGTTGTGAACTAAGTTTGCATGTGTTCTTCTCCAATATTTCCAAATCAATACAAAGACGTTGAAATTTAGAGGTCCATATTTCCTTGTTTTTTAAATCCTGCAATTGTATTTGGAAGTTACCAATATCAATGCCAAAAGGAGAAAATTTCAACTCAGTTTTTGTAGCATTAGGAGGATTTTGGACGAATGCTAAGGTCGCTCTGTTGTTTTTAAACTCCAGAAACCTTCTGAGAAATGCTTCCCTAATATTCTGCCTTCATATTCTTGATTGAATTTTATCGTTTAAATAAATTTAATTAATTGAAATTATTAATTAATTGAGTTGATTAATTTTTAAATTTTAATCAAAATATTTAAATTGTAGATGCAAAAATTTACATATTTATTATCATTGATTTTTAAAATATATTTTGTTAATAAATTGTATTTATTCGATTTCCTAATATAAAGTTTAATGAATTTCTTGATTTATTTTGAAAATGAAGAAGAAAAATTACGATTTATTAGATTTTTAAATTTTTTTTATTTAAACTGGAGTTGACAAATTTACAAGAATTGATAAATTTGTTTGGGTTCTAGATGATTTCGGAATTATTGGAATTCTAATTTGATTACGCGTGTTCAACGTTGCATGGAAAGAACACTCGACCAGAATTAGCGCCAGGGCCAGTAGATATTTGTGCCAGAGCCGCACTCAAGCAGCCAAAGAGACTCACATTGCCGAAGCCCTAGAACTTCACAACGTCATATCTGAAGATGCTGGCATATCACCAAGCCAAGCAGTGTTTAGAACTGACAGTCGCTTACCTGGGGACATCAGATGTTAGCGAAAACGAAAACAAAAATGGAAAGAATATTTATATGTTTCTCTTAAAGTCGAGACAAGAACTGCACTCAAACCCATTTATGACGGACTATTTTCTGTCTTCAATCGTAGCCCTGATTTCAAAACATTCGAAATTTAACTACCAACAAGAGCAATTCGGGTTTCAGTGGACAAGCTTAAAGTTGCTTACCTTCGAGATGACAGTTTGGTTACTCCATAACCTTTTAAACCATTTAATATTAAATTATTGTTGGGGTTATAACAAAACATGAATAAAAATAATAAAATTTCAAAATTATCAAAATCAATTAAATTAATAAAAATTTTGAAAAAAGTAAAAATTAATATTTTTCGGGGGGAAAAAGTGGTAACCGATGGCAAATTTGATAGTGAAGACGAATAAAATGTTATTAGACTGAAATAAGGTATATTGAAGGATTGGGAGCCCAAAAACAAATTAATTAATTAATTAAATTATTTACCGACGGACTCATTAATCAAGGGCCGCCAAGCTGAACGTCAGCTTAATGTATTTCCCGGCATTAGCGAAACGGGCAATAAATTGTACGAAATGGAAAATTGTGTTTAATGGTAATTCAGATTAATGGGAATCCAAAAACTATAAAAGCAACTGACAACAAAATAAGTTGCCAGTTGGTCGGAGCGCAAAAATAACGAGTCGAAGGAAACGAATAAATAGTCGTAAATCGATAAATTAAATCAGATTGCAGTTGAATTTACAACGTGATACCCTTAGGGTGTATACGATAGATAAATTATTCTGTATCGCGGTGAATATTTGACAAATAAGATTTCTTTGTTGGGATTTTGTCTTTTTGATTATTGAACACGAATTGGATCGACAAATATTTAATATCCCAACATTATTAATATTGATAATTTAATATAAAAACTTTGTTTATATATTTGATATAAAACCAAGTACATATTTTCAAATTGTTAGTTTATATTTTAATTATTTAATAATTTAACATTAATAATTAAACTATTTAAAAACATTCGTAGCCATAGAACTTTGCACATTAATCTTTGGATTCAATGACCTTATCAAAAATGCCTCACATATCACACGTTCCCAATAATTATTAAAACTTTTCAAAAAAACTTTATAATCAGACATTCCTATTTCTATTTTTTGTTTCATTATTTTCATTATTTTATTGTTTTATAATAATATAGTTAAAAAGTTTAATTTATAAAAGACATTGCATTTTCTACAAAATTTGATTATGAATCAGATTTATTTATGGCCAGCTAAGTATAAAAACAGTTTCAAATTAACACTGTGCATCAGGACTAGTGTATAACAGTGTTAATTTGACACTGTTTTTACACTTACCTGGTGCTCAGAGAAATCCGAGCGTCTCCGTGCATAGTACTGATGAGAGCCATTAGCTCGAAACTAGTATACTATTGGGAAATGTACTGGATATCACTTAATGTATCGTATAAAACGAAATCAAAGGTGAAAAACAAAAAAGTCCTTAAAAAGTTTAATATTTATAAATTTTTTAAATATATTTATTTATTAAAATATCTAATTAAAATATTTAATTAATAAATATAAATAATTCATAATACTGAGTTGGTTTTTGGTGGCTGAAGATGACAGTTAAACTGTCGAAATGTATCTTACGAAAGGTGTTTTATTGATGTTTTCTTTTAATTAAATCGTTGACTAAATTATTTAATTATTAAATTTGTTATTATTATTATTATTATTATTGATATTATTATTATTGTTATTATTATTGTTATTATTATTTTTTATTATTATTGTTGTTGATGTTGTTGTTGTGCTACTCTTTAAATAAGAGATGAAAGAAGTTAAAATTAATAATATAAACTCAGTTCAAAGTCAGTCGGGATTAAAAATTTTTCTATTATAATTATTGGTTTGAAATGATTTATGTCAGTGACTTTCCTTTCCCCCTTTATTCACTGATCATATGGAAAATTGAAAAGTTATTATTACATTGAAAAGGATATTATTACTTATTTGTCAACAGTATTTTTTCTCCATATTCTCAAATTATTTCGAAATTTTATTTCTAAAAATAATAACTTATAACTACTGGTGAACTACAAAAATATTAACAGCTCCTAGTTTGCTAAAAATAAAAATTTAATAAATTTTGTTTACGTTTCTTAGCTAATTTCAAAAAATGTGTTTAAATTAATTAAAATTAATAAAAATATAACTGACAAAATAAAATAAAATTATTAAAAAACAACGTTTTAAAAAATTTGTATTTGAAAATAATTTCATTGTTAATGCATTTATTCAGTACACTAATTATTAGTGACTAATATATAAATGCAATAATTTCATAAAAAATGAACTGAAAATAAAAAGACGTTAATACACATAAAATTGAATGTTTATAATAAATTATATAAAAAATCCTGAAATAACCAGGGGCTTGCAAATAATGAAAAGGCTCATATAGATCGCCACTGCTTATAACTATATATTTATAAACCAGACCTTATTAATAATAATTTTCATTAATACATAAAAATTACGCTGAGATAAAAATTTTATAAACTTGTGCCAACAAGATATTTCATTTTATATATTTATTTATATAAAACAAGTATGTATAAAATATAAATTAAATTATAAAATTTAATCAACTTTCTGTTGATACACAGTGATCTTTATAAAATTAAAGTAGTGATAAATTATTAATAAAAGTTACTTTCGCTTATACAAACGGGTCCGCCGCCGTGCATAGGCGAGATAGTCGTTCGCCTGTAGGCTAAATGACAATTTAATTAAAAAAATTAATGTGATTTATTTAAATGTTTCATACTTGAGACTCTTAGTTTAAAAAAATAACAGCATTTCAAAATGAAGGAGCTAGCATGATCTTGAATAAATTATGGCATTTTTTTTGCCAATAATAATAGACATTTCAATTGTCTGAACAATGGATATGGACTTCATAATTCTTCCGGTGGCCACCGTTTGCAATGTGCTCTCCATCGTAATTTAAATATAAATATATGAAAAATCTTTATTTCCTAAGTAAAAAGGAAATCTTCTTTGTAACTACTAAATTTAATGAATTGAAAAAAAATAACAGGCACAGAAATTACAATACTATCAACAAGTTTCACTCAAAATAACCACCATTAGCATCGATCACAGTTTCAATCCTGTTTCGGAACCTGGAACAAGCTGATGCTATTATATTATAAAACATAATCAATTATAAATATGTCAAATTTATTCCGAACACCATGTAAATACTAAACCCGCCAATTTGACAGATTTCGTGATTAAAAATAAAGAAAATATAAATATATTTGTGAAAATTATGATGATTTTTGTTGATCTTAATTCTTTTATCGTACAATTGCGATATGAAGTGCCTGAACAAAGCACCTATAGAAGATTCACTCCCGGTGATACACACTCTTAAATTTCTCGTTTATAGTGGGTTATGTAGTCTTATCCTCTCGGCATTAGCCAGAAAGCTTGATACAATTTGATCTATATAAATAAATTATTTTATCAAGAACCTTTTCGTCTATCAGTAATATCTGCCATTAAATAACTACTACACTGTTTAAATGTCATTCTCTTTGTGAAATTTCTTTCATCTATAGTTGACAAACCATAACCTCATTCTGTTAGGATTTTCATCAAATAATCTGTCAAATTTCATCCAGCCAAATCCAGTCCACAAATTTTATGAGATGAAGCATAACCTTCATAAATTGGCACAATATTTGATGTTCCATCTCCATCTCCAGAATGATCTCAGTTATACGCACAGACACATACAACCAAAGAACTGCTTGAATTGCTGCATACATTGGTTGTGAATCCAATGTCTCAAACATAATTTGAATCATCTCTTCAAGGTTCGTCTTGGAATTCTGCGTCACTTCATTCAACAAAATGGTTGTTTTTCCGGTGCTGCTCTAAGCTCATTGTAAATTGAATGACGCCAGATATTTTCCATATTATAATAAATTGTCCCAATACCATATTCAATTAGATATTGAAAATACTTATCTTAGACTGAGGCTCATCACCAACATAGCTATATTTCTGACTTATTTTTCTTTTAAATAAATCCGAAAATCAGAAGAATCCAGCTCACAAATGAAATATTTATTGACTTAAACCTCCAAAAAATTACGAAAACAAAGCCATAATTTCATCTTACAAGAATAAAGAAAAACAATAAAAAAAAGCTAAGTTCTAAAATCAATCGTTTTTCACTGAGATCAAGAAGTCGACAAACCTGAGAGACACACACCAACGTCCCAATTAAACATATTGCGCACACAGCCACAGGGCACACACTTCCATTGCACACACTCCCTTTGCACACATCATTTTCATCAAAATTGAACAACCTTATTTCCTGATTACTAATTGATTCGACAAAAGCTGTGGTGGTGTTTTGCAAACATTTAATTTTACCGACAACTTCAATTGTTTTCTATATCAATCTCTATAGGTCTTCTACTTCATTGACTGTCAAAAACACTTGTTCTATCGGAAGAAAACTCCCGAATCTAAGGATCTTTAAGTTTTATGACGTACGTAAAGCAAAAGGTTTTTAATAAAATATATTCATCAGGATAAACGATTGAAAATGACAGACAGTCATTTTCAATTGTTTTTTCTGATGAATATATTTTATTGAAAACCTTTAGTTTTGACAGTACCGAAAATTCATGTTAAATAAAAAACATTCATAATTCTTTATTAGATATTTATGTTTAACTTTTTTTACCACCTGCCGCAACTAGTTGATCTTCTTTTAACTCTGACTTTTGCAAACGTTTTTTCAAATTATCTAAACAATTTCTTCTATTCTCTGGCTGTTTTCCAATTCTTCTTTTATACCTTTCCAAAGAATTTTAATTCCATCCACCTTTGATCTTTTTCAAATGCCACTCTTATCATATCAGCTTTTTTATTTTTTTTATAATATCAGATTTGGTTCTTTAATTTCTTTTGTTTCTCACAACTACTGAATCATCTCTCAAATTATTCTTCTTTTTCAAACAGATTTGGGCATACTTTGTCTTATAAATATATTTCTTCCCTGTGACAGGTCCTCTAAATTTGATTCATTTATTCAACTTTACCGCCATGAAAATCCTCAAACCATTGATGTCTTTTGCGGTATCGAAACTTGCCAAGATGTCAGCTTCTGAATGTTTTTGAAAGGTTAGTAAACTGTGGCCATTTTTCACTGCAGTTTTTGTGTTCACAATAATTCTTTCTAATTACTTTAATTTTAACTCCTGACCTTAATTTCACCAATTTAATTCATTAGTAATTTCATTTTAACTCTAATCAAATTGTTACTCAAAGCAGCGGTGGAACTAGTGGACACAAGACCACGCGTTGTGGGGGGGTACTCACCTAAAAAATATTAGTCACAAAAAAAACTCTTTTCCGCAGCAATAGTGATCCCAAAAATATAAAACTATGATTAAAAAATAATAAACAAACATAGGATTTGTAAAATACACATTTCCTCGAAATATCTATTTAATCTTTTTAATGTGTAAAATTTTTTTTTGTTAAATAAAAAAAATATTTTGCTTGGGTGCCAAAATTTTGAAGTTCCGCCACTAATTCAAAGCATACAATTCTGGTCCTAGCTTTTGGGTTTCCATAAATTCTACTAAGAACTTCAAGAGTTCCACTTGCAAATCGTTTTAATTTTTTTGTTATGTCATTGCAACCGGGTTCTTCTACCTTTTTATTTCAATAACAAATATCGAATATTACACAAATATTTTTATTTTTTGAGGAATATAAAATCCATTATTATACTCTTTCTTCCCATGTGTAATTAATAATTTTATTTTTATTTTTAGATAAAAGATTAAAATATTAATTTTCATAACCATATTATCAAAAGCATCTTAACTTTCAATTTTTAAATATTTTTTATTATTCTTTAAATTGTGATATTTTCAATTTTTAAATTTTAGATATTTTTTTAAACAATTTTTTTAAAATGAAGTAAATATTTTTGTCTTTCTTTTGATTTATATTTAATCTCGAATCTAGCAACATTGGTTCAAATCCTTTATTTTACTCAAAATTATTAAATATTCACTTCAGTTGTATTTTTTATAGTTATAATTAATAATAATAAAAATAAAAAAAATAATAATTATCATTATTAGGTTGAGAAAATAAATGGCCAGTAATTAAAATTAAGTATCAATGTGTAATACAAATATATAAATATTTTTTATTTAATAAACCAAATATGAACTATATATAAACACTACAAGGGGGATAATATGCTTGCATTTTTTTCTACTTTTAACATCGGTAGCTCTTAATTCAAAACCCCCCAAAATAGCGTAAAATTTGCTATAAGCTTCTTTGGTGCGATTTTTTATCTTTTTGTCCTGATTAATGTAAAAAAATAATCCGACAAGTTATTCTGATTCAGATACGTTACTTGTAAAGTTAATTATAAAAATGAAATAACCCTCTCTGTGTTTATGTCGAATGTATTCGACATTGACCCAGACATTGATTGAAATTGACAAATTATCAGTAAATTTTCGATTTGTATGCATCTGCCTACTTCCCTGCACTGTCTAGCAACCAGGGAGAAGGCTCAGGTGAAAAAAATATTTTTTTTCTAGTGTTCAGGAGCATCATATTAGTCTATGTACCAATTTTCAGATTTTTATTTTGTCATAAATTATTATTGACACGAGAGGGATAAAACAATTAAAGAAGTGCATAGTGAAAATTAAGGACGGTAGTTAATGTTGTTAGCATGAAAGCAAAATTTTACTGGAACCTAGTTATTATTACTGACTAAAATATTATTTTATTTTGATAATTTCTTTTATAAAATACTGGTCATTTATTATAAAATGAACAAATATATAGGTATAATAATAATAATATTAATAATAATAATAATAATAATAATAATAATAATAATAATAATAATAATAATAATAATAATAATAATAATAATAATAATAAAATAATGAAATACTTTTAATTAAATTTGTTTTGAATTATATCAATTTCAATTTACATATAAATCGTTTTTGATTGAATTTATCCATAAAAAAAGTCGTTCTAAGGCATCATGCACCTGTGAAATTATACGATTATGTTCTCTTTTTATATAATTAATTTAATTTTTCACATTTAATTAAGTGACTTAAGTAGAAATAAATTTCTTATTTAAATCCAAAACTAAAAAAAAATATTATTTTGGAAAAATTACTTGAAAAAATTTTCCGAATTCCAATTTCGGTAAATGGGAAACAAAAATTAATTTTTTTTATAAAAATACAAGCAAAACAAAAAAAGCACAATTTCTGATTTAATTATAGGAGTAGTTTATTAGTTATATATCAAATTAAGAAGGATTCATATGGGGATATGAAATCGAATTTGAAAATAGGAAAATTGGCCAATTGGCAGAGCATAGATCATTGGTAATTAAATTATTCAAATGCTCAGGCTGGGATTCTGAGATACCGAATTTTAGAGATCGGGGTCTTGAGAGATATTATAATTTATGTTCGGGTGGGATCTCCGGTTTAAGATAAGAGCGCTTATCTAATCAGAATATCGTAATCTCTGGCGTTTGGAACGGAGAATTGAGGAGAGAATGCTGATAGCGTGTGCTGCATTCATCTGACTGCTGCTACTGCTGGTTAGTGTGAACCGATGCTTTCAATGTGAGCAGCTTTATCGGTCAGTGGGAACGATCGTTGACCAGATATGACGATTTGCCCCGTGTGGGTCAGACAATGTGATTTATGGTTGGAATTGTAGAGGCACGCGAGACCACAAACTCACGAATGAGGTTGCTAGTATTATTATCATATGAACAGATAGTCAGATGAGTACGGAAGATTTATAGTGTAGACTTATACAGGAAATTGATACCAATTAAAATTCAGTCTGCCATTCATCTCTTGAGATTCATCTTATGATTATTTCGGGTTTAACCCGTTAAAAATATATCTGACTATTTTGGATATGATATAGTGATTTGGGGGGACTTCATTTCAACAGCTCTGTCATTGATGCTGGAGGTTACTGGCAGACTTTACTCTATAATAAAACAAAGTCAATCACAATAGGTTTGTCAAATATTTCTCATTTAACACTAATAATTGGTTAGACAAAATTAAAAACAAAATTAAAACAAAACATGATAATATTTGTTACAATAATATTTGTTTATTTATTATTAATATTAAAATAAATAATTATCAAGAATGACAACAGCAAATTAATAGAATACGAAGACGGTAAAGATCAAATATAAATATAATTTAATTTTTTCTCGATTTAAAATTTTTATTCTACAAAATCTTTTAAAACACATTGAGAGATAACTAATTAAATTACGTCCGGACAGGGGGAATTCCTAAATTGTTATTTATGGAAATTAAAAATTTGAAGCAGGATTTCCGAGTTAATAGAATTTCAATTTATTAAAATTAGATCTGTAAAGGCAAATTCGACTGGAACCCCTGAAAAAATTGTAATTTTTCATAATTTTCTGTTAAAATAAATAAAAGATTTATAATGAAAGTGAAATTAGTAACTTTAAAATAATATCAAAAATAAAATATTTGTTTTAATGAACGAATTTATTATACAAAAGTTTTGTTGAAATTTGTGTTTTGAAAGTTAGATGATTATTTCTTTCATTTTAAAAACAAAGCTTTGTGATGGTTACATAAGTAAAGAAAGTCCGATTAATAAATTGCAGAAACTTACAAAGAATGTAGTCAGAGAGGAGGAGAAGTAATAACTTAGAAAGGAGCTTGCGCTTATAAAATTGACTTTGGACAAATCAACTGATGATTTCCTTTACGAGCGAGTATTATTATAAATAATAAATTTAAATTTAAAATTTATTCCCATATAAATAAATTATTTAATCTGAGAAAACGTTTTTGGCATTTCTAAATTTCATTTAAAAATTCTGCATTATATAAAATTAAGGCCATTTTATTAAAAGACTAGGAACAGATTTTATAGTATTGCTTAAATCAGTGATTCCCAAAGTGGGCGATAACGCCCATTAGGAGGCGCGGAAATAATAATAGCCTCTTGCGCAATTTGGTGGAGGTGGGGGTGGGGGTTAATAAAAAATAAGGAGTCCGTAAAAGCATAAAGAAGTAAAAGAATATAATAAGAATTAAAAAAACGGTTCGTACATTTTCATTTGTTGCGTAGCATATTGTAACACTATGAATATCTTTGGGTCCTGCGTAATTGTTTTTCTGAAAAAGGAATGTAAGATCAAAACAGTTTGAGAAACTCTGATCTAAACCATAATATTAAACATAGAATGGAATAAATGAAATTATATTCAAAATTAAAGGCGGTTTTTTCATATAAACCTTTCTGCATTCTGTAGTTTTTATGAGATGTCTGACAGATCCACACCTTTTTCAGCAATAATCCATCTATATGACTGTTACATTAAATTTATAGGGACTGAAATTATCTACTAATATTTATTTTAATATAAAATTTGTTTGCATTTGAAATATGAAAGTATGAATAGAATTTTTTAAAGATTCCAAATGCCGGTACTTCCTTGTATTTACAAACTATTTATGCAAAAGTGTTACTTGCAATTATATAAAAATATATTTGATATCAATGCTGATGCGCCCGTAGGAATTTTTCCAAGGGAGGTGCAATAATTATTATTAAGATTGATTGATCTAATTGCCCATACAAGTAATTGGTTAATATTTCCAAGCATATACCTCAGTTGGTATCCATAAATCGAGAGCTCTATGATATGGTTTATATAATCTTGAAAAAAAATCAAGAAATGGAAAAAAATATATTCAAACAATAGATTTTTATCTAAAAATGAGAGTCAACAAATGTTGAAATTATTTTCCAGGGGTGGGCAATTGTCCCCTCTTGTCCTTCTGTACTGACATCCATGTATCGATACAAATAATAATTTAAATAAAATTGAAAATATAAATTATATTTAAACAAATGTTTTTTTTTATTTTTGAAATTTAATCAAATTAAACTTGTTTATCTTTTTGTGAAAAATTAATGTTAATATTATTTAAAACAAATTATGTATTCTACAACCATTGTAACAAGACTTATTGGAGAAGCATAACTTTTAAGATAAAACCTTATAAGTAAAACAAATAATGAAGGGTTTAATGACTACCAATTACTAAATTGCGTCCTCAAATAAAAATATTTTCCCATTTTAATGCAACCCATTCTGGAGAAAAAAATGGTTTTGATTTCTCATAATGTTTTTATATATTAATATACGCTTTGCCGCGGAGAGTTTCGGGAAATGAAAATCGGTGTCAGACAAACATTCACATTCTAAGGACTTGTCATTTATAAATAAAAATATCATCGCAATATTAAATAATAATACAATGATAAAACCGGATATTTGGACAGTCGTGATGAGAACAAAAGACATAAATTCAGCAAAATTAACTAAATTTTTATGATTTATTTTAAAAGTTTATCACATATTTTTTTAAATAATTCCATAATTTATATAAATATATCGTTAATAATTGCATTTTAAATAATAATAAAAATATATTTACTTATTATAGTAAGTAATAAAGTTTGAACAAAACATGATTAATAATAATATAGGTAGAATTTAAAATTGATAAATAATAAATTAAAAACTATTTATATTATATATTTAATTAATTAATATTATTTATTTAAATCGATTTAATTGAAAAATATTTAGAACACATTTTAATACATTAAATTATCAAAAAAATTATTAAAAACATGGATAAATATTTCATTTTTTCCTTTTTATTCTAACATTAACACATTTTCGACACTTATTTTACACTTAATATCTACAGTGGCGGAAATTTGTTCTATATAGAAAATAAATTTTTAATCTATAGTTACAATGAAAATAAATGAAATAATTATATCGAAATAATTATAATGAAATAATATTTAAATTGTGTCCGAAATAATTAGTTATTTTTTATTCGTTAAGTTTTATTTAAATTAAAAATAAAATTCGATAATGAATAGAAAATTAATTAATCATTAAAATGGAAAATTTAATACAAACATAGTAAAATAGAGAAATCATACGAAATAAATACTCACTGATAAAAGGAAAATTGAAAATATAAACAGTTGAACAAGCAGCATCCCTGATATATACAGAAATTGATGGCATATTTATGGGCCATAAAGCCAAGAGTTATGGCCATTTCGATACCATTATGTAGATGCCTGATATAAGAGCAGTTACCATTGTTTCTGGTAATTATCCTCGACCATTAGTCCCCATCTGTAGAGAGGACACGAACTCATTATCTGCGTGTCATTGAGTGAGAAAAATATCGTTTCATCATTTTTTGATTTCCTTAGTTAGTGCAGCTTGCATATATATAAGCGAGGAACATAAATGGACTATAATTCTTATTAATAGTCCTCCCTGAGACATTAATGTTACCTACTCAACATACAGCGACCATAGTGAACATATAGTAATTACGCTCCTTTATCGCCATGTAAATAAATCTAGGAGAGTAAGATTAATTGTAAAAATTTCATCTGTTTAATATCCGGATCAAATATAGTTGAATCAAGTTTGACTATAATTTCAATGTTTTTATTTGATTTTTCTTTTTGGATTTTGACATTTTAAAATCTATTGTTTATATTTTAAAATTTTGTTTTTTTAAATTAAAATTAAATAAAAAATCTGCAAATTTTTATTATTTTTTTTTTTTTTTATTATTTTGTCTAACTAAGACAACTAGGACTTACAGCTCCGACCGGAATAAAGTTTAGCCATTAAAGATATTGATGAAAGTTTATTACATAATTCTTCATTTCATGATTTTAAAAAATATTTTTAAAGCTTTTAAATAATAATCAGTGAGTAAAAAATGGAAAGTTAGTTAAATAATTCTTGGGTTATGTAGTAAAATTAAAATGTACAAAGGTTGGGAGCAAAATTAAACAAATACAAAACCGTTTGCTTTATCTACGGTCTTTTTGGATAAATATTCAAAAATTCATTGTATGCAGTTAACTCCATTTATTTTACAAATGCCTTTATTTTTTCTTAGTTTAAGATATGCTCCAATGTTGGAACGACATCTATTGTTGAAATCCTGTATTAAAAAAGCGTTGATAAATTTAAACTCCCCGGTTAAATTATACGAAAGTGAGATTGTAAAGTTGCAGGAATTGTTAAGTGTCTCTAAACCAGTACAATTGGCGGGTGAAGCACTTGGTACAGGAGACAGTAATCTTGTTACTTCAGAGGGAATTGTAAACTTTCTCTTCAATTCTGTTCGAGATTTACATGGCACATTAGCAACAAACTTGTTAGACTATCTGAAAGGCGTTCAAAAGATTTGATTTAGCTTGCAATGTTTCTGCAAAATCTAGAAAATTTAAAATCTGATACTGTGACTTGAATGGTTATGGACAGTTTTTTGCTGTATCATCAATTTCCGCAGTGTCTAAATTAGCAAAAGATTTTCTGATGATCGGGAGATAGCCATAGGTAATGATTCAGATTTATGCGAGATAATTCATGTCTCAACAACAAGCGATACTACTTTACCATCATCGTCAACTACAAACGATTTGTTGAAGAAGTCTTTGGCAAGTGCAATAAGTAAATCACAGAAAACTATACAGGTAGTAAAACCTGAGAAAACAACATCTATGCAAAAGAAGATGAGATTATATGCGGCAGCAGGAACAATGACACATACTGTTAAAAAAATTTATAATTCATTAATGACGATCAAATCAACATCAACCGAATGGGAGCGAGTTTTTTCAATTTCTGGAACAATTGTAACAGAAAACCGAGTGGGTTTGTCAGATCATTCAATTGATGTTTTATGTTTTTTAAAAAATATTTTAAAAAGTTCGAATAAGTTTAAAAAATTATTCAAAAATGTTTTTTGTAAACAAAAATAATGAATAATAGCACAAATGTAAAATTTGTAATATTAAAAAAATTCCCGGTTCCGGGGTAATCCCATTGACTTCATCTGTATTTCGAGAAATATCATCTACGGTTTATAAACATACAAAAATCACTCTTATGATTTAGTCTGATTACAGATCATTGCTATCAGTATCACAATGTTTTCCTTATTATTAATGTGATTACTATTATTATTGACCTGATAATTTACCATTATTACTCTTCTCACTATTATTATTATTATTATTATTATTATTATTATTATTATTATTATTATTATTATTATTATTATTATTATTATTATTATTGATGTTATAAATTATAATTGATATTATTATTATTAATATACTATTATCGTTGTCACCATTCTTCTTCTTATTATTATTCATATTATAGTTAATCATTATTGTTGCTATTGTTGATGTTATAAATTACTATTGGTATTATTATTACTATTATTATTATTGTTATGACGTTGAAGTTTATTAATATGACTATCGGGATTAACGTTATTATGTTTGTCTATGATTATTCCATCATCATGCGTAAGTTGTCACAAGTACAACGCTTCACTTCTGCAGAAGACTTTCATACAGAAGACTTTCATTCTTAGTGGTGATTGATGTATTGACGATTTGAGCACCTATTGTCAATAATTACTTTACCGCTACAGGCTCATACCCACACAAGATTGATCTTGTCGTGATTGCAATCATTACACAATCGATGGAATTTTCCAGAATCAATCGATTTTATAATTCACATTTTGAGTAGGGTTGGACAAGTGAATGCTATGATTTTCAGCATAACCTCTATTACTATTTATTTTTAGATGTGAACTTAGGTAAGTACTCGATGGATATAGAGTTATGTTGTTCGTGATGTTTACAACCAATGAAAAGAATGTTTATTCGAAGATCTCTATGCCGAAGATTTTTATCACTGTTGAACACTATATAGATTCTACTGTTTTTATTTTCGTATGGATTCTTATTTATTAACGTAAGTATTCATGAGTTATCGTTATTTCTCCTTACGAATAAACGGATTTTTTTCATGTTGTTCACTCTATTTAACGAAAAATTAGTATTTTAACCACCTCAGATTTTAACCAGATTTTTTGCAGTATTACTCCTGTAATTTGTAGGAGATTTCTTGATTCTTTTTATCCTGGACCAATATATTCCTTACAAATTCATTTTAAGTCTAACGATTTAAAGTCGATTTTGTTAATTATATTTAACGGTTAATAGCTTACTTACATTTATTAATTAGAATTCAAATTCTTCAAATTAAACCCAACTTAAATTTCTTAATTAAATTCAACTCTAGTTTGTTAAACTCAACTTTTAATATTTAATTCCTTTAACCTATTAATATTATTAAATTTAATCATTTATTAGTTTAATTCGTTCAAAAATACATAATTTCAATTTTAATCGATTAAATTTAGTACTCAAAATTCAACTCTAAATTTATTCAACCATATTCGACTTTAGTTGATTAATTAGAAAAGATTCAAAAGGTTATAGTTGCAAGGAATTACGTTATTCCCCACTTTCCGTACCTTCATTTGACCTTAGGGTATTTATCGTGTTCATATTATATTTAAGAGTGCTGAACTACTTGATGTTTAGAATTTTAGCTGTATGTTTTTCATTTTAGGTCGATTTTTCTGGCGTTTGGTGAAAGAATAACAAGCCAAAAGACCCGCTTTCGATCTCCCTCTACCACTATAAGTAAATCATTTTATGTTCATATCCGCCGTTATCCACAAGTTAATCCTCACGGTCACAACACAGTTGCAGATGAACTGCGCTTATACGGTTCCGTTATATTGTACTTTATTGAATTCTTGTGAGGTGTATTGGCTGTGGGCCATGAATTTTTCGACAAAGTTTAAAAACATACCTGTCAGAATACATATAATTAAGCCTCATTGAAAATAAATTTATTCACAAAATTGTTCACTCATAGTTGACATCTTACTTCGTATATCGTAAGGCTTCGCACAAAAATTCTATGATTAAAAAATTTCACTCGCACAAGGTTTCTGTTGTCACAAAATAGCTTCTGTTCAAGAATAACCGTATTTTGCTAGTAAAAAACAGTTGAAGTCTTTCACCAGGAAAAAGTGATTGAAATTATATAAAAATGAATCGGTATATATACCTATTCTGTGACCCTAACCTTGTTTGTATTTTTCTGATGTATTAAAACAAAATTTAAACTTGGGTTATTTGTACTAATTCTTTAACTTTTGTTATTTTTTGATTAAATTGGCAATTTATTTTTTGACTTTTAATTAAATTATTCAGACTTAAATTATTTTCTTTAAAATGATTTTATTCTTCGATTTTCTAGTTTTTCTAAAATTTATCGATTTCGGTCAAATTATCTTGTTAATGTTATTTTTGTGTAAATTTCGTGCGGTTCTTTGTGCATTTTTGTATATATTTTAATTTACTTTTATGTTTTCGATTTTGTATTTAATTATATTTCCTCTCATATTTTAGGGTGTTTAGTTGGTGTTTATAGGTTTGATTTTGAATATGCATTGCTGTGTTTACATGTATTTTCCGATTCATTCAAACAAAACTTAGTCTTGGCCCAACAACATATATATTTATAACAAAGTTTCGAACACAATCTAAGTATGACTTGAAATCCAACAATTAACACAAATTCCAGACATCAATTGCGTTCACTCATATTATTCAATTCTCCCAGTCGACAGTTATCAAGAACTTGAAAACAGAGATGACGAGCATTCATTCTGATTGTAATTTTTATTGAGATGAAAAATGTCAGTGCGAGTAATGTTTTCCCGTTCAACTATTACTTGATCTTGATTAGTTATGGTCAACTTTTCCACAACAATACGTCGTGATTCTACTTTTTCAATTGATCTGCAAGCATACTTTCCAATATCTTTTAATTGGACATTCTTCAAATATAATTCATACATCAGTGATATTCTTCCATTTCCGATGTTTTTAGGAGAATACGATAATTTGTTATCTGAATCTATTCGAACAGTTTCGGTTTTTAAATGAGTTGTTTTTGTTTGAAGCTGAGATTTAAAACCAAACAGAAATTCCCATGATTGCGTTTTAGTAACGAACATTATCAATGAATGAACGAAGTGATTTTAATAGTTTCGACATTTCTTGCAGATAACAATGTGAAGTTCATTAAAAAAGCGAAGACATTTAAACCAAAATTAAATGTTGCCGGCACAACTACAAATTTTAATTTCTCTCCTTATTTAGAGTCCGGTTTGTAAATTCTGATTTAATCAAAAAAAGTTTTCAGGCGAAAATTACAATTATTTATAGTCAATTTCATTTAGGCGTTTTTGAAGTTATTCGGTTTCGCCCTCAGTCCAGAAAAGAACTAATCTTTGTCGAGCCTAAACCAATCAGATATTTTTGAACAAAGTATCATTCAAATCACAAGGTTCCATTACAAATTTTTAAAAATATTAAAGCAAAAAGTTATTAAACTTTATATTTATTATTACGCAATTTTATGGTTTTTTTCAATTTCTCCAACGACTTAATTTATTTTTATATTTTATGTACTTTTCGAAAATTATATAACGTATCTCTATCTATACAACGTAAGTCAAGTATTTTTATGTGGTTTTCTGAGCGACGTATCTACCGCATAAAACAAGAATTAACTGTATACGAAGAAATATATATTGTGCTGTGTAGAAATTCAAACTCCTCCCAAACAAGTTTAGTTTCTTAAAATAAACGCAAATTCACAAGTGACAAACTATTAGAATTACTTTAATAAACCATGAAAAATTATCATACTAAATCCAATTTTCAAATAATTATAAAAATAATTCCAACAAATTCCACTAATAAAATGGATGAAATTCACCAACATGTAAAAAATCAATAATAAAAATCGAAATAGTCACTAACGAAATTCAATTAAAACAATCAATAATATGTGTAGATAACAATTTAGATATTTGGTGCAGTGTTGTTGCTGTTGATGATATTTATGAAGGTTTTTTTGTTACTTATATTTATTTCCTCATTTTTTGGCAGTTTTGCAAATACAACAATAGCTTTAACCAAAAATAAAAATAGAATTTTTCTTTGATTTATCAATGAATTACAGATTTATAACAATACAGAAAATCAACCACCTCTTTTCTCGTGATGAGAATGAAATTTGATAAAATAATGCAAACTGTGATTGAAAAATTACAAAAGCAATGACAGAACATCAGAAATCAAATTGTGAATTTTTACAAACAAATAGTCAGAAAATATAACAAGAAAAAATAAAATTCTTTTGGTAAATCAGTGTTACACTATTCTCCTAAATAAGATTTGCTTTGAATCTAAAATACAAATGGAAAATTAAAAATAAACAAATTCAAGTTTCTTAAAAATGAAGGAATCCATAACTTATTACTGTAATTAAATAACTATATTCCAAATAGAGTTCTTCGGTTATTAAAGTCTTTTTTCACTAAATATAGTATATTTGATCAGTATAATAATTTAATAATTCGATATAATAATAATGATAATTAAATAAATTTGGCAACGATTTAATTAAAAGAAAACGTCAATAAAGGATTTTTCGTACGATATATTTCATCTACAGGCACAAAAAACCAACTAAAAATATTATGAATTAAAATATAATTTAAACAAATTATTTTTTATATTAATTTAATATTCTAATAAATAAACACTTAAAAATATTTAAATACTTTTAACTCGAGTGCAGGGATGATTGGAAGTCTCTCCAATGTATGTGGCATTACACCCATTACATGTAAATTGATAAACGATATCAGAACACAATCCAACCGAAGTTTTTGACTTACTAATAAACATATTGCGTACCTGACACGAATTAGAGACGATCTTATACTCTAAATTTCCCATCTGTTTACTTAACTTCCACTTATAATTTGTAAAACCTTCAGAGTACGGCAATACTAACACATATTTAGGCTCATTCTTTTTATATCATTTTTTACTATTATTTAGATCAATACTCAATTCACACTCATTTGACAAATTACACTCAGACTTTCCCAAACATAGATCCATTTTATTGTTGATGATAAAAGAGACTGTTGACAAGTTGATTAAAAATCCTAAGGATCCATGTTCCCAAGAGTTCTAGAGCATTATCGATTGAATGGTTTGACCAATACAGTGGTACCTTGAGATACGAATTTAATTCGTTCCGCGATCATCGTCGTATGTCAAAAAAATCGTATCTCAGAGCAATTTTCCCCATTTAAAATAATGTAATATAGATTAATGCGTTCTAACGAAATGAAACTAACCAAAAACACAGTTAAACTACATATAATATACACAATTTGTAAATAAATAAACGAGTAATAACACACATAACTGAATGAATGCCACTTCGTTTTTTAAAATTGTCGAACCAGCCACAACTAGCTTTGAACCCTTCAACGCCTTGCGATGATTCTCCCTCCGCCTCGGTTGCATGACGCTTGAGGTCTTGAAAGATGACGCCAGCCTTCTCACAAATAATCGCTTCAGAAACAGAGTCACCTGCCAATTGCTTCTCCTCAATCCATAATAAAAGTAGTTGTTCCATCTCATCATGTATATTAGTTCGTAGCTTTGAAATAATAGTTACACCTTTGGAAGGTTGCAGCTTCTTTATCGCTTCCTTCTGCTTGATGATCGTGGATATTGTAGAAGGATTGCGGCCATACTCATTTGCCAAGTCGATGATACAAACGCCACGCTCATGCTTTGCAATAATTTCATGTTTCGCTTCCATTGAGATCATTTTCTTATGCTTCTTCTTTTCGTCAGTCTTTAACTTTGGGATCCATGGTTAAAATAATAAAATATGCAGGGTACAGTATATATACTATCCAAAATGACACGAAAAACAGGCACAAACAAAGCGAATAACACAGCGATGTGTGAACGATGAGGCGTCAACCACATTCCTCTACATTGCTACAATGAACTATAAAGTTGTCGCGACACACCTGACACCAATTTAATGTCATCGCGACATTAATAACACAGTTAACCTTGAAAAATTTATTGGCCGAAAAAACAAGGAAACAGTGCAATTTACAACACCATACCTGTGGTAGACTGCTTGAAAGTGCCGCGTCCGGCTGCAAGAGTCGACGCTAGCCGTGAAGGGGGTTGAACAGAGAGATGCCGTGTCCGGCCGCGAGAGACGACCCAGACCAAGAAATAGAGTGCCGTATCCTACCCTAAGAGTCGATACGGGCCGTCAATAAAGATCGCCAAGTCCGACCGCAAAAGCCGACTCAAGCCGAGAAGAAGAGTGCCGTGTCCTGCTCGCAGAGCCGATACGGGCCGTCAGAAGGTTAGGAAGGGAAGGTGTACTGCTCGCTTCAGTCAGTGTCTTAAATACTGATTTGTACGTGCTTATTGCTTACTCTCGTGAAATTAATTTTTCTGGGGGGTCTGCATCCTCTGAGATCGGACAATATGGGCTTTCAGCTTCATTAGGGTGTGAGTTTTTGAACTTTGGCAGCGATATCTGGACCGATACAATAGGGGTTTTGATTCTCGACGTGGGTCAATGAACTTCTCCATATCCCAGTGCATGCCGAACCTTCGGAGACGGGAGCGGGGGTGGAGACGTAAACAACTGGCTGAGTCCAAGCTAAGGAACGAGACGTTCAAGAGGTTCTTTCCGGGTTGGTTAGGGTGCAGGTCATCGAACCTCACCACAAAGTAGTAGTATACGTTTATTAGTTGTCATGGCGGCCATACAGAGGACTCTGGTGTCAACAACCAAACAGAGCGAGATAGCGGGTAGAAGCAGCAGGAGGAAAGCTGAGCGAACGCTCGGCCATCAAGGGATCAACTATGCGATTATCGCACATCACAAATTCGTATTTCAAATTTTTCGTTGTATGTCGATTATAAATTTTAGAATATTTCATGTTGTATCTCAAAACATTCGTATGTCAGGACATTCGTATCTCAAGGTACCACTGTATTAGTGAGCACAATAGAGGCTGTAAAAGTAAAATAGGAATGTCAGATTTTAGAATTTTGTTGAAAAGTTTTAATAATTATTGGGAACGCGTGATATGTGAAGCATTGCTGATAAGGTCATTGGATCCAAAGATTAATGCGCAAAGTAATATGACTACGAATGTTGTTAAATAGTTTGAGTATGTTAAATCATGATAAATTAATGCATGTGTACTGTTTTAAAAAAATTGTAATTTTTAATATTATTTTAAAATTATAATATAGATAAATATTTATATAAAAATTTTTAAAAATAATTAAAAGTATTTAAATATTTTTAAGTGTTTATTTATAAGAATATTAAATTAATATAAAAAAATAATTTGCTTAAATTATAGGTAAATTCATAATATTTTAGTTAGTTTTTTGTGATTGAAGATGACAGTCAAACTGTGGAAATATATCGTACGAAGAATCTTTTATTGGCGCTTTCTTGTAATAATAGTAATAATAATAATAATAATAATAATAATAATAATAATAATAATAATAATAATAATAATAATTTGGTATGATGGTTTAGAACAGTAAATAAATATTCTAACTGATATAATATGCATGTATGTATGTATGTTGAAGTTGTATAAATGAAGATTGTGTAATATATGTCTGAATGTCAAAGGTGTGATCTATGCATGCATAAACAACTTTCGTTTCTTATTTAGCTTATCCTTTATTATACATCTCCCGAGATTAAAGCGAATCTTCATTCCTGTGCCTTAAAACGGCTATATGACGCGGCATTGCAACAGTTCCATAATCGACGATTACTTTATGTGAAGACAGCAGCTTCATGTACATGGTTAATTTTGAGCGGGTTTTACACATCTTGTTGTTAATTTGATATGACAGAGGATTGAAGATTATGAAATGTATACCTGAATGTCAAAAGTGTAATTTATGTATGCATGTGTGTCTTTCTCAAGATACTTACAATATAATAATTTCCTCCTGATAGTTACTCACTTGTTTTAGATATAAATCTTATCATCTAAAATGTATCTATTTTTGAATTTATGCAAAGTGCACATATAGTAAGAAAAATTTGGGAATCACCGGCACACGTACAATTGCCCTTAAATGTGAACACAGGAAATTTTACACCAGTATAAATCATTATAATATGTAAAAATTAAAAATAAAAACCGACCATAAATTATTTATCTACTTCCTAGCTACATGAAAGGCACTGACATGGAAGTGGAAAATTGGCTTGATATCAAACATTCCTGATTTTGACGATTTATGCCTAAATCACAGAAATGAAAAAACTGTGAAGAATTTAAATTGAAATAGTAAACTTGCAATTTAAAAATTAAACTAATAATCAATTTAATAAAAATTTCTCTATCATTAACCTTTGAAAGGGCACGCATTTTATTTTAACACCAGCGAGCGCGCACCGTAAAATTTACGTCATACAGTTTGCAACAAATATTCACTATTTTATGATAACATAGAGTTTGGTAATTATTAATCATTAAAAAAATGTATTTGAGCTTAAAAATATTTTATTTGCAAAACTATTAATAAACAAACATAAGTTAGCCGTAAATTTTACGGATGAGCGACCGCTAGAAAGTTAAAACAATTTTTTAATCAGACAGAAATAAATAAATAAAAAATAAATTTACGAATTTTTTGAATATTAAGAAAATTATTGAGAAATTATCAAGTGGAGAAAACCCTCCTCAGCTTTAACGAGTCAACAGTCCACCATTACTAAAGTTAAAATAAAATTACTAAAGTTTTCATCCTCAAGAGGATCACAAATGGACAAAAACTGAGAACTAGGAATCTCGGTTTCAGTAGTACCAATATTGTGACTTAAAATACCGGTCTTTTTGGATCCGAAAAAATAAAATCCTTGGAGTAAATAATAGTTTTCATTTAAAAATTTAACATAAAAAACAAAATCTTTCTCTATATATTGGTATCTAAATTCAAATTTTCCTACAATCTTGTATTAATTTACCATTTTATCTGATAATAATTACTTCTATTTATTTTCTAATTTTATCGATATGTTTTGTTTATATTTACAATGGATTTATAGTGAATTGCAGTTATTGACGATTTTAGGTATAAATTACCCTTAAATGAATTAAAACAAACGCGATATCACTTCGACTCGCTGGTAATATTTTCAAAGAGCTAAAGGTATTTATTTATGTTTCATATTACAGTAGTAGGGGGAATTACATTTGGGTTACATGCTCATTTAACCCTTACATTGCGTAATATTTTTTGAGGTTACGTATTCAATGTGTGCAAATATTTCGATGATAGTAGGTGTCGATAAACAAAATTCCGATCTTAATATACTTAAAGTGCAGCATCATTTTAGCATCTTTGTACCTGACTTTTTTGAGTACTCTAAGTGAAAAGTTGTGTGAGACTGGAATAATTCTAGCGTATAGTCCACTTTTAGTTTGCGAGTATGAAATGAGCAATGAAATGGTCAAAAGAGACGAGATAAAATCACACCATATATTAAAAAATATTGATGATTCTTTTCCAGTGGTTATTTTGCGTATAGTGGCTAAAGGTACTTAGCTGTTTAGTAAATGCTATACTTATAATCTCCAATATGCTACAATCTAAAGGTGATATTCAAAAATACTCATACATTTTGAAAAATAGTGATGGACTATGCAGGTCAAAATTCGTAAAGAAACTATTGAAGAAATATTGTTTTTAGGTAATAAATTTTGTTTCACTCTTGATAAGTGGCCGTTCATTAGAAATCGTAGATACATTAAAATCATATGCACTCGAAAAATAAGTTCTGGAATCATGAACTTATCCTTTAGGTGAATTCCGATGAACTAATTTATTGCTAATAGAACAGACAGTAATGAAATAATTTGGTAATTTGTCAGAATTGGGACATCAATTATTGTTCAGTTTACGAAATCTATTTGGTAACGATAAAAACAGCTTTAAAAAAATAGTATTAACATGAAATGAAGCAGAAAATATAAACATTTCTTGCAACAGATAAGAAGGAAATGAAAATGAGTACGATAAAAGGTATAACCATAACATTTGAAAAGCTTATCGAAAGAGTTACTTTACAATTATAATTATAGGGTTTTTGCATCGCACTATAGATTCTTGATTCAAAAACCAGATGGAATAGTTTATTAAACATGTTAGAAAGGTTTTACAAAATTGTGATTGTGTAAGGACAACTTTATTTAATGTACTAGCTAATTTTGATGAAGGTGAATTAAAAGTTCTGGGTGAAATAAAACATACCGTGAAAATTTGAATTTTTTAATAGCCTATGTGAGCTCAAAGTTTATGCTCAATAAATTATTTAAGCTAAACAATATACTGAGTGCTCAGATTTAAGAAAGTTTAGTTCAAAAAATCAAAGAAAGACATAATTATTACATAATTATTACATAATTATACTATAATTATTACATAATTCTGGTAATATTGCAAAACAAGATGATAAAGAATACGAAATATTCAATAAAGTACCAAACAAATGCGGTATAAACATAGCTTTTTTCAGCTAATAAAACCAATGTTTGCTTCTAAAAGATACAATAGTAATGATGAAGAAATGAAAATCGAATGTATTATTTCCAAAGATATACGGATCAACTCATTTCAAGATGAAAGAAATGTTATCAATAAAAGAAAAATTGGACTTAACGGATTCAAGAAAAAATACACCATTAAACTCAATAAACCTGATAACAAAAACTTCAAAGCTTTAATAAAAACAGAAGTGAGCTTGATGAGCTTATTTATGTGTATGTAATATCTAAAGGCGAGAAAATACAATTACAAATTGATAGATTTATTTAAAGGTTAAATTAAACCATTTTTGTTTTCAAAAAAATACCGTTACAATAGTCTGCAAAATTTTTTATCAAATATTATAAAAAATATATACCGTATTTTCCGCAAGATACCGCGCGTGTTATCTCGACAAAAAATATAAAAATTGAATAAATGTAACTGTGCACTTTATACGGCGGAAAAAATTGTATTTCAAAGTGAACGTTATTTCATCGTAATTGTTATACTTTTCTTATAGTAATTGAATAATTCATCACATTTTAAAAACACTTGCAGGCGTTCTTTTCATCAAATGGCAATTTAAATTATTTCCTAGCGAAAATAATTATTCAATTACAAAAACACAGTTTTACCACGTAATTGATGTATTTTTGTAATTGAATAATTATATATATGGAAAAGCTTTAAAAACTAATGTTTTTCCTTCGTGCTATTTTCTTTGCTTCGAGTAACACATGAACAATTGAAATTCTAATACCATTCGAACGCTCTTTAATAACCCAATTGTATAGTTTTTTCCAATCCTGGCCAGAAGCACTTTCCGAAATGCATTGAACGTTTTCTTTCATGTTTCACTTTTTCTAAATTCTTGGACGCTGGATTCTCATACACTAATCATTCTTAAAGCTTTACGATTTCCTTTTTCTTGGGAAACTTAACTACTTCGAATTTAAATTTTGTATTATAAGATTTTCATCTTAATATATTTTAGTTTTTCATGGACTTTTTTTTATAATTAAAGTAATTACTTATAACTTAGCACGTGTTCACACCGTTCACCAAAACCAGAACAAATGAACGAATAATCACGTGATGAGTTTGAAGTTGGATTAAAAAATTGAAAGAAGAAATGGCTTTGATTCAGTTTTCAATCAGAAGCAGAAAAATTTTGTCTGCGCGTTACGTATACAATTTTCGATTTGATAAAATTATTGAGATGCGCATTATCTGCTGATGCGGGTTATCTGACGGAAAATACAGTAATAAAAATATAATAAAAATATTATATAAAAATATAATAAAAAAAAAAAAAAAAAAAAAAAAAAAAAAAAAAAAAAAAAAAAAAAAAAAAAAAAAAAAAAAAAAGTTATAAAAATAATATACAAAATATATAAAAATATAATATTAAAATTAAAACAATATAAAAAAAGTTATATATATAATATAAAAAATATACAATAAAAAATTATAATAAATATATTATACAAATATTATAAAATGATAATTGAAAACTAACCATTTTCCATTTCTGGATGAATATTTTCCTGGGGTATTTGCATAGGATACATATGATGACCAATCGAATTTGAATTAGATATTGGGATCATATTTATCGATTTATTGAAAGGGTAAAATGGTGGAGGTGCATTCTAAGTGAAATAATAAAATATCAAAATAAAGCAAAAAAATTAGAATTGAAAAAATTAAATATTTATAATCATTGTAATATAATAAAAATTTTCTAAATTTCTAACCTGTCCAAATAAAATAGCAACTTCTTCCTTTTGTTTGTAGATTGTTTTAAGAATTTCATATTTGTTAGGCAAACCACCGTGAATTTGAATGTTATTAAAATTTGTATTGTTTGAGAGTATTTGATTTTCCAAAGGAATTGTATGATACAAGATTCCTCCATGATCGGCCGCTTTTGAGATTAAATTTGATTGGCAGATAGGCATCATGAATTTGAATTCCGGAGTTCGACTGGGCACTTTGGACATTCCCTCTAGCACATTGTTACCAAAATTATAACGCGGTTTAGAACTGGTCTGTCGAAATCGTATTGAAATAGCAAATACAACTGGTTTTTTAGGAACAGCGGATAAAGATTTTGGAAGTTCCGTTTTAGAATACTTTCCAAATATTGGTAATGAATGAGACAAGCAATCATTTAAGATTTTTGAATCAGACACGACTGGTTCAGATTTTTTTAAGTCCTGTGTAGATTTAACATTTTGCACACATGGCTTTGAATAATTTTCATCATTGTCACAGCTAATAAAAAAATATTTAAATATACATCTATAAAAATAAATATTTCTAATCGTTCAAAAAGCTGCAAATTTATAAATTTACCCTGTGAAAATATAATTAAATTAATTAATAAAATAAATAATAACTAAATAAATGATAAATTAAATAAATAATGAAAATAATGTATGTTGTGGATTGATGTAGTGTGTAAATTCCTTATGCTTACATTACTTTACCTCGCATAAAATTCCTTAATAGTTTTGTTTAAATATTAGAAACAGATTGATTTGTATTTGAATTTAATAAATATTTCGTTGATAATGGATGTTATAAATTCCAAAAAATTTCAGCTAAATTAACTATGCTTGGAATTGTTTCCCATTATTAGCAATAATATTTTTCAAATTAAAATTAATAATTTGATTCGTTAAACATATTCTTATTATTAAAAGATAACGCCAATAAAAAACTCTTCGTACGATATATTTCGACAGCATAACTGTCATTCAGATACACAAATCCAACTAAAAATATTATGAATTAACTTATAATTTAAAAAATTATTTATTTTATATTAATTTAATTTTGCAATAAATAAACACTTAAAAAATATTCAAATACTTTTAACTAATTTTAAAATGTTATTTATATATATATTATAATTTTTTATCTCTATTATTATTTTAAAAAAATAATGTAATTTATAATGAAATTATTTTAATAATATTAAAAAGTTTTTAAAAAAAATAATACATAAACATGATTTAACATAATTAAACTATTTAAAAACACTTAAAAATTCGTAGTCACAGCACTTTGCACATTAATCTTTGTATCGAATTACCTTATCAGCAATGCTTCACATATCACGTGTTCCCAATAATTATTAAAACTTTTCAACAAAATTCTAAAATCAGACATTCCTATTTCACTTTTACAGCCTCTATTATGCTCACTAATATTGGTCAAACCCTTCAATTGACAATGCTCTAGAACTCGAGTACAGAGATGACGGGAAGTCTCTCCAATGTATGTGGCGTTAAACCCATTACATGTAAATTAATAAACGATATCAGAAAACAATCCCCCTGAAGTTTTTGACTTACTAATAAACATATTGCGTACCTGACACGAATTAGAGACGATCTTATAACCTAAATTTCCCACCTGTTTACTTAACTTCCTTTTATAATTTGTAAAACCTTCAGAGTACGGCAATACTAACACATATTTAGGCTCAATTTCTTTATAACCATTTTTACTATTATTTAGATCAACACTCAATTCACACTCATTTGTCAAATTACTTATATTCTTATTATTCATACTTCTTTTCCTGAGTAAATATTTGATAACTTCGTCCTTTATCTTTGTGGGATCAATACAGTTAATCTTATATTTTGATTTTATATTTCAAGTCCTATAACAAGCAAATATAATAACGTTTTCTCTATATTCCAAGAGAGAATTTTTTTGATTTTAGAGAAATTAGAAAGATTAATTAGAAATTGTAAATTTAAATTCCAAAAAGTTTCGATTTTCGAGTATAGTTTAAAAAAAGTAATATTAACAACATGTAAACCTATATAATCCTCAATTTTGAATATTTTTAACTAAAATATTTTGAGTGTGGCTTAATGATGGTAAATTTTTTGATTGGAAGTGTCCAACATGTGCATTTTTACACCAAAACTGACTGAGATAAACTCTATAATTCAAGTTGATGTCAAAATCAACTTGAATAGTAAGAAATCATATGGATTTAAGACATTTTTCAGACGAGTGCAAAATAAGTTTTTTTAAGGATTGTATTTTGATTTCACAATAAAATGAGATCATTATTCAAGCTCTTAAAAATTACTTTAATTCTACTATTTCATTTATATTTTATTACTAATTTTTGTTGGAACTTATAATTTTTTTAGAAATATTTTCACAAAAAAAATTATTATGTATCAAATTAACAACCAAATATTTCTATTTTTGCCCAAAAATTTTCTTAAAGACTAAAAACATATTTCATTTTTCAGAAATTCTTTTTTGGTACTTATCCTGCTTTGTAACAAATGTCCAAATTTATTACATTTATAAATTATGGATTTAAGAAACTTTTTTCGGAATTCCTTAAGTATTCATAATCTTTTTCCATTACGATTATTAATCTGATTCTTTCACATAAAATTATATTATGATTTGATTTTTTAAACTTTTATCTAAAAATCTTTAATTTTTTTCGGTTATCAGGCATCTTAGAAGGATATGTATTATCTAAAATATTACGTTATTATTTTTTGTGTTTTAAATGAGATATTTAATTTTTCTATCAGTTTTTCAATTTCTTTGGTACAGTGTAGCTCATTGAACTTACAGAGAACTACATCAAAATGAGTTTCAATGTTTCTATCATAAAAGGTTATTGATTGTTTTTTATTTTATAGGTGTATCTCACAAGAAGATATAAGATGAAACAAACTAAACCTATGTAATATTGTAGGTAGAATTCGAATATTACCACATTTAGATTAAAACTCAAAATTGGTTATAAAAAGTGAGTATGTTGATATGTCGAGTTTGTTTGTTTTCTGGAATCTACTTTATTTTTCTATCATTGCATAAAATTGTCTTTTTACTTCGGTGATTGAAAAGGTAACTCTCCGAGTAAATGTGTTTGTTTTATAATTGGATTAATTCTTTAGGATTTTCTGTGTATCTTAATCAGTGAAATTTAGGGTAATTTCTTTTGAGGTGCAATTAATACCTCTGTAGTTGTCTGTCTATCATTATACTATGTGCCATACTGAAATCAGTTTCAATTGAAATTACAACAGGTTGAAAATTATAACTCGGAAGATAAAGAATGTAAGCCCAATAACGCTGTTACAAGATCCGGATCCGCTAAAACTGTACAAACGATTCAAATTTAAAATAATCAGTTTAATCAGTAAGAAAGTAAATATTTATATTCAGGACAAAGCTGTGTAGCAAAGTCAGGTAAGTGAGTTGTTTTCAGCTGATAATTAAATATTTCGAATATTTTGTTAAAATAAATTGAAATATTTAAATTATTAAAATGAGAAATAAATTTTTAATATTAAATAATTTTAAAATATTTAAATGTTAAAATAAAAATATTTTATAATTAAAAATGAAATTTTTGTTAATATTAAATTAGAATGGAAAATATTTAAAAATTTTTTTTGATAAATATTAAATTCAACAATATTTTTTTTGTGCTATTAATAATATTGTAGATTATAGAAGATGTTCTTGTAACATCCAAAAAGGAAAATTAAGGAACAGATTTTTTGAACCAAAATAAAATAATTACTTATAAATTTTATTAATAGTAGATGTTAGTTTGATTCCAATCCCTTGATATGAATGGTCATTAGAGGTTTCAGGAAATCCGAAATCATCATCACTATAAAAGCCATCAACAACACTGTTAGTGCTTGATCCTTTCAAACCACCTTCAATGTCGGCTAAATTATCCCACCCTAAATAAATTTATAACAATAATCATAAAAAAAATTATAAATTCATTTCTTAAATTGGAGAGTTAATAACTTTTCGGTAGAATTAAATTTAAGTATGACTTCGTGTACTATATAAAATGACCAGGACCCAGCAATATCTGCATTTAATACTTTGTGTCTATTTTGACACTATTGTGTAATAGTGTTGGACCGTGAGACTATTGTGTAACAGTTTTGATTACGTTTAAAGCGAAACATATTACGTTTCGGTAATATAGACATCTATAATTCAATAAAAGTGTAATCGAAATAAACTTATCTTTGATTTATTAGAAATTGTCTTAGATACTTTAACAGCATATTGTTCACAATTATTATTTAAAATTCACATAAATCCAACTTTTACGATAATCACTTTTAATAATATGCAATGAGGTCAATTTCCCAAAAAAACTGTTTTTTGATAAATTTGAATGACTGTTAACATAGCTTTTAATAACATTTCCCATGATGATATCTTATTTTCGAGCAAAATAACAATTTTAATTAACAACTGTCATATGCATTGTCATCAATCAATGTCATCCTTTTGATTTTCTTAAGAAAACCAACTCAATTTAACTTAATAATTCTTTCTATGTCTTTTTTGCTACTAAATATTTCCATTAAGGCACAATATGTTGATTATTAAGTTCGTAATTGACTAAATTAATTTGCAATTATAAACATAATATCCAAGCAACTATTCTTTTACATCTCTTTTATTTAAAATCAATCAATATAGAACCTCCAATAATTACGCCTCATCCTATGGCCCATATTTTAGAAATTATTTCCATGTGTATCATCTATGTTAACCCTCTCTGTATGAGATGCCTTAATGGAGTCAAAGATCCAAAACTTTTAAAAAAACACCAAATCATAAAAGCTACCCAGAAACCAATTTTAATTGTACTTACAAAATTCTGAAACAAAAATATATAATTATGTTATTTTCATTAAAGTATGCATATAAAAATTTATACACTTAGTATGTATACAAAATTTCATTATTTAAAAAAAAATTGCAACTAAATTGAATAAGAGGTAAGTTTTTAAATATTGTGGTAAATAAATAATCAGAATTTTAGACTCAATTTATTATATTATATATTAAGAAATATTCGTCTTAAAACTCAAAAACTCGATGAAATGTGGATTTCATTTTATATGGAAGATTATTCAACTCGCACTAACTTTGCCCGTAATTCTTCATAATTTTCTGTGCTTCAAAATTTGAAGACGTATATAATATCAACAATAAATCAAGATAAACAGACCAGTACCAGCCTCATAGCTATCTCTTAACATGTGAAGATTTCCTAAACAAAGTGGTGGACAAATTCGCGGTTTTGCCAAAAGTCGATTCAAATTTAGAAGCCCGAAGTGATTATTTATTTTCAAAATTAACTTAATTTCGTGAATTTTATTATGCCAAAATAGTATTTAATTATTGGAATAATAAAACCATTTGTATTGTTTCAGTCAAATAGAATCAATCGCGCCTGAGTGCGCGTAGTTGAATTAATTGATTTTATTCTTTTTTTGTTGAATTAGTTTGTGAAGATTTCGAATATTTGTGGATTTTAAAATGGTATAAGTTGTTATTTCTGTTGAATTGAATTAATTAATCATGGCTCTGATTATTCTACCAGAGCAAACAACATGATAGCAGAACGTGCTTCTGGCTAAATGGATTTCCCCATATTTAACTTTTATCCATTTTTAATGTCATCTCAAATAACAATTTTTTAGTTTCTAAAACAAATTCAAAGTTAATGCAATCAAAATCATTCGAGAATATGCACAGTTAATCAATATTGATTGCTTTGATTTATATTATGAATCTAATGTTTCTAGAAATTTTATAAAATCAACAATTATGCAAAGTCCAACCAAAAAAATATCAAACCTCGGTATATGGATTAATTATTGTTAGACTGTTTGATCCTAGTATTTATTGCATCCATTAAAATAATTCTTAAATTCAATCTTTTATTTATAAAACAATATGATTATTTTATGTAACCAATATCATGAGCAAGAAACCAATAAACACTTCATTCTCCAAACATTCTATTTTTTAATAGTACATATTTATTTTATAATTGTATTTACATATAAATTGTGAATATATTATGTACAACTTTACTTTACATATAATGCTAATTAAATGATAAAGAAATGAATATTCAAATTTTGAATTTAATTAATTAAGCCTCATTGATCTGATATAGAAGAAAAATTAAATTTCAATTTACAGAATCGAAATAAACTTTATTTAATGATTGGTTCCACAACTCTTTTGTGCCAGATGTAGAAAAATATTTAGTAAAAAATGAGCTGCCTTTCAAGACTCTTCTTTTATTGGACAATGCTCCAGGTCACTCTCAAGACTTTCAGCATGAAAATGCAGAAGTTGTTTTTTTTACCAAAAAACACAACTTCTTTGTTATAACCTTTGGACCAAGGGATAATTGCCACATTCAGGGCATTGTACATTAAAAGCACCTTTATGTATATTTTAGAAAAATTGGAAAATGATGGCTATCTTTCAATTATCGATGCCTGGAAAACGTTTACGATTTTGGATTCTGTTAAGCATATAGGAATTTCTTACCGTAAAATTAAAAAATCAACACTCCATGCGTGTTGGAAAGCAGTGTGGCCTGATGTTGTTTATGAAAAGATAAATTTAACAGTATCTTTGGGTCAAGAATATTCAAACATAATTGAGTTGGCTCATACGATAGGTGGAGAAGGTTTTGACGATTTAGCACAGAGAGACATCAATGAGGTAAGGGAAGACCAAGAATTTGTCAATAAAGTAAATGAGAATGATGTTGATGTTTAGGATGAGCCAGATCCATTCACAGCGAAATTTGTTCACGAGGGACTAGCAATGGGAAGAAAATTAGGAAACTACTTCCAACAACATGATCCGAATGTTGAACGAGCTCTCAGATTTCAAGGAGCAATTGACCAATCTTTGAATCAATATGAAGAAGTTTATAAAGATTTGACTAAAATCAAATCACAATTGTTAATTACAGATTTTATTTCTAAGTCATACCGAACTGAAATCAATCCTAATCAACCACGGAGTGTTACGAAATATTATCCAGTGATAGTGACAGCAATTTAAATTAAGTTAGTTTTTATTGAGGTCAACAAGTTAGTACATAATTTCATATTTTTGATGAATTTTTTAAAAATTTATTTTGTTTGAAAATTAATTGAATTATTATGTTTTTGTTTTATATATTCAGACTGCTATGTTGAACTATTTTACTGATATTATTTTTTTCTCAATAAATGATTAAAAATAGGTAAATTTGTGGTTATTTTCGTTTAACACGGTTTTTCCAGGAACCTATCTTCCATGTAAAACGAGGGATAGGTGTAGTTTATTTCATGTTATAAAAATCATATTCTACTTATTAAAAATCAAAATCATTATATTAATATTTTATCGAATTTCGATAATAAAAATTAGGGGAAATTTTTCTATATATTTTGATATGGCTTAAAAATGAAGAATTGGCGATTTTATATACCTCATTTCATTCATAAAATATTCCACTTATAGGATAAAAGAAAATTCGAAGCAATGACAAAGTAATCAACTAGTACTAATGATGCTGGTAACTTTCTTAAGCAAGGCCCCGATTCAGTAGATATTATTCAAACCACATATGATGCACTGGAAAGGAAGGATTGCCTTTATGAATGCTAAATAATATATCCCGTCCACCAAAATAAACCCTCAATTAGAGTTTATACAAATGCAAAGAATAAGTGTCAGATAGGCGTTCATAGGAAATTATATGCTGTGATTTTCCTTATTCGTAAATCTCGGTAACGTCCCTGCATATGGATACATAAATAATTCAGCCAAGGAGAATTATATGATGTAAATAACATTTTTTTGATATTTTCCCGCTGATTCTAGGTCTGCACTATCCAAACGCTATTAAAATTTGACCGTTTTTTAAACTTTTTTCATTTGTCATGGAAAAAAGTCGTGAAAACCTCGCTGTAATTAGAGTAACGATTTTACAAGAATTTTCTATTCTGTAACTTTATTGTATAATTTATCACCTTTCACTACCGAGGCAGTACTTCGGTGTTGAAATAAAGATCCGAAACCATTAGTCACCCAACTGTAATAAATAATTATTTAAAACAAAGTTAAGTGTGTTCTATAATCTATGTCGAAACACTTTTTTTAATGTCGATGATCTCACTATTCAAAAATTTGATATAGCAAATCGCTTTATAATTAGAGCCCAAAGATTGTTGACAACCTCACCTAGTTTATCCTGCAAACTATATTTCATATCCTACTGAGTATATAAAACAACTTTGTCAATATTTATCATAACACAAAATAATTTTAAAACATTCAATTACATAAATCATTTATAAATTACTTAATTCTTCATCTTTAAGCTGAAAAGATGGATCAGAAGTAGTTGGAGTGTATTTCGGATAATCAAAATTTTCTCTTGATTTTCTAACATTCGGATATTTCTTATGGTGAGTTTTATTCTGTAAAATATTTGTTAATAGTTAAAAATACCAATAAAATAGTGTCCATGATCATATTTAAGTAATATTATCAAATTTAAAATGAATACAAATCATTGTACCAAATAAAAATAAAAAAATTTAACCCTAAATATAATTTATTAGCGAATAGAGTATAATTCTCGTTGCATTAAAATCGAATGGAATACTAGGAAACAAAATTTAAGAATAAATAACTAAATCTTCAATGTTTAGAATTAATCTTAAATGTCATCTTACATATTACCAAAATATATTAAAAAACATTTTTGGATTATCATAAGATATTTTTCTAAGCAGTATATAATACAAATGTATAGTAACAAAACTGCTAAAAAAGAATTTTAAAAACGCCAAATAATATTTTAAATTTAATATAAATGGAGACATCTAAAGCTAATTAAAACAAATTGATAATATTTATTTAAGTAAATCATAAAAATGTTAACTAAATCTTTCTTTTATAAAAACTTAAATATTTATAATTAGTAATAAAAAGCTACTTAATATAAATGTATAAAATAAAAATAATGATTAAAAATTAAATTAAAATATTAAAAATGATAAAACTTACAAAATTTTGCATTTCAACGCCTTTGAAATTTCCAATCTTCTGATTCACATTTACATTACGAATAGTATTATTTCGCTAAAAAATTGAAATTTAGAAGCTTTAAATTTTGCTATAAAATTCAAAAAAAAGATTTTAAAAGGTAAAAATTTTGTATTCAACGTAATATGTAAATATAACAAAATATTATTAACATCAATAGTTCAATGGATCACAAAGTGTACCTAACATCAGAGGACATGCATTTTTATAGTAAAAAAAAATCGTTTAGTTATTTTTATAATAATGATAAGAATTAATATATGATTGTCATCGAAATAGGCCAACTTTGATTTTTCTTTCAAATAAATGGACAAGTGTCATTGAAGCGATCTTGTAAAAACTGTTGAAAAATTTCATTGGCCAAAAAGTCATACAAATATTAGAGACTATTTGTGCAATCAACTTCGATGATATCTTCTTTTGATATCTTGTATACCATCATATTCATGTAGCATTTATTTTTCTGGTACACTTTTTACTTAAAATACAACAATTGAAATTTTACCTTTAAATTGTAAATGTAAACTTAATTAGCACATATCACGCATTTTCATCAATATTTTTTCGTAATGCAACAATAATGAAATTTTGATAACATTTTTAACCACAATTGATCAGCCGGTTTAAAGCTTATCAAATAAGAAACCATTCATCTGGATATAGTATTATAAAAATCAAGATTCTATGAAATGATGGTATGGATATATAATATATAAAATATGGTAAATTTACAAATACGGCGATTAATATTTATGTATTCAAAACTGGCAACACTTGTGTTACTAGGCGCCATATGACATATCCATCGTAAAGTTGGACATTTAAAATCAATTTTGACAAAAAAATGGTGAAATTGAAACTTTAAATAGATTTTATGTGCTAGTTGTGCAATTATTAACCGCTTCATTCATAGTGACCCCCTTATCGATACAATTTGCGATGGATGTGGAATGCCATTATTAGATGATATTACTCCTCATATACGGCTAATTACATTTCCCATGTAGAAATATCGTAATATTTGCATTAATACCGCCGGAATCGAGAACTGTTACTCGATTTTGAACAAATGAAAGACATTTGTTATAAAATTTGTTTCAATTTTCAAGTTACAAGGCATCATTAAGCATATATCATATAAATCGGACACGTATACGCTTTTCTCTCCTTTCCAGTTTTCCAATTTTATGGACTTTAAAATTAATATATCATCACTAAAAACTATTTTTCCACGAAAGATTGCATTTTAATTGTCGAAAAAATCTAAAAAATGTTTTAATATTCGGTTTCCATGGAGATAAAAGGATATTGAAGGCATTATAGAGAGATCAGGACTTATTTTTTCCGTAAAGACACTATATGTATTAATTAGGGTGACCTGTAAATTTCGTTTCAGTCAAAAAAATCGGAATTAACTCATGAAAATTTTAAGTGTGAAGATTGATAACGACTTTCAAAGTGGATTATCTCAACAACGATGCAACGATTTACTTTAACTTTTGATAATAAAGCACTATCTAAAACCAACTGTTTATCATCGCTGGTTTGGTGGATTTAATCGTGACCATCGTTCGGTCAGAAACGAATTTAAAGAAGGCCTGTATAGATTGGTGCAATGAAAGGTTCGAAAAATACAAAAGCCGTAAATCACACCTGCATGGGAGAGGAATCTTCAATCTATGTGATGAGCCCGAAAGTAAACAGCAGTCCATTATATGGGATTTCAAAGATGATGCAAAAACCCAAAAGTTAATCACACAAGAAGCACTTTAAAGCAAATTATCGCCTGTCTTTTGGATAAATGAACATGTGGCTACAGTGCCACCGGAGGATTGTAGAACGGTCGATTCTCAATAGTATATACCCATTTTTTTTTGCCAAAAAGCTTTTGGAAAGCTTTCTTCACATTAACAATACGAGCTCTCACACACTAACCAAAACAATTCAATATTTGACTGGTAAAACCATCGAATTGATGGTTCATCTATCGTATAGTTCTGATTTGGCAACCAACGATTGATTTTTGTTTCCATTACTTGAAGAAAAAAAAGACGTTTTGACTATTACATAATCGCGTTCATTTTTCGATTTATACACTATAATGGTACACTAGAATGACAGATTCCAGCTTGAGCACAAATAACAACCATTACATATTCCTACTCTGCCGGACAAAAAGTTTACTTTTTGGATTTTTAACTCTGACTTTGATGCTTTAATACATCAAGAGTTTAAAAGTCAAATTGCCACAGTTTTTGAATAAATTAACAAATTAATTTACAAACCCCTACTTAAAAATTTCGATTTTGCTTATACAGGTAGTCCCCGACTTACGACCAATTTTTTTTCAATTTTTTCATAGAAAATGATTAAAATAGTATAATTATATGTATTGATTATAAATGATTATAATTATATATATTTCTTATTATGTATTTTTGTTTTGTTACATATATAATATGTGTTATTAGTACACATTTTTGGGTTATTATTTCATTTTATAAATTTTAATAAAGTTTTCATTATATGAATTTTCGGTAGTTTCATTTCTCCTGATCCTAAAAGTTAGTAGTACAGTATCTAATATTTTTCTTTAGTTATTCATGATGAAACTCGACTTACGACTTAATCGACTTACGACCGATGACTAGGAACCTATCTCGGTCGTAAGTCGGGGACTACCTGTATGTTAATTCCTTGATTTAATATATCTGATATCAAAAAATGTTTGTAAAAAATCAAAATTATAAGGTAAAGATTGCATTGACAAGATGTAAGTACAATACATAGATCTTGGTTAGAGCTATATTTTCAGTGTTAAGAATTTTTTCTATCATAATATATTGTATATAGTTGAGAAAAAATATGATTTATCAAATTTTAAAAATCCATTAATTTCGAAATTGCCCCAACTGGGGCCCCAGATGAGAAGTAGATTTTGGCATTAAAGTTTAATAACAAAATCTGCATTTTCCAACTCGTGTTCAATCATATTACATAATCAATTCAAAACATTAAATTTATGGTTATATAATAATTATTATGAAATATGTTTTAAAAAAGCGAGTAAAAATAATTACGCTGCCTAACCTATCTATTGATTTTAATTTCAACAATTTATAAAATGCTTCAAAAAGTACTGTAAATTAAAATCCACCTTAGTGCCAGCTTCCTCATTATTTGTAGAATCGGTTCTATATTCTTTCTTTTTGAATTTCTTTTGTCTATTAATTGTTTGCCATCCATCATCAACTTCTTTGTTGAAAACAGTCAACTCGAGAATTTTTTCAGCAGCTATCTGTAAATCGTAATTACAATTCATCAACTGCATAATTGCTGACTCCTGGTCACATCCAGTCATAAAACATAACTGAAATAAAATTTAATACTAATATTTCGATTTTATACAGTTTCATTGCTAAACTAGTTTAGATGAGTAATTTCAATAGTCTAAAATTGTATTCGGGTGTATATATAAACTACTGGACAATAACAGTTACTGACAGCACACAGTGCTACCAAATTTATCAAATTATTGATTTAAAAAATTAATATTTCATTTTGACATGATATTTACACTTTGCTGAATTTCAATATAAATATATTTCTACGACGAATTAATTTCTGAAAAAAGGCATACGGAAGGAAACATTTAACTATTATTAAGTTTATCATTATGTTAAAACTAATATTCAAAGGAGAAAATTAATCTTGATGTTAAACATTATTTAGATTTTAAAATCATGCTCGCAAAACTGCATTGAAAAAAACATTATCACAATGTCTTAGCTGAAAATCATTTCATATTTTTTATTACTTTTTATTACTCATTGTTATTATTTTTAAATTGAAATCAAATAATATTTAAGAATTTTAAATATTTTATTCCCAGAAAAAAATTGGAAAATTTTAATGGCTCCACGGGGAGTTTGATTTTATAAATTTCATTCCTGAAAATCGGATGACACGTGAAACATTTTTTAAATGTCTGAAATATACTGCACAAGTTCAGTAATTTAAATATCACACTTAAATGAATTATATATATATAATATATATATATATATATATATATATATATATATATATATATATATTTGTGTGTGATTGACGAACAATTGTAAAAGTTTAAAATGCCGGAATCCAGTAAATATTTTAATATTAGGTGTCAGATGCGTTATTATGGAAATAATTAAAATGCAATTTTATCTATAATGTTTATATATTACTGTAACTTTCATGGGGGTTTGAATAAAAATTTTCCAAAAGTGAAATATTATATTATTATATTGCTTTATATAACGATGCAATTATAATTACATAATAAATATTTTTGAATATTTGAAAACCTTACCCTGGTCCAATTGTACTGGGATATTTGATTGCTCTTACTTTTAAGATGTTATACAGACGATTTGAATTATTGTGTATGAATTCCTGTACATTTCCTTGATTAATTGTTCATGTATTGGACCCTGGGATTATATAATCATTTATGTATATTGTCTATTTATAGTGAATTAATTCGGCTTTACGATATTGTTAATTTTTCTTGTTAAAATAACAGTTATATTTGTCTATATTGACTGTATAATACAGTTCTCTATAATACAGACATAGAAGAATAAAATGATAAATTTCTAAACATATTCAAGCTTTATTTCATAGCTCCTTCATGCATTTGTTTTAAGACTTCTGTAGGTCCAAAATATCTGTGATCTTTGTTATTCGTATTGCTTTCAATTAAAGCGCAATCTTCTATATGGTTTACCAAATCGAGATTAATTTATCATGAATATTAGGCAAATATTTAACTTACTAATTTAAAGTTATTTAAAATTTAGACGATAGAAGTTAGAAAGTAAATACTTGTCTAAATTGAATAAATTATTCAACTTCCAATAGAGAAAAGTTGACTTTCGTGTAATATTTAAATTTGAAAATTTTAATAATATAAAAATTATTCAATTAATAAAAATCGATTTTTATAAAAGCGAATTTAAATGATTTAAAATTTTAAAAAGGGGCATTTAAAAAATTTTTATTCACTTTCTACCCAAATAAAAGTTTTTATTCACCTTCTACTAAAATTAAAATATTGTAACCAGCTTTCATGTGTTAAATCGAGTAGTGATATGCTTCTTATTTCAGGTGATTACACTGCGAATTTAAGGAATAGAACCTGTATTTGTAAACAATTTTCAGATGCATCCTTTTTTGCAAGGCTACTAATGAAGTAAATGCCAAATTAATCAACTATGTATCAAACTATTTCACTATATGTGCATATAAAGATTGTTATAATACGATGATAAACACTCTTTTGTCAAAACACTTGGTTAGATCAGCAATAATGACACCTACTGAAAGAAGGTCAAAAGGAAGGCCTAGAACAAAGCAAATGAAAAATAGATTTGAATAAATTATCGATTAAATTTTATCAATTTCACATTGTTTTTTTGTTTATTGAACTATATGATAATTAGATAAAATGAACATTTGTTTGTCATTTGGTAAATAAAACTTTAAAATTTAGGTAGGTGTAAAAATAATTTTAAAATCGGTATTTAACGAATATTCCCTTTTAAAAAATATATTAAAATATTTAAAAAATTAATAATTTATTTAAATATATAAATTAAAATCCATATTATTATTTGGTTGTTTTTTAACCTGCTGATGACACTGAATCTGTCGAATATATCGTAAAAGGTGTTAGAATGGCTCTTTTTTGTAATATAGAGTGACGGAAGTATAATAAGTAGTATACAACAAATTTTAAATTGAAACTAAAAAGCAATCACAACTGAAATTAGTAGTTGAAATAATTTGAAATCAGTCAAAGTTGTCAAAACCAAATAAAATTAAGTTGAATGGTCTCACATCATTGATATAATAAAAATACAAATATAACTAATATAGATAAATTCATAATATCAATTCAATGGTACATAATTGTGAAGTGCAAATTAATCAATCAATATTTAATCAATATTTTCAACTGATTACAACTTTGTTTTTAAATGAATTGTAATTTGGATAATTTTTAATTAGAAAATAATTGAAGGGAGGGATAACACATTGTAGAACGACTATTTAAAAATATTTAAAGATGGATAAACCATTAAATAATTTAATAGTCCAAAATGTAAATAAATATCACAAAATTGAAGAAATAAGACTCCCACCCTAGAAAAATTAACTGCGTTATTTGAAAACCAGCTTGTTTAATTAACTTAATTAACATATCAGCCAAGTTTTTAAAGATTTTAGCCTTTAATGAAATATGAATTGCGCCTCTAATTATCCTAAATTGTCTTTCGATTTGTCCGTTTGCAGCATAATGGTAAGGACTTGAATAAATTAATTTAATATTATGAGTTTTCATTAGATTTTCCATACCTTTACTTTCAAATGATTTTCCTCTATCACAGGATATAATCTCTGGAGCACCATATTTTAATATTCAACTATTTTTTAAAATTGTAACAACAACATACTCACCTTGTGATTTAATGGCACGAAGAGATAAATATTTACTATTCTGGTGGATGATTCCGAAAATATTTTTCATTCCATATAATGTTTATTTCAATGGGCAATAAAAATCAACACGCACACACACATATATATATATATATATATATAGTTTCAAATAATCTGGGTTCCGGTATTTTACAATTTATTTCTTTTTTTGGAGTTGTAAGTTAGCGCTTCTGACAATTTTCACAACTTTGAATCACATATCGTATTGTCTACCTCATATTTCTCATTTCAAAATGATTTGATACACATTTCTATACTTTCATTGGTCCGACATGAAACAGTTTTATATAGTATCTACTGCATGGAAAGTTAGAAATTTCTGTTATTTTTCTATTTTGATATAGAATTCATTGGCTGAATCTTTTTCTTGGCGATATTTGAGAGCTTCTTTGAGATGATCCAAATAGTTGATGTCACCACGAGTTGCTTCATATTTATTTGTAGAATTTGCTGATACAAATACTTTGATAAATTTCCCTCTGTATTCTTCCGAGATGCCCATAAACTCGAAAAAATCTTTCACGTTATTGCATAAAATCTTCTATGTCGGCTCTATTTTCGTAATTCTCTGGAGGCTTAATAAATTGGCCATAGTCATCGCTATGTTAGATTTTAAACTTTTTGTATTTATAACATCCATAATTAACGAAATAATAATTAAATTCAAATACAAATCAATTTGTTTCTAATATTCAAATAAAACTCTTCAGGAATTTACATTACCAAAGCATACATTTATTTAATTATATTCTCACACTTTGTTTCGTTTTCTTTAATAATTTTCTTGTGTCCTTTAATCCTTTCAAGTGCTTACTCTGTTATTGAATGACAAATAGAGATAATTTGCCGTTACTTTCATTTTTTCAATTTTGATTCAACAAACCTCTGATTTTCCCGGCGATGCATGTGCTATCTTGGACAAGCTGCCTGGATAAGGTATTTTCATTTCCAATTTTTCGTTTTTCTTTTTAATTTGTGCCTATAAATTAATATTAACCTTTGTATCATTTATTGACTTCATTGCATTTCTCGATTTTCAATCTCTCTCTCACTCCTACTTGTGACTTCAAAAACCGCATTTCCCTACTTTTTAAAATCAAATTTTCATCAATCATTTTATGTATTTTAATAATTATTTTATTTTATAATGTAAGTATCCTCAACACTATTTTATGAAATATAAGGACATTTAAAACAAAGCTTAAAACAAAAAAATAGTTCTAATTTCTGAAAAAATTAAAAATGAATCAGAAATTGAATACCGAATTTACAACCGATATTTAAATATAGAAATATGGAAATTGTGTGAATGTATTAAAATATTTTTGTGCACTTATTTTTTATCTTTTATTTAAATTGAGTTTATCATAATATTCTTTGATTTATGCAATTTTATTTTTGTAATCAAACAACAATTTTATATCTCGAAGCATATTTTCTAAGTTTTTTAAGAGGATATGAAAATAAAATAAGTGTAAAAAAATGGGGTTATGTTGGCTATATACGACTGATTTTGAATCAACAAATTTAGAGAATGCCTAATACTGACAAATGGAGGCTAAAATTAGAATAGACAAAATTTCAAGTCTAAGAAACAAGCAGATCATATTTAAATTATATAACTAGAACAAAGCTTCGATCAAATTAAGTCAGTTTGAAGGGAAAAGCGGTACTTGTTCATTATCGGGACCCCCACTAAATTTTCAACTATTTTGATTAAAATCTGTCAAGAGAAGGGTATCTTACCGGCCAACTGAATCTATCGAAAGGTCACGAAATGAAGCTCTACTTTGGTGCACGCATTTTTTGGAAATTTAACATCAAGTCTTGCAAGAAGAAGGTCAACATGCGCGATGGAAACTGGTACAACTCCGTGGATCCGGACACCGGCACTCACACCCAGACCGTCGAACGTATGTGGGGATCGGCCAAGTGGCGCAACAAGAAACACCGAGGCACCGCACATCATCATTTGGAGTCGTATTTGGCTGAGTTCATGTGGCGAAAGCATGTTGTCAGAGAGGATGTTTTCGAGGCTTTGTAAGAAGCAATTGTAGCTTCCTGGCCTCCTGAGTCTCAGATGCAGTAGTTGTAATTGTTGAATTAAATGTTTTCAACGAATTTTTGATTTTTTTACTGTGGGTCCCGATAATGAACAAGTACCGAAAAAGCATCATAAACAGGGAAAGTGAGTTTAGTTCAAAATAATCAGATTCATAAGTGTTTTAATGGGACAAAGTATCGAAGATTAAGACAGTCTCAGAGAAGGGGGTATTAATGGTTTAATAATTATTATTCCGAAATTTAGAGATTGAAAAATATCTCTAATGTTTACAATTTTGATATTTACAGAAAACCAAATATGTTTATTATAAATATTCACTGGAATAAATATGAAATGAAATTGAGTATACATGATTACAAAACAAATAATTGACTTGATAAAAATCCGTGGTATATTTGATATAATTTGAAATATTTTTCAGACATTCCTGAAAAACGTATTAGCCTGTAAACATTCATAGCAGAAAATGAGTTCATGGTTTTATTTCAAAACCACATACATTTTATAAGAATTTTTCTAACATGTTTTAGAAGAACAAACACAGCATTTCATGTAAATAATACACATTTTATGGAAATTTTTAAATGAATTGGAACTGTTTAATATATTTTTGCACAAAAATACTCAATTTTATAATGATTTTTCATTTCAATTAGTTTCCGAATTCTGAAATGAAAAATGCATGAAATATTGAAAATTTCATTATGGACTACTGTGAAAGTTCCATCATTTAAACCAAGTGTGGTGAACCGGCCACATTCAACACAATTTCACAAAACTATTTTATGATAGTTTTATGACTTCACGGAGATGCAATCATGATGAAAACTTGTAAGATAAACTACGATGTATAAATGCAAGTACTGAAATCGACTTGAAAAAGCTAAGTGAAAGAAAATAGAAATAAATATCTCACCGATGTGATTGTTTTATTGATTGCCATATTTATAATTATTAAAATAATATATATTTTAAATGTTTAAATCTTCTATTGTTGGGCCAGAACTGGAGGTTTTAATTAATCTATCAAGGGCGTGAAAAGTACAGCATAGAAACCGTACCGAATTCATTTAAAATTCCTTATCATACACCAAACAAAAAAAAATAACACAATTCATTTAGAAGAATAAATAAAACACATTTAAATACGCAAGGAAATACAAACATATTTTTAAAATAGAATAGAATTAATAAAATAATATAGTTTATAAACATCCTTATCTAGAATCGGAAATCCATTGTTGCGGGGAAATAATAAAATAAAGAAAAAAGAACTATGGTTGTATTTATAGACAAAAGACAATGATTCTACAACAATTGAATTAATTTTACCTTAACAAACGAAAGAGTAATAATTAAATCCGCACTGTTGGATATCAAATAATTGATGGAAAAGAATTATTAAAAAGTTTACGTATGAATTTCTATAAGAAATATTATAATAAAAATACATCAATTAAATTTAAATTATATACTGCTACTAAAATAGTAACAAAAAATAACTGGAAATTTTAAATTAGTTAATAATTGCATAGAGGCACGGAAAAGCGTACAATGCCTGAACTATTAACAAACACAGACACAAATTTAGTATAAATAGACGCGTAAATTTCATTCGGAACAAATTTTCATAACTTGTTCACATTTTAAGTTCTACTCCACAATCACTGGTTTTTTCAATGGTAAGTTAGTTTTTGTACACCTATTCCAGGTCATTAACAACTTCTGTAATAGAAGTTTCAATAAACAGCTAACTGCAGTTATTATGGTGTTTATTTCTAAGCCGTTTTTAAAATGGCTGGTAAGTAAATTTTTTAATAAAGTAAATTTCAGCGCTTGGATTGTGATCTCGTAAAATTATGAGATCATTATTCAAGCTTTTTAATAATACTTTTTATTAATCTTTATTTGTAATTAATTTTTTTTAAAAGTTTTTAGCAATTTTTGTCAATTTATGCCAATTATTGAATTTATTTTTCGATTTATTGTAAGTCAGATAAATTTAAAAGTAAAATTTATCGAAAGTAAAAAAAAAAAAATTCCAATAAATTATTTCTTTGTTCCTAAGAAATAGGGTTTCTGGTACTGTTTAAACAGTAAAATAGCTGTTTTTGGAAAAATTTAAAAACAGCAAACAGCTATTTTTTAAACTATTTTTTATTTTTTAAAATGAAACAAATTCGAGTCCTGCTGAAACTGAAACTAAAAGTCTTTAGGAAGAATTGACAGCACTTTCCAAAAGAACAACGTTCCAACTTCATAATTGGGGAAAGATAATTTAAAATGGTTTAAGAGTGAGTTTACGCTTTTCAAAAATACCGGTGCACGGACTGAAAACCCCCAGACGGTTTCAAGCCAACTTCAATTGATATGGAACGAGTTTTTTCAGCGTGTTCTAATTTTTGCACTAAAATCAGATCACGACTCACAGATAAATCTCTTGGCGCTTTGGTCTTTTTGAAATATTATTATATGAAATCCAAGTGATTTTTTTGAAAACTATAAAAATAAACAAGTATCCGATTCTTTAAAAAAATAAAAGTTGATATTCATAAACCTTCTGTAGTAACATCAAAGTGGTCGAGCTGGTTAAAAGCACCAATAAATTACTCTGATAATCTTCCATAATTAACGAAAATATTTAATAATCCAAAACGAGAGGAAAATTTATAACAAAGATCATACAAGGCTTTAGATAATTCTTTAAATAAACAAAACCTCGTAATAATAAAGAACTCATTCATTATTAATCGAAATTTTATATATGTTCGAAGATTCGGAATTGATAATAAAATCAGGATCGTAATGCTAGAGATTAATTCAGCGTCACCATCGTATTACAGTTTTCTACTGGATTGCTCAAATATCTCAATTATGGTCGAAAGAATTTTTACCACATTAAAAACCTTTTAGCAAACGACATAATTTTAACGGAGAAAATATAAACAAGTATTTTACTGTCTATTTTAATGCGTCACTTAACAGTTTAGAAGATAATGAGGAGTTTTATGATTATAGTCGAGTAAATGAAATCTCAATTATACAAAAAAAAAATTTAATTAGTCATCCAACTTTAAATCAAACTCCAACTTTTGAGATGCCCAAATAATAATTAAAATTTTTATATAATATTCATTAAATAGAAAATTCAAATCTGGCTTTTTTGATTTATTTAAAGAATTACAAATATTATTAATATTATTTAAATGCACCAATAAGAAATTTCACTTTGCAAATTCAAATGGGTAAAATGGTATTCAAATAAAATTTAGCTGATAAACTTTGATTTGTTTGTATAAATGTATAAATTATATTATGAAATACTATAAATAAATAATTTTATTTAGAATTGGAACGATTATAAACAAATATTCCAAATCAATTTTTCAAATTTTGCAAACGTAGAATATTATCAACTAGCTCTGTCAATTCAAATCTTTTATTTTTTAGTAGTCATACAACTATTTAAATTTATGCAAAATTAGCAAGAATTTAAAATTTGATCACTAAGGGAGCATTCATTAAGGTCTTCCCATATGGGGACAATAAGGAGAGTGCTTAGGACATCCCCAGCAGCTTCAGTTATAATTTACATTTTCATAAATATGCATACTATTGAGGTTTTTACATTTAATAGGCTGCAGAAGGCTACTATAATATAGTATTATGATACATACATTTGATTCGAATATTTAAAATTCTTATAAAAATAAAAGATTTCTGTTTTCGAAGGGATGTTCTAGTGGGTGCTCATGAAAAGGGACATAAAGGAACAAGAAGGAAGGGGTCAAAAATGCTTATTGTTTGGGGACGCCATTAACAGATGCTCCCAAATGACTTAATATGGGATTTTATTATCGAAAAATGCCTTGTTAAGGTTTGTCGGTGAAATGCAAAATTATTGACCTGACTCCAAAGCGTGTTTTAGTTGACAATAATAACGAATCCCAGATAATATAAAGTTTTATTGATCAGCACAATTAATCACAATTTACAACGACTATTGAGTGTTTATTATAATATCAGACCTTCATAACATATTGGAATTAATGACCACTTAACCACTGATTCTGATTTCAATAATCAGCAAAATCGACCTAACTGCTTTCCTTGATTTAAATTAAAAATGCTCGGCATTCACAATAAATAACCTCAACTATAATTTGTATGGAAATTGGTTTTTCGATTTGGTAATATTATTTTCCAATAATGTACTGTTTTATTATGTTTTCACATTTCGTTTCGTTTTCTCTTTTCTTGTGTTGTTAATTCAATTGGTGTTTGGTCTTTATAATTCGTTATTCAATGGCACTTACAGATACGTAATTTGATGTTACATCTAGTTTTCAATTATGGTTCACCACGAAACCTTTCGATTTACCTGGTGATCCATCTGCTATCTCGGACAAGCTATCGAGATAACACATTCGATTCCTTTTCTTGATGTTTATTCTTCAGTCTCTCTGTCTTAATTCTACTTTTAAGAATTTTGTAACTGTATTCCATTTATCAATCCATTTACCTCTAACCAATTCACATATTCAATAATCTTATTTTGTTTTATTATTTCGTTATCTTCAACAGACAGTAACAAATGAATTGATTATATGTACACTTTATTACACAGTCTCCACATAAACCTTTGGCATTCGTGACTTTATATTTTTGACAACAAGCATTTAAAAAGAGAGCTCACAATAGTTCAGACTCAATAGCCGACTTTTCGAAAATCAAAATCAAGCACTTCCACAAATTGTGTTACCATCCCATTTATTTTTAAAAATCCAAACAATCATTGAAGATGGGTTAGGATCTTTTATACCCATATATTTCACAATTTCTTTGTACTGTTTAAAATTATTCTCCTAATGAATTCTGCGAGAAATTATGGTTTTTTATATTTCTTACATTCCACGATGTTTACAAGATCTCAGCTATTAGATATTTCGTAAAATATCTTTCCTGTTTGTAAGTTCTAATAGATAACTACGATCTCTAATTATTTTTATAAAGGCCTTTCATACTGGTATTCTTCTTTATGGCTTATGCCTTTCCTAACAAGAACCACGTCTTCCTCTTTAAAATTTATTATATTTGATTCCCCATTTCATCATTATCTAACTCAGGGGTTCTCAAACTTTTTCTTCCATAGACCCCTTGTAGGAGTTTTATTTTTTTTATAGACCCCTTACCTAAGGAATATATATATATATATATATATATATATATATATATATATATATATATATATATATATATATATACAACTAATTTTTAAAACACATAGCAATAGGAAAATAAGGGGAAATTGTACAGAAGAAAGAAACTGAAATATCAATAATTATATCTATATTTTTAATGATTAAATTTAACATTCCCAAATCAGAATTCAATTTTAAGAAAATAGTAATGTGTAATAGTATTTTAGGTTAAAAAAGGTTTAAGTAAGTAATTCTAAAAAAATTAAGAAAAGTTCATGGAAACCATAATAATAATAAATAAAAAAAATAATATTACCGTAAAAATAGCTGCATATTAATGAATAACAAAACTATCAATCATTTATATATTTTTTTATTATATGCAATTAATAAAAAAAACATTAATATTTTACAAAATTATAATATTAGTGTGATAAATGGGCTTGACGTTCTTGTGCGATTTCCTTTATGTTTGGCCTAAAATCACTAAGTTTTATTCTTAAATCTCCCCTTTCAATAATATTGATTATATTCTTTGTTTTTCTTAATAAATTATTGATTGCACTAAAACCAGCTTCTACAAAATAAGATGACGGAAAAGTTAACAATAGGGGTTCGCTATTCATTTGTAAATGCGAGTACTTTTCACGAATCACTTTGATGGTCCAAAATTTTGCAAAACCATGTGTGTTAAATAATACTTGAGCTTAGACATCCTCCTTCAACGTAATTAGTTGTTCCTGTACCGAAATATCAAACCTAGTTAAATCACAGAGGAATGGCTCAATGATCCAAGCTTGGACACATAAATTTTCCATATCGCGAAAACGGACATTAAAATCCTCTTTTAAATTTTTTAAATGGATTGTATATATCTTTAGAAAAAATGCAATCTTTTTCAATTACAGATAACTGCATTAAGTTATCGAAATAACGGAATTCTTTTCGATTTAGAGTAGATATGAACAAGTCGATTTTAGATCAAAAACTGAAGATAATCGTTTTTGCATCTATGAGATTAATGTTTCTCACTTGTAATTTGTTTTGTATAGCATTGAATAATCCATAAATATCAGCCAAATAAAAAATGTGAGTTTTGAAATTTAATAGTTGCATGGCCATAGTATTGTCATTTTCAAGGAAAAACTCAACAACTGAACTAAAATTATCAATAAATCGCTGCAAACAGTTGCCTTTAGAGAGCCAGCGTACTTCCGTATGAAGAAGCAAGTTTTTGTACACTTCATCATTTTGGTCACACAATTGGGCAAAAAGGCGGGAATTCAGTGCTTTTGCTCTTATACTATTGATTTAAAACATTATGTAGTTCTTCGTGAATATTCTTAGCTACTAAGTGCTGTCTATGCAAGAAACAATGAACTGTCCAGATCTCTGGTACTTCGTTTTAAAGGTATGCTAGGAATCCTCGATATTTTCCAACCATCGAAGGAGCTCCATCAGAAGAAGCGGCAATAATGTTTTTATAGGAATATCATATTGTTTTAAAATATTTTCAAAACAATAAAATATATCTTCTCCTTTAGTGTTCGTTTCAAGAGACTTGGCACAAAAAAACTCCTCGATTATTTCTTCCTTTGAACAACTATAATAGCGTACGTATAACATTAAAATACTATTCTTGCCGAAAGTTGACTCATCCAGCTGTATGGCAAATTTACTTGTTCTTAATTCTGTTACTAATTGCAGTTCTATATTTTCTGCCATTTCATCTATTCGTCGTTGAACTGTGCTATTTGACAGCGGCAAACTTTGACAGGTTTGTGATTTTGATTCAAAACAGTTGTTATTACTTCGCTAATAACTGGTAATAATAAATTCTCTCATATCGTGTGCGGATATCCACCTTTGGCAATTAAGTAAGCAATTTTGTAGGAAGCTTCGAGGCCACCTTCAACATTTTTTGATGTTGAAGGTTTCATAAAAGATTTGAGCGTGTTAAAAAGTTGAATTTTAGATTTTTGAAGTATTGTAAATTGCTGTCCTTTTTATCAGCATGCATCCTATTCAAATGATGTTTTAGTTTGGAAGGTTTCATATAGTCATTGCTGAAACTTTTTTCACAAATGAGGCATAAGGGCATTGATGAATTGCCCGGAGCTACCACAAACCCAAACTTTAAATATTCCTCGGAATATTGACGGATTTTTTTTTCTGTTGACATGAAGTAAAAAAATAAGTTAAACGGCAAAAATAAATCAACTAGATTGCAAAAATAAATTAATTAAAGGGCAAAACAAATTAATTAAATGACAAAAGCAAATTAAAGCTAAAATGAAGAAAAGAAACACTTACTTTTCTTTTAGAAGTCAACTTCAAAAACCAATCACGAAACTGATCACACAAAATAAAATAAAAACTAACTTAACTAATCAAATTGTACAGTGAATAACACTCAGATTACATTTATAAACAGGCTAGTAACATGTTTTTGCTGGTTGAATGGGTTTGTGGTATGTCGGGGGGGTTTTAATTTCGGGTTTAAACTCTCATATCAAAACATTGGACATATTTTATAAGTTATCAAAACATACTTTTTCATTACTCATTCTCACTTCCTCCCCAAATCTAGTTTATATTTACTTATTATTTTTATTACAATACGAATACCTTAATATTCATTTATAAATATTATTTTATTTATTATTAATAATATTATTATGTTCATTTTATTTATTCATTTATTTTTATTCTTTTTATTTATAAATTTATTTTTTACTAAAGAGACATCCATAGACCCCCAATAGACCCCTTGGTGATCATAGACCCACCATGAAGTCCCATAGACCCCCAGGAGGTCCACATTTACCCCTTTGAGAATAGCTGATCTAACTCTATGTTTTCTTCGACATTTGCTTTATCTTCTTTTCTATAACAACTTCCTTGTTTATTATTATCCAATGTATTTGATTTTCATCCATTGTCGTAGACAACATTTTGTTAATTTTCTTTCCATAAACTATTTTCTTTGTCCGGTTGCACTACGATTGTATTTACAATACATTCGATGTTTTGGAAATATTTTTCTCAAATTCTAATGCTCTTCATCCTGTAGTGAAGAATGAAGTATATCTCTGATTGCCGTTAACGAATCATTTACCATGTATTGCCATTATGAGTGGCAAATAATTCATCTACAGATAAACTTTTAATAGACTCTTTATTTTATATTCTCATGGCTTCTCGTTTCTGGCCCATTACAGAACTTTTTATAACTTCTCGAATTATCTGTATTTTATTACCCATATTAAAATGTCTAAATATGCACTCGAGGCGCGGAATATTCTATAAAATGAACTCTTTTATTATTTGGAAATCACATCTTTGAAATTTTTATTTTTGTGAGCTTTAGTATCTTGGTTGTCATCACACAATGTTCATTTCCTTTATCTGTCGTTTTATTTGAGCTTTTTTTTGTTCTTCATGAATTATATATTGTTTATGACAACCAAATTAGGACTTAGTACTATTTCGATTTCACTTAATTTCGTCATTCACTTCAAATCTTTAATAATCAAGAAATCCCCAGTAACTTTCAATAATCTACCAAAGTTGTTTATGCGGCTTTCGGCCTTGAATGCACACTCGTTTCATTATTTCTATTACACAGTTTCCACAAAGCGTTCAAATTATTATTAAATATAAATGTAAGGAGAAAGAATTTAAAATTTGATCACTAAGGGAGGGTGATTCATTAAGGGGGTCTCCACATATGGTGACAATAGGGAGAGAGTTCAAGTGCTTAGGACATCCACAGCAGCATTCAGCATCTTCAGTTATAATTTACACTTTCATTAAGGATTTCTACGAGATCCTTAACATCCGATATTTAAATCTTTTAAAGCTAACTAATTCGGAAAGTGCGTTAGTCGAGAACTTGGTGACTAATGACTGATTTTTTTTATTTAAAATTAACTATTTATGGAACTTCAAAATGTAATAAAGGCTTATATTGAATTTTGTAATAAAACAAACTGAAAGCCATCTTTTTTAATTTAAAATTTAGGAAATTATATAATAATTCAAATTATTATTAATTAACAAGATTATATATATTTTGAAAGCAATTAAAATATGGAAAACAATTAACTATTTTAATTTATATCTTTTTTATGGATTTCTCTAATTTTCAAATTTATATTTCATTATCATAATAACATACAAAAACTAGTTATAAAAATAAATGCATAATTATATACATATTTTAATTTTGACTCGATAAAAAGCTTTAAAACCAAAGTGAAAATGAAGCCCTCCAATATCAGCTGTACACGAATATAAAAAATATGCATTTTGTATTTGATCTAAAATTTTGGATCCTAAAAGAGCATTTTGTTTTATAATTATTTAATAAAAGTTAATTAATCTCATTTTCAACATATATTTTTTAAATTTTAGTAAACATAATTTAATACAAGTTAATGTTTTAATATTTTTAAATAAATTATACAATGGCGAAAAGTAAAAATGTAACTATAGTTCAATATTCTAATTATTGACAACATTTCTAACGACTGCGTTATAATATAGAAAACTATAAATAAAATATTTCAAAACTGTTATACTAATGATAATATTAACTTAATCTTTAAAATCAAAAATAAACTAACGTCACTGGTCAATTTTGGAATATCAATGGATTCAGTATTTATTGAATTGATTCCATTATTAACGAACATTTTCTAAAAAACTTTTATTAAAATTTTATTAATTACATAATACTTTAATAAATCTGTAAAAATTTAATGAAAAACTCAAAAATTATACTTTAACTTATTTTCAATAATAATTTACACAATTTAAATCAAATAAAATTTAAACATGACATAATATTATAACTTGACTCAAATGATTAAAAATATTTATTTATCAAATAATATTTAAAATAAAATTTTTAAAATGTGGTAAATTCTTATACTTCTTCATTGGAAAAAACAAAAGTATAAATAAATTTATTTCCGGTTAATTTTTCCAAAGCTTTGATCATTTAAAACCTTTTTTGTTAAGCTTATTTTAAAAAATATTTCAATATTATATCAAATGAAATATAAATATTTTGCAAATAAAAATGATTAATTTTATAAAATTACGTTAATTTCTGCTCGACCTGGATCAATATATGTATTCTTTTAATCCAGTCTGAAAAGGTTCATAAAAATATATTTGAGTTAGTGTCAGGTTGATTTGTGTGACAGTGACTTTATGAAAAATTAATTTTTCATGTCAATGAGTTTAACAACAGTATGTTTAACAACGACTGTTTTTTGCTGTACTGAGAATGTTGTTTAACGTTGTCTGTAACATAAAAGAAAACCCAGCATCAACATAATATATCTACTAAACACATAAAAATCTTAGAAGAAACATAAGGTTAATGTTAGTTTGAGGAACTCTAACCATTTTTGGGATGTACCATTTTCACCTGTAAAAAATTTTGACATCCTTACCTTTGGGTTAATGATGGAATGTGTTGTGGTGGGTTTCTGGGTTTTGATATTTTGAAACTATATGGTTGTTACCCAGACAACCCCATACAAATATTTCCTTTGCTTACCACTCGGCACCCGTTGCTGAGCAACGTTGGAACTGTGTTCGAGTGGGTAGATCTACCGCAAAAAGTGAGCGCTATTGCTAATGCTATAATTGACCGAACGATCCATGGGTCCAACGAGCTGCCGATAGGAGGCCTGTGCTCGATTTTGATTTTTAGGTCCCATTATTCTCCTATCTTTTTCAAATGTTAACCTATACTCTCATATCATCTATCTTTATGTCCATTTGCTTGGTCCTTCTCATTATTGTCCATGCTGATGATTATTCTTTGGCCTGTACACCCTTTGTTATGTTAAATACACCCACATTATATCTTTCACCCTTATCCCTATTATAACTACAATGTTTCCCATTATTATTACCAGGATTATTATTGTTACTATTATATATATTACCTTTATTAATTGTTACTACTATTACCTTTATTATTATTTTTATAACTATAATTACCATTATATTTATTGTTATTACTACTATGATTATTACTACTATTATTATTATCATAATTATTATCATCATTACTACTAATACCATGATTATTATTATTACCATTATTATTATTATTATTATTATTATTATTATTATTATTATTATTATTATTATTATTATTATTATTATTATTATTATTATTATTATTATTATTATTATTATTATTATTATTATTATTATTATTATTATTATTATTATTATTATTATTATTATTATTATTATTATTATTGTTATTATTATAATTACCATTATCCTTATCACTATTGTTATTATTATTAAGATTTTGTAGGGATCCGTCCTTATTCCTCAGCGTTAAAATTTTTTTATTGTGGTGGGTTACAGGGTTTCATTGTTTGTTTTAACTAATCGGTGGTTGCCCTCGTAACGCCATACAAAATGATACTGATCGCCACTTGGCACCCGTTGCTAGGCAACGTTGGTAATGTGTTCAAGTGGTGGATTGCCCGCAAAAATTGAGTACCATGTGCTAGTACTGTAGTTGCTCGGACAATCCTCGGGTTCACGAGCTGTCGATAGAAGACCTGTACTCGCTTAGCTCTGTCCCTCATACTATACAGGATTCGTTCTTAATTGACTATAGAAAACTGAGACGTAATAAGGTTACTTGTGACAATACTGACATGCAATTCCAAAGAAACGACTCAACTAAGACTAAAACTACTCTATTTGAATCAATCACATGTAGACTATCTACTGTTTGACGTTTTGGAGTTGCGTCGCTCGACGTCGGCTTATAATAATACTAGACTAAACGTTGATTATCTTATTGCTCTTAGACCGATTAAACTCTACTAGTTGATCGTTGTTGCAACTCGAAACGACTAAGGTTATTTATCTGTGTTGTCCTGGCGTGATGTATTCTGTTTGTTAACTCCTCACGACACTCCCATATAACTCTGGTTAAAGATGGTAATAATTAGAACATGTTAGATAATATTTTTAGTGTTGGGCAGATGGGTGAGTCGAAAATCCACTATCTATCAGGCATTAATGTTTGTTAAGTGGATGGAATTACTACTAATTAAGATTCATTTAAAATTTACTAAGTATTTAGTGATACTATCGGTTACAAATCAGTTTCAAAACTCAAAGGATCCGCGATGTTATCAGATATTGAGGTTGGTTTAAGGTTTACCATCTACCTACTGCTGTTTGAGATTAATTCTGAAATTTATTAAATATATAAACGTCCTATTAATTAACATGAAATTACAATTTACTAATACATACCATCGATGTTGATTACACTAATTCTAAAATCCGCTATTCTATGATGCTAATGTTTATTCGAAACCGAGTTAAAGTTTACCGGTTGTACTTAATTCGACGATATTCAATTTAGTCACATCCTGTCAGGACGATGTTGGCGGAAACGTCAATCCCTTCGATCAAGCGGACGTTAGATTCATTCAAGGTAGGTTTCCGGTTTCCGGTTGATTCTCTCAAGTTAATTTAGTTATCGATCGGTTACTTCTATTATCGACTTAGTGCAATTTCCGGTTGTGGAGTGCGCGTAGACTTTCTAATGATGGGACTCCTTATCAAGCATCACTTCGATATTCATCATTTGATATATTTGTTCGTCTAAGTTGGACTATATCGGATTTTACGCGCGTCGTAAGTCAATTTCTTGTGATTTTGTTGGTGTATTTATTAACTTTATAGTTATTCGTTTGGCGTCAGGATATTCGTCAGATATCGAGAAAATCTTTCTAAACTGAATGACTATCATCAAGTTGAATCTAACATTATTAATCGGTTCGCGTTTCTAATTCGGATCCGTTTCGATTTTACCCCTGCCTTTTTACCATAGTATTAACTTGGGTTTTTGTCAATTTTATTCGATAACGGATTGGTATTCATTTGTTGATTCATTCATTTTGGTTCTTTTAACCACGATTTCTTTATGTTAATCAGACTTTATTTTATTTTGGTCAGTGAATAATATTTTATACCCCATTTTATTCTGAATTGCTAAGTTTTTAAGTGAGGAATTTATATATTTTAATCCATCTAATTAAATCAAAGGAAAAGCTCCGTTTATTACGCAATGAGTTTGTACTATTAATCAACAAATTATTTTATTATTATCGATCGTATTCGAGCTTCAACCAAATGAGGGCTTTATTTCTAATCCGTAATTTTTCCTTTTATCAATGAATAATTTTAGCAATTAACTAACGATTTCGTTATAATAAAGTTTTAATTCCTAACGTTTCTCCTTTTATTTAATCGATGAAGTTTTGGATTATTAATCAACAGATTATTTTATTTTTATCAATAGTTTTCAACATTTAACTAAATGATTACTTTGTTTTAAGACTTTTCCTTTGCTTAATCAATGAAAATTTGGATCTTTAATCAACAATTTAATTAAGGGATTTCATACTGTTATTCGAAAATCGTTTCACCTTTAATTGATACGTTTCTTTATTTGAAATCAATGAATTCGATTCTTAGTTGATTTCATTTTTATCGGGGGTTGATTTTGTTTAGATCAATACATTACTCGTTCTTACTCCAAGATCAGATTACTTTTATTGAAATGAATTATAATAATTTAATTGATGAAATCATTTGTCATTACCCTAATCAATAATTTACGAGCATTTAAATTATCTTTACCCAACATTTACTTTAATTTTTAGCCATAAAATACTTTACTTTTACACTCAATGGTTGCTTTAAATTTTATCAATAATTTCAATTTAACCGAATTCGATAATTCCCAATAAATTTTATTTATTTCAAAATGTTAATCCAAATAAAACACTTTACTTCTACAGTTATTTTAATTTTTATCAATAATTTCAATTTAATCGAATTCAATGATTCCCAATAAATTTTGTTTGTTTCAAAATGTTAATCAAAATAGTTATAACAACGATTTCAGTTAATTTAACCCGAGTACCCTTTCCCTTTAATAGGCCTTAGACGCATATTGTGTTCATATTATATTTACTGAGTGCCCACTGGACTACTCGGTGTGATGATTTTAAGCCGTATGTGATATAATTTTAGGTCGATTTTACAGAATTGAGAAACGAGGAAGCAGCCAGAGGCTTCTTCCTTATTTCTCGCTTCAGCTATAGGGATAATATTGACGTTACGACCGCTGCGTTGCGCACGCTGAGTCTTCACGGGTACATATCATTGGCGATTTTCCACGCACTTACATGCCTCTGTACTATGTAGATTTTAATTACTTGCGTTATGTGTCGGCTGTGGGCCGGAAAAATTTCGACATTAAGATTTATAAAAGCATATAAAATAAGTTAGATATAGAATAATTTAAATATATTAATAATATTTATTAATTAGGACAAAATAACAGAAATTACCCTTCATGACCATTCCAAAATTTTCATACAAAACATAAAATGTCATAATAGAAAACATAAATGCCTCTCTCCCCACACCGCCGTCAAGCAGAGCTCTACAGAGATGCTATGAACGTGGTGTGGAAAGAGGGCTCCAACATAAATATTTCTCACCTAGAATAACAAATTCTCGAAGTGGTTCTAAACTGGTTTGAAAAATGGTTTACAAATAGTTTTAAAAACGATTCACAATTTTCAAAATGGTTAAAGTTCAAACTTGGTTTGAAAAAATGGTTAATGGTTAAGTTAAATGTGAAAATGGATCAGTATATATACCTATTTGTGTGACGTGTGAAATTTGATGCAGTAAAACAAAATTCGACCTTGTTATTTTCTAGCAAATTCTATTATTTATTTTTATTATTTTTCGATTTATTTTTATAATTTTTTATTTAAAATTTTTATTGAATTATTACTAATTCAATTTTTAGATTTAAATTTCACTTTAATGAACTTTAATTGATTTTTTCAATTTCGTCGAATTTGTTGTGTTTTCTTGTTATATTTGTATAGGTATCGTGCGAATCTTGGTGCATTTTGTTAATATTTTAATTTATTTTTATGTTTATTATTTTATATTTAATTCTTTTATTTTCTCAGATTTTATCGGGTTTACTTGATGTTTCAGTGGGTTTATTTAAATTGCGTGTTATTTTTGCGTGCGTGTTTCTGATCCATTTAAACATTCTTCAAGGCTGTTTACATTCTGGCCCAACAATTGATATACAACATTAGCCGTAATCCATCTGTATTTTTCGGTTTTCGATAAAGTATTTTTGTAAATTCGAAAATTTTAGCAGCGTTCCGCCCTTATTTTACGGTTCATCCCTATTATACCGTTTTCGACAAAGTATTTTCATTGACTCGGAAAATTTGAGCAGCGTCCCGCCCATATTTTCCGCCTCAACTCAAATTAATTTATTTAATTCTTATTTAAAAACATTATTTTTCATGATTTTGGTCGTTCGGGTTAATCTTTTTCCGATGGCTATTCATTTTAACTGTTGCATTGATTTCGCAATTTTCCCCACTACCCGTTCCCTCTCTTTGTCCTTAAGATCTATTTATGTTCATATTATATTTAATGAGTGCCCACTGGACTACTCGGTGTTAGAGATTTTGAGCCGATTGTTGTTAAAAATTTATGTCAATTTTACAGGAAACGGATTGTGAAGGAGTAGCCAAGGGACTACTCATTTACCCTCCAATTTCCCCTATATACGGATAATATTGACGTTCCGATCCCTGCGTTCCGCACGCCGGGGCCTTCACGGGCACGAACTATTGGCGATTTTCACGCACTTACACAGTTCGACAGTGTGTTTTATTTTTCTATCTTGCGTTATGTTTTGGCTGTGGGCCACCAAAAATAAAATAATAGAAAAAATAAATTACCACATGAATTAGGCAAAAGTCTCGACGCATAAACTGTATATTTGGCATTCATATAAACAAATTTTAAATCGGGCATCGATGTACATAAACCAAAATAACATAACTGTAGATTAACAATCTGAAAATATTGCTGCAAAACATAACTGTAGATTAATAACCTGAAAATATTGCTACAAAGCATAACTGTAGATTAATAACCTGAAAATATTGCTACAAAACATAACTGAAAATATCGATAACTGTAGATTAATGTTCTGAAAATATCTGAAAAAAAATCACACAACAAAGTAAGATTTATAAAAAATGTGCATCTTAAATTTGGTTGAAATTAATACTACAAAGTAGTAGTTGAAAATTTGGGAAAACATATCAGTATTTATACCTATAATTTGGCCTTAACCTTGCGTGTTAGTTTTATTGCGATTAAACAAAATTCGACTTTGAAATTATTTGTGTTATCTAAATTAAATTTTTATTTATTTCTTAATTTAAATTGGTAATTTATTTTTAACATTTTTAAATAAATTTATTCAGCTAAAAATATTTTATTTTTATTCATTTAATTCATTAATTTTTACTTTTATATACATGGTCATTTTACGGTCGAATTTTCTTGTTATTATGTTATTTTTTATGTAAATTTCGTGCGGTTCTTGATGCATTTTGTATTTATTTTATTTTACTTTTATGTTTTTGATTTTATATTTATTTATATTCTCTCAGATTTTAAAGTGTTTAGTTGGTGTTGTATATTGTATTTTAAGTTATCTTGGTGCTGGGTTTTCGTGCTGTATTACTGATGCATTTAAACAATTCTCAGGGCTATTTGTGTGCTGGCCCAACAGTTGTATTTAGTTGAGATTGTAAAAATAGTTTGTGTTTATATTTTGGTTGTATGATGTAGTGCCTGAAATATTTAATTTCAATTAATTTCATTAAATTTTAGTTAAAATTACAAATTCTTATCTATTTATTAATACTGTTATTATTATTATCATTATTATTATTATTATTATTATTATTATTGTTATTATTATTATTATTATTATTATTATTATTATTATTATTATTATTATTATTGTGGGGTTTGTGGTAATTAACCTTGACCCCATGCATATAACTTTCCTTGCCCTCCAATGGTTACCCGTTGCTAAGTAACGTTGGTGCTGTAACCACTGGCCCGATCTCATGATGGGTTCAACGCACTACCGATAGGAGGTTTATGTGCGATTTCATATTCCGGTCCTTTCCCTATGTGGGGTTAGTGGTGTAGATGACCTTCACCGCATTACATACAAAATATTTTGACGCCCGCCAATGGTTACCCGTTGCTAGGCAACGTAGGAATTGTAACCACTGGTCACAGGACCTCCAAAGGTGAGTTCCGATATCAGAACTGCTAAGGTTTAGTCCTATGATACTTGCGCTCCATCTCCTCCATTTTCATTGCCGTATATTCGGCTCGCTGACGGGCTTCTCTGGCTGGATTTCTGCCGGGTTCGCGCTTGATGGCGATACTCGGTAATTCCACTTCATCTCCTCGGTCTTCGGATCGACGATGCCAACTTGATCCGCCATAGGTGGACAAGGTATATCCATTGTCCCATAATGCTTGACGATACCGAACGGCAGAAGCGTTATTCGGGAGTCATCGCTCCATCCTCCGTGAGGGTCTCTGAGATCTAAATAAGCAATAGATTTAATTATAATTCATAGCTGCAAAACCAATTCATGAGAAAAGTGTGGAGCATTTGTGAGCTAATTTATAAATTATCTACGCGTTCTTACTTGGGGTTGAATTTAATGTAAATGATAAAAGTGAAACCATGAAAATACCTCGTTGTCTTTCCCCACTCGGCATAGGGGTATCATTGTTCGAGATTCGCCCCTGCATAGAATCGCTTGTTCGTTTACGTCCGTGATCGGCGTTCGTTAATCGGAAGTTCATCATGATTATTTGTTATGGCTCTTAGGATTTGGTTATTGCTTTTATAGTCGTAAGTCTATGTTTACGGTGACGTGGCTGATTCGAAATAAAAATCTTTTTCTTTATTTACGATCGGTCAGTGATTTTTGAACAATTTAATTTATCAATGTCAATGATCTCAAATACAATTGCGGCCTTGTATTAATTAGCTGGTCGGTAAAATGAATTATCATTCATAGCAGATGTTTATTCAACGTTGAAGGTTACTCTTAATGACATAAATCTCATAAAAATCATAATCTGGTGTTTGTTATTTGGTCGGCGCCATTGATTTGTTATTCATACTTGTGATTAATTCTGCTTTCACTTGTCATGTCAAGAACTAGGACTATGATCTGTCTGTAATTTACATACTTATATCGTCATTGAGTTCACTCGATTGTTCCTCGTTGATTCAATGGGTTACTGTATTGTCAATTTTAATATTCACTAAGAGAATGGATTTCTAATCTGCTTTATCTCCGAATTATTTTTCTTATTCGATGTCAGATGATTAAGAACGAGCTCTATCAAGATCTACTTCGGATTCCGATTATTCCTAATGAGGTGTCCGACTGGAATATCTAATTATCCATGCTCGCCATGAAGAAGGGTACTTTATAGCGTTACTCGATGTCTGCAGTTTGGCGAAGAATCTGCTGGTGATGCGCTGATATCCAAATTTTGGATTTTAATACAGTCTAATATTTTCGTTGTTGTTTATGATGTTTAATTATTTGTCGCCAATTTAGTCGGAAGTTTTATCTATTACTTTTTATCATTTTATGGTATTTCAGTATTTGTTATCAGTTCACGGTGTTCGATTCCATCCGTTGGGTTATGATATTCGATTATTCTTTACCTAATTTATGACAACTAATCCCTTTTATTATTTGATCATGGATCGCGTTATGAAGTTTACTATTATTAATTTACCGCATTTTTAATGATTAATCCTACCATGGTATTTAATACGTTTACGTCAGTAGTGGTCTTTTAATCATGACTTTAATTGCCTTTTATCTACTATCAACATTTTGTTACTGATCGTGTTATGAAGTTCCCTTTAGTCATTAATTTGTCTTTTATCCATTAACCACGTTTTATTATTAGTCAGGTTATGAAATCGGATTTAGTCGTTAGGTTAGGTATCCTTCTATAGATTAACGATATTTTAACTATTAATCATTCTACGAAATTTAACTTCTTCGCGTCACTTTGGAAATTTTACTCCTGAAATTAGTTGCTTTTGGTAAATTAATGACATTTTTACTATTAATCGTTTATGAAAATTTATTTCTTTACATCACATCACAAATTTAGTTACTTTTGATTAATTAATGATATTTTAATTCATTTACATCAGTTTTGATATTTTAATTGTTATTAGCGTCCCAATATTTAATTTTCTTTTATCAGCTTTAGACATTTTAATTATTATTTCACGTTACGATCTTCAATTTCTTTACGTCACATCGATATTTAACTCATGAATTTAGTTACTTTTGATCAATTAATAACATTTTAATCATTAATCATTTAATTTCTTTAAATCACATCGATATCAAGTCTCCACTTCCCGAGCCTCAATTTAGTCCTAAGGTTCTTGTGTTTATATTAGATTTTACGAGTGCCCACTGGACTACTCGACGTTATCATTTTAGCCGATTTGTATCTCGAAATTTAGGTCGATTTTTCGGGAGATGGGTGAAAGAGAGCCAGCCAAAAGACTAGTTCTCGATCTTCCCATCGCCCCTATAATGAATGGAATATTTACATTTGAGACCGTCGTTACGCACGACAGAACTCTCACGGACTCACACTGTAGGCGGAGAAACCGCACTTACACAGTGTGACTAGTTGTATTTGATTTTAATGACTTGTATATTGTGTGGCTGTGGGCCAGAAAAATTTCGACGCATTAATCAAGTTCATTTTCTAAATACATATATTTATCCTAAATACAATTCGACCATAGTTTGTCCATTAATTCAATTCAAGCATTCATAATTACGACAAAGTATTCCCACATGCACGAGCCAGTAGAGCTAACCTGTAAGATACTTGCGTTCGTGATGTGGAAATAGTTGCTGAGAGTTGTTTCTATCAGTTAAAGAATTCTGTTGAAGAGTAATTGTTCACTGAGTGAAAAAGCATTAAAAATTCTGTGAAAATGGATTGGTATGCGTGTTAATTTTCATGCGATAAAACAAAATTTGACCTTGATATTATTTGTCTAATTTATTTCTAATTTTTATTATTTTCTCGATTTATTTGACAATTTATTCATTAACCTTTAATTTTAATCATTTTTGACTAAATTATTTTATTTTTATTCAATTTATTCATGAACTCTTTTCTTTTTTGGTAAATTTTCAATTTTTGGTCAAATCTTTTGTTATTATGCTATTTTTATGTCAATTCGTGCAGATCTTGGTGCATTTGTTAATATTTTAATTTACTTTTATGTTTTTCCATTTTATATTTTTAATTATGTGTTTTCTCGCATTTTGAGGTGGTTATTTGATGTTTATGGGTCCGATTTTAAATTTTGCATGTTATGTTTGCGTGCTGTTTCCAATCCATTTAAACAAAATCTTGTACTGGCCCAACACCTATGTGCCTGACACTCTTATCAATTAATTTATCATCCGAACCACTTATAACTTCAATTTAACGGATTTAAACCTATTATTAATAATTCGATAGAAAAAACAATTGAAAACAAGAGGATCAACTAAGATCATTTATTAAATTAAAGCGATTATAGTTTAGAGCAATCTCTAGCTTGTACTGCACGACGCTTGGCGCGTTCTGCCTTTCCTGGTCGACGTTGAGCAGGTTTAGTTGCGGGTCTAGTGGCCTCAGTTGTCTTTCTATATGCCAACTGAGCCGGCGCAAACAAAAGTGGGTAGGTTACGGCATCGCCCTCCTGACAAGCCGATAACGCTACTTCCAAGCTGCAGATTTGTACTTTCTGTGTTTGACGGAGCTGTTTTTCTTCGGTCTATCCACGCTGTGTAGCGGTCAATTTTCGATATAACGTCTTCACTTTAGCGGGGTCTACCCATGTCGCCTTAATCTGTTGAATTTCTCTCGTCATCTGTAGTAATTGCCGATGTAACTCTACGTTTTCTTTACGTGATTTTATCAGTTCTTTCCCCAACATTTTAAATGAGTCCATGTCTCCAATACAACGAAAATCATTAATACTTGGCAATATTTTGACTGTAAACTTTTCCTATCTACGTCAACGTCAAGTTATTTTATAGATTTAATCTTATCAAGTGTCCGTATTACGCCGATTGCTTTATCTCCCTATTATTATTATAATTATCTCAATTTCGAAATGTTAAATAATTTATAAGTGAGGAGAGAAAATGTAAAATCCAATTTTTTATTTTTATAACACTTTAACGCCGCATAAGATTTTGGTAATATGAATTTTGGCTCCGTTTTTGTCGTACTCGAGCGTATGGGTGGTCTTGGTCTTCTCTCGGACTTTGGTCGTCGGATCGCATCTCTTTAGGCAGTATCTTTCTCGGGACTACCACTTTCATGGATGCGGACAGTTCTTCTAGTATCGGATCATCGAGTTCATAGGATATGCCGTACGACGGGGCATACCCATCCGTGCTCGGGATCCTTCCTTCGGCAATATCGGAATTAACTCTGGCCAGGTGGAGCCTTGCCATTTCCACCTGCCAATTGGTCTGTTTCTGCCGCTAATCGAGGCGAGCCAGAATATGTTCGGCGCGTTGCCGGCTTTCACAAGCGGAGTTTCGGCCCGGCTCTCTTTTGATCGCCACGTATGGTAGATCGGCCTCTTCGTAATCCTATTGACGGCCTGCTCTCGACTTTCTTACGGGAGAAACTGTAAATCCCGCGTCACACATCTCCTGCCTACATCTGGCAGCGGATCGTGCTGGGAATCACACGGTGACCCGAGACGCATCAATCCATGATTCATCTGAAAGATAAATGTTTACTTACTGAGCTGTTTATCTTAAATTATTCGAGTTTAAACGGTGTGTGGAGCGTAAAATCTGTCATTATGAGGCCTAAGGTGTGAGTAATAATACACGAGTCTGTGGGTCGGAAAAGGGTGAGTTGAGTTTTACGGCGTCAATGATCTAGTGTTTAGGAACCTTTACATTTTCCGTAGTTAATGGATAATTACTTGTACGGGTTCAAAACTTTATGGGTTTTATTTCTATTACTGAATTAGCGTGAGGTTCGAGAGAAACTAATTAATTAGGGTGTCAAATGATCGTTTCGTATACCTGACATTTGAATTTCACGAAATAGTGCGATAAATTTATCTTACAGCGAAGATCTAATTGCATTGGCTAGATTATACAACTTTATTGCACTCTCGCTCCTGACGTCTATTACTAAGGTCTTAGTTTATTTGACTATAACTTGAATCCATAGTTAAATCGTTGATCAACAAACAATCATTAATGAGCGTCATTTCAATAAACTTTAATTATTAATTTATAACATTCAGGTGTAAAGTTCTATCCTTTCGTCGTTTTGTTATCTCTGATTCCAGGAACATCTTCATAATCGGAGAAAAATGAAAACAGAATACATCATAATAATTAACTTAGGACTATAAACATAAGAATATAATTTTACCCTTTCTCTATCGTCACTTCTTCCCGCTCTCCGTCTCGCAGTTGACTGTTGGAATTCTTTCTCAATTGCTGTCGGGGATAATACATTTCTTGGTCAACGATAAGTTAGAGTAATATTGATTGTTCACACAAATGGTGCACTTATTTATACCAGGTTGTCTAGTGAAGCGTCGTCGATTTGTGCAAGTTTCTACCCGTGCCAACGTGGCTCGTGTTGGGTTGTGCTATTCTACTGTAATCGCGCTGTTGCATGCCAACCACATATCGATCTTCTTCTCACCGTAGTAGTGTGTCATTAATCGGTAACATTTTTCTGCCGTGTTTTAATTCAACGTGGGAATTTATTGATTATATTTCATTATATTATTCATTCCACTCAATCAATCCATTTTAAGTTTGTGATCGGACTAATTCGGTGAATATCTTTAACTTTGTTATTACTGTTGTGTTTATCGGTTCCGTAGACTCAAATCTCCCTCAATGATTTCACAGTCGTCCGTATACTAATTTACGATAATGGTCGTCTTCGAATATTCCTCAACTGAACCTTATTAATTTATCTATCTGTCAAACCGATGGCTGAACAATTCGCTGCCATGATTTCAAATGTCGTGCTCAGTACTATCGATGTAATGATTCGTTGTCTGACTCAGTCATTAGTAATGATTTAAATCAATTCAGTCGGTCGTATTAATTAATCTGATCTGACTTTTACTTTATGTCGTCTGATGGTGATTTAATTTTATGAGCGGGATATTCCATTATCCTTAATTGCGGTTAAATGAGGGATATATATTATTGCGATTTTATGAATTTCCCGTAATTTATTAGGTTGGTGTTATGACTTTGTCTTAGAACTTGCAGTATTGGCTATGCAGTATTTTCCTGGATGATTTAGTGTTTTCCTTTATGGTTTGATTTTTATGGAGTAATAATTCATTTATCGGTGTACTGTATCGTTAATTTATGGCATCTTGGCCTGAGCATTACCTTTTCTAAATATTGGGATTCCTTCAAGAATATTATATTTTGGCTTTTTATTAAATATCGTGGTTTGCGTCTTGAAATCCTAAATTTCTAATCACTTGTAATCTACATTTTATTTTACGCTGATTCTAATATTATCAGTGAATTTAATTTCCTGTTGGTTATTCGCGTATTTTTGATCCTGGATCCTACATTTTATTCATTAATCTACTTAATGTCTTGTCTCAAGGATTTATTTCGTTTCTCTTTTATCTGTATTAGTCTCTTGAAGTCATTAACGTTTCAACTTTAAAAGTATTAATACAGCGTACGTTGTTAGTTTGATTTTGACATTTTAGACTTTATTACTCAGATTTTTGACACAGCAACAATTTACGACGCTTTCCACGTTCTCTTCCCTTGTTTGGCCGTAGGAAGATTTATGTCGATGTTAGAATATTACGAGTGCCCCCTGGACTACTCGGTGTTTAAGATTTTAAGCCGTTATGAAATAATGATTTTAGGTCGATTTTATAAGAAATAGGTGATGAAGGAGCAGCCAAAAAGCTACCCTTCCACTTTCCCATTTTCCCCTATAATGGATATATTGACGTTTGGGTTCCTGCATTACTCACGCCAGAACCTTTACGGGCACAAGCTATTGGTGGATGAACCGCACTTACACAGCTTGAATTGGTATGTAGATTTTGCTTTCTTGCGGTGTTGTGTCGGCTGTGGGCCGGAAAAATTTTGACAAAAAAACATGTCTTTCATTGAAGCATCTATTCTGGCATGACATATTTGCATATCGTAATTGGCATGACATCTTCATATCAACAACATTTCCCATACAAGCGTCAAGTAGTGCTTACACTGAAGGTACTTATATGCCGTATGGAAAAGTTTCAAATCGTCTTCTTGCGTAGTCAAACTGGCTTGAATATTAAAGTTACGAGAGTTGTTGTCGTTAAAAACGAGTTTTTCAACTAGTAAAATAGTGTTTTTCACGAGTGAAAAATAGTGGTAAAATTCTGTGAAAATGAAATTGGTATCTATATCTGTTCTGTGACCCTAACCTTGCTTGTGAAATTTAATGCAGTAAAACAAAATTTGACCTTGAGATTATCTGTGTAACCTAAATCTAATTTTATTATTTTCATTATTTAATTCGACAATTCATTTCTTTCATTTTTAATTGAATTATTTCTAATTAAAATTATTTAATTCTACTTCCACTTTTCATTAACTCTTGTTCTTTTAAATAAATTGTCAATTTTTGGTCAATTTTCGGTGTTTTCTTGTTATTTCTATGTTTATTTCGTGCGGATCTTGGTGCATCTTGTTATTATTTTCATTTATTTTTATGTTTTTAATTTTATATTCTAATTATTTCTTTCTCGTATTTTAAAGTGGTCATTTGATGTTTTATGGGTCTGATTTTAAATCTGCTTGTTATGTTTGCTTGCTATTGCCAATTCATTTAAACAAAAACCTTTATCTGGTCCAACATTATTATTATTATTAAATTTTTAGCAAAGGTTGCCCTTATTCCTAAGCTTTATCAAAATATTTTAATTATATAAAAAATTGAACCGTTCTCCATCCTTATTTTAAAGCTTTGGATAAAGTATTTTAGTTATTTCGGAAATTTTGAGCAGCGTTCTGCCCTTATTTTACTTTTTTTGGATAAGTTATTTTAATCATTTCGGAAAATTTTTTAATAAATTTTTTAATCAGTCTAAAATAAAAATTGGCTTGAATCGCCTACGGTTAAAATGGTCACACTATAGTCTGAAGGTATTTTTGAATTTCGATAAAAAGCATAGAAAAAATTTTTTGATTAAAAAGCCTAAAATATTTTATCGACTAAAAAGTCTAAGATAAAAAATTGCCTTGAATTTGAAAAAATTACGCCAAAAAATAATTTCAAAATAAACATGCACACAGAAAATCAATTATATTGATTACACAATTGAGATTAATTACGCCATTATGTAATTTAATCCGTCGGAAAGCACACCCCCCAATTTTATTATGCAATGGTGTGTGGCCGCAGAAAGGTCATAACTACCTACTTAAATTTTATCGAAATGGAGTGCATGAAAGTTGAGCCAAAAGACCTACCCTCAAGCTACCTTATTTTGGCGTTTGGACCCGTCTTTCCGCACGACTAGGCCTTCACGGGCACGAGACATTGGCGGATGCACCTGCTCTTATACGTCTCGACTAGTGTGTGGATTTTACTACCTTGTGATATGTTTCAGCTGTGGTGCGAAAAATAAATAAATAATACAATTTTAAGAGAATCCAAGTTTCAATCAGGTAAAAGATTCGGAGTATAAACATATTCTTCATTAAATTTCTTCATTTCACATTTTCATCATAAAGTTTCATAAATAAAAACAATTCTAATTGAAAATATTTTTGAAAAGTAAGACCACAAATTGACATCGGCATACTAACACTGAAAAAATCAGTCTGACCATCTACATACTAACACTAAAATTCAGTCTGTCTAAAAATTTGAGAAAACACATCAGTTTATATACCTATAATTTGACCCTAACCTTGCGTGTTATTTTAAGTGAAAATAAACAAACTTGACCTTGAAATTATTTGTGTTATCTAAATTTAACTTTTATTACTTTCTTAATTTAAATTGACAATTTATTTATTAAATTTTTTAATTGAATTTTTCCAACCAAAAATATTTTATTTCAATTCGTTTTATTCATTAATTTTCTACTTTTATATAAATTTTCCATTTTTAGTCAAACTTCTTGTTATCATGTTATTTTTATGTAAATTTCGTGCGGTTCTTGATAAATTTCGTATTTATTTTTGTGTTTTTATGATTTTATATTTATTTATGTTCTCTCAAATTTTAGGGTGTTTAGTTGATGTTGTATGTTGTATTTTAAGTTATCTTGGTGCTGGGTTTTCGTGCTATATAAATGATACATTTAAACAATTGTCAAGGCTGTTTGTGATCTGGCCCAACAATTGTTTAAATATTAAAAAAATCTTTTTTTCATTTCGAAACTTCACAAGAAACTAACAAAATTCTACAATGATCCTTCTATGAATTACTGTATTCCTGTCTCCTCAAATCTAGATAAATTCAATTCAAATTCGCAACAGCTGGAATATATTCAGAAGAAATACAAAATCCCGATATCAAATACTCGTTGATCAACCGGAAAACGAAAGAATACAATTATCAATTGTTAAAATCATCTTATCTAATGTATTCACAATATATGTTTCGTTCTAATTCTGTGTTCCTACACATGAGTTGGTTTGGCTGTTGTTTGATGTCATGTTTTTTATATTTTGTATATTGTTTTTAAAAAATATAGTTTATTTCAAGGGTATGTCCTACTGTGTTCGGTCAAAAGATCTCAAGTTTTATATTTCTATATTAAGTATTATAAAAGGCGAGGTGATTTGAAAAAAACCTTTCACAAGTATGTTTCTGTTGTGTTTGTTTCTGACACCAACTATTATGGTACTGATCTATTATGTATTATAATTAAAATGCATGTTTTATATTTGTTATTTAATGTAATAATTGTTCAGCCCAGCAGAGTTTCCGATAAAAAACTGTTTTGGGACAGCTGTGGTACCTGTTATATATGTACTTCTTTTACAATTAAAATAAAGAATTAAATACATTGAAATTAATGATAAATATTTTAATGACAATAAAATTATTAAATACCCAATTAGTAATTGTCCATAATAAAATTCATAAATTAATTTGATCTTCTTTTCACTTCTTTCCATGGTTTTGGATTTTTTAAAATAATTTTGTATTATTTTCCAATAATCAGTTTTCCAAAAAGTTTTTCATTTCTGTTGCAAGTCTATTCTTACTTACTATTGATGTTGTACCGGTATGTGGTAGAAAATATAATGGCGTACCTGTAAGTAAATATTTAAAAAAAGAGTCCTAAAAAGCGTATAATGCTAAAAGATACAGATAACCCTTCAGAGCTGTTATAGAGCGAAAAAAGTGTGCGATATGACTAAAGCCAATTAACAAACATGTAATAACATCATTTAAGTGCGTTAATCGTCGTAGAGACACACACTTTGTTCGGTTTTCGGTTGGTAAGAAATGACAGCTTAGCTTCTGTTTCATGATCATGTGTCACATTGTTACCGATCACCATAGAAGAAAAAAGTATTCGGATAGAAAAAAGACAAACAATAGCCTTTGACAATTTTTGTTAAAAATACATTATTTTAAGCTAAATATTGTTTTCATTATTACTTATCGCGTACCAGTAGCTTGACATCCGTGTATTGGTACTAGTACGCGTACCACAGCTTGGGAACCACTGCTATAGCATGGATTTAATTATTTTATTAAATATTAAACTAATAAAATTTCATAAAGATAATTTGACATCCTGAACATATAAAAAAGAGGGGACATAAAAGTAGGATCAGACTATTACAGGTTTATTGTGAAGTGCGTGGAGTCAAATAATCGCAGTGAAACTCGTCTAGTAATCTTGACGAATATAGTTTATTGCTGCAATAATTTTCATGTGAAACTTGTAATAAAGACAAATATATGTTTGGAGTATTGTGTTTTATTTTATAGAGCACGTGGAGTCAAAACTCCCGACTATTATTACTTTATTTATTAAAACCCAGCAAAAATTAAAATCCTACAAATCATAACAACCAGCCAGTACATATTATCCGAACATATTTAATTTCTCCCCCAACATATAAAATTTTAATTAATTATTAATTTTGAATTTTTAATACTTTTACATTTGCACTCCGTTTCCCTCATACCTCAATGTTCTCTGTACTACTTTAAGAAAACTTCAATATATCTCTCTGATTTAAATTAAAATTTGACCTCGAATGAATTATTTTTTTTGATATATATACAGTGCCGCAACTAGCTTTTCTAGTGCGCTGTGCAAGATTTCATTTTGGGCCCTAACCTAATCCTAATTTTTTTTTAGAAAATTAATCAGAAAAAATGAACATAGTACATATAATGTAAAGAAATATTTATTTATTATTATTTTTAAAAAAAATGTTTTTATTTGAATTGCACTTTTATGGCTTTCATTTCTGCGAATTCGTTTATAACATCGTCACAACTTATATTTTTACAATGTTATATTCAATAGATATTATTGAAAGATTGAATAGCCTCTCTAGTTCTATAGTGGATCTTAAATAATTCTTGATTAATTTTAGAAGTGTAAATTTTCCCCAAGATCTGAATTTTTTTTATTTATAAAAATTTATTTTCGATTAATTATTTTTTGTTAAGTTTACGGTTCCTAATTACGGGGCTGTATATATTTTCCGTTTCAATAAATGTATTAACAAGCATCAAAAATATCTTAACAAGGTTTATTTATATTGTTTTAAAAAACACAAGGACATTCAAATTTCATCTCCTATTTCATCTCAAAACATTAAAACACAATAGAAGTCAATTGATCCCATTACCAGAAACTACGGTTGAACTTTAGGACAATCCGGATGAAAGAAATTGCTTGGTTGAACGAGGCCACCTTGTCGTTCACTGAAACCACCAAATCAATTAAAATCCTGGAATTTATTGAAAAATTGATCTTACACATCCGCTCCTAAATAAGTGATAACGCTTTCAACGTGCTCAGCGGAAATGCAACCGTCGATCGACACGAGATAAGTGTAGAGCATCTTCCACAATTCAAATGAAATTCGAGACGGACCACATTCCGGATCAGCTGTGAGAATCTCACAGAGTAATTTAAGAGATTCAGTAATATTCTAAGAAAATTGAAAAAGTATAAAAATTCATTTTTCCTTTTTTCAGCTACTTTATTTATTGAGTTTGATGTTTTAAATATTTAAATAAAAATTCTCAACAACATATATCCTTCATTATTGATCTTTATTTCCACTCACATTTCAATTCTTTTCTATTATTAATCAATAATAAAATGATTACAAAGGATATTAATTGATTATCGATACAACAATTGACAAAATATGATTATATAGAATTGGAAGAACACCATAAAAGCGATATCATAAAATATAGAATAAACAATTAGTTTATAGTACTAACATACTAATTTATTACACCTGTTTCAACTGATTAACAACTCCTATAATAACATGAATAAATCAATAACCTTATATTACAGTTTCAGTTCTTTACATATTATGTTACAAAAGTTATCGAGAAATATATCAAAGATTATGAAAACAAATAAAAATTGACAAAGATACAAGCCTATAAAGATTAAAAAAATACCGTCCAGAATGACTTGTGTTTGACGAGCCCGTTATGATTTATAATTATAATTCACTGATAAAATGTCATAAAGTAAAATAGATTTATCTTTTTGAAATCTGAATGGAATGTTAAATGTTGTAATTGTATAGATCCCATATTTAAAAAAATATTTTTCTGTGTTATGTATGTATACATACACATTTCTACAACATGAACTAAGACTCTGTATGATGAGCTATGAGGAGGATAAAGAATTATTGGGACCGGAAAAGAAATCAAATCAAAGATAAATTACAGATTTTGTTGTGAAGTCAAACTCTAGATCAATAGAACAACAAAAAAATTCTATTCATTTTCGAAATGACGCCAATCAAGAATCTCTGCAAAACGTGCTAGTTCTTGAAGACGAATCAGCACAAATCTGCTGTTAAAATAATTTGAGGCACTCTGTCGATTCAATCTTTCTGTGTATGTTTTTTAAATTTTAGATAACTCCCATAAATATTGCATGATCCATCCACATAAGTTGATTACCTTTCTTGTTTCTTTGACTGATTTCCAAAATCTCTTTCATTTCTTTTTATCCGCTTTCAAACTAAGATGTAACCATTTAGTTCCGCTAATAACAGACTATGTTTTCATTGATTATTCCTCCCAACACATTGTAAAGCAGGAAGGTTGAATATCCAATTTTAATATCATCTCTACTCTTCGTTTGACTTTTAAGATAGCCAGTGCGATTCAACATTAAAAGTAAGTATATTCCCTGATGTTTTAGTAAATATTTACACATTTCAAGGAATATCGATGGCTTCTTCACAATTGTAAGGATTCGTTATCTTATTAAACTTTTCAAAGTTATTAATTTAATATTTCAAATATTCGTCAACATCAATTGGTTATTAGAAATACTATTCCAAGAAACCTTTTATGGTGAAAATTAGACTTCCAAGGAACTGAACGTTTTTTAGTTTTCTATTATCTTTGAAAATTGAATTAATTATGTGCACTATTTCTACTCTGACTACTGCAAAAATGCAATATAGGATGAGCAACCAAATTAATTTTGAAACTTTTTATCAAGGTGTCACTGCACCAGAAAAATTGGGAACCGCTGAACTAAGATATTACAAAATTTATAAAAAAAAACAATTTTAATAAACATAACATTGATTGAATTACAGGCCTTACGGTATATTTCTGTAGTTTTCCTGTCATCATCCTTTAGGGAAATACAAACTACAGTACAAGGATAGTTTGTACTATCCTCCGTGATGATGAGAGGAAAACTGTCAAAGTATCAGGACATGTCTGATTTTAGAATTTTGTTGAGAAGTTTTAATAGTTATTGGAAACGAGTGATATGTGAAGCATTGCTGATAAGGTCATTGGATCCAAAGATTAATGTGCAGAGTGCTGTGACTACGAATGTTTTGAATGTTTTAAAATAGTTTACGTATGTTAAATCATGTTTGTTTTTTTAATATTATTAAAATAATTGAAAATTTTAAATTACATTAATTTTTAAAAATTAGAATATAAGTAAAAAAAATTTAAAAATTTAAAATTAATTTAAAATATATTTTTAAAAATATTTATTTATTAAAAAATTAAATTAATAAAAAATAATTTGTTTAAATTAAATGTTAATTCATAATATTTTTAGTTGGTCTTGAGTACCTGAAGATGATAGCTGTGCTATCGAAATATATCGTACGAAAGGTTTTTTATTGGCGTTATCTTTTAATTAAATCGTTGCCAAATTTATTTAATTATTTATTAATAATAAAAATAATACAAATAATAAAAATATTATTATTAATAATAATAATAATAATAAAAATAATAATAAATAATAATAATAATAATAAATAATAATAAATAATGATATTAATAATAATAAATAATAATAATAAATAATGATGATGATGATAATAATAATAATAATAATAATAATAATAATAATAATAATAATAATAATAATAATAATAATAATAATAAAAATAATACAAATAGTAAAAATATTAATAATATTAATAATAATAATAATAATAAAAATAATACAAATAATAAAAATATTAATAATAATAATAATAATAATAATAATAATAATAAAAATAATACAAATAATAAAAAATAATAATAATAATAATAATAATAATAATAATAATAATAATAAAATTAATAATAATATTTTCTACAAAATTTGAATATGAATCAGATTTTGTAGAAAATATTATATCACTTATAAAGAAATCAGAGGTGAAAAACAAAAAAAGTCCTTATAATAATAATAATAATAATAGTAATAATAATAATAATAATAATAATAATAATAATAATAATAATAATAATAATAATAATAATAATGATTATAATAATAATAATATTGCTATTTAAAAATTATAAAAATTAGAGTCATCAGAATTATAATTAAAAAAATCAATTCATAAAACTGATCAAACTTATGATTGAAAATAAAAATGTTATTAATTTGAAAATATAACATAAAAAATTAAAAATTCTTACAGCTCTAATAGTTGTTGCACAAATCGACAAAAACTTTAGCCATTCAGCATCCACAACGAAGTTACCGATTTTACACACTTCATGAAATAACTCCATAGGAATTAATAGGTCTTTCCAACGTGCTTCAATTTCTTCTAATTGTATAACTTTTTTCGGCCCAAGCTATAGTTAATGTTTTTAAACAACATAAATAAGTAAAATTAAATAAAATTACTTGTCGATTAAGGGTTTTTAATAATTCCGGAGTCAAACCAGTATCGGTTTTCTGAGTTGATATAGGCATTTCTAGTCTTTCTTTAACAGGCGGCAGTTCGCCGTTTGCCATGGCTCTAAAGTACCTAAACAGTTATGTCTTACAAAAATCATACAATAAACATTTTACGCATGAGACCAAGACAACACATCTTTTGGCTGGGTACGAATGGCAGCTTTTGTAAATTGTTTTAGAATATCTGGAAACTGAGGCGGAATATGTATTTGTTCGTGGCAATAATACGGTTCTTCTTCTAAAGGCATTTCAAATTCAATATTTGAATTAATGAATTTGAGTTTTTTAAAATATCACAAAACGCTCCTATGGTAACTAGTTTTAAACAAATAATTATTTAATATTTTTTAGTAATTTACTTGAATAAATAACGTATAATAAATCAAATGATAAATTTAACCATATAATTTCAAATTTTATTATTTTCATTAAAGTGTAATGTAAATGAATTCTAACATAAATATTAAATATCAAGTTCAAATACAAGACTTATTAACGTTATTTAAAACTTAATAAAAATATTTATTATTTTATTTTTAAAAAAACTTTAAAATGCATTTTGCTGAAATCGATTTATTTTCATAATGCACTAGTAAAGATGGAAAACTGAAATTAATAAAATAAAAATAATTTGTTATAATAATTGATAATTATTATTATAGCAACGCATAATTTAATTAATTAATTAATTACTATTAAATTACATTATATAAGATATGTAATGAATAATGGTAATTTCAAGTAAAAATATTATAAAACTATTCAGCTTAATTAATATGATGAATAAGTCTAATTCAAAACCACCAATAAATCTTTTGAGCCGATTGAAAATCGTTCATTCATTTTCAGCTCAATCCACCAAAAATTTAAATCCTTTTGATCAAAAGTCAAATCCTTCTAGTCAATATTCAAATGGAAAAGTTGAACAATCTGAAAATAATTTACATAACATTCCTCGCCAAACTGCACTGAATGGCAAGTTACTTTTCCGAGAAAATACTTCAATTGCTTCAAATAAAAGTATAATATTAGTTACTTGATATTTTAAGACGAATTTTAATAAGTTGAAAAATCTAAACTTCCTTCAAGAAATAATGATCGGGTGTCTTCTACTTCTGTAAATAAAAACACCTCTCGGCCTTTCAGGTAAGACAACATTTCTTTTATATTTTTGTTCACTTTATTACTATTAATTCCTTATTTTATTTTTATCACACAAAAATTTATAATCCACGGTAAGATATATTGTTTCTATATATAATTTTATAAATCTTAGTTTTAGAAGCTTATATTGTAGTAATTTTTATTTCGTCATTGTAATGCTTCCCATGTAGTTATGTAGTGTTATTTTCTATTAAATTTTTATAACTTATATATGATTTCTATTTTCAATAATCTTAAATGAATAAGCTTTAATGAATAAATTAATTCAAGACAAGCAGTTTTTAATATCTATATTAAAATATCTATATTATTATTATTATCTATATTATTAATATCTATATTATTATTATTATTATTATTTTTTATTATTATTATTATTTTTTATTATTATTATTATTATTATTATTATTATTATTATTATTATTATTATTATTATTTTTATTTTTTTTTTTTTTTTTTTTTTTTTTTATTATTATTATTATTATTATTATTATTATTATATTATTATTATTATTATTATTATTATTATTTATTATTATTATTATTATTATTATTATTATTATTATTATTATTATTTATTATTATTATTATTATTATTATTTTTTTTTTTTTATTTATTATTTTTTATTATTATTATTTTTATTTTTTATTATTATTATTATTTATTATTATTAATTATTATTATTATTATTATTTTTTATTATTATATTTATTATTATTATTATTATTATTATTATTATTATTATTATTATTATTATTATTATTATTATTATTATTATTATTATTATTATTATTATTATTATTATTATTATTATTATTATTATTATTATTATTATTATTTTTACTTCCCATGCTAAAATGTGCAAATATCATAATACGATTTTAATTCTAAAAATTCATCCTAAGAGTAGCTATTGAAAAAGAATTCGTCTTGGTTATTTAATCTAGCTTGTTCAGATTAGAAAGAAATGACATGTCGATTGGTTTTTTAGTGTCCATACCTTATTTTGCCCGTTTCATTTCACATTCTAAAAAGGTTTCATTTATTGTCAAAAGCGTTTGAGTTCTGAAAAAATAGCAAGTTGCCGTATAAAATCCTGCAGCTTCATATCCGTTAGCACTATTGTAGAATTGCGTCAAAACGATCAAGAACCACGTCTAAATTCACAAAGTGACAATTCCAACGAATTTTATGGTGGTGGGGTATTTTTTTTGTGATAAAGGAGTGACCTTTGCTTTTTTTCAAGGATAATTACATTTTTAGATTTGCTCATAAATATCTGCAATTGATTGTTATCATTTTAGCAGACACTATAAGAACCGTTTCAAGCAATCGTCTTACAATCAGGTTAATACGATGAGCTGTATTTGACGAGTACAAACACCGTTTTAATCTTTTGACATCACATTAGCTCCATCTACACTAATTAAGTTAACTGTTGAACTATTTATCTTAAGTAAGATTGTTAGCTTGAGAAAATATTAGCTGCGCCAAAATCTTTTTACTCAATAAATGAGTAACACCTTTCGTTGATTTCGTTGTTATAAATATATCTGATAATCAATTTTTCACTATTAGAATTGTCAAACTTTTATCAATCAACAAAGAAAACTTTCCTGCCTTTTCTATTTCATTGAGAATATTTTCTCGTTACCATGGTCGTTGTTCTTATTAGCTATTCATAGATTGTTTTGATAGATTTGTCAACATTGTCCCCGTATTTCTTTCGAATAAATTGTTGTTGAATCTGGAATTTCTTATTGGTGCGCAATTGCATTTCAATAAATGATAGCTCTTGCGGCGTTAAAATGGAAAAATTCAAGTAAAAAAGCATATAATTTCTGTTCTCTTCTTTTTGACGCTGACGTAATGGATTAATTTGTTTGGCCACTGGGATATAAGGTTTTTGAGTTTTTGTTTCCCACATCGCTTGACTTGTCATGTGTTGTTTGCACAAGTTGTGTTTAATGAAACTGGAGTGTGATGACATTCTCACTGCATTTCATAGAATTACATTAATTAGCCAGTAATCTCCGTTTGGTAAGTCAAGTAATTGTATTCCAGTTATCAGCTTGAATGCCTTTCCACAGTTCATGTAAATTCCAGGCCTTCTTAGTAATATCCTCGATTGGTCATACATACTCAGGCAGACCTATCACAGTAGAGGGACGTGGACGACCAGCCATTTTATTAGCGCAACAAATGATTGAATGTCACTTTTTATTCCACAAAACCAGTTTTTCTTTTAAACAATAAGATTATCAATGTAAATATCTTTCTCGACGATTAGTGACTCCTTGAAAGCCAAGAAAAAGTGTAAATACCCGATTAGAAAGCTGACCTTAACCTGAAAGCAAGATGACTTAATAATTTCAAAAATTATTAAGTGCAACCTGATAAATAAAATTATTTTCGAGTTTGCATTAATTACTTTAAATTAATTATTTATTTAAATTGACTGATAGACTCTCGGTTAGAAACTAAAGTTTTTTTCTCACCAAACTGGGACTAAATGCTTGATCAGTTCACATGCACTTATGCTTCTGTTGACAAACTCTACTAAAACTTCTATTGATAAATGTCCTCTAACATAATACTGGGGATGTTTAGGTTCGTATTAATTAATAAGATGTTGACTCCCATATTGGTGACTGCTCATTTACACGATAATGAACATTTCCCGTGCTAATACATGACGTTTGATTCTGTCCATAGCTACTTAGGTTTTGAAATTTCCAGTTGACATTTTACAAGCTTCACATACACTCTATAACTTTGACTAAATGATGAGATCAAATTTGCTTCTTGGGTTTTAAAATTTTTCAGGATTCTGAATTCGACAAAATGAAATCTTCTTTTGAACTGATGTCTACTCCTAAATAATACAAGCCAATGGGTGTGCTTGGGTGCATTTGTACACAGGCAAAATAGTCAAAATTGCTAGGGTTTTTGGATGAAATTTTTTTTTTCATAAAACATTAAATTGAGCCAAGAAACTTCGGGAATTTTAGAAGTTGTTGATTTACCTAACAATTTAAAACAGACGACATAAACACGACAGGAGAGGAAAGACTCAATGGATTGATGTTATTGAGCATTCCTCGTGATATCAAAGTATTGTTTGAAGAATTTATCGACGAGTTCCGCAAAGGTAAACGTTTATTTAATGTGTGAATTCTGAAGATCTAAAAATATTTAGAATAGCTTGGATTTTTATACGAAAACGTTTTTTGGACCCCTCATTTGAAATCCTGACCACACCGCTGTGTCACACTAACGGCTTAAACAAATAAACCGCTTCTAACTTTCGCAATATCGGAATTTTGAGAAAATTTAAACTGAACTCATTTTCTATATTTCCAAAGATTAATTTATTAAATTCCAAATGACAATTTGATAGTTTTGTGAATGAAAAATTAATTGATTCCCTAATGAAATGATTTACCTTTCCAGCACATTTGGCAGATATCTTTCTACTCCGTCTGGTACAGATGATCAGAAATTTATTGTAGACATATGCCAAAAGATTCTGACGTCAAAAATAAAAAACATTGTCATTATGGCCGGAGCTGGCATAAGTTGTCCGAGTGGAATTCCTGATTTCAGGTTTTCTTTAAGTTTAATGATGATAAATTATATATTCAACATTTAAAATTGAAAGATTTTATTGGGTTAAAACTTAAATTTTAAGCAACATAGTTGTATTAACATAAAATACCAATGAATAAAAGGTTGCTAACTTTCGCATGTAAGGCCATCATAAAAAGGTTTAATGCAAAATTGAGAGTGGGCCATGATCTGTTGCTTTCCGTACTTTTGTCTTAGAAATTCTTTGACCTTGCAAATTTGACTTCTGAGACAAACAAAAAAACTTTCCTTATCAATAGTGCTAAGAATTAAAACTGCTGTGAGTGCATCAGGTTCTTCAATTTTATACTTTTCAGTATCTTTTTTGAGATTTAATGTAATGAAATCATCATTGCTAAAACAATCAAATAATGCATAACATTTTCAGTCGTATTTATTATATACTAGCTGGGGTTACCCGGCGCTAGCCCGGGCCAATATTTAAAAGAAACTAAAGCATACCACTCAAGCAACGCTCAAACATTGCCCTGGATGATGTGGGACCATGGGTACAGCTATTTGGTACTACAACAACCCGATGAAAAACTTTTGCTAATTAGACTTTGTTCTATCTTGACATTATGAATATGGCCTTTTGGGTCAGAGGAAAACAAGGGTGCTCTACAACATCTGTTTTATAAAGTTTTATAAGCCACTATGCACCCTTTTTAAGGCCCTCTAACCTGCGGGGTCGACACCCAGCTACGAACCTTATCCCCGCGAGGACTAACCCCATACCACATTTCATCGATATGGATTATGCATTTTAAAGAAACCCAAAGAAAGACCGTAAAATATATTCTTAGCTTTATCCTCTAATGCCTTCTACTTTACAACCTTCTTTAAAAAAATTATTGCGAAAAGTTAGTCCAATTCAGATATTTTACTCGTAAAGTTAATTGTAAAATAAAAAAATGAAGTACATTGTAAAAATTATACTGAACAAATATGCCCTAAATAAATAAACGGTAAATAAATGCGCTAAATCCATTAAATAGTTGATTTAATTAATGTTATTTTCATTTAGTTTTTGAATATAGAAAATATTTTCTATTTATTTCAGAAAACGCTTGACAAAAACAGTGCCGTAAATTGGTTTTAACACTTTCGCTGACACTTAAAAAAACTAGTGAGTAGCAAATACACTAATATAGCTAAAATTTGTAAAAAAATAAAGTAAAATTTGAAATTCTTAGTAATTTTCATTATCATATATCTCAAAAAATTACGAAAATATGTTTTGATTATAAAAACTAAAGCTTTCCTAAAAACAATAAAGTTATTTTGTTTTTGCAATACATAGCTTTTGGTACTTATTTATGTATGTAATTATATTCCTCAACTGGAGATAAAGATAATAAAATTATTTGCAGGAGTACTCAAACTTTTTATTTCTTATTCCAAAACAAATATAGAATTGGAACGAAAGCCTTGCCTGAAAGAAAATAATATTTATTTTATCAATAAAGACAATATGTAAATGAGAAATATAAACAAAAAATCATTAGTCTGTAAATCTGAAATGTTGAACATAGTCACCTTTAAGGTCCACACACTTTTGCCAGGGTCCTGGAAGTTGTTTTATGCCGTTTTCAAAGAATTCCTCAGGTTTTGAAGCGAACTACTTTTCCAAATCACCGTTAACCTCTTAAGCGGAGTGATACGTTTTCCCACGAAGTGAGTTTTTCATAGGAGAAAAAGGTAGCAGTCTAAAGGGCAATGTCTGGTGAGTAATGTGGATGCGGTATTACTGTAAAACCGATCTCAGTAAGCTTATTTTGAGTTAAACGTGCCGTATGCATTCGAGCGTTATCGTGAAGGAAATGGAACTTATATTATAAAATTATAAAATAAAATTAAATTGAATGAAAACATTCAAAGCAATCTCCAGGACACAACTGATGGTTATTTTGGTAAGTTCTACATATCCACGAAATGTTAGTACATATTCCTCGTTTTGAACACCACTGACAGCCCAAAAAATATCTTTTTCTTCCAAAATTTATTGTAACAGGAATTTTTTCTATGAAATATGTTCCCAATCCTGATGAAATCACATCGGAATTAATTTTTCTCAATCAATTCTCTGCCGTTTGTAATTTGCGAAAGGCCCAATAAAGATTTTATGAGAATGTCCAAAAGCTCTAAAATTGTAACATTTTTATTAAGTTTTATGCACCTTCTAGAAACACGTGCTCACTTATAGAATGCGACACTGTCCAAGGCACAACAAGTTCAAAGATGGATATAAAACTCAATACATATGCATCTGCAATTGCAGACGTGTCCGCAAAAAAAGTGTTATATAGAAAATATTGATCGAAAACTAAAAAAAAGTTAAATGAAAACTGATCAAAAGTAAATAAAAGATCAATGATAATAAATTTTAATTTCAATTATAAATTAATTGGTTTTCCTATAACAGAAGCCCGGGAACTGGACTATATGACAATCTCAAGCAATATAAAATACCTTATCCAGAAGCAATTTTTGATATTGACTATTTTCTTCAAAATCCAAAACCATTCTTTGCTCTGGCAAAAGAATTATTTCCATCAGGAAAATACAGACCAAATAAAGTGCATTACTTTTTCCGACTTTTACAGGAAAAGAAATTATTGCGCAGGGTTTATACTCAAAACATCGACGGACTTGAAAGATGTATGTGCACTCATTTCATTATTATTATTATTACTATTGTTATTATTATTATTATTATTATTATTATTTTTATTATTATTATTATTAAATAATTAAATAAGTTTGACAATGATTTAATTAAAAGAAAACGCCAATAAAACACTCTTTGTACGATTTATTTCGACAGTTAAACTGTCATCTTTAGGCACGTAAAACTAACTTAAAATACTATGGATCAATATATATATTTAAACAAATTATTTCTTAATTAAATGTTTTAATAAATAAATATGTCAATCAATATTTAATTATTTTTAAAAAACTTTTATGTTAATATTAAATTTAAAATTTTGTCATTTAATTTAATAAACATTTTTAAAATATTAATAAAATACTTTTTACAATAGAAATAATATTAAAAGTTAATAATTTTTTAACAGCCAAAAATATCAATTTAAAACAATTTTACAAAATCAAACTATTTAAAAACATTCAAAACATTCGTAGTCATAACACTTTGCACATTAATCTTTGGATTCAATGACTTTATAAACAATGCTTCACATATCACGCGTTCCCAATAATTATTAAAACTTTTCAACAAAATTTTAAAATCAGACATTCCTACTTTATTTTACAGCCTCTATTGTGCTCACTAATATTGGTCAAACCATTCAATGCTCTAGAACTCGAGTACATAGATGACAGGAAGTTTCCTCAATGTATGTGGCATTACACCCATTACATGTAAATTGATAAACGAGATCAGAACACAATCCAACTCAATTTTTTGATTTATTAATAGACATATTGCGTACCTTACACAAATTAGAGACGATCTTATACTCTAAATTTTCCATCGATTTACTTAACTTCCTCTTATAATTTATAAACCTTTCCGAGTACGGCAATACTAACACAAATTTAGGCTTATTATTTTTATGTACACTTTCACTATAATTTAGATTAACACTAAATTTACATTTATTTGTCAAATTACACTCAGACTTTTCCAAACATTGATCCTTAGGATTTTTAATCAATTTGTCAACAGTATCTTTTATCATCAATAATAAAAATTATTTTAAATACCCATTCTTTATCAACACTTTTCACTGAATTATCAAAAGTAGAAGATAAGACCATGAACGATAAATCAGTGCTTTCACCATCATTCTCTTATATTTAAATTCACAAAAGCTTTCTGGAGAAGTATAAAGACCAGTATCAGTTGTTTACCTATAAATCTCTGTCTCATAATGTTTATCTTTGCGTTGAATTAATAAATCGAAAAACGCAATCGATGACTTTTTCTCCGTTTCACACGTGAATACAATGTTCTTATATAAACTGTTCAGAAAATGAAAAAACTACATGTTTCTACATGTTTCTGATTTTCAAATACAAGAAAAATATTATCCACATACCTTTTATAAACAATGGGTTTCTCAAATTGGAAGGAAGCAATTTTCTTTTCTAAACTAGCCAACAATATTGATGCCATCGTTGGTGCTAAAGGGGAACCCGTAGTGACTCCATCTATTTGTTGATACCATTCATTATTGAAAAGAAAATTGACATTGAAGTGCACATTCAAGAAGTTTACGAAATAGCTTTTTATCCAAAATATGATGTTCAGAATCCCTTTCTTCTCACAACGCACAACATAAGTTAATTGTATCGACCAGTGGTACATTCTTAAACAAACTGCAAACATCAAACGAAACCATGACATCATTCATACTTCGTTTTTCTAACTGTGCAATACAAGACACAAACTCAAAGCTATGCTTACATTCAAACTCTGATTGCATTAACGGTTTTCTTTTTTTTACTCATATTTACACAATCTTTATGGATTTTTGGAAGCCCATATAGTTTTGCTGTTTTGCGATCATATTGGACAAATAAACTTACCTACCTCTTCATTAATAAGTTTCTTCTCAATAAAACCATTCAATATTTTTTGTACATACTCTTCATTTTTAAAAGGAGGCAATTTTCCATTCTTCCGACCCTTTTTTAATTTCACAAACTGAGGAGCATTTAACAAATCATTCAACTTATTTACATACACATCATGGTCAAAAATAACTATCCCATTTCCTTTGTCAAACTTACGGATATTAATATTTTTCTTAGATAAGTTTTTTAATTGATTGATACATTGACTCATTGAGTGTTATATTGGCGTTTTCTTTTAATTATTGATATTATTTAATTTAATTTAATTTAATTTTTAATTTGTTAGGCTTTGTTTTTAATAAGTCTCATTCTCATTCTTAAATTAAACACAGATTTTAATTTCACATTTAATTTAATTATTTATTTGTTTGAATTATATCGCAGTCTTTATGAATAAATAATTACTGGTGAAAACATTCATATAAAAATAGCTGTGGTATTGCCATGACACATAAGAATTGAAAGATGTATATATTATAATATATAGAGAATATTTTAAAAATTATAGATAAATGTATAAAATTTTAAAACTACAAAATGTCAAATACACACACCACACACACACACACACATAATATATATATATATATATATATTATAATTCAAAAAGTAGGTTAATAAAAAGTTCTTAAACTACAACAAAAAGGTATGAAATTCCGAAAACTACTAGAAATATCAGAAATGGACAATATAGGAAATAATGTATGAATTAAGAGAGGATTATTAACTGTCAAGAAGAGTTATATTAATCCAAGAAACTAAATAATAATACTACAAGAAACATTTTCTGGCTAAATAATAATAATAATACACATAGAATTAACTCACATTGGAGATAAGAAACTGTTCGGCAATATCGAAAAAACTTTCTATTGTCCAAGAATGCAAATGACAACGCAGTAATGCTTACAATGTGTTGATGTCTATGCTAGGAGGAAATCATTAAAACAAGAAACATATTAATATTCTCTGAATTTTCCGAATAGGTTTTCATGGATGTAGCTAACACGGAAAGATATACAATAATAATACATGGCTGCTACAGTTGATCTGTTTAACAAATTACTCTATTTGAGTGCAAATGCGAATCAAAACAAAAAATAATATATATAGGACAAAACTTAACAATTGAATTAACAGAATTTACAATATTATACATATGATATATTCATCTGTAAAATATATGTAATAATTTTTTAGTATATAGAAGTGCTTATTATTCAAAATGTATATTAGGATATTTTGATTTCAGTAGCCGGACTGAATGATACAAACCTTGTTGAAGCTCATGGAACATTTGCATCTGCTAGCTGTGTTCGTTGTGGTGAAGATTATTCGGCAACACAATTAAAAGTTGATTTGGGCTATATATATATATATATATATACATATAAATTAGTGAAATATCGATATATTATTAATTTCTAATTTTAAATAATTCCAATAAAATCCCTAAATCGCCAAACAAACGAAATTTATTTCAAGGAAATTATCCTCATCATCAGTTGGTCAATATTATCTAATTCAAATCCTATGTACCAAAACAATATAGATGTAATAGTTATGACCAGAAAATGTACAAATTAACAATTGATGTAAACGATTTAAATTTTTTTAAAAACTTTAACAATTAATTTAAAAGTAGTTTATGTGAGAATTTATTGCGATTATTTATAACTATTACATTATTATTCGATACATTAAGTGATACACAATACATTTCCCAATAGTATACTAGTTTCGAGCTAATGGCTCTCATCAGTACTATGCCGGGAGGCGCTCAGATTTCTCTGAGCGCCAGGTAAGTGTAAAAACAGTGTCAAATCAGCACTGTTATACACTTATCCTGGTGCACTGGACATCAAATAAGTTTGCAAAGTTTGGTTTTAAGGCAAGACAATAAGACGAATCGTTATCTTGAACCTCTTTTCACTTGAAACCATGGTAGTTACCATCATACCTCTGTGGACTACAAGTTTAACACAGAAACTTGTAACAAGTTATCAGTCTACCAAAATACTTGAAAAACTTTGTTTCATTGATCACTATGTCTGATTATATTCAAAGAATATACGATACATTAAGTTACACCCAGCACATTTCCCAATAGTATACTAGTTTCGAAACTAGTATACTATTGGAAATGTACTAGGTATCACTTCATGTATCGTATATTCTTTGAATATAATCAGACAGTGATTAATGATACATTATTATTGTTTCGCATTTGATACACATTTTGATGGCAGACTGATGGTAAGGATAATTTCCTTTAAATATATTTCGCTTTTTTTTGGTATTTTAGTGTTTTTATTAACAATGGTCTTTCATTTTATCGATATTTAAATAAATTTATTTATATTATTAAAATAAGCCCTGTGTAAAGTAGTCAAATATTCATATACAGGTCAAATTTTGGTATTAAGAATAACGAAGTAACGAAATTTCTAGTATTAACGAATATATAATTTATCCCCGAGAAACTTCCATACAACATGTACTGAACCAAAATTCATTATAACGAATGCCTTTCTCAGTATAACGAAGTTTTTATTTCAGTGCATTAGAATTTACTTATAACTAAGGCGGTTTTTTATAGCATTTATTTTCGTACAAATAGCATTTAAAATCCAAAAAATAGCATTTATATCCCAAAATAGCATTTATTTTTTAATGACAAACAATTATTTTCCTGTTTATCTTGCAAATTGGAATCTTCCACTTTTTGATTGTAATACACATTTATGTAATTGGCCACATTTTTAGGATCAAAATTTCTGCCTACGGCCAATATTTTCTTCAGCATTGTGCAACTTCTTTCTACTACAATCGATGTAGGGGGACAACTTCTTAAAAAGGAATAAATAGTTGGTGACATATTTTCGTTTTGTAGTTCGCAAATAAATCTAACATCGTTGTCAGCTAGGCGTTGGGAAATATAATTTAATTCAAGAGGAACATGTTTAAATTTAGTCTGTTGATTTCCTAGTAGGCCGTGGAAATATTATATCGGCCTTGTCAAAACCACTGACGGTGGACTTCCAATTTCGGAAAATAGATTTTGTCTTTCTTTATTTTTTATTATTAGCGCTTTTAAACTCCCAATAACTTTATCAATATTTTCATAGGCTGCACGAATGCGCATAGAACAGTTATGAATTAAATGGGTAAGACATTTTACATGTAAAAAATAATGATTTCATGATTTGTATACTTCACCAGCCTTTTTCATATAAAATGCTGCATCCAAAATAAGCATCATAAAACTAGAAGTTTTAACATTATTCTTTTCCAGAGAATCATCTATTATACTTACAACAAGGGTTGAGTTTGCTGTGTTGTTATAGCAACTGAGTTTATAAGCCTGATTTCATGCGTAGATTCAATGCACCCACACATTGCGTCAAAATATGTTTTCACAAGTAATTCGGTTTCATCAAAAACAATAAAAATCTTTCTGTTTTGTAATTTACTTTGTATTTTTAAATCAACTTGCACTGAGACTTAATTTACTTAGTTACGAGCTGTCGATTCGCTTGGTAATTTATGTTTCATACGCAAAAATAAATTCTTTGACTTTGAATTATTTAAATTTTCAAGCGAATATCAGCCGATAAAAATGCTTCCACCACCAAAGATGTAAATTCCTTATCTATAAGACTAAAGAATGTTTGTGTTAAAACAGTTCTGTCGGGTATAATATGACCTTTTGTCTTTCGATGATTATCCACGTTAAACTTCTTAAAATCTACACTGGTATTACAAATATTACAATATAATGTTTTGTGTCGTCCAACGCAGAATTCTTGTGGGTATTGTTGAGTGTATCTTCTGATCAAATCATTATCGTTCTGTTTTGTGTTTAATTTACCAAATAATATTAAAGATTGATTAAAAAATTGATTAAAATTGAAAAATTTTCCATAACTATAATAAATAGCATTTTTGCCATTTAAAGTTGAAAAAATAGCATTTATAGCAAAAAAACCACCCTACTTATAACTAAACTCAAAGATTTTGTGAAATTAGTTTATTCTTGACTTTTGGTGACATAACACATGCCGAAATTGAATCGTCGGCGAATGAAAATGAGGATGCGGATGGTGTTGAAATTCTACGACAAAAGCGAAGATTTCTTTATCAGATGTTCTAAGTGGATTGAGGAATATTCGCGAATATCTATGCAGCTCCAAAAAAGTTTCTGATGCTTTTAAAAATATTTGAAAGTTGGAGGAATAAATTTTTAAAGCTGCTACAGAAAATTCTAAACAAACTAAAATTTCTGATTTTTTTGTCAAAAAATAAAAATCTTCCTGTTGTTTTTGTACACTTTTTTACATATTTTTTTTATTTTAAATCATTTTAATCATGTTGAGTATACAATAAATATATATTTTAAATAGATCTATGTATCACAGTTTGAAATTTTGTTTTTTGTCCTGCAATAGCTAGCTGAAATATTGGAAATCCTGTTACCATTATTTTGACTCAGGAGTACACTTGTGTATGGTTGGGTGTCATAATTCTCTGAATTCGGTATAATGATTTTTCAGTATAACGAAATATTTTGTTCGGTCCCGAGATTTTAAATAAAATTAATTATATAAATCAATTTAGTTTTTTAATAAAATTTTATAAAATTACAGAATTATTGGTTCAATAAAAAAATTCAGAAATAAGGTCTCGATAGTTTTAAAAAAAGATTACAAAGGTTATGTCATAGTTTCGGAAAAACAGGGTAGTTAACAATTTTGTATTGTGCCTGACAAATTCTAATGATAAAATAATTTCCAAAAATTTCAATATTCTTTAAAACACTTTAAATGTAAAATATCTTTAATAGCCTACCACAAAAAGATGAAATACTTTGTAAAATAAACTTTATACATTATATTGATATCGTCTGTACCTAATAATCAAATCAAATATATTTTTTTTGTTTTAATAATATTATATAAATCAACTATTTGAAATATTTTATTGCTGTATTTTTATAGTTTTTCTAAAAAGTTTTGAATGAGTTTAGTTTTTGTAACTAATTTTATAATAACAAAAATACAGTTACAAATTGCGATAATAATTCAAGTACTTATCATTCAGTACATCAGCCAAAGTTATTGAATTATGCCATATCTTTACATTTCTTCAATACATTCTTAAATTTTCGGTAACAAGTGCACTGGTTGTCTTCTAGGATTCCTATTAATAGGAGGACATGATTCTATTACTTTGATTCTATTTTTGAAATTTTCTCTACGATACTCAATGTTTATTCCGACTTTATTTATAACACTCATCCCAACAATTACTTTCGGAGACATGTACAATTCAACGTAAAATGACAACTTAAATATTTGTTTTCTCTCTTCTATTCTACACTCTAAATTTATTTTCTCAAACATTTCTAATAGGCTTTCATTAGCACATTTCACTGTTAGATCTACTTTATTTAATATTTTCAAATTTCCATTGGATAATTTAGATGCATCTATAACATTAAAATTGTCTATTATGTTCTATTTCTAAAACAATCATACTTAAAATTTATTATATTTTATCCAACAATTTTTTGTGAGAATATCAACATTACTAGCAAGGGGTTCAATGTCTTTAAAGGGGTAATTATAAAATATATCATCTAATTTACAAAATTTACAATTATTATTTAATGGTTTATAGTTAATAAAATCTAGATTAAAGTTTTTACCATTATTATTTTTTAAATATTATTTAATTGTTATTAAAGAATTCTCAAAGGAAACATTGCTTACTGTAGGTTTAGAACTCCAATCACCTCTAGCATCGGAGCTTCTAAGGTTTGAGGTTTCATCTGATTAATCATAGTAAGATTTTCCTTCCATTCTTTCGGTTGCAATAGCTGCAAATCTTTGTCCTTGCCATCTATTTCTCCTTGTATTCATTTGAAAGCATTCATATTTCAAATGACCCTGTTTCTTTTAATGCCGAAACTTAATAATTGGACATTCTCGTTTGATATGACCTTTCTCTAGACAGGCATTGCGTACAATATTCTGTTTTTCGTTATTCTGCCACCATAATAATGAGTTTCTATTATATCTTTGGGCTGTTGGAACTATGGTTTATCGTAAACGAAACGAATTTGTTGTATCGTGTTGTCGCTGTTGTTGTTCATATGGACGTCGTTGTTGGTAATTCTATGAAGGTTTTGCATAAGATCCTCTTCTATTACTTTTTTCATTGTAATGTTTATTATTATTTATAACTGTTTCTGTATAACTTCTTATTTCATTTCTTAGAGCATTAATTTCTTCTCCCACTTCTTTGCGAACTTTTTAGACAATTTTAAGCCGTTCTTTAATGCCATCGAACGTTGTGATCTGGTTCATTTTTAAGTCTTTTACCATTTCTTTATCATCTAGTCAATTCTCCAATAAAAATAATTTGAATGACTCTTCTGATATCAAATGGCTGAAGACCTTTATAAGTTACTCGATCTTCTCAAAATATATATCTACAGATTGATTTCTTTTATTATATTTTAACGCTGCAGAAAGATCTTCTTTGAGTGTAGTATTCTTGCAAAATGCCAATAATAAGAGTTCTTTAATTGAATTCTTCTTTTCTGTTTTTTCAAAAATCTTTACCTCATCATTTGATAAAAATGCTTTTACTAATGTAAATCACGTGAAATCATTTTTAATTCGAAGAACTTCTCAAATGCTTTGAGGAATCCATTTATATAAACTTCGATGGTGGCTTCAGGAATTGATTATAAACATTACCCCTGGTCACCATATTAGATCGAGTTGAAACATCCATTAGATAAAATTTGTTAATATCACAAATTCAAATTCTTTTCAAAATCTGCCGTTCTGAGTATATTTAAACAATTCTATTTTGAGAATTCTGTATCTTTATTAGATTATTTAAAATTAATTATTTATAAATTTTACTTTTAATATTTACCCTTACAGCTAAAACATTCGATTTCTTAGATATCTGAGATTTGTGAAATATTCTTCATTGCTTCAGTAGTATTGCAATTTACACTTTAAAATATCTAACCTATATAACCAATATCAGACCGAGTATACCCTTATCTCCAATTCTCTACGTCTTTATCTCTATGCTCAAATATATCCAGCCAGCCTCCGCTCAACCACCATCGTTCTTTCCATCCTCAATTGTGGGTAAAGAATTTAAATGGTAAAATGTGCTAATTTCCATAAATAATAAACTGTGGATCTTTATCAAAAAACTCACTCAGTAACATTTCAGGCCCGAAGGCATCTTTAATTATTTATCTTGTTAGTTTATAATTTCCTTATAAAACAATCCCAATTTTTAAACTCAAATGAAAGTATTATTGGTATTTTTGTAGGAAAGTATCGATAAAAGTGAAATTTGTTATTGCTCAAAATGTCGAGGAATCGTTAAACCTGATATCGTTTTCTTTGGCGAAGACCTTCCATCTAAATTCCATCTGTTTAGAAGTGATTTTCAACAAGCCGATTTATTATTGGTTATGGGCACATCTTTAGAAGTATGTCTTATTTTGTATTTTTTTCAAAATTTCACGAATATTATAGCAATAAACTTTTCTCATTAAAATGAAATTTTCGTTTAAAAAAATCAAGATATTTTTAATGTAAATATTTTTTCAAAATAAACTAAATATGATATATTAATTAACTTTTACTTCTTGATTTTATATATCTAATAAAAATTTATTTTTTTAATTTAATAATTTATTAATTCTTTATATTTCTTAATATATGGCATTAAATTGAATAACGGATAGTATGCTTTTGGTTATATTTTATACAATTTTTTCATACATTTAACATATACTTTACAGTAAGGGCTTATCTTATTATTTATTTGTTTGAAATAATACTACTACTACTAATAATAATAATAATAATAATAATAATAATAATAATAATAATAATAATAATAATAATAATAATAATAATAATAATAATAATAATAAATAATAACCGGGAGAAACAGTTACAACTGAATTGCATTCCCAACAATTGATTTAATTGCACAACCAATTGTTGGTAAAACGACCAGATCTGGTCAACAGAAAAAGGGTTAATATTGCGACATGATAATGTTCGATCCCATGCAGCAAGATTAATCCAAGAAAAACTAAGGCAGCTAAACTGGGAGGTTTTACCACATCCCCTATATTCTCCAGACAGCACCATCCGATTTTTATTTATACTTGCCTATACTTTATACTTACTTATAACCATGTTTAAACATGCGCATTTCTGTTTAAAGTACCTTTACAAACTAAAGCCAATTTTTAATAAAATGCTCAAAATTAAACTTGAATGCTCGTAATCTTGAGCATTTTAGAGAAATTCTTGCAATATATTCATATCAGAATCAACTAACATTATTAGTTCTTCAATTAATTGTTAATATTTAATTGAGTAGTCCTCTAAAATATACACTGCTTGTATTTTTATTAATATGAAATTGACTGTATGACTGTATGTACAAAAGCCATCCGTCACGACTCAAAGCCAAATCTAGTACTCAGTGATAGTATATTATGTATTGAAATTTGATAAAAGTAAAAGTGTAATTGTGAATTATATATATTATATATATATATATTGTCATTAATAATTAATAATGCTTCGTCTCTAACACAACCATTATTTTCATTTAACAAATTTAAATATTCTACACCGAGAGCATTATTTTCAAAAAAAATAGTTCATTTTATAATTATAATTTATCAACTAATTAAATTAATAAAAGTTTCATCATTCAAATCAAAAATAAATTTTCTGCAATATAGTTTTATCGTTTCTATTACACCTTGATAGTTGCAATGAGATTTATTTTTCGGATCAAGATGAATGATCAGAGGTTCGGATACAGCAAATTCGGGTTTTAGGATCTTATCAGATTAAATTACGGAGTCAGTTATAGAAGACGAGAAACAAAGAAAATTTGACGAAATAGTGGAAGTACCGATTGCAATTTTAAATGGGAATGCTTTGAAATCTTTGGAAGTGGTAATGGGGTCCATATAAACAACACGAAACATTTAGTAAACTTGATAATAATATTCTCACTAGCTTGTGTAATTCGCTGTGAGAAGACAAGTTTATAATATTAAGCAAACTAAATCACCTACTTTGTGATTAACAATATTATTTTTTATTTACCAACTTTAGAATGTCCTAAAAATCTGGTTATGCAAACATATTTTGCTAATTTCTTTTCAATAATGTTCGAATAATCGAAGGTTTACAACACCATTGACTTTAATAAATGGTGGTTTTTCTTTTTTAGCAATGAATAATTTTTTACTCAATTTTCAAGGTGGAACCATTTGCTAGCATCGTAGACTCTACCAGATTCGGCACTCCTCGGGTTTTAATCAACAGGCAACCTGTTGGCGTTTTTCGTTCCAAACGACGAGTGCATGATAATTGTGTTTTAGGTAACATTTAAATAATGATAAATTCAATTTATATTATTGTTCATATATATAATTCAATTGTTATTTATCATAAATTATCAAAACTTTATACGCGGTGCACCAATAAGCACTTGGACTCGACATGAAATAAGCAACCGATTTTATTTAAACTTTCAGCAACAAACAAGCATTATGTAAAAGTTTATTTTTCAATGTAAGCTTCACCAATTTCCACATCTTTTTGTCTTTGTGACACCAAGTATAATATGCCTTGGGGATCAAGTCGGCTAATTTGTGACATGTTTTGACAAATAAATTTTATGAAAATCACTAGTGGCAAGATCTGGCCTGTTTTTTGTGGAGGCGGTTACGCACCAATGAAAATCCACATGCCTCAAATATTGTAAAATTTTAAATATTTAAGTAAATATTAAAATTTAAATAATTTAACATATTGCATTTCTTGTCAGTTGTATGTAACATAATAATATTTTATAATTTTTATCTGTAGCGGGTCTAGGTGATATTTACAAAATAAATATCTATTTAAATACTATTTATTTATTTATTCCAGTGCTTTCGGATATACACTATTTTTTGTTTTTTCGTCTGTTGTGTTCTCCCACGCGTGAAGTGGGCACACTACATAATTATAAAATTTTTCAATTTAGTAAAATCTAAGTAAATATTAAAATTTAAGTAATTTTACTTACTGCATTTCTTGTCAGTAGTATGTAACGTAATAATATTTTATAATTTTTATTTGTAGCAGCTCTAGGCAAGGGGCGATATTTAAAAAAATATTGATACCTAAAACCTTTAGTGTAGTGTACTCAATGTCTTCTTAATGTTTCTTGGCGATCGGATGAACAGGGAAGTAATGCATACAGGACATATATTGTATTTTTTTATAAATAGATAAGCTTTTAAAATTAGTTTTTAAAAACACAAAAATTATTATCAAAGAAATTTTTATAGAATAATAAAAATTCAAATTAAATCAAAAATTCTATTTATACTAAAAAATTTAACAAACAACATTATTATACGAAACGATTATAAAACATCATTCGATTATTTAAAATACATTCAAAATCCCTGTTGGCTGATAAATTTGAATATTAATTATAGGATTTAAAGATATTATCAACAACGAAATAGATAATATTAATTTTTACTAATTCATTTATTATTTAATAATATTACTTGTTATTTTTAAACTGTAGGTCTAAAATGAAAAATTATTTTTAATTATAATTATAAAAAATTTGTTGAAAATAAATTTAAATAATTAAATAAAATTAAAAATATTAAAGTAAAATGGCCAAATAACAAATAAATTCTATAAGTTTGTAGTGTACGGAAATTCAATACAAAAACACAATAGAACGAAACCGGATGTATATAAATAATTTGTAAACGTTTGATGTGTAGATTGTTTCATTGAACAATTTCATTTTAAAATTTTATTTTTTCAAAGACAATGCCAGACGAAAATTTATAATTTAATTCCGAATTCAATTTTAGTACAATTTTAATTGTCGAGAAAATAAAATAATAAAATAGTAAATGTTAAGACCAATTCAATTTTAGACGGCTACTATTAATATTGAAATGTCAATTTAGCCCTATTATTTACAAATAAATTTACTGGAAAAAATCAAAAAAATCTAACAACAATAATTTTTGAATACTTGAAAATTTTCCGAAAATTCTGTAAAAAGTGAAAACTTGTGGTAAATATAAAAATATTGAACTTAGGTTAGAAATGGTTAAAACTTCATCCATCATTTAACAAATTATTAAAACATTGTCTCCGGGCGATTTACGTAAATCTGATTCGTTAATATTTTAATAAAACTCAACTATCAAATAATATCAATAATATCGATAATAATTGTTAGATGCTGTGAAAACATCTTCGTTTAATTCAAAATTTGTATTCATTCAAAGTTTTTATTCAAAATTTATTCAAATCAAAATTATATCTTTCATATTTCCGAGTATTTAAACAAAATTAACAACGGCATTTAAATTTTATTTTATAATTAATTAATATAAATTTTATTTTATTTAGTATTTTAATATTTAATATTTAATAATTAACACGTTGACGGACAGTAGGAACAAGCGAAGTTCGAAAATTGACACTATATGTTTTTGTGATTTTTAGAATGTTAGAAGTATAGTTTTACTCTTTCTGCTTAAATAAACTTAATTTTGATTAATTTAGTACCTTTAATTAGGTTGCGGCTATAACCGTCATGGCGCCAGCGGACTCTATACACTAAGTGATAGGACGATGGCGGCTATAACAGCAAAAACACGATCGCACTACTCCCTTCACAACCACGTGCATACTGAATCTGCAACTCGTATAACAGGTGAAATATGAACTTCAACCTAAAAAGATGTTTTCAAAACACGACACTATGCTTCTACGTATACGCCAGTAAGTGCACATTTGTGCTGCTATAGCCGTAGTGTCTAAAAACGACCGTTTCGTTTTGGACGGCTATAGCAGTCATGCCACATTGTGAACTTCGCTTTGACGGCTATAGCCGCAATTGTCCGTCAACGTGTTAATATAATAATTTATAATCAGATATTTAAATAATTTTATCTAATTTATCAAAAGTTAATTTAAATCTTATTTTTAATTTTAATCATTTTAAAACTTAATTTTATGTACGTTGATAATTATGCTTAAATATCCTCACATCCCCCTTCTTTAAGAAATCCTTTCATCCTCTCTACGTTTCTTTGAATCAATCTTCCATTGGCGTCTCGTAACGATATCGTCTATCATGCATCTTTTGAATCGCTTCGTGTGGTCCTTCGTATCTGTCTTTATGTTTTGATCTTGGTTCTATTTTTACTAGTACCGAATATCCTACTTTACACTCTTCTAGTTATAATTTTCTGATGTGGTTTTCTCAAACCGGTAGCTTGATCTACCGGTTTATTACTGTACCATCGTTCTCTGTATATTTTCTTTCGTAATGCCACCTCAGCTGGACTTTTCCCAATTGTTTTTTGAAACGTTGCGTTCAGTGTGAATTCAATTTCTGGCAATATATATGACCAACTAGTCCGAGTCCCTATTTTTATTGATGAGTTTATATAATCTCTTATTGTCCTGAATTGCCTTGTAAAATCTAGATATCCCAAAACAGGTGATTCCGTCAATGCTTTCTTCATATCTTCAAAAGCCCTTTCATAGTTTTCTGTCCATATTAATTTCACATTATTCTTTCTACATAGTTCCTCCAAAGTTCTGGGTTTCTTAGCATAGTCTTTGATAAACATTCTATAATAATTACATGTATCCAGAAAGCTTCTTAGATTCTTTAAACACTTTGGCTTCTGAAATGACTTAATTGCTTCTAGTTTTGACGGGTCTGTTTTTATGCCATCCTTGTTAATAATATGTCCTAAAAACTTTAGTTCTCGCGTAATTATGTGAAATTTTTCTGGGTTTATTCTCAAATCTGCTCTTCAAATTCTTCCTATTACCTCATTCAGAACCGTATAATGTTGCTCTTTTGTCTCTGTGGATATTAAAATATCATCCAAATAAACCACTGTCCCTTTTACGTTGCCCAGTACTTTTCCCATTAACTTCTGAAATGTTCCTGGCCCTGATGTCTTGTTTCTCTTTCTTCCAAACACAAACCAGTGGTATCTATTTTATGTTTCAGCAATGTTGTGCAACCGATGTCCCATTTATTTGCCATAAAAACATTCTGGTTATTCTTTATAATTTCTGTTAATACCGTATCGTTCACTTTTAATTCTTTTCTTGCTCTGCCGAATATTTCTGTTCCTGTTATAGGCTTCCAAAATTTTGCATCAATATTACACATATGCTCATGACTGGGTACTTCATCCCTTTGAGGCCATTGTATTTGTATCCCACCAATCACTTCTCGTGTTATGTGATTTACAATCGTAAATCTTACCACTTTACATACTACCATTATTTCAACATCCACCATTACTTTGCCTTTTGTTTCCAATTCATTATCATTTGCGCATCTTAAAATACTTGCTCTTCATACCTCTGGCTGTTCATTAGTCTGCCTGTATTCGAATGCAGCTTTTATATCTTGATTTATTGTGGTATTCTTAATTAACGCTTTCCGCAGTTTAGTCTTTAATCGACGGATCGACGTCTAAATATTTCTTTTTAATTTTTATAAAAATACCAATAAAATTAATAATAATAATAATAATAATAATAATAATAATAATAATAATAATAATAATAATAATAATAATAATAATAATAATAATAATAATAATAATAATAATAATAATAATAAAATAATAATAAAATAATAATAATAATAATAATAATAATAATAATAATAATAATAATAATAATAATAATAATAATAATAATAATAATAATAATAATAATAATAATAATAATAATAATAATAATAATAATAATAATAATAATAATATAATAATAATAATAATAATAATAATAATAATAATATTAATATTAATAATAATAATAATAATAATAATAATAATAATAATATTAATAATAATAATAATAATAATAATAATAATGATAATAATAATAATAATAATAATAATAATAATAATAATAAAAGCAATGATTATAGAGTAATTCAATTTAAATTCATCAGAGTGTTTCGTAATATTCAAGAGATTTCAATATTTTTAGGTGACATCATTGACGGAATAGATGTTTTATCGAAAAACCTACGTTGGGAAATAGAATTAGATAAATTAATGAAAGAAGGTGAAGAGAATCAAGTGAATAATATTTTATTTTTGACAATTTTCCCTTAAATTTGTTAGATAAATTTTTTCAATACTATTTCAAAGATCAAGCGAAATTCAATTCCAAATTCAAGAAACTATAGCACGTTTGCAAATACTACACGTTGTCGACCTTGGATACTTCCTCCGTTGCAGAGAAATTCTAATAAAGGCAAAAATAAATACAATAAAACGAATTCTTCTTCATCCGATGAAGAAAGTGAAGATTCTTCAAGCTGTGAATCAGATAGCTCATAAAATATTTAATTCCCTGTACAGTTTCTAAATCTTTATTTCACAAATTCGTGATTGATTTTAATAAATATTCTGATAAATTCTAAATATTTTGATCGATCAAATACATGACAATTATTATTATTATTATTATTATTATTATTATTATTATTATTATTATTATTATTATTATTATTATTATTATTATTATTATTATTATTATTATATTTTTATTATTATTATTATTATTATTATTATTATTATTATTATTATTATTACTATTATTATTATTAATAAATAATTAAATAAATTTGGCAACGATTTAATTAAAAGATAACGCCAATAAAAAACCTTTCGTACGATTTATTTCGATAGCACAGCTATCATCTTCAGGTACTCAAGACCAACTAAAAATATTATGAATTAACATTTAATTTAAACAAATTATTTTTTATTAATTTAATTTTTTAATAAATAAATATTTTTAAAAATATATTCAATTCACTTTTAATTAATTTACAATTATAAAATTTTCATTTATATTATAATTTTTAAAAATTAATGTAATTTAAAATTTTCAATTATTTTACTAATATTAAAAAAAACAAACATGATTTAACATAATTAAACTATTTAAAAACATTCAAAACATTCGTAGTCACAGCAATCTGCACATTAATCTTTGGATCCAATGACCTTATCAGCAATGCTTCACATATCACTCGTTCCCAATAACTATTAAAACTTCTCAACAAAATTCTAAAATCAGACATTCCTATATCACTTTTACAGCCTCTATTGTGTTCACTAATATTGGTCAAACCCTTCAATCGACAATGCTCTAGAACTCGAGTACAGAGATGACGGGAAGTCTCTCCAATGTATGTGGCATTACACCCATTACATGTAAATTGATAAACGAGATCAGAACACAATGCAACCGGAGTTTTTGATTTATTAATAAACATATTGCGTACCTTACACGAATTAGAGACGATCTTATACTCTAAATTTCCCATCTGTTTACTTAACTTCCTTTTATAATTTGTAAAGCCTTCAGAGTACGGCAATACTAACACATATTTAGGATCAATTTTTTTATATCCATTTTTACCATCGCCCAGACCAACACTCAATTCACATCCATCCGACAAATTACACTCAGACTTTCCAAAACATGGATCCTTAGGATTTTTAATCAATTTATCAACAATCTCTTTTATCATCAACAATAAAAATGATTTAGAATATCCATTCTTTATCAACAACTCAACCAATTTATCAACACTTTTTACCGAATTAGCAAAAGTAGAAGATAAAGCCCATGAACGATAAATCAATCCTTTCACCATATTTCTCTTATACTTAAATTCAGAAAAGCTTTCTGGAGAAGTATAAAGACCAGTATCAGTTGGTTTTCTATAAATCTCTGTCTCATACTGTTTATCTTTGCGTTGAATTAACAAATCTAAAAACGCAATTGATGACTTTCTCTTATTATTATTCTTATTATTCTTATTTATTATTATTATTATTATTATTATTATTTTTATTTTATTATTATTATTATTATTATTATTATTAATATTATTATTTATTATTATTATTATTATTTTTATTATTATTATTATTATTATTATTATTATTATTATTATTATTATTATTATTATTATTATTATTATTATTATTATTATTTTTATTATTATTATTATTATTCGTATTCTTATTTATTATTATTATTATTATTATTATTATTATTATTATTATTATTATTATTATTTTTATTATTATTATTATTTATTATTATTATTTTTATTATCATTATTGTTATTGTTGTTGAGTTCCACAATGTCATGGACATTTATACTAAAATTAGTAACTAAATATATATAATTAGTAATTAATATATAATAATTATATATAATTTGGTTTTTCCAAAACTGACGTAATTACTAAAAATAGTAATTACTTAAATTAACTAACTAGAAATATCTATTAAATTTCAATTTGGAAAATCTAAAAATCAATAGAAATTCTGATTGGTCAATGGACCTAGAAATTTAGTATTTAAACAGCGTCGAAATTGATTATTTTCGACGCTAGCTATCGTATCAAACTAGATAAGGAATAACTAATTGGAAAGTTATTAACCAACTGGATAAAAGGGTAGCTTGAAAAATCCCTCGGATATATCAAGCATTTCGAAAGGATCTTGATCAGGTGAGACGCTGCCTAAATACTCTCCACTAGCTCATTATTTTGTGAGTTAAAGGACAATAAGGAAGTTAATTTAATTAGCATTCTTCTCTTCCATTTATTTTTCTCAGTTGATCAGAAAATGTAGATCCGATCCACTGGTTAACCTTAGGGCGATTTAGCATCGACTCTTTATCTTACTTCAATAGTTAACCCCCAAACTAAACTATTTTTGTCCAATTGTATAATTTGTAATTGTTATTTAGCTCAATAAATATTTTAAACAGATATCGTTCTCTCAGTGATTTATTCTATCATATCTATAAATATTGATTAAACGCGCAATCCACGAATAGAGTTGTAGTCTATCCACCCAGCCATAGGAGTCAATAATATTATAATAGATTAATTAATAACAAAATAAGTCCTTGCTGCGAACTAATAATTATATTGTTGAAAAAAGTTTCGATTATTAAATAATCTTGTTCGGTTTCTAGAGGAATTATTATCTTCAATGAGAAAGTACCAAAATACGTTTTGATTTTCCATTAAAATTTACTTTTTTGATTGGTTTAAACTTAAATTAAATTATTTTTATTAATTTTAATTTTTAATACTTTAAACGTTTTTCAATAACTTCTTTTTTTATAACTGATTTACTTTCTTAAAATCTCTAAGAATTTTAAAAAATAAAGAAAGTTTTTATAAAAGATAAAGAAACTTTAATATAAAATTCAGAGCAAATTAATAAACAGTTCCTGAGTTTTTAAAGTCTATAAAAGATGTATAAAAAGCTTTTCCTTCAAAACGAAAAAAAAGCCCTCAAACACCTTCCACCAACAACTTCAAGACTAAAATACTATTCCACTCTGATTTTCATTTCCTTTTAGTTATAAATTTGTTTTAATCTTTAAGTAAAATAATCAGACTGGCGATTTCACTGATTTCTTCTATGGTGTTTATTGATAGATGCTTATCTAAGATAAGAATTGCTTCTTTAAATCTGAGATTTTTATGGAGGTTGTTTCTGGCTAAGAATTTGATTGAAATACTTTTTCTTTCCTTCCTTGGTTGGCATTGTTGAAGATGCCTGTATACCGAGGATTTTCCAGCAGGATCTAGAATCTAAATGTTCTTTAATTCTTTGGTGTAGGTTCATGAGTGTACGTACAATGTATATTTCTTTGTAAGCATTGCACGTGATGCAGTAGACAACGTTTTTTCCGAAGCATATTTTTTTTGGAGTCTGGCAATTTTCCGAGGTCAAGTGTCTTATCTTTTCGTGTGGTTTAGGTACTTGCCTCAGTGTCAAAGACTTGTGTGATATACGAATTAGAAGGCTAGTGTGATTGAGATCTTTTCTGATCTTGACGGTGTGTGTATCGTTTGATGAATGGGATGTTTAGATAAAAGTATTTTTCTTTTTTTGGTTTTGTCCATAGGTGTTTTTGGTTTTGAATTCATTCTTTCGATGTCCTGAATGTGGTATTCGTTTCTGCGTAGGACTTTATCGAAATTTAATTATTTTTTATAGTTCTCTTTTTCTTCAGTACATCGATTGGCTATCCTCTGTTTCACATTCCTTATTATATTCACTTTCTGTAAATATGGAAGTGATGATCTTTGGCGTATAAATATTTCTTTGCTAGCAGATTTTTAATAGAATCCGTAGGTTAATGTGTATACATCAATTTTGATTCTTAAATCTAGTAGATTGAGGAACTCATTTTTATCTGGATATTCTATTTCAAACTTGATATCCGAATAAACTGCATGTAATAAATGAAATATTTCTTCCATTTCTTTCTTGCTCTTGGTCGTGATAAATATATCATCTACATATCTTGCGTAGAAACCAATGGATTGTGTGGTCCTCAATGTCTGTAGTTCGAGGTTATCCATAAATATGATTGCTAGTCAGCCCGATATGCTATAGCTCATTGGCAGACCCTTATTTTGTTATATATATATTTTGTTCAAAGGCAAACTAGGTATTTTCGAGAAAAACAGTAAGAAGTTTGATGATTGTCTCGGTATTATACTTCCAGGATCTCTGTCGTTTTATAATTTCGGTTTTCCGAGACGAGAATAAAACGAGATTTTTCATTAAATGATTATTTATTTTTAAAAAAACAGATTTTTTAGTTTTATTTTTATATTTTTCACTCACTCACACACACATATATATATATATACATATACACTGTTGGAAAAAAAATTTCGGCAAATGTCTTTTTTTCGAATTAGTACTTAATAATTTCATTATTTATTAATGAAAATTTGGCATGTATTAAAACTAACAAGTTCAACATGGTTTATGCTTTTTATTTTCGATATTATAATTGATTTTCTGTTTAAATCTAAAAATTTTATTATATGCCTGGAAAATAAAAATCGGCAGATTTCTACAAACTTCTCAAAAACTTTTCCCGCCAAAAAATAAAATTGTGGAATAATTTATTACCCTTAATGAGCATAAATGAAACTAAAATTGTACGTGATTCAGAGGTAGTAAGGTTGCATAAAAAAAACCTCTCGGATTCTGAAATTTCCAAAAGACTGGATATTCCAAGGTCTACAATATACAGTATCATAAAGAAATATGAGAAACATGATACTGTATTGAGATTGTCTGGTTCTGGAAGAAAAAAGTCATTGGATGATTCAGATATCCAGATTATTTTAAATGAAATTGAAAAAATCCGTTTACGTCATCTGAGAGTATCAAAAATGAAATAGAAAAGACTACTAAAAAATCAGTTACAAGCAGAACAGTAAGAAACTATATCAAAGATACCTCTTATAGATCTCGAGTCCCAAGGAAGGTACCGAAATTATCCAAATCCAATATTAAGAGAAGATTGGATTTGGCAAATGAATGGTCTTCTTGGGAAGAAAGTGATTGGGATAAGGTAATTTGGAGCGATGAAACAAAGATTAACCTTTTTTCATCCGATGGGCAGCAGAGAGTCTATAGAAAGAAAGGAAAGGCCTTAGAATCTAAAAATTGTCTTCCAACTATAAAGATTGGAGGGGCTAATATAATGCTATGGAGATGCATGTCATCTAAAGGTGTCGGGAGACTCCATATTATCAAGGGAAAGATGGATGGTCTAATGTATAAGTCCATTCTAACTAAAAATCTAGGTCCTTCGGCAAGAGATATGGGTCTCGATGATGAATTTGTTTTTTAGCAGGATAATGATCCTAAACATACTTCCAGAGTTGTAGGCGAATACTTCATTTTTAAGAATGTAAATGTGCTAGATTGGCCAGCACAATCTTCAGATTTGAATCCCATTGAACATTTATGGGATTACGTGAAGAGAGAAGTAAGGAAAAGAAAGCCGACTAATTTAAGAGAACTTGAGCAGTATGTTATAGAAATATGGGAAAATATCGATTCGGAGCTTTGTAAAAGACTCGTAAAGACTATGAACGATAGAGTTAATTGTGTGATTCGAGCCAAAGGGAAATATAATTGGCGAAATTTTTTTTCCAGTCTGTTTTGAAAAAGTATAAATTTTATTGATTTTAAAAGCATATACTAGACCGTTTTCCTCCTTAATATGTTTAAATAATATAAAAAGAGAATTTACTTTGTTTAATTATGTTTAAAGGTGCTTTTCTTTCGGATTAGCGTACTTTTTAAGAAAATTGGCATTTGCCGAAATTTCTTTTCCAACAGTGTATATATATATATATATATATATATATATATATATATATATATATATATATATATATGCTAAGTCAACAAATTAACGTTTCATTTGAAAGTAACTTTTAAGGACACTCAAATCACTCAGTTACGCTGGTCATTCGCTCTCGTCTTTTGCTACGGTGGTTGCCAGCAATTGAGAAATTCTGTTCGCTTCGGATCGACGTTCCTCTGATAATTTTCAATGCTTCTTCGAGTTTGGAGAGCTCTTCCGATTTTATTTCTGTTGAAATGTATTTGTTGAAGTCCCCAATAGTAAGGTCATTAGAATCAATAGCTTTAGTCTTAACAGTTTTGTAACGAAATTCGACAAGCGAGATCTGGAAGTACATCTCGGTACTTATTTCCTTTAATACCAAATTGTTTACCAATCTTTTTTCTAAGCATATTATAGCTTCGCTTGGGTCGATAAATGTCTATAATGCTACGACATCAAGACTGAAAAGGTATTTGAATTCACTATGGGTCTTTTTGTCAGTTTTGTTTAATCTTGCCATGGGGCAGTCGCAACTCTGGATATCATATGGTACATTGTTAAGTAATGGTTTTAGGAATTTTGAAAGGAGCCAGCGTTTCTTGGTTGCTGGTCCATTTGTGTTTAATACAATTGGTCTGATTTTAATGGAAGGCCCATTTTGTGAGTTTTTATTAAAGGATAGAAACTTGGAAGGTCAAAGTCTTTCGTAACAAAGCTTTTCATTAGTCTTTCTTTGATATTTATTTTTGCGGCGATGCTTTTCCATTCATATGATCTTCGTTTTGATAGTGTTTGGTAACATGCGACTAATCTTTTTGTATGTGTTACTATCGCCGATATGTTCAAAGGCGGCTTTACCGTAATGACTTTTCTTGATAACTTAAAATTCCATTTCTTTGTCACTTGGTAAGTTTATATCTTTTAGTTTTAAGTGATTTCAATACGGCTTGTTGGTTGTTCGACAGATTTAATTTCGCTTCTTTTTCGACAACATTCATAATCTTTCGATAAACTCTTGAAAGGGTTGAATTTAATACTGGATCGGAATTGGGAAGGTATAGTTTGTCAGTGTTTGTATATATTGGGAGCTTATCATTTTGGTTTCGGTCATTTGATTGCGGGATAGTGTTTTCACATTTAATTTGTTATGCATTACGGCAAAGAGACGTTTTAAAATTGAGCAAGGTTGTGTGATAGATTTTACTGTTTATACTGAATTTTTGTCCCAGTGACAGCAATTTTTTATCATCATCAGATAGACAATTTTTGAGGTCGGTTACTAATTTATTGTCTTGTTTGCTCATTGTAATGTTTCGTTTTCTTTCAAAATTTCAAACTAAGTTTTGTCAAAATTTAAATTAAAAAGGTATGTTTTAAGTTAAGAATTATGAATTTATAGTTGATTTGTGTGCGGCCAATAGATCTTTTTAAGGGTTTTTATTAGTGGTATTTAATTTTTTATATTTTTATATTTTCTCTCCATTTTTCTCTTTTTTTGATATTTTATTTAAATTTTTTCTGGATTTTATTTTATTGTTATTTTTGGGCCATCTCTCTTTTAACCCTTAAACTTTATGTATCGAATGTGTTTCTGTCTGCAGCTGTAGGCTTTATTCTTGATTTTATTAATATTGTTTTATTTAATTTGTTGTTGTGTATTATTTTGTTTTATTTGATGTTTTTTATTTTTATTTTAAATATGTGTCTGCGCTGCATATGTATGTATACGATAGCTATATTGATAATTTTTCAAGTGGTTTTAATAAAAAAAACTTTCTTACTTTTGTTTTAATTGCGGCTATTAGCCCAACATGACCAATCTAAGCCTTTTTAAAATTCTAACACTCATATGTTACATTCAAAGACTAAATTATTCACTGAATGAAGCCTAAATGACAACTTGCTCAGGACACATAATTGGGTTTAGGAAGTTTTAAAAAAAAAGATGGACGAAAATATTTCCCAAATGACATTCGAGTTGCACCGGGTAGAAATGATCTGCTCGGATGCTGGAATTATAAACAACTTTTTATTTTCATATAGGCCAACAGACAAGTGTATACGAGCTAGCTGGAACCGATTGCGGATGCAGATCCTCAGCCCCCACTCTTCTACAGCGGCCTATATTGGAAATGCAGAGGGGAGCAAAAAGTGGAAGCAATGGAGCAGCGCTCTCTTTGGCTGCTACAACGAGTGGCGGAAAGTGCTTCACAAGCACTGGCCAGGATAGATATTTTTTATATTGTAAAATATTTATTAGAAGGAGCGACGGACGGTGACCAAGCAGAGGTCGAAAAAAGCTGGAACCGACTACGAGCTTCCTTGACTGGCCAGAGTCGGGATACTATGACTATATGAGGAGAAATCTTTTGAACCTGCAGAAATACTACGACAGAAGATAACACCAAGGCCTTCTGGAAAATATGCAGAGTATACCGACATCAAATGGCGAAACTGTCTGCAAATGGACTGAGCTGGAGACCAGACAAGTCGTAAAAACGATAAAATATTGAGTGGACCCACACGCAGCTGTCGTGTGGATGCCCAAAAATACCCAGGGGATTGTAATAATATAAAGGATAAAATTCCAAATGGAAATTATGAAAAAAATAATAACAATATTGAAAACATTTATTTTAACAGAAAGATCATTGAAAATGGGCCCATTGTTCCCAATCGAGTTGAAATCCATAAACCAGCCATCCCTATAAGAGCTAATGAGAGAGCTGCCACTCAGGATGAACCAATAACGCGGATGACGGATATAATTCTTGAGCCAGGAGTGAATCAGTTGAGGAATTCTGACGGTGGGATCCGGATGGGGAATCTTCATGACGGGGCTGGCAAATCCGGTAATATTGATCAATTAACCTATAAAAATAATAATAATAATACTAATAATAATGATAATAATAATAATAATAATAATAATAATAATAATACCCATACACCCCTATTCTTCTAAAACTAAAATACAGAAATAGTAATAAGATTTTTACAGTGCCACTCAAATCAACAACTAACAACTATGACTCTACTAAAAATAGTAAACTCAATTATCCACCATTAAACAATCCTCAAAAATTAAATCATCTCGATAACAGAATAAACAACATTCCATTCCAACATGTATGTAAGCACCATAACTTAACCCATAACCACCAAAAATCTATAGATAGTAACCATAATATTAACCTAAGTAAGACAATTAAAAAACGAATTGATATAACAAACCAGTTCAACATAACATTTAATAGCAACGAAAAAAGTCCTTCCTTCTCCATAAGCACAGACAAGCAATACCCTCCTACTGAACCACCAAAAAACATAGACGCAACACAACCCCCTCCCAATTACCAATCAAACCCAACAGCCTTGACTTATAACAAACGAGACAAATATCTCATTAGCGAGTTAAATAAGATCATTGACCACAAACAGTGGGAGTCAACCGATAATATCACAACAAACCTAATTAAACAAATTAGTGACCAAAATAAAACAATACTAGACACACAAAAATGATATTCGACCTAAACAAAAGAATAGACTACAGGAATTCCCAAGGCCCAGAAGACATTGACATTGACGATATTCAGTTTACCCCAACGTCAACCCGACTCAAATCCACCACCTTTGTTCCACCAACCAGACCTAAATACGACCATTGACGAAATTACCGAAAATGATTCCGATACTGAATACCACACCGAAAAAGAAATCGAGACTCCCACAGCCTCAACCCATCAATACAGTGACAGGATAGTTGACATAGACATCCAGACCATTGAAAGCACCCCAACAGATCTCTATGAACCAATGACCCATTCAATTGACTCCTCGCAATCACTCTTCTCACAACCCCATAAACAACAGACCTCTCCACAGAAAATCCCAAAGATGTTCTCTGGTAACGAAGCGCCTGACCTTGATGGACACTTCGAGCTATACTTAGCTAAGGAAGAGAACCCCGATAGATATGAGATAGCTAACCCAAACATGGACATGGCCTCCCATCCACCAGTTATTTTCACTTCAATTGATGATAACCCAACTCCTTCTGACCCTATAAAACACATTCTACTGACAAACGAACAACTAATGACGCCAAACGCCAGATCCCCATTTCTGCTTAGGAATCGAGACCACATATTTAGACTTGGTAGCGAAGGCTACTTAAAATGTGTGGTTAGTAAATGTAAACCCGGTAAGAAAATAGGACCCTTGATGCTTAGATAAGCTCCATAACCACATGCACACTTATCAAAATAGAGCAATCAAACCCACTGATACCTTTGACTGTCTTACACGTCAAAGAAATAAGATTAAGCCAACAAATATCCAACTTAAAAATATTGAGACCCACTTTATAGATATTCACCCTGATAAGCAAGTACCTGGCACTTGCGAGCAATATAATGATAAGCGTAAGATTTTAACCTTTGACCTGAATGAGAAGGGTACACTTGTCTGTGCTTATATAGGTAAAAAGGCGCCGTGCGAGATTCACCTAACCTTCGACACCGACTTAGCAGACATTAATAAGCACATCAAAAATAAACATAAGAAAAAGACATTTGACCCTGAAAAAAGCGTAAGATGCCACTGTGGCATGACAATAGATATAGACGACCTCAATTCTCACTTTACATCACATAGAGCAAACACTTCCATAATAAAAATAGAAAATGACCCTCCAATGCACATTCCTGCAACCAATTCTGACTTGCATTCAGATTGATTCTCTCAACACCACATGTCGATATTTATTCTTACTTTTGCTAACTTGCCGTCCACAATCTTCATAGATAGCTTTATAGGTAACGCATACATAAATAGAAACTTTGATACTTTCTTCTCTGCATTCCCTTTTCACAAATACCCTCATTGGAACGACCTTCTTTGGCCAATGAACCACGAGAAAAACCTATGGGTAATTTTCTACATCAATAAGGCGAGACGAATAGCCACTTTTATTGACCCTACATGTGAAAATAGCACAGCCAAACATCAATTAATTACTGAGTCCATAATAGGAGCACTAAATAATTTACAAAACATAATAAATAAAATACTAATTAATCTAATAGAATCGTCATACCCCCAATGCCAACTTATTAAGGACTCTGGCTTCTATATTTCCCACTTCGCCTCCTGCCTTGTCACAAACTCTCCCATAACGCTTCCCAATATAAGAGAAATTAAAGAAAAATCAAATAAAACAATAATTAAAGTAATTAATAATAAAAAAGATGCTTCAGACATCACTAAATATAAAAATTTTATTAAAGACTTAATTATTCAAATAAAAACAAATAGTATACCGCTAGTTGATAGTTTAGGTGACCCTAAGAAATATAAGACCAAGCACGCAGTTCCGAATTTCTTAATCAAGAAGGAAAACAATCAATTGATATTCGAACTGCGACAAGGCTTTGATCATAAGCAAAAAGTCATTGTAGGTAGGATAATTAACCCTATAATAAGTATAATTACTACTCCGACTGACGAGGACTTAAACAATAACTTCACAAAACACACCAAACACATGACCAACATACTGCATAAAGAAAACCCAATCCTTTCCCCGGAATACAAGTCCCATGCAAGCATAGAGCCAGAAGAAATGGAGAATACTTACAAGCACTTGGATACCAGCGCCGCTTTGGGCAATGACAAGATCACATACGCGGACTGGAAAAGATTGGATCCTGACTTCGAATTCCTCTCTGGGATATTCAACCAGATAATCAAAACTGTAAGAAGCCCAACCAGATGGAAGACCTTTCCGACAAAACTTGTTATAAAACCGGGGAAAGAACACGCACTGCATGAAGTATCCTCATGGAGACCACTCGCCATCTTGGACACGACATATAGATTCTTTGCCTCTATCATTAATAACAGGCTACTGTCCTGGATAGAGATAAATAATCTGCTGAACAGGAACCAGAAGGCAGTCGGTATCTCCGATGGATGCGCAGAACATAACACAGTTATCTCTCTAGCAAAGGAATGGGCAATCAGGAATGGGTCGGATATCAATATTGTTTGGTTAGAACTCCCCGATGCCTTTGGAAGCATCCCCATAACCTAATCTGGCATACTTTGTCGAGGTTGAAACTGAATAACTCCACAATTAATCTCATTAAGAAATGTATACCGACTGCTTTTCAATATATAAATCTGAGGACAAAAAGACTCAACAAATTAAAGTAAATAATGGAATTAAGCAAGGGTGCCCCATGTCCATGATCCTTTTCAGCCTCTCAATCGACTACATACTAAAAAACATACTCCTTGACCACCCACTAATAATTAATGACCACAATATAAGAATTATGGCATACGCAGACGATATTGTGTTAATCTCTAAAAATAAGACCTAAATGCGATCAATGATTAAGGATATAGTTAAGTATACAGATATGGCCACACTAAAATTTAGACCCAACAAATATGGACACTTTCAACTTAAACGAAACCATACTGACGCCTCACTTAAGCTATACGACGAAAATATCCCAATCATAGGTGAAAATAATATTTTTAAATACTTAGGAGTTGACTTCGGCCAAAAGGGCAAACATTGCATAGATGACACTCTTCAACTAGCCATCGAGGATACTGATAAGCTTATAAAATCTGATCTCCACCCTGTGCAAAAGATTCAGGCCTATAAAACCCACATCTACTCACGCCTAGTTTTTATCTTTAGGAACTGCCATATTAATTATATGATACTAGATAGTAATAGAAATAAGGTAGTACAACATAGAGACAAACAACTGTGCTATGATCAAAAAATAAACCGTAAACTTAAAGATACCTTACAAGACATCCACCAAAATCTCAATAATAACTTTATATATGCCAACATAAAAATGGGAGGTTTATGAATAGTACCCAGTATAGATGAATACTTTATTCAGAGTATTTCCCACCTAATTAAAATTCTTAACTCGAGAGATACAAAAATGAGAGAATTTATAGTTAAGGAACTAATTTCAATCACCCAAGGTAGATTCCTAAACCAAACAGCAGATATTGACCTAGCCCTCAGATGGCTTAACTCAGAGATTAAGGGGGAAAAATATGTACCAAAAACAATTTTTTCAAAATTTTGCACCTCCGCACGCAGACTTAACAAAAAGTTTAATATTATTATCAAAATAACATTAATTAAGGAGCGCTTTGAGTTAGAGATCAAGAGAAAAAACTTTAAGATCACCATAGATAGGGATACTCTTAAAGAAACCTCAGATACTATCCATGATTTAAAAAGTGAATGGTATGCTGAACACTGGTTTATAATGACGTGCCAATTACATATAGATAAGACTATAGGGGGCAATAAACAATCAGCATACCTTACTAAACACAGAGCGCTAAATGACAACCAATACCCGAAATAATATGTTAAGCTTAAACTATAACACTCATAGGGTTAAGGAAAAAATAAATACAAACTGTAGACTGTGCAAAAAGAAACCAGAGACCCAGCCTCATATTTTTAACAATTGCACTCAAACCAGCAACGATAGGAGAAACAAACACAATAACACAATGGAAAAAGCTAGCGAATACCTTATCTCTAAGGGGTTCCAAGTAGATATAGAAAGATCCCCCTGGCATTGAAACGCGGCTCAGACCTGACCTTATTATAAAATCTAAGCGTAATAACTACATACACATTTTAGATATTAAGGTTCCATATGACCACCTAGAAAATTTTCAAAATGCCAGAGAGGATAACTATAAAAACTATAAGGACTTAGCCCTAGAAACAGGTAAGTTAAATAATTGTAAAACGACTCTATCTGCACTAGTAGTAGGAACACTGGAGTCATCGGATGGGGAGAACGATTAAATATTAACGAAAATAGGACTCAATACCACAGAAGCCAAAAAACTGACGAAAATCTGTATGACTATTGCACTCATCTCCAACTATAGAATCTATATGGATCATGTTACTAATAGGAAAAAACCATAGGTACATAAAATTGTTGTTTCTGGTACAGAGTGCTTAGTAATACAAGAAACTGAAACAGTGAGATATTAACTCAATATTTAATAATAATAATAATAATAATAATAATAATAATAATAATAATAATAAATAATAATAATAATAATAATAATAAATAATAATAATAATAATAATAATAATAATAATAATAATAATAATAATAATAATAATAATAATAATAATAATAATAATAATAATAATAATAATAATAATAATAATAATAATAATAATAATAATATATAATAATAATAATAATAATAATAATAATAATAAATAATAATAATAATAATAATAATAATAATAATAATAATAATAATAATAATAATAATAATAATAATAATAATAATAATAATAATAATAATAATAATAATAATAATAATAATAATAATATTTATAATATGATAGTATTAATAATGTTAGGGTATTACGAAAAAGCACAGTAAAATCGATAAAACACCAAAATGATAAAAGTGCAATATTAATTAAAAAATTTATAAAAATTCGAAAGTAATATTGATCGGGGGAAATTGGTATGATTGAACGCCAAATTGAGAGACGAGTCCAGAAATAATAATAAAAATTTAGTGAGGGGTCCCTAGAAAATAATATAAGACAAAAAAGAAATTAATTAAGAAAAATTAATTACTAATGGGAAGCCCGAGTCAATGTGAAGTCCGAGGCAATGGGAAACCCGAGAGATGTGGAAAATTCGAGAGATGAAGAAAACCCGGCGTGTAGACGGAATAATATAAAAGGGTAAATCGGCCTAAACAATATTAAATGGGCGCCACTGAGTTACGGAGAGGTAATTATTTCGTAATATGTAATTTAGTAATGTATCAAACGTTGTTGACAAATGTCGCCTAAGGTGGTCTGTGGAAAGTAATTATTGTTAATAATTTAATAATGTAGAAAATGTTGTTGACAATCGTCGGAAAACAGTCTGAGCAGAAGTATAAAAGAAAAAGGGAAAAACACGAAAGGACATTATTAACCAGAGTGGATCGACATGAACGAGTAGTAACTAGGTTAGTAGAGGAACCTAAATCCAAGTAAAGTCAAAGTTATCTATCAGAAAGGGTGGTTCTCCCTTGGACAACCTACCCTAAGATAATCAGAGTTATACGGTGGTTAAAAGGTGCAAATAAATTAGTGAAATTGTGATTACAAACATTGATATAAAACGGATTGAGTTGTAACTGTGATAAAGTGCAAATAAAATTACTCTGTGTTGGGTTTGCTTATTTGATTCAAAAAGGACACGAGGAGTCAGAGGGAACCGACTTTCAATAATAATAACCCAACAATAATATAATAAACTCTCCTTGTAATAAATCACCATATGAAATAAGTTGATATCTCCCACCAGGTTTCAGATTATCCGTATGGATTATGCCCACTCTTAGGAGAGGTTGGTAAAACCAAGCTTCGGGAAAAGAAAATTGTAAGAAAATAGTAAATTTTCAAAACATATAATAGAGAACTAAAATTGAAATACAAAATATTTCTAATGAAAACTTTTGTAATATTTCCATTATAATGTGAGGTCACTTCTAGATGAAACACTAGTAAGATTTCTTTGCTTGATTCATTGAGATTTAATATAAGGTTCCAATTTATTCAGCTTCAGTCCCAAGTTTTGTTATATCCGATATAAAGATAAATATTAGGATGAAAACGGTGGCAACAGTTTTCTTTCAAAATTGGTTAAATTTGTGTATCTAATTCCTCCTTCATCCCTAAGTTTAAGTTTGGATCCATTTGGATCGATAAATTTCTAGTTTTGAGCACATTAGGCTCAACTATCAAATTGATCCCAGCGTGACATGGACGTGGGAGGCACGTAGGGAAACACTGGTTTATCATCTAATTCTAATGGCTACCATGATACAGTTTCAAGTGAAATCTGGCAATATTACATCCCTAACCGACAAAACGAAGCTACACATGCTTGTAAGATACAACTGAGAAATGAACTTCACATGATTGTGTAATGTCTTTGAAAATCTACAACTTATTCGTGCTAAGGTTTTTAATATTGAAGTTCCATGATAATTTAGACAATGATGATTACGACAATGTTCTAGGGATTTATAATAGACATCTTTTAGCCATGTACAATAGAATCAACTGGAAAATAAGACCTCTTAGTATGTATATTAAACTCAATTTACACAATTCAAGCAGAGAAAAGTTGCCCTTTTACGCTGTCTACTTACAAAGTTACATCACTAATTACTTGGTATTTACAAGATTGCTGGTAACCAACAGGGCTACCAAGCTTGCAGTCAAAAACATTTTAGTCATGACCGCCCAATAAAAAAGCTGATACTAATTTAGAGTTGGAGGAATTAATGTCAACCGATGTAATGAGACTATATGATCTTTGTTTGTAGTTTTTTGATTATTTATGTTGAAAGTTTGATTTTTCGAGAATTTTAGTCTCTGTTCGCACTGTTAAACCAATTTATGAAATTTGATTTAAACCATTCCTAGGTGTAAAACCACCCAATAGATCAGAGAAGCTGAACCAATTAAAATCAAGTCGATCATTCGCATTTGTATTTTATTCGACGTGACGTTACAGGCTGCCTACGCCATGTACATGGGAAAGCCATCAAAGTAAAAGCTTTTAAAGTCATTCACAAAACGATGCACTGCGGAGATCGAGCCACCAGCGAATTAGTAAAAACTAAACCCATTTGGCCCTCCATTTACATATGGCACAAATCATGTTTTAACTGTCAAGCGAACAAGATAACGCGAGGTTCATCCCACCTTAAAGCAATTAACTGACTGGAAACCGTTTATTAGCAATGAAACGTCTAAAGCTATCAAGAGGATATTCTTACATCTTTGTGATGTTTGATTGGAACCTGAAATGGCCTGAGGGTTTTCCATTGCGTTCAATGAACACCAACAAAATCATAGAACTTTTCAAAAACAACAGAATTGCTAGCTTTAGCACACCAAAGGTCATCATAACCGGTCACAGCCCACAATTCGTGTCCGACTTATTTAATACAAATCAAAATCTCTGGGATCTCAGACACTCAGATTTACCGTCTTCCACTACCAAAAAAATGACGTTCTAGAAAGACCAAACAGTACATTTAAAATCTTGCTACTCACACTATCGATAATTAACAACCGGCCCTTCGTGCTCTTATTCAATCTCCTGTGATGGAGAAAATTTTCAGTCAGCCGATATAAAGCAATGTATCCTGGGATCATACACAACATTAGTGAATTATTTGTTATAACCAGACGCAGAACCAAACGATGAACGACTGAAAGCAAATAGAAACTACTTAAAATGCCTTTGCTCTCTCCCAAAAAAGTTGCAAATACACATCCCTATCGATCTCTATAAAGAAACATATGTTTTAAATTTGAAAAAGCCCCAAACTTCAAACATACAACAAGTGACCACCACTACAAACCATCGACTTGTAAAAAATGAAGCCGTTTTACCCTATCGACGATACAATGAATCACTTGTCTCAAATTGTCAAGACTTAATTATTTGGTTCTTTGAGGTATTCTAGTTTATTATTTGTTTTCAACAAGTTAACGATAACCAATAATAACATATCAACCTTTGATAAGTTAGATTAATAAACAATATAATAAATATTAGTTTTTATAATTAATTCTCTGTTTTTAATAAATAATTTTCATCAATTCAGAAGTAAATAATTCCATTCATATTAACGTCCTCAGGTGATCCGTCTGTTGTCCTAAGAGCTTCGTCCAAGCTTGGTGATTCGTCCACAAAATTCATTATTGGAACACGAGTGAAACTGACTCTTCACAATTCTCAGAATCGCCACTGGAGAAACCTTTAACTCAAAAAATTGACTTTAAAATTAGCAGAGTTATAAAGATTTCACACCTCTCCCATTTAAGGACGAAATACTAAAAGAAATAATCTGCTACACTCATTCGATAAAGATACGGATGAAATAATTGTATAATAATACATATTGCAAGCTATAAAAATGTTAATATTATATATTATCAATTTTATGGTCTCAAAAAAGAGATGTTTTGTTGCATTTGTTGGGGTTTACGAAAAAAGCACAGTAAAATCAATAAAACACCAAAACGATAAAAGTGCAACATTAATTAAAAAATTTACAAAATTTCGAAATTAGTATTGATCGGGGGAAATTGGTATGGTTGAACGCCGAATTGAGAGACGAGTCCAGAAATAATAATAAAAATTTAGTGAGGGGTCCCTAGAAAATAATATAAGACAAAAAAAGAAATTAATTAAAAAATTAATTACTAATGGGAAGCCCGAGTCAATGGAAAGTCCGAGGCAATGGGAAACTCGAGAGATGAGGAAAACCCGACGTGTAGACGGAATAATATAAAAGGGTAAATTGGCCTAAACAATATTAAATGGGCGCCACTGATCTATGGAGAGGTAATTATTTCGTAATCGGTAATTTAGTAATGTATCAAACGTTGTTGACAAATGTCGGCTATGATGGTCTGTGGGAAGTAATTATTTTTAATAATTCGATGATGTAGCAAATGTTGTTGACAATTGTCTGAAAACAGTCTGAGCAGGAGTATAAAAGGAAAAAGGAAAAACACGAAATGGCCAGTGGTTGAAGCAAACGAGTAGTCTAGTCAGGTCAGTAAAAGAGTCTAAACCCAAGTAAAGTCAAACGTTATCTATCAGAAAAGGTGATTATCCATTAGATAACCTACCTTAAGATAATCAAATTTATTTGGTGGTTGAAGGGTGCAAATAAATCACAAAATTGTAATTACAAAACATTGAAATAAATCGGATTATGTTGTAACTGTGGTAAAGTGCAAATAAAATTATTCTTGGTTGGGTTTACTTATTTGATTCGAAAAGGACACGAGGAGTCAGAGGGAACCGACTTTCAATAATAATAACCCAACACATTTAATTGCAATTTTAATCATTTTAACTATAAACTTTATCATTTTTACGTAAATCTTTTATCAATTTGAACTGACTTAGTTAAATTTGTTGAGAAAAAATATATAAATGCAAACAAATTTGACATTTAATGAACAATTACTTTTTTTTCATAAATTACTTTAAAATTACTATGGATTCTGAAGACGAGTCAGAACTAATATCAAATCTTGCTTGCGAATGTTGCATTTTTAAAGTAAGTATAATAATATTAATAATAATAATAATAATAATAATAATAATAATAATAATAATAATAATAATAATAATAATAAAAATAATAATAATAATAATAATAATAATAATAATAATAATAATAATAATAATAATAACATTATAAGGACTTTTTTTGTTTTTCACCTCTGATTTTTTTATAAGTGATATAATATTTTCTACAAATTTTGACTATGAATCAGATTTATTTAAGGTATTGTGATTCAAAGTCAAATTTTGTAGAAAATATAATAATAATAATAATAATAATAATAATAATAATAATAATAATAATAATAATAATAATAATAATAATAATAATAATAATAATAATAACATTATAAGGACTTTTTTTGTTTTTCACCTCTGATTTTTTTATAAGTGATATAATATTTTCTACAAATTTTGACTATGAATCAGATTTATTTAAGGTGTTGTGATTCATAGTCAAATTTTGTAGAAAAAATAATAATAATAATAATAATAATAATAATAATAATAATAATAATAATATTAATAATAATAATAATAATAATAATAATAATAATAATAATATTAATATTAATAATAATTTAAACAAATAATGTTTTTTATTTTTAAATTAAATATTTAAATACTTTTGCATTGATTTTTTTAAAAATTTTTATTAAAAATATTAAAATTTTCATCTCTATTATTATTTTTATCTCTATTATTATTTATTATTATTTTAAAATAATACTAAAATATTTTATAAATTAAATCATTTTAATAATATTAAAATTTTTAATAAATACTGAAACATCAATTTATCACAACATACTCAAACAATTTAAAAATATTCAAAACATTCGTAGTCATATGACTTTGCACATTAATTTTTCGATACAATGACCTTATTACCAATGCTTCACATATAACATGTTCCCAAGAATTATTAGAACTTTTCAAAAAAAATTTAAAATCAGACAGTCCTATTTTACTTTTACAGTCTCTTGTGCTCACTAATATTAGTCAAACCCTTCAATCGACAATGCTCTAGAACTCGAGTACAGAAATGACAAAAAGTCTATCCAATTTATGTGGCATTACACCCATTAGATATAAATTGAAAAACAAGATCAAAACACAATCCAACTGGAGTTTTTGATTTATTAATAAACATATTGCGTACCTTACACTAATTAGTAACGATCTAATAATCTAATATTTCTATCTGTTTACTTAACTTCCTTTTATAATTTGTAAACCCTTCCGAGTACAGCAATATTAACACAAATTTAGGCTCATTATTCTTATAAATTTTTACTATTATTTAAATCAACACTCAATTCAAATTCATTTGTCAAATTACACTCAGACCTTCCCAAACATGGATCCTTAGGATTTTTAATCAATTTGTCAACAGTATCTTTTATCATCAATAATAAAAAATAATAATGATAATTATTATAATAATAATAAAATATTAATTGTAATGATAATAATAGAATTAACAATATCCAAAAGATATATTTACTAATCAAAATAAAATTTATAAATTTGTATTATAAATTTATTTCATTAAATTGTAACTATTCAATCAAATTATTTTTAAAAAAATAACGATAATTAATTCATAAAATTTTCGAAAATTAATGATAATATTGCTTATTATAAATTAATTATATTTTTGCTTACTAACTTTTTACAAGGCCAAAAATTAATTATCGCGAATTGCAATAACTTGTTTTAAACAATGTTCATAATAATCAACATTATATATTTGCAAAGTATAAATATTAAAATATTAAAAAAGTAATATGCTTTTCTCTTTTAAGTTTAATTTTAGAAATAAAATCTTGAGAATGGTTGAGAAAAATATTTATACTATGCCTCTAGATAAGAATGCAGGACCTAATCCCCATACTTTGTACTCGTGGTGGGTATTATGATTGTTTTATTGAGCTTGATTACTGCTATGGTAAGGCATTTGTCCTGTTTGTGTCAATATCTTTGTATGATGACTACTTTGCACGGATGCGTCTCCCTTGATAACTTTCGTGGGTGGACGTAAAACCTTTTGATACTTCTCTGCGAGATCAGCCAGGATAAATAGAACTGTTTTCTATGACTGCACATATTTGATCTTAGGCAAACCGTCAATAGTTTTGAATCCTGCCACAGCCTAATCTTCAGTTTTTTAGATTAGTACCTGAAGAATTGTAACATTTTAATTGATAATATTACTTATCCATTTATTCAGTATCTCTTATCCAGACATCCAGGATCATACATTTCACATAAACACTTTTGCAATACAAACATAAAACATTCATGATCATCCATATCCGTTGTCAATTCACCCGGCATTTCAAAGAACTATATGCTATCATGATCAAGGTCACTCGGGCCATCTAAAGAGGGATACAAAAATACTAAAAATCTGATATGAAAATGGTGTTAAGATTGTAATAAAAAAATAAATATTTTTTATAACGATTATGATGAGGGTTTGTCCAAGACTAATGACAAAGTCATTTATGTGAATTAAATTTAAATGAAACGAGAATCAACAGCAAAATATAGTTTATAAATTCTGAAAAACGAACAAGTAATGGTTAAAACTAGAAGAGTTAATATTATGGCTTACGTAATCCCTCTCCGTTTAAAATATACATGAGAGTATTAAATGAGGGCTGAAAATAATCAGACAAAAAAAGTTGAAGCATAACAATTTCAGAATGAGGCGCTTGTTTAGAATTGCCCCGCATTTTTTATAAATAAATTTTATTTTAAATAATAACCTTTTAATACAAGCTTTTATTATTAAAGATAGCTTACATGACTGTAAAAACAGTTATCTAACTCGATCATTAGGCAGGTGGCCAGTATTCACGGATATCATGTAAAATCTTTTCAAATGGATATGCACCATTTAATCTTCGTCGCCACATATACTCACATAAATAACTATCTAACATGCCACGATGCGTCCCAAAATGATGCTTATTTCTTTGTTTCGCTAAACTCCAACATCCTTCAAGCATTTGATTTTTTGTTAGGTTGATAATCCATCTTTAAAAGTATTAAATGCCCTATAATAAAATTTATTTAAAAAATGCGGGGCAATTCTAAACAAGCGCCCAGAATGAATAATAATTTAAACCCAAAATAATCAAAGTAAAAGTATGATAATATTATAATTTATAACCTTAAATAATGCAAATTATATTATCAATATTGTTTAATACAAATTATGTATTATTATTGGGGCTCAGTGAAAATGTAGGAATTTATCTTTTTTATCATTTTTAACCATCAAAAAAAGATGAAAGTTTCTAATTTTTTTTTGTTTTATGCATAAAATAAAAATTTAAATTAACTTATTGTCTTATTTTTAGATTATCGATCAAGTTTATTAAATAAAAAAACGTTTATTTTATATTTTCCTATTCTGGTTTAATGACAAGAAAAAAAGGAAGCTTTAATAAAAAAGTATCAAAAGTTCTCGAATAAATCGAAAAGAGTTTAGGATTTCGATTAATAACAAGTGAAACTTTTAGATGTGTTATATGCTCCCATTATATGAATCTAAATCTGCACCAGGGTATAAATTATCTTAAACGTCACGAGAGGTCATCACGACATTTGGATAATATTGAAATATTGATTGAAAATAAGAATAAAGCAACATTAACAATGAAAAATGCTTTTGAAATTCATGACTCCATTGTGAGCGCTTTTTCGTCGCGGGAATGCCTATCAATGCCCTCGATAACAATGATATGAAAAAAATGTTTCGAGAATGTTTTAGTTTTTAGCTTAAATCTGGACAGACTTATAGAAATTTATACCTTCCGCGCATAGTAGGCGAGAAACAAAAAAAATATTAGATAGTTTTTATAATCAAGAATTTAGTTTGTATTTTGACGAAACAACAGATGCTAATGGAAGGTATATCTTAAATGCCATGACTAAAGTTTTAAATGGCGAAAAAACAAAATGCTGTTTAATTAGCTTCGTTCATCTTGAACGAACTAATACTAAAAACATTGTAGATTCTCTCAATTTCATTTTGGGCTCTTTAATACAATCCGGATGCAAAGAAAACTTTAGATATTTGATTACCGACGGTGCTGCATACTGTTTATCGGTCGGCAGAGAACTTAAACTGAACTATTCATCATTAAGCCACCTTGTCTGTTTCTGCCACAATTTGCACCTACTTGCCGAAACAATTATATCTCTTTGTTCTTCTGCTAATGAGTTTATTTCAAGACTTAAAGCAGCCACTGTAAAGAATAAAACCAACCAAATGATTTATAGTGAGTCTACAGGACTAGCATAATAAGGACTATAATAATAATAATAATAATAATAATAATAATAATAATAATAATAATAATAATAATAATAATAATAATAATAATAATAATAATAATAATAATAATAATAATAATAATAATAATAATAATAATAATAATAATTGCTGTCTTTATACCTATTTTTGTATAATTTTGCGTGTATAATTGATATAGCAAAACAAATTTGAATTTTATATTTTAATTATTTAAATTTAGCTTTTTTTTCTTTTTTCCGTGGTGAATTTAAATTATTTTTCACCTAATTATTTTTGATTTATTATTTATCAGATTCGTTGCAAATAATATTTTTTTTCACGTTTCCTATGACTTAGAATTTTGATTAAATTAATTTTTTAATTTAATTTAATTTTTTATTCTTTGTTTTATTATGATGCAATCTTTCAAAATATTTTTATGCTTTTCCATTCAACTTCCATTTTTATCTATTTTTATTGATTATTTATTTCTTTTTAATATTTTTCTTTGTTTTTTCTTTATTTTTGACACGAAAAGTCTGAAATCTGTTTTACTTTGTAGTGTCCTTTTTTATGTTTTTATTCAAGTTTCTGGCTTTCCTGCGTGTTCTTTTTATTTTGTTGTTTATTTTTATGTTTCTTGATTTTATTTAGTTTGTCTCCCTCGTGAGGTGCTAATCAATATTAATGTAATTATTATTATTTACAAACATCAAAAGCTTTCATCCCTTACTTTCAAATTTTTTTAGATTGAGCAGCTTAATATTGAGAACCTTCAAAATCAAAACGACATTGTTAAAGCTCAAACGCAGCTGGAAGTTATAGCGGTTGATTTAAAAGAAAAAGAAGAAGAGCTCAACAATATTATTCTAGAAAATATTGAATTAAAATCCATCAATTCAGATTTTCTTTCAAAATTAATTCTCTATGAGGAGAAATTTCAAATAATAGAGAAATCCATGAAACAATATGGGAAATCCAATGATCAGAAAGCATCTAAGGTTTGACCAAGGAACCCATTTATTATTCATTTAACTTTTATATAATTTTGCTTACTTTTCACTTTTTGATTAAAAGAATAACAGAAAATTTGCTTTGAATAAAATAAAAGAAAACGCCAATCCACAAATATATATATATTCTACTACAATATCTTTCGACAGCCTCACTATCATTTTCACATATTTTTGAACTTAAAACTATATTGATTTAAAATTCTTTATTCAAACAAGCTTCTTCATTTAAATGTTAAAAATTATTCATATTTTAAATATACAAATCTGTTTTAAAAATTTTATTTAATAAATTTTATAAAATGGAAATTCAACAAAATTTTATCATACTTTTAAACAAAAAAACATTTTACATTTATGACGTTTACTAATATCAATTAATTTTATAAAATTTTTAGAATAAAAATATTAATAATATAGACAATAAAAATAATTGAAATATAACAATTTTTAAACGTTACAATTGTCGTAAAATAATTTTCTTTAAAAATTGTGATTTCTTATAAATTTATTTTTATTATAAGTATTTTGTCCATATAATACTGTTATAATACTGTTTGTTCATTGGTTTGTATTGCACATTTTGATGGTTATTCTGTCGGTTTTCTTCATAAAGATTTTTGTTAGATTGATAATTCCTTTTCCAAGAAGAATTACGGCTGTTTTGATATTGAACTGTTTCTGCATAAGATTTCTTGTTTATCACTGCAACGAATTTGCTAGTTTCGTCTAATTCTTATTTAATTTTCTCATGTTTCTCCATTATAGCTTTTATTCCTTCTAAAGATTTCAAATCTTGAATTTTCAAGTCATATTTCATCTCTTTGTCACCCAGCGTATAAAATAATAAAAATTTCATCAAGGTTTCTTTATCTATTTTGGGTTTCAATACATTTTCAGTCATCTTCTCAAATCTTTCATATTCTCTTGCGCTTTGGAATAATTCAACGCTTTCTGTAAATCTTCAATTAGTGTTGATGTTTGAGAAATGCCTTCAAGAGTTTTTTCTTGTATCCATCTTTAGATTTGATTTCATCATAAATCTCTATAGCTTTTCCAGACAAGAAGGCTCTGAAAAAAGTGTTCTGAAATCATTCTTCGATATTGAGAATTTCGAAGAAACGTCCAATTTCAACGATGAAGTTTTTGATATCTTGGCCCAATTCGTATATTTTTGGTTGCTCTACCAAATTAGCCAATAACGTGGTCGCCATATTAGAGTTACCAGTTTTATCGGAACTCCTAGTCTTTACAACGTCCATAGCTTTAGATAACAATAATTTCAAATATTTCGCAAAAACTAAAATATATTTTTAAAACAACAACGTTAGATAAAACTAAAACTTTTTAAAGAATATTTTCTGATATATAAATACACTCAGCAGATTTTCAACATTCAACAATCATTCCACACAAAATTCTATTAATTAATTTATTTTTGAATATTAATTTTAAATTTATTTAATTAAAAAAATGAAATGAAAAAGTGAAAAAATGAAAAAGTGACGCCCTGTATAAACGGAGAGTTTTTGTCCAATAATTTATATTATTAAACTAAAATTGATAAAAAGTTTAAATTAGAAATACTATTTTTTTTAATTATTCTACATCAAAATTTCCATGTCCTAATTTGACTTTTTGTGCGTAAGAGCTCAAGTTTCAATTGGCCCAAAAAAATTATTTAATATTCAATATTAATATTATTATTGTTATTATCATTATTATTATTATTATTATTATTATTATTATTATTATTATTATTATTATTATTATTATTATTATTATTATTATTATTATTATTATTATTATTATTATTATTATTATTATTATTATTATTATTATTATTATTATTATTATTATTATTATTATTATTATTAGCATTTTTAAAATCTTCATTAATTTAGTCAGGGAACGATCAAACAAAATGGGAAAATGAAATGATTAAGTCATTGAAATTGATGTATGAAAACCAAATTAATTTTCTCACAGAAGAAAAAGAAAGGATGAATAAAATCATATTTGGATTAAAACATGAGTTAGAAATTGTTAAGGAGGAAGCTCGTCAAGCTGTTCACGAATTTATGATTAAAAAGAACATGTTTGAAGAACTGCAAGTAATTTTATTAATGAAAAATTAATTGGTTTTTATAATGAAAAATACAGTTCAATTTTTGAACAAAATATCGCAAAACGCGACTGCTCTTTATTGACAGTTTTGCGCCTGTGCAAGTGTAACTCAGGTCAAAGTGATATGAATATCTGAATGTAAATATTATTGAATTGGTTTTATCTAGTAAACGTCTATTGACATTGTTTACGAAGTGTTTTTAAAAATGTACCAAGTATTCGAATTTTGCAGTGTTTTCTGGGTTTTTTATCTAAGACAGAAAAAAGTCGATAGCGGAATCATTTAGATAGATTAAATTTAAACAAATAATTGTGTAAGTCAATTTCCGCAATGTTTATTCATACAATTTGAAATATTTCGACCTAAAATAGATCCTGATCACTCAAAAACAAAAATAAAAATTCAAAAAGTCTGTCGCTTTCTCCTTTTTCTTCTCTGATTGATCTTTGAAGAAACAAATCAAATATTTCATATTTTATGAATAAACATTTCGGAAATTGGCTTGCATAGTTATTTGTTTAAATTTGATTTATTATTATTATTATAATTATTATTATTATTATTATTATTACATTATTATCATTATTATTATTATTATTATTATTATTATTATTATTTTTATTATTATTATTATTATTATTATTATTATTATTATTATTATTATTATTATTATTATTAGATAAAATATGAAGGTTTGGAAATGAACTTTATAAAAAATCTGGATCAACTGAACTCAATTCAAATTTCTGTCACAGTTAACAATTTGGAATTAAAGAATTTGCGCCATAAAGAAGCCCATTGGAAATCCCAATGCAATCAAGCTCAATTATCATTTTCTAAATTATCTGTAATAAGTTTAATTTTTTAATAATAATTTTAACATTTTATTATTAAAATATAAAATCTTATTCAAAATTAAGTATTACTAGAAAAATGATTATTAGTACTTATAGAGTTTTAACTTTTTTTTTTAGAAAAACCGGAAGTTTGTATGAAAATATTATTGGTTTTGTCTGTGAAATAATAAATTGACAACTATTGATATGACTTGAAGCGTAAAATTAACCACAAATTTTAAAAAATATAAATCTTTATTGATCAGCACAAATTACAATCGAGTTTCCATTTTCATAATTTCTGACACTTAAAATGATCAGATAATATAAATTTTTTCAGTTTTTATTACAACACTATTGCATAAAGTTTTATTCACGATTGCTGAGTAAAATATATGATTTATTTTACTCAATTATTTTATTATTATTATAAAATAAAATAACATTTATTTAATTTCCATTGGACCTGTTAAAATCAAAAACATATACATGATGTTTTTTAGGAAAACTTTATATATAATCAATCGTGACGTTAATAATTTTATTTTCTATTATGTTTTTTATTATAATTGTATTCTTCTGATACCATTAAATCAGTCACATCATTATTAATAATTTGAGAAATTAACAGAGATATGTATGAACGGAATTAGGTATAATAATAATTATTAATAATTATTATAATTATGATGATAAATTGAAAAGGATTATCTTATAATCGAGACTTGTCTCATTTGATATAATAAATTTGTTTTGGCCAATTAAAAAAATGAAAAATTGTATTGTACAAATTATATTTGTGAAATTTTTATTAATTTGCAGTTGTTTTACTGGGTCAGTTTATTTAGTTTTTTTGGAATTGAAATTTGATTGTGAATAAAATCTATAATAATTTCGAATATTTTTTTGTTCTTCAATATCATTAATGAATTACTTATCAACGCAAGATCGTGAATTTATCAAAATCAGGATTTATAATGAAGTTAATCTAATTAATGACTATCTATTAAAAATAATATTTGGAAATATTGGTCAATGCATCAGTCGTCATATTATAAGGGATTTTCGTTGTCAAACAAACCTATATCCCTTTATCGAACGTACTTACCAACCTTTTGCAAGTTTATCCTCATCGACAATGGATGGAATTTATACGTGCAACGATCAGATTAAAGTTAACTGGATAAGTGGATCTAGTACGATACCAGGACCTGCAGCTGGAACATCTGTCAAAATTGACTATAGTGATTCAGTACAAACATTTGTTGGTGACATTGGCTTTGATGTAGATGAACCGATGCTGAAAGAAGGATTTAGTCAATTTGATTATGCTCAAGAATCTACCCTTTATGATCCAATTCAAAAGGAATAAAATTAAATCTCAATCGGCAACTAATCGAGGAAATAACATTATTTGAAGCAAAGGCTTATCTTGTCATTTATTTGATTATGTAACTATTATTATTATTATTATTATTATTATTATTATTATTATTATTATTAATAATAATAATAATAATAATAATAATAATAATAATAATAATAATAATAATAATAATAATAATAATAATAATAGTTATGTATGTTTATACTAGCTTACTGAAATTTGTTAAATGCTGTACATTTATTTTTGTATAATTTAAATTTATTGATCTATAGTCGAATAAAAATAAAAGAAAAGAAATATTATATAATTTTGGTATTATTAATAATAATAATAATAATAATAATAATAATAATGATAATAATAATAATAATAATAATAATAATAATAATAATAATAATAATAATATTAGTTATGTATGTTTATACTAGCTTACTGAGATTTGTTTTAATGCTGTACATTTATTTTGTACAATTTAAATTTTTTGATCTATAGTCGAATAAAAATAAAAGAAAAGAGATATTATATAATTTTGGTATTATTATATATTCTAAGAATATTATTGTTATTTAAAAAATACGTTATTAAAATTAGTGATAATTTAAATAATAAGTTGAAATATTTAAATAATTCGACTTTTTATTTTCCCAGAATGATTGGATTTTATTACAAGCGGATAACAATGAGATAAAAAGACAGATAGAAATTCTGAAGAATTCCTTAGAAAAAAGTGAATCTCATAACAAAAGTTTACAAACAGAGATATTCAAGTTACAATCCAAAATTAATTGCTTAGAAAACGAAAAGAAAATTGAATCGTTCAATTCCAGATGTGCAAACAGGCCCAAAATTTACGAATCCCCTTTGATCACGACATTTGATCAAGTTATTTTCTATGATTTCTTTTGTGAATTTATTATTTTCAGAAATCAATAGAAAAGTCAGTGAAAACCGCAGAAATTCAGAAGTTAAAACTCGCGGACTTCGAAATGGAAAATCTCAAATTGAAAGAAAAGTCAATGTTGGATAAAGAAACGCTTGATGATAAATTAGAACTCATTGATAAGCTAAACTCAAAAGTAACTGAATTAAAAGATGAAATATCTAAATTAAAGGTATTTTTCAAAAATATTATTAAGTATATTCCATAGAATTAAGTAATATCAGTGAACACAATTGTTGTCTTAAATTTGTGCTTAATAGTGTATTTCAAGTCCTACTTAGATTATGTTCAGATCTTGGTTATCAATATATATGCCATGGATGCAATGCCACATACATTGGAATGTTATTAACGAAAATTTTATTAACGTACATTTTATTATTAACGAATAATACAATTATACTTTAAATAAACTTAAAATTGAGTTTTAATTTTAATCTTTTGAATTTTGTTAAACCTTTGTTGATGTTTTTTATCCTTTAATTATAGAAAGAAACTTATCATTTAAATGCAGAGATAAATTCAAACAAAATGACAGAAAAGAAGTTGTCAATTAATTGTGATGAATACAAGAATGAAATCGAAAAATTAAAGATAAAAAGAATAATTTCTAAAGATATTATAGCAAAACAAGAACTTCAATTAAAAGAAAACAAAAATAATCTGATGTCTCAGAAAAAAGCAATTTCAACGTTGAAAGATGAAGTATTGACAAAAGAAAAAGATATTGAAGTTATTAGTAACAAACTTTTTGAGGAAAAGGTATTTTTATTAAATATTTAATAAAAATAATAAACAAATTAATTTTTGAATTTTTAAAATTCCAGTCTAAAATTGAATGTATTCCAAAAACATTTAAGAATCTCTATAAAATGAACTATTTAAAGATACTTAAAGATATAGATAAAAACTCACTGATAAAAAACCTTTAAGTTTTCTGACTTAAATTGCAATTACCAATATTTACTTATCTGATATCTTAATTTATTCTGCTACCAAGGAATCCCCGTTTTATACTTTCAATATTTATATATTCATTTTATAAAATTATATTAAAATCAATCAGTAATTAAACACTTACCCAATGAACTTCAAACATACATACAGCAGCATTTCGCAAAACGGATACTATCTTAAAGACGTTTTGTAATAACGAAGCTCTTAAATCTTCGTTAATAATACTCATCACAGCTGGTTGGATTGGCTAATAACTTCTATCAAATAAGTTGTGTGTAAATCAACTTCATGATTAATAAATTAGCTGAAATTTATGGCTGTCAAGTAGGACCTTTTTATAAGTAAATTTTAAGGCTTGGATTTTTATCTCATGAAAATATGAGATCTTTTGAGCTATTTTATTTAATATATATTAATATATATTAATTTTATTTTTAACTTTTAATCAAAATTTATTTATAATTTAGTTATAAAATTTTTTTCAGTTTGTTACGTAATAGTATATGCGATTATGTTACCATTGCCGGCCCCAGCGTTATGTAATGTATACCCCTTCCTTCTGTGAGCTGGTGCGCTTATAGTGTACTACTAACGATAACTTCATTATTAAACTTATTTTGAATTGTTTCATTATCTAAAATGTTTTTATAATAATAATAAAAATAAAATTTAAATTTACCATTTGTTTCATCATCAATAATGAGAACTTCATTATTAAACTCATTTTGAATTGTTTCGTATTTTGCAACAGGTAACTGATCTTGTATTTCAATTAAAAACGTCTCGAGTTCTATTATTCTACTTTACATGAAATATTGAAGGACGAACCAACATTGATTTCAGACTCGGTCTTCAATCATACTAACATATGAATATTGCATCTAATCATTGAATTTTTATTGAACATACAATTAAACAAGATAGTAAAGGACATGGAATCAGAATATCCATACATTGATGAATGCCATTGCTGCCCGATATCGGAAGTATGTGGAATAGGCTTTAATTAAAGCTCTTCGACAATATTACTATAGTCGAATATTGTCAATGTAATAATAGTTTTTGGTAATGACTTTGTTTTTATTATATAGAATTAATAACTTGTAGTTATAATAATAATATAAGTATAAAACGATGATTCCTTGGTAGCAGAATAAATTAATATGTCAGATAAGTGAATAACAAAATAAGCCCTTGCTGTGAAGTAATAATTATGATGACTAATCCAATGATCTTGAATAAGTCATGGTCTTTGTTTAAATGACCTTGAATGAGTCATTGTCTTTTTTAAAAATTTGATCTTGTATTTTTAGACCTAGAAAATCTTTTGCCCCCGGGGGTGCTGGATGTGACACATCATACTACTTTAATATTATTAAAATAATTATATAATAATGTAATAATAATAAATGAGTAAATAAATAATTAAATTACTTAATAAAATAAATTAAAGTAAATAATTAAATTAAATTGAAAGTAATTAAATAAAAATAAATAATAATTAAATTAATTAACATAATTAATTCAATTGCAATTGAACAATTAAAAATCCGATGCAGACAACTTAAAGCCACCTAGTTTAAACCAAAAGTAGTCCAACTATTCAAACATAAATTCTAATTGTTGTGAGAACAGGTTGAACATGATAAAGCGCCTAGCCAAGCAGTTACAGATTCAAGTTAAAGAAACCGAAGTCATGACATATTGAAAAGAAAACATGATTGTTTATCCACACATTGTAACCCAACAAGGTCCGATCTCAACATCCAACAATCAAATGCGGAGACAACAAATATGTCAAACAAGAAATGTAAGCATGGCAAGCTGGCGCTCAGGAGCCTATAAAAGGAGTCCGCAGCATTAGGTCAAGTACGAAGAGCATATACTTACGCGTAATGTAATAATAAAAAAATTGATCAGCGTATTTAACCTCGTAATTTATGAATTATGTATAGTATATTGTATAATTTTGAAGTAAATGAAGTATACATGAATTGCTATAGTACGGGAAATGATTATACATAAATGTAAAGTCCATCAAAGCCACTTCCCACTTACCATTCAAATAAACTGGATTTTCAAATTCAACAACAAAATTACTAGGATTATTATCAGGATAAATAAGAGGACAACTATTAGTAGGTAAAATCATATAAAACTGGTCTTCTTTCAGAATATTTATTTAATAAATTGATTTTCAGATATCCAACTAGGAGTTTTATAACCATGCCATTTGACATATTATTGTTTAATATTTTCCTCCTGATTTGGTTTTTAAAATATTTTGAATTCTGAAAACAGTGGGGGGTGTAATGACTTGTAGTTCTTGCTCATAAAATTTACCACTGACTTGATTGTTTTCATAATCTTTAATAAAGTAAATAACTGGATTCTGATTAGTGTCTATTTTTAAAATTTGAAAGAGCTCGTCACTCCAATTATTATCAAAATTCTTTATGAACGGAGAAGCACTAATTTTACTTATTCTAACATGGTCTCCTACTTTATGTTTTGGCTTTTTTTGTTATTGAATTTTCTTGTTGAGTTATCCAATTATCGATATTATTTGTTGAATAAACATCAATTGGTCTCATTCCATTTATTCCTCTATAGGATGAATAATTGTAACTGTAAATTATTTTGGACAAAACATTTATCCAAGTTTTATCACCCCGATCAACAAAATATCTTTTCAAGCGATCTCTTAAAGTTCGATTAAATCTTTCAACGTGTGCTGCTTTATATTGGGAAAATACTGGGTAATGATTAATTCATTTGATAATTCCTTTTACTTTACTATTATAAAATTCTTTACCTAAATATTATATTTACTTTAATTAACTTATTTTAATTATATACCGAAATCCGTTTGTAAATTACGAGGCTTTCCGTCATCAAATATGGCTTATATGGCAACAGCCATTTCATTAGCTGATTTAGCTTTAGTTGGTATAGCACGGGAATATCTACTAAATACATCAATACAAGTCAAAATATATTTGTATCCTTTATTGATTTTTGAAAATGGAATCATTTCCATCAAATCCATTTGACATAAATCATTAGTACCAAATGTTTCATAAAACCTCGTTGGAAATCTTTTTAACGATGGTTTATTAAGGGTATATGCTAATTGATTAGATAGTCAATTTTGAGTTTCTTTCTTTGAAATAATTACTCTTTTTCCAAGTTTTCCTATTCCACTAAAACCATCTAGATCTTTAGGGTTCGTCCATATTGTTTTGAGATTTTTCTATAATAATTTCTTTGATTTCACCTATTTTTTCATTGTTTGCTTCATAATTACAACAAACTGTTAATATATTTAAATCTAAATTATGTTTATTTGATAATGAATTCTTGGTGCCCATTATATTTTATTTAATTAAATATTTTTAAGATGAATTTAATGACGAAATTGCACTTATTGCCGATAATACAATTGTAATTAATGTTCCTAAAAATCCACCCAGTTGTTTATATATTATTTTTCTCATTAAATTTCATTTTTTTGTGTTAACTAATGATAAAAGCGATCTTTTATGTCTTTGTAATAGAAGCTTTTTAGCATTACTAATATTTATATTTCCATGAACTATGTTAACTATAACTTCAAGTAAATCATCAATAACAAATGAAGGAAAAGCTTGTAATATATTCATTCTTTTATTATTTGGATCCTTTAACAAGGCGTTAAAATATGGTAAGCTACGTTCTAGTTTCATTTTTAATGACACATTTAGATATGCAGTTTGTTTATAATTTAATCCAACTCTTATTTTTTATTGATTTTTTACTATTACTTGAAAGTTTTACATTAGGTCTAGCCTTTCTTTTCTTTGTATGTTTTTTCTTTATATTGTTTTTCTTTGCATCTATTTTATTTGTATCTATCGTATTTACTTTTTTGTGTTGAACTATTACTTTATTAAATGACATTTTAATTATTACCTGATTTCATTTTTGTTTATAAATCGTAACACCATTTTCATTGAAAATATCTGTTCTAATACGTAAATCATCAGGACATTGTTGAGTAAAATCAAAGAATAAATATCCATGGGGTATCTTAGTCGCATCTTTGAACGAATCAATTAAAAACCTTCTATCGTTAGGATACGCTTGTCTAGTGAGAAAATCAATAATGGTTGTGTCTCTAGGGTTTTTAAATTTAACCAAGTATTGTACGTTCAGATTACGTGTTAGATGACTTCCACCTTGATGAAACAAATTTTGAGTTATAAAAATTACCGTTACTCCAATATTTCTACTGATTTTTATAAACAAATTATTAAAATCTTTTTCTTTATTTGCTTCCTGATATAGATCATCGATAATAATAACATCACCATTACGCAATCTAGATGACTAATTTTTATCAAATCCCTTGATTATATTCATTTTTAATTTACAAAACTGATCTTGAGTCACACCATGCTCATCGTCAGCTCCCTTATGCCAATTTATTTGGTTAAATTTTGATTTAAACATAGTTGACTGTAATAAGTTACAAACAAATAAAGTTTTTCCACTACCACTAGGACCTACAATTTGATACACAGCGTCATTTCTTATTTCCATTTTATTTAAATTAATTTTAATAATATATTTATATTTGTAATAATATATGTTTAATAATATATGTTTATATTTGTTTTAATTAATTGTTATACACAAATATATATTTTTAAAATTTTATTACATTCATTAATGTTGAGAAATATAAATTATAAAGGAAATGTTTTGTAAAAAACATGAAATTTCCATTGGGAAAACCTTAACAATTTATGGATAGAAGTGGAAAATATCCAATTTTATTTTTCAAATCGGGTAAATGTCGCATCATGGGTTGTAAGTAACCTCTTAAATTGAATCCATTACAGTAACATCTGAAATTAACATCTGAAAATTAATAAATTTATATGAATTATCACGTAATGTTAAATGTATATTTGAACCAGAAATAGTTCCGTCATTGCGAATTCAAAAATATTATCCAGTTTTTGTAACTATCTTTTCAAGTGGGAAGGTTGTAATACTTGGGATACAAACTTTAGATTATAATGCATATGTTGAAAATATTATATCAGAAGTTAAAATGTTAATCAATTAAATTTGTTTTTATTAGTTTTAATTTTAGTAATTTGAAATATGTCGAAAAGTAAGAATATATTTTTTATTGTTAATATCCTAATAATCATATTTAGTTTACTTATTTGAAGTGATTTTAAAAAAAGATACAAAAACTATTACCAGGAATTAAAAATACTCTGGATTATTGTGCACCAGAGTTGTTCGTTTCAAAAATATATCGGTTTACCGGTATCAATATAGAGCAACTTCTAGAGATGCATTACGACATGGTATTAGGGTTAGACAATAAATGCGTTGAAAATTGTATTGTTTGTAAAGATTCGATGAGAGTTTTATTTTCCAATGGATGTCCATATTTCCATGATTTCAAAAGAGATCAAACAGTACATATCCTAATTGCTGAAATGCGTAAAGCATATTATACCGATATCTTTGATTTGAAATAAATTTTATAATCGAATGATCATTATTATTATTATTATTATTATTATTATTATTATTATTATTATTATTATTATTATTATTATTATTATTATTATTATTATTATTATTATTATTATTATTATTATTATTATTATTATTATATGCGTTAAAAGGCGTTAAATTTATAACGTGTACATCAAATAAAATTAAATGACAATAAAACTAAATGACAGTTAATTTGTCGAAATATATCGTATTATACATTACTTAGATAAAAAATGCTTTCCAATTTTTGCTGTTTTTAAAATTTTGAATATATTTTATTTTTTTAAAAATTTTGGACCAGTTAAAAAACCGCCAAATTTTAAATTAACAAATAAACTATGACAATAATTTAAAAATTACAATAACAAAATAATGAATTTAAATGTGAAGAAATATATTATATCATTTTAAAAATATTCCAAATACACGTGAACTGTTCTTAAAATTGAAGCTCTAGTTTGTCCACCGCTTCATCTTAAAAAAACCCTTTAAAATGTTTTTAATATCCTTTCCAAAATCATCGAAAAAAGAGTTTACTCTGGTGCTTTTACGTGTATATCTTTTACTACAATTCACGTTCTAGCATCTCCATACTTTAAAATCACCATATTTATTATTTAAGACAAGCTTCATATAACATTTCTCTTCAAATCAACCTTTTTTTGAAAAGAAACTCTATAAATTTTGGTTTAGTCATTCTAATGATTCTTTCTTCTATTTCCTCTAAATTATTCATGATCGATTAATAAAATAATTTAAAAAAAATAATTAAAAATCAGATTTTAAAGATTTTTCATTTAATTTGTGTTTATTTATAGATCATTCGATAAGGGACCACGAATTTTAGGAAACGTTGAAATTTTTTCTACAAATTAAATATAAAATTTTAAAAATGAATTTCCAGTTTTAAGATGATTTGAGAAATAATTTAATACAACAAATATATTAAATCCAGAATTTTTTAAACTGCTTTTTGTTTGAAAAACTATCTGACATTCAAAATTTAAAATTAAAATCTAATAATTGTTAATTAAATGTTGTTTACGACATCAATCATCGTTAGTTAGGCACTACTTGCGTAATCTATGTCTAATGAATCATATGTGAATCATGGACATTAAAGGTGTTAAAGTGCTAAATGAAGTTTTTATGCTAAGAAAACAACTTCATTTAGAGTTAAGATTCGTGTTCGAAGAAACCGAAAATTAAATCAATGAAGTTAGCAAATTGTCAAAATAAAATGTTGAGAAATTATAAATTTTCACTACTAAACAAATTAGAATAAAGATAAACTTACTAAATTGTAAAATTTGAAACTCAACTGTCCAGAATCTTGAATTTTTGGGATCATCAATTTGTGTGAAAATGCATTGCAAATAAAATTTCAATATTATTGGATAATAGTTATAAGACTTCGAACACGAAAAGTCAGAGTTGAAATTTATTTCCCAAAGTTTTACTCCTCATTCAAACTGGTACAATTTTGAAAATTAATTTTTTTAAATAATAAATTATTAAAATTTTAAAAGAATTATTTCGTAGATAATTTTTTTATTAAAATAATATTTAAAGTATTTTAATGTTTTTCTTTGTTTTTTTATATGAAATATTTTGTAAATCTGAGCGATTTATTTTTTTAAAAAACTATTTATAAATGTATTTCTCTTATGTAAATTTGTAAATTTATTTAATTGCTTTTTATAAAAAACATTTAATCCGTGTCTGTTGGTGTAAGTGACTGTTTACAACATATACATTTACACCTTATTTTGCCATATCTGTAAAACAAGAAATTATTTTTAATATCATTTTATTTATATTCTTTCGCTGTACAGCTGTGTTATTTCACAGATAAATGGAAAAATAATTGTAATAAATAAAGAAGGAAATAAAGTAATTTAATCACTATTATCTTAATCACAATTTTTTAATGGAATATAATGGAAATACTTCACTAATCTCACGAATCAAAATGGATTTAGTAAACTAATAAAAATTATTGCAGAATGCCTACAGTTGATAAAAAATGAATAATTGAAAGTGATTTTGACAAAATTACAAATGGGATAAGAATAAAATTCGTTCTTTATTCAAGATGCCTAATAATGCAAAATTTTTAAAAATATTACCTTCATATGAAAAAATTATTCACAAAATGTTTAATAAAAGTAGAAATTTTAGATGAATTGTAGATACTTTATATTTGATTAAATAGATAGTGTGAGGTGTTTTCAGAAAAAAATTGAATATTTCGGTTTATTTGTCAGAGAGATTTAAACTAATTTAAATAATTTATAAAAGATAAAATAAGTTTTTATTAGTAAAATCTTTAACTTAAATTTATAATTTTTTAAAAATAGATTGGCATAATTAGCTTTGTTTAAAATTTAAATATAAACCTCTTCAATTTTTATAAATATTTTAATATTGAATCTCTCTGATAAATTATTTGATTCAATGCTTGAAAGTTTGCTTAAATATTAAACAATATTGAATTAGAAATAAATGTTTGGAAAATGAGTTCTTTTAATGCAAATGTTATTCAAAATAATTTAGAAGATGTCTTAGCAACTTCTAACAGATATATTAGTCAAATTACCATTAACAGTTGAAGAACAAAATGTCGTTAACAAAGAGTGTTTTTTTAGAAAAAGTGACAAATATTTTATTGAAGCTTATCAGATTTCGTCTAGATAATATTGCATAGAGGACGGTCAGGCTAGTGTTACTTACCCTTAGTGTCAAGTAAGTGCAGTTGTACTTTTGAAAAAATGAATTATTTTGTATTAAATAATCAATAAAAATTTCTTTTTAACAACTTTGCATTTTTAATATTATATTTCTTCAATTAAATAATTGAAAATATAATATTTTCAATTTTTTGGTTACATTTTGACAAATGCACTTTGCTCTTAGTCTTAACTTTTCAATTTTTTGTTTAAATTGTCTTCATCTTCCTTTTTGTTTCCGCTTTTCTACTTGTTAATAATATTTATTTGTCATATTTTCTATTTACTTAATGTCTTTCCGTTTTCTTTCTTGTTGCTTTGCAGATAATTTTGATTAAATTTAAATATTATTAGATGAAAGTTTACAATAAATGTGTGAATAAATATAATAAATAAAATATTATTAAGAATTTATTATTAGTTTATTTTAATTTTCATCAAAATTTTCATCGAGATAATTGATTGTATTGATTATCAATAAATATTTTCATTTTTAGTTGTTTTAATATTGAGCACTTGAAAATTAAAAGAAATTATTTGTTTTACATAAGTTTAATTTAACCAGTCTATGGTATTATATATTTATATACTCATTATTCCTAATATTTCACTGGTTCTACTTACGATTTCCGTAACAATTATACGTAAATAAATAAATAAATATATTTATCTTCAGAAAAATCTAAATTATCAAGACAATTTGAGGTATTTTAAATTATTTTGGTTGAAAAAATACGTTTATATGCAATGATAATAAGTGATAATTTTGTTTTGATTAGCAATTGTTTAAAACAAAAAAATTATATATTTGATGAAATACTTGAAAGAGTTTAAAACGACTCCTTAAACCTTATAATCTCAACAAGGACCTCCTAGTTAAATCAAGAATCTTATTGTACCGACGTTACAGAGATGAGGATAGATATCAAAATTATGCTAGGAAACTTTAAGATAAGTAGGAATTTCAAAAACTATAATTTCAAAAATTTAATAGTTTTTTGAAACACATTTGATATCTTTTTAATAAATTTTAAAATTAAAAAAACATCTTTCTTACTTAAATAATATTTTAAATTAAAATTCACTTATAATAATTCTATTTTTTTTACATAATTTAGATGACAACTAAACCCTTGCTTATACAGATTCCTGGACGAAAAATAAGATTTATTGACAGTTATGGGAAAGGATTAGGAGAAATGAACTGAAAATTACAAAATGGTCATTTTAAAGGCAGATTTTATCAGAATTGTTTTAATTTTTACAAACAAATATTCCACATGTTTTATTTATTAAAAATCCTTTTGGAGGTAATTGCTTTCTAAATATATTATAACATTGTTTGTACATTGTTATTCCGGAATATTTTATTTTCATTTAAAAATATAAAGTTTTTAAATTTAATTTATACAGTTATAATTTGTAATATTAAAAAATGAAAATTGTATGTATAGAAAATGTTTAAAACCATAGAGACATTATTTATTCAAGATGAATTCATAATTTAAAAGAAAAAATGTCCAGAAATAATTGCTTTTCATTTAAAATAAAAATTTAATACGAAAAATAACATATGTGGTGTGTGTTTAAAATGATTACGAGAAAAATAATATGTATAAAATATTTTTAAAAATAAAGAAACATAGAACCACGTTTTAAAAATTATGACTCATTGAAAAAGTATTTTTATTACCTTAGTAATGACTCATACTTGACCTAGTTAATGACGTGATGTCCTTTGCTATGACTCATTGATGACTAAGCACAAACATGTCTTTGTAATTACGGCCTCACATATCATTGTTTCTTTTCACTCTTTCATATTTTTCGTTAATAATTTGTGTGTTAGGATCGTATTCGGATCTTGTTTAACAATTAAAATGTCATAGGTGCAATGCCACATAAATATAAATAATTACCGACCATCTCCGTACTCACTGTCAACTGAAAGTATTGATTAATGTTAGTGAGCACACAGAGGAATTAAATAGTAGTGTTTATGCAAATAATGATGTCTCTGTTTGTGTTTCTGCATTTCGAGTGGTACATGTGAAAAATGTAAATTTAAAAATTTTTAAATTAATGAGATACGTTTTATTAAATTTAAAATTTTAATAAAATGAATTTTAAAAATTAAATAATTTTTTGGAAAATGACTTAAGTATGATGAAATTTGTTCAAATAAGCAATTGAACATCTTTATCAGGGGTCGACAACCTTTTAGCTGTGTTGTGCCAAGCCACACTGCCAATTAATTCTGGGTTCCATCTTTTTTACAAATAAGTAATGGTATATGCCTGTTACATTAAATAATACAATTCTTTAAGAAAATAATTTGATCGCAAGATTATTTTTTTAATATAAACAACATAAAATTTAACCTCTTGTTGAAAGCCTCACAGTAACACATGTGTGATATACAGCTTTCTAATGCCACGTGTCAAAACAAGATATGCTTGTGATATTTTTTGTCGTGTGGAAAATTGGTGTTTAATAAAGCAAAAAATACCATTTCAATACCAATACAAATATATTTTTTATTTAATAGAGAATATATGTGAAACCGCCTTTAGCAGTATAAGAGTCGCTATTACCTGGACCATTTTAAAATGGTGTATAGAGTGTCATTGACAACTATACCGCGTGCGAAATCTGGCACGCGTGCCATAAGCTGCCGAACCCTATTTTAAAAATTTCCAGTATTTATATATTATAGTTTTGATGGAATTTCTGGATATTCCTAAAAATTTTACAAAAGGGAAATAGTCTTCCCCATTTTCCATGGCATTTATTATACTTTATCGATTTTCAAAATTCTATAAGAAAATTAATTTTTTATAACTAATAAATAAAATTTACAGTGTGTGCTTTTTTGTTCGAGCCTCAGGTGTTGTTGAGGACCCAGCAATTTCTGAAATTATATGGAAATATTAAATTAATTTTAATTTACAAATAAAACCTTACGAAGAAACGTCATCGTTTTCAAAAAAAATTATGATCAGATTCCTCAAAATTAAATTTAAAAAATTTTTCCGCCATTTTTAAAAAAATATCTCAAAAATGTCTATAAATTAATTTATTATAGAGGTTTTTTCAATTTTGGATGGCTACAGTAGTGGGATACTGGCCCTCTAGCTCAGAGGCCATCTAGCTCACATACCCCCCGGCCAATTTTTTTTCTAAGTTTAAAAGTACACATTTTTTTAGAACAAAGACAATGACTCATTCAAGGTCATTTAAACAAAGACCATGACTCATTCAAGGTCACCGGACGACTCATCAAATTTTTCAAGGTCATTTAAACAAAGACCATGGCTCATTCAAGGTCATTGGATGACTCATCAAGTTTTTCAAGGTCATTTAAACAAAGACCATGACTCATAAAAAAAATTCAAGGTCATTCAAAAGTAGGTCAAGGTCATATTATTTTTAAACATTTTTAAATTTTAATTTACTACTTATTTTTATAAGTAGTATATATTTTGTAAATTTATTTTATTATTACTATTATTATTAATATTATTATTATTAATATTATTATTATTAATATTATTATTATTATTATTATTATTATTATTATTATTATTATTTATTATTATTATTAACATTATTACTATATAATGAAAACCACGACATATACAACAAATTTATTATAAAGAGATAATTCTACTATAGTAGTATTGTCGAAGAGCTTTATTCAAAGCCCATTCCACATACTTCCGATATCTGGCAGCGCAGCAATGACATCCATCACCACAAGGGTATTCGGGTTCCATATCTTTGGACAAATTGTTTTGTTCGATATCCCATAGGAACTCATCGATTACAGTAAATATCCATATTGATGTATGATTGAATATCAAGTCTGGAATTATTGATGGTGGCTTATCCATGATTCCATGTATTTCTGGATAATAGAATTCCAGACGTTCTTTAATAACTTTAAAATAATCATCTAAAAAACAAGTAATAATAATAATAGTAATAATAAATTACCATAATGTTTAATTTCATTCATAGCTTGAACTGCGCTCGGTACAATCATTTTAATGATAAAAATTGAAATAACAATTACTTTTATACTAATTTAGACACACACACACATCTTTAGCTATAAACAATAAATATTAATTTATAATGTTTTGAAAATGATTAAAGAAATTTTAATAATATTATTAGTTTTTAATATGGCCAACTCAATTGTTGTAACCGTTCAAGGTAAAAATTCAACAAGATGTGTATGTCCTGATACCGCTGTATTGATGGATATTTTGTATATGATAGATAGGCCTAGATATTTGAAAACTCCAGTCAAAAGATTATCTGAAAGAATGAGTAATTTAGAATTCCGATGTGAACATACATATGAGACTTTAAAAAGAGCTAAAAACGAATTATATGATGATAATATATATTTAAATAAGACCATTGGTACTATCAAAAATGAATTAAGAAAATCAATATTAGAATTGAAAGAAAATCATAAACTTAATGAAAAAATGATGAATCAAGTTCAATATAGTATAAAATTTTATTCTAATAAAACAACTGATCAGTTCAATCGTATAATGAAATTACAACAACACCCAGTTAACAGTGGCGGCAACTGCTTGAAAGAAGTTAACAATGCCAACAAATCATCATTGCCATTTCCATTATATATTTTTACATATTTTCTTAGTATTACATGATTCTGATTGGTCGAATATAGTATAAATAAGCTTACACTTTCATATATTTTTATAAAATGCCAGAAACTAAATTTTTTATAACTTTGTTGAATGAGCTGGTCTCTAATAATAGAGAAGAAGATGAAATCATTAAAAACATGAAATTTATGGTAAACCGTACCGAGAAAATCGTTGAAGACATCCCATTCGATTATGAAAAAATTCTCAATTTGCCACCATTGGAGAGAAAGAAGGCATTCCAATCAATATTTAGTTACATGTTTGATGAAAATAATAAATGGATGCGAATAATAGTAGGATTAATGTACATGAAACACATGATATTAAAATCTGGATCCGACTATGAAAATTATTTCCAATGGTCTATAGAGGTATATTACTTTATATTGTTAATAATTTATTATTATTTAGGTGATAGAAACAAAAATTGATCCGTGGGTAGAATCAAACGGTGGATGGACAGCTATTATTCAAGTTGCCGCAGAAGCCAAACGCTCTGATATTTATATCGAGAATTGCAAATTTTTATTAAAACTATTCACTGGAGTATCTGTTTTATATTTATGTAACAAGGTTTATCATAGATTTTAATAAATATTTCTTTGTTATTTTTATTAATAAAAAACTATATTTTAAAGATTTATTGATTATTACATGTACATTCTTCATCACCACAAGATTCTATCATAATATTTTCTATAACATGATCAATACAATTCCTAAATTCGGTAGGCTCATCTTTTTCGGTAGCTTCTTCAACATTAATAATTTCTTCAGAATCATTAATAATTTCAGTATCTCCATCATTAACAATTTCATCACTCTGACATCCAGAATCACTCTGACATTCAGAATCGCAATCCGATTCTTTACTCAATGCTTCAACTAGAGTCAACATATCTCTAATTTTTACACCGGTTATTTCTTCAAGTTTATCAAACAAAAAGTTTATTAAATATTCTAAACCAAAATTAATTAATTATTTATATTTTATATTTTACCTTTTTCAGACATCATTTTAACACTATTTTAAAACTACTTATAATTTTGTTTATAGAATAACAAAGAAACATTAATACATTTATTAAACACTATACATTAAAATAACTGTGAAAGTCTAGCAGTAACAATTTTACAGATTGGAGAAAGCACATCGTTTTGATCTGCTTTATATCCTTGGATTGCTATTGTTATATACCAGTTTTCCTGTTCTTTGAATCCAATTTCTGTAAATGCATCATAATATCTGGTATATTGACTCGTGAAGAAAGCATTTTCATTGCATTTTAAATTGGAATTGATCTTTTTGAATGTATTATCAATATTCTTGATATCTAACATTGAGAGAGTACCAGCAAGAGATTGAAATTGCGTTTTATTGAGTTTTACTGGATTTGCCAATTGCATATTGATAGGCTCCTTTAAAAAATACATTTTATAATTGTGGAACATCTGAACTGGTTGAACACTTATTTTCTTGGTCATGTTTGATTTATGATCTTTATAATGTGGTGACGCACTTTTATACTCTTGACAGATACTGATTAACCAATCAGAATCATGCATGATCACAAAGACAATGCATGATAAGTGCATGATAAGTGCAAGACAAGTGCGTGACTGGAAAACTGTATGTAAATTAACCAATTGAGTTTACATATATGATTTTACACATACCATCTATATAAAATGTATTATTAATATCACGTGTTTTATTATCATTATTATTATTATTGTTATTATTATTTTAATTATCATGATTTTTATTATTATTATTATTATTATTATTATTATTATTATTATTATTATGATACTAATAAAATTACTATTTTTATTATTGTTACCACCATCAAAATAAAACTATTACTATCAAAAACATTTATTATTATTACCAAAATAAAACTAACAAAACAACAAAAATAAAATACAAAAACATTTATTACCAACAATAAAACTACCAAAACAATCAAAATAAAATACATTTATTGTCGTAAAAGTTTCATTTTTTGAAAATTTCGTATTGAATTTGTAAGATTCCATTCGACATAGCGCTGATATCGGAAATCACAACAGCTACACCCCAGAATGCAGGGGTATTCAGTTTCCATCTCCTTGACCATTCGGTTTATTTCATTATCCCAAAGGGTTTGCCTAATCAGATTGGAAATATCGATTCTTGTTTCATTATATATTAGCTGTTGATGCATTGACGGTTCTTGATTCTTCAAAATCTCCTTTATTTGAGGATAGTAATAAATAATGCGATCTATTATCATTGGGACATATTGGTCTAAATAAAATATAAAAAATGAAATAAAAAAAAGATAAATTTACCGTATTCAGCGATATTTTTCTTTGGCATAGCATACATAATATTTTCCATTTTAAAAATGAAATCAAATGAATAAGCAAGTTGTTTTAAACAATCATTGGCCAATCAGATATCGACCAATCCGGTGATTTCATTTTGTATGTCACTAACAATATTTTTGTACTCTAGATTTCGCACCCCTAATATGACTATTTTGCCACTAGCAAACACGTTAACACACATTGGGTTGTATTTTAAAAGCCTCAGTGCAGGAAATAATTCTGGTTCGAACATACAAAGACATTTTGTTGACATGTTGTATAGATTGATAGATTGTCCTATATCCATGGTAACTGTAATTGACTGTATTTTAATATCCTTTATTCTATATTGTAATTTATTGACATCTAAAGGTTTCTTACATCCCATGATTCTGCATTTGCCGGATTTGAAAAATATTATATAATTTATATTTGATAACATAATTAAACAATAAAGAAATACTAAGCTATATATATAATTTTTAGGAAGAGTTCATTAAATCATATAATATAAACAAAAACCTATAATTATACAAATTAATAATGGAATTAAGAAATGATGCGGTATATCAAATCGTCGGCCCAAGTGGTAGTGGTAAAACTATGTTTGTGTGTAAATTACTGAAATCTAATTTATTTCAAACAAAATTCAACAAGATTTATTGGCATGGGGTGCAGATGAAGAACATGGATTAACTCAGGATAATTTCTGTAAATTGAAAAACATGAAAATAGTAAAGGGTTTCGATAAAAACTGGTCAAGTCGATTAAGGAAAGGTGATGTCATCATTATTGATGATTTGTATCAGGAAGCTAATAAAGAAAAGGATTTTAATAATTTATTCACAAAAATCAGTAGACATGTTGGTGTTACTGTGATCTTTATTACTCAAAATCTATTTCATCAGGGTGGCGCCCATCGAACAAGGAATTTAAATGTTCAATATTTAGTTATTTTCAAGAATCCTAGAGATGCAACAGTTATTGATTTTCTTGCTCGACAAGCATACCCTAATAATCGTAATTTTCTCATCAGTGCATTTCAAGATGCTACAAAATCACCACATGGATATATATTTCTTGATTTCACACAACAATGCAATGATGATTTACGGGTAAAAACCGATATTTTCAATAAAGAAGGTGCCATGGTATATAAACAAAGTTGAAAACTTTAACATGTAAAAATGTTTATGAAATCCAGGCTTAAAAATATCCGAAAACTTAGACAAAGTATTAAAAAGACAATAAATAAAGTTCCACCAAAAACCAGTTATACACCATCTAAAAAGCTAATAACAGAGAATTACCCTGCAATGAATCTTATTTCGAAAAACATTATTAAAAAGAGTAAGAAAACAGATAAAATTGTAAAAAATCATAGGAGTTTCCCATATTTTAATGCATTGTTAAAGGCTTCGAGTATGAAAAGAATGTCTATTTTACAATCATTTCCAACTTTTGTTGTCGATGATTTACTCAAAATTCTATTAAAAGTAGTCAGAGGTAAAATTAAAATCAGTAATTTTAAAAAACTAGTACTGAATAAACATCGTAAGCCTTTGTTATCACTAGTAAATAATAAAAATCGTAAGCAAATGAGAAAAATCATATATAAACAACAAGGTGGTTTTATTGGAGCAATGTTACCATTAGCATTATCATTATTATCACAATAAACGATGGGGCAATCATTACCTAATGTTAAATTAAAATTTAAATCATCTTGTTGTAATGGAGAAGATTTGGACGAACCCAGAAGACGAGGCAGGTTTCGGTGGAGTGGCAAAGTTAAAGAAAAGAGTCCCAAAGTCGAAAAAGGAAACGCAAAAGTGGTTGTCAGATCAGCTTGCGTACAGTTTAAACAAACCAATGCGGAAAAGATTTCCAACAAGAGCTTATAAAACATTCGGTATTAATGATTTATGGCAAATGGATTTAATGGAGATGATACCGTATTCGAAGATTAACAAGGGTTATAAATATATTTTAATGTGTATTGATGTTTTCAGTCGTTTTGCTCGCGGTGTACCAACAAAGACAAAATCTGCAGAGGAAATATCTAAAGCAATTAACTCAATGTTTAAAAATGAGCATCCAGACAATTTGCAAACCGATTTAGGTATTATTATTATTATTATTATTATTATTATTATTATTATAATTATTATTATTATTATTATCATTATTAATATTATTATTATTATTAATATTATTATTATTATTATTATTATTATTATTATTATTATTATTATAGGCAAGGAGTTTTACAATAGTAAAGTTAAGCAAATCCTGGATCGTCTCAAAATAAATCATTATTCTGTACATTCTCAATACAAAGCCGCACATGTTGAAAGATTTAACCGGACATTGAGGGATAGATTGAAGAAATATTTCGTGCATCAAGGTAATAAAATATGGATAAATGTATTACCGAAAATACTTGTTAGTTATAATAATTCATCACATCGAGGTCTGAATGGTTTGAGACCCGTAGATATCAGCTCGAAAACATTAGCTAAATCAGTACGATCTAAAACAGTTGCTATTACAAAACCAAAATATAAAGTTGGTGATTACGTTAGAATTAGTAAAATATCTGCTTCACCTTTCATCAAAAATTTCGATAGTAATTGGAGTGATGAAGTATTTCAAATTACTAAAATTAATACTAAACAGAGTCCTGTAATGTATGTTATTAAAGATAGTGATAACAATTTAATACAAGGGAAATTCTATGAACAGGAATTACAAGTTATTTCCAAACCTACAGTGTTCAGAATTCAGAAAATATTGAAAACTAAAATGGTGGGTAAGGATAAACAATACTATGTCAAATGGCATGGATATCAAAAACCCTCATGGATATCATCAAAAGACCTAGTAAAATGAGTTTCTATACAATTTTACCGAGTAATAGTTGCCCACTAATCCATCCGGAAAATCAAGCAAGTAAATTTATGGTTGATCTTCAAAATCCCATTTATTTACATGGAAATTGGGAAGTTGCTTAGCAAGACTTTACATTTGTGTACAATACATTCCCATTTTATAGTCATTGTAAAATCGGATTCAAGAAACGTGTACCCAAAACCTGTAGTGGTATTTTCTCAATCAATAATTTTGAACGATATTGTCATATTCCGAATCAGATTTTAGATGAAAATTGTGGCATGTTTTTCAAAGATGGATTGAATGTTAGTTGTGATTTTAGCCCATTTACAATAAAGTTTGAAAGTATTGAGGATGCCAAGCGAATGGGTTGTGATAAGCTTAGCATTGTTGTTCCTGGTACTGAATACCTAATACGTTTCAAAACATTTGATGAAAAAAGTGTAACAATCGAAAACATCAAAATATCACTATCATATATTAATGAAGTTGAAGAGACATTTACATTTACTAATGATTTATATATTGAAACACTTTCAATTGTTTACATATATTTAAAACTATTGAATTTCTTAAAGATGGAATATAGGTAAATTCAATCTGAATAATAACATTTGTGAAGTTACATTTGATAAAAAATTGGCTAATACATTGGGATTAGATAAGCAAACATATAGGGCAAATGCGTTTGGTGTACGCAAACCAAAAATAATAAAACTTCATAGGCAAATGTTCATATATACTAACATCATCGATCCTATAATTGTTGGTGATTCTTTGGTTCCTCTTTTGAAATCTGTTTGGGTTGATAAACATGACCAGGATGAAGTTGTCAATATAAATATCGATAGCCCCATGTACTTACCGGTATCAACATCATGTATAAACAATATAGAAATAAATATTCGTGATGATAGCGGTAAATTTATTGAATTTAGTAAAGATACAAAAACTCATTTGACATTACATTTTCGTAAATTAGATGACCAATAACGATATTATTAGTATGTATAGTGGTAGCCAAAGTGGTGGCGAATTACCATATTTTATTGGTAAACAGTATGGATCATGATGGTTGAGAACAATTGGTAGATTTGCACTTCCTATTCTTAAACGCATTGGTCGTTTTGGTATGAAAACTGCTAAAGATGTGATAATGAATGAGCAGAAAATATTACCATCGCTGAAATCAAATGCATTATCCGAGTTAGGGAAAGTTCTACCTAGTCTTGCAGGTATGTTTCAAAAACCCGAAGCGCCAACACCGGCTCAAAAACGTAAAAGACATCATAAACATATAAACAAACGAATGAAAGGACATGGAACTATATTTCAAAAATGATTTGTGGTAAATCTGAATTGTGTTTATTTGATAGACCATCTCTCCAAGCAGTAATTGAAATGGGGGCCTTTGAAGATGTATTCCCGATGAATTCTATTATGGATAGTAGAACCGATATTGAATTTTATATTAATGGTTCCCAAACTGAATATCTAGATTTGAATGATACATTGTTAACTGTACAGATCAAAGTTGTAGATAAAGATAGAAAACCGTTGGGTGAACCTAGTGATGTAATACCAAATAATTTCTTGTTTCATACGCTTTTTAAAGATGCAGTTCTCGGATTTAATAATATCAAGATTGAGGGTGGTAACAGTACATATATTCATAAAGCTCTAATTGAAACTATTATAAATTACAATAGCGATACTAAAAATACATGTTTAACTCCTATGGGTTATGGTAGTGATGACGATAGGAAAAAGTGGATTAAAGGCTCGAAATTATTTACCATGTGCTCATCATTACAACTCGATTTTATGGATCAACCGAAATATTTACTCCCAGGTGTTAATGTACACATTAGATTGAAAAGATCTGATTCGGCATTATCACTTACAAGTGCTACCACAGCACCAATTCTTCAATTAGTTGATGCAAAATTATTGGTGAGAAGAGTTCGGGTTGAGCCCTCTGTATTAACCGGTCATCAATTGGGGCTTAATTCTAAGCATGCAATATATCCATTGAAAACAAAGGAAATTGTTCAATTTGCAATTGCTAAAGGTTCAGCTTCTTTCTATAAGGAACAAATATTTGGAGATAGAAAATGCCCCACTTTATATTGGTAACATTTCAAAGAGAATCTCAATATAATGGATCCTACTTAGCATCGAGCTCAATTTTCAAAAATTTTGGAGTAACATCGCTAACTTTATCGAAAAATAGTGATAACAGAGAAACATATACTCAAGATTTCGATAATGATAAAAACCTTAATTGTGGTATAATTCTTGAAGATTTTAAAAGCAAATATCCATTCTTCACATTTGTTTTGGCAACCGATTTTGATTTAAATCAGAGTCAATTACCTCAAAATGGAAATTTACGATTAGATATAAAGGTTGCTAAAGCTACAACTGAACCGGTACATGTTGTAATATATGGCGTATTTGAAAATGAGGTTCAAATAACTGCAAACAGAACAATACTAGTTTGAACAGAGTTCAAACATTGTTGGTTTGAACTACCATTAGTGGTTTGAAAATGTTGGTATAAATGTATAGATAATTTATGATAATTTGTCTTGGAGTAAGATTTTAAATGTATTATTAATATTTTTGATGTAGTTCTGTTCAGGTCTATCGAATTGGAAAACAAATACTAGGACATGAATTTTTAGGGGTTTTTCCTCTTGATAAAATTCCATATTTACGTAATAATCAAGCCATAATCGTCAATACTCAATCATCTCATCTCGGTGGAGAACATTGGTTAGCAATATATATGAAACCTAGCAAGATATTTGTATTTGATCCTATGGGTTTCTATTATCCGGCTTTAATGGTTTCGAAACTGCAAACAATGGGTAAACCTATTGTCTATAATAAAACTATGTATCAAAAACCATGGACCTTAACATGTGGTCAACATTGTTTAGCTTGGTTATTATCCAAGAGATTTGATGATTAATAATTGTATTAATGTTTATTGTTATGTTTTATTGTTATGTTTTAACTATTAATATTTTTATTTATTATTATTATTTTTATTATTATTATTATTATTTTTATAAATATTATTATTATTATAATTATTATTATTATTTTTATTATTATTATTATTATTTTTATTATTATTATTATTATTATTATTATTATTATTATAATTATTATTATTATTATTATTTTTATTATTATTATTATAAATATTATTCTTATGTGTTTAATTAAAGATAAGCTAATGCATTATCACAAAGACTATGCATGATAAGTGCGTGATCACAAAGACAGTGCATGATAAGTGCGTGATCATCACATGATAAGTGCATGCATACACACTGAAGACTGAATAAAGAAAACACATGCAAACAAAAGTATGTATGTGATTTACAAAGAAAACACATACAAACAAAAGTATGTATGCGATTTTACAAAGAACGCATGGAGTCACAGTGTAGACTGCATGTATTTTACAAAGAAAACATGTCTAAAAATCTCTCACCTATATGTGTGTATTGCTTAAATGTGATTGGCTAAATCTTGAAAATATTATTCTCTTTATAAAAATTGACAATTTCCAAAGTTGTCACAATTAATTCAAAAATTTATCAATTTTCAAATATTCACTCGCGCGATTTCAAAAATCTATTCAAAATGAAGAATTCAAGAATTTTACTACAATTGTTGGCCGATGAAAATGGTAAATTATTTTTTAAATTTATTTTCTTTTATTATTATATTTTCTAGATTGGTTTAATATAACCGAAATCCAAAATGAAATTGACGGTGTTAACGATTTTGAAAATGGTAATTTTAAATTTTATTATTATTTATTTTAATATAATTTTAGAGAATGTTCAAGAAGTTATTGTAATCGACGATACAATTATTATTAGCGATAGCGAAGATGATATTATGATTATCGAAGATGGTAAATTTTAATGTATATTTTATTTTTTAAAAACCATTTTAGTAGATTTGGACGATACATTTATTGATGATGCCCCCGTTTCTGGGAAAGATGAAACATTTATTGCTGATGCCCCCGTTTCTGGGGAAGATGAAACATTTATTGCTAATGCCCCCGTTTCTGGGGAAGATGAAACATTTATTGCTGAAGCCCCAATTTCTATTGATGCCCACATTTCTATGGATGCCCCCGTTTCTGGGGAAGATGATGTGATTTCATATAAAAAATGTAAGATTTTTATTATTTTTTAAATATTTTTTATGAGATTAATTTATTCTTAATTTATAAGAATATAAATATTTTTAATGAATAAGTTAATAATATGTAAAGTATTATAATATAATACTTTAAATATTATTAATTTATAATAGAAATATCTGATTTGAAATAGAAATATGATTTGAAATATATGATTTATAATACGAATAGAAATTTTTTTATAAATTATTTACGAGAACATGTGAAACATGTGATTTATTTTATAATAGAAATATGATTTGAAATATTTGATTTGTAATAAGAATATCTGATTTGAAATAGAAATATGATTTGAAATATTTGATTTATAATATGAATAGAAATATTAATTTTTATAATAGAAATATATGATTTATAATACGAATTGAAATATTAAAATATTTACATAGTTAATAATTATCATCATTTATATATTATTATTTGATTCATATATGATTTAAATAATAATAAACATTTGATAATAATTACATATTTATCAGGTCGATTGTATAAAAACTATTGCCAATCTGCAATTGGTCATAACTCGAAATGCCATATGACTATGGAAAGTTACTATGGTCATAGATTCTACAGCATCGACTTTTTTATTGGCCCTAAATGCGATACCGCCCAAGACATTGAATATCTAGAGTTTTATAAGAAACACTCTAGCCATTTAAATCAATTTAAAATTAATAAAAAAGGCATTATTTCAAATGATTAATGCCAAAAATGTTATTAATAATAATAATAATAATAACAAAAATAATACAAAGATTACTAAAAACATAAACAATAATACAACTGTTACTAAAAATAATAAAAAATCAAAAAGACCTGCTGATAAAATCGTGCCGTGTATCCCTGCTAAAATTAAAAAATAGAAATCATCATTAGTGATGACGAAACTGAAAATAATCAAATAGGGGGTTCGGTAAATAATGAAATAAACGATGAACCTGATATAGAGGTTGACTTAAAGGGTTCCCGTAAAAATATTCGATTTGATTTAGAAAATCAAAATCTTGTTCAAATCGCCCTAACGGATAAACTTGTAAATAAATTACAAAATGAAATAAAGAAAATGGGATCTGTAAAAGTCCAGTTTACAGCTCTCATTCAATTTGAAAAAGATGGGGGAAATAAAAGATAATTTCTTTTCAACTAGCTCTTGTGTCTTTTCCGATAGTTTTCTTGCTGATGGTGTGAGTCGGTTAAATGAGAAAATCGAAAAATTCACATATTTAGGAAGTGGGTGGCGCGTAGTTAAGATTCGCGAAATCGATTTTATTTTAACCGCGTATTATCCTGTAAGTCGATTAGCTGGACATAGTTTTATCCCTACACTGGAATCTCTAGTAGGTAAAAAGGCTATTGTAAATGTTAAAAACACAGATCATTCGTGTTTTACATATAGTGTTTAATCAATTTTAAAGCGTGATATAGTTTTAAAGAATAGGGAGCGTGTTTCTTCTTACACTACTTTTATGAATGAATTGAATTACGATCCAATTACTGATTGTCCAATGAGACTCTGTAGCATCCCCAAATTTGAGAGAAACAATAGCGATTTAAATTTGGCAATCAATGTCTTTGAATATAACAACACCCCTTCTAAACAATTGAATGACATTGATTATGTACCTCATCATCCTCACCTTGTCTTAATTCATCGAACAATGGTTATCGGTGGTAACCCGATTGAATGAATTTCCATCTTGGAAATTAAATATCATTCCTACAACAACTGAGAAATTCATATCTTTGATTGTAAATATTAAGAAATTGGGTGTTAGATTTATAGATAGTATGCAATTTGTAAATTGCTCTTTAGCCAAGGCTGTGAAAACTCTTACTGATCTACCTCTAACTTGTTCTGCTTTTGATGGTCTTATAGTTAAGGCAAAGGGTATCTTTCCTCATGATTTTGCAGTATCACTAGAGGTTCTTGAATCGACTTATGAACTACCTCCAAAATGGGATTCTGTATCTGATGATGAATATGCTACCGCCCAACTAATTTGGACACAGCAAAATTGCACTACAATGTTAGACTATATGTTAACTTACCTAAAATTAGACGTATTCCTCCTTGCAGACTATTTTCAGCAATTTTGCTCAAAGGCTATTGCTTACAATGGTTTAGAACCTCTGAATTTTTATGGAATTCCTGGAATGTCATGGGCGTCCGCTCTCATGACATTAAAGGAGCCCATAGAACTTCTGCAGGACATGGAAATGTTTAATTTCTATGAGGGTGGAATACGGGGTGGGTTAACATTTGTTAAGAAACATCATGTTGCAAGTTCTGAAGATACAGAACTCTTGTATATAGACATTAATAATTTAAATGGTTGGGCACTTAGCCAAAACCTTCCGTATGGTGATTTTGTTTGGGTGCATGATAATCTGAATGATGTGCTGAGTGAATGTGTGAATGCGAATATTGAATTCCTTCCGTATGGTTATACAATGGAAGTTGACATCAATATCCCTTAGCGTGTGCATCAGTATTTGAATGACTTTTCACTTGCTCCGGAAAAAATGTGCCCGCCCAATTCAAAAGTTGAGAAGTTATTGCTCACGCATTACAGTAAGAAGAACCATGTTCTTCACTGGAGACTTCTCAAGCTGTATATAGAATTGGGTGCAGAAGTTGAGTGTATTCATAGGACAATTAAATTTAAACAAGCACCTATTTTTAAAGAATATATACAAAGAAATACAGATTTACGCTCAAACTCAAAGTGCGAGCTTCATAGAGATTTGTATAAATTATTTAATAACAGTTAATATGGTAAATCCGTTGAGAATTTGAAAAAACGGATGAATTTGAGGCTATGCAATTCAACTGAAAAGATGATTGTATATGCTTCAAAACCGACTTTCAAAAAGTCCATTAAAATAGTGGATGATTTGATTGCTGCTCATCTGAACAAAGATTATATATGTTTAGACAGGCCTAGCTACATTGGCCAATCAGTACTAGGCCTGTCTAAGCTGCGGATGTACCAATTACAATATAATTAATTGGCAAAATATAGATCAGAATTTAACTGTGATATTAATATCGTTTTTTCTTGAGGTTAAGCACTGTAAGCTTGACATTCTTTTGCCGGCAATGATAAGAGACAGCCTTTTAGATACATCGAATTACGACCCGGAACATCCCTTATACTCGAGGAAATTAGATTCCGTGATCGGAAAATTTAAAGATGAAAGTAAAAGTCTCGGGTATAAGGAGTGAGTTTTCTTAAGACCCAAGTGCTATAGTTTATTAGGCAAATCTGATACAATGAGGGCTAAGGGGGTGAAGTTGTTGGGGACTGACATCAAACATCAGTCTTATTTGGATTGCTACAATAAAAACGTAGTTTTCACAGTACCTCAAAGTAGGATAGGGACGCGGAACCATCAACTGTACACATTTGAAAACAGTAAAATCGCTTTGAGTAATAACGATGATAAGCGATTATGGGTGGGGAAAAATACCAGTATCGCATTTGGGCATTATTTTGGGGTTGATGCAATAGATAGTGACCAAGTTAATTTCTTGGATGAGCCGCTTTTCGGTGGTTCGAGCCCCAGTTTTGATGACTCTACCGAAATCAGCGATAATAGACAGCTTTTCGATGGTTTTAACGAAGATAACATTGATATTGATGACGTGTTGTTATCAGAATAATAAATGTTTTTAAAAACTGTTTTTGTTAATTTGGAAACTTATTTATTTAGAAAACTTGTAATAGTTTTCATTTTTATTATGAAATTTAGCTATAATTTTTTAAAATTTTAATTTTTTATAATTTACATTTTTATAATATTATTATTATTTCATGGAAAAGCCGCAGCGTGACGAAACGCGAAATATTACTTTATAGATGTTTTAAATGTAAAAACACTATATATATATATATATATATTTTAATGTATTTATAATTAATTCTTTGTTTTTATGTAGTTGTTTTTGTTTTATGTAGTTGTTTTTGTTTTTATGTAGTTGTTTTTATATATTTGTTTATTATATATATATTAATATTATTATTATTATTATTAATAAAATTAATAATAATATTAATAATAAAAGTTTTTATAAGTATTTATAAGTATTAATATTAATAAAAGTTTTTAAAAGTAATAATAATAATAATAAAATTTTTATAAGTAATAAGTATATTAATAATAATATTAATAAAAGTTTTCAAAAGTATTAATAATAATAATAATAATTAAAGTTTTTATAAGTAATAACATATTAATAATAATATTAATAATAATAATAATGACCTTGAAAAAATATGATGAGTCATCCAATGACCTTGAACGAGTCATAGTCTTTGTTTAAATGACCTTGAATGAGTCATTGTCTTTGTTCTAAAAAAATTTGTACTTTTAAACTTAGAAAAAAAACTTTGCCGGGTGGGGGGTATGTGAGCTAGATGGCCTCTGAGCTAGAGGGCCGGTATCCCACTACTGGCTACACGTTGAAAGTTACATGCTTTTTTATTATGGGTTGTGTTAATTTTTCATTTTTTTATTTCTCTATCACTTTTTGATTTTCTATAGTGTATTGTTAGCCTCAGTGACTATTTTACAAACAACCTCAAGGTGAGTTGGTGTGTTTATGTTATAAATTTATTGATTTTTGTTTTATATTATAGGTGATTTGTCTCAACGTGGCTTGGTGTAGTTTATATTTTATTGGAATTTTTTAATATTTACATAAGTTTAACTTTTATATTTATGTTAAAAATGTATATATAAATTATTCTGATTAATTATAATAATTATATACATGAAAAATAATATTAACATCAATTTATTTACTAGTAGCAAAAACAACCGAGAATACCATGGCGAATCAGAAAGTGTATCCTTGCGGTAAAACACCGGGAATTGATACGCACTTCAAATGTAATTACCGATACTGTAAAACAATGAATTATAAATTGAAAAATGCATTAATTTTGTCTGTACTACTTTTAGCAAATTTCCGATTTTTCATTGTATTTAAAAGGTGTAAATTTACAAGTATTCTTTTGTTAATGTAAAGATTGAAATTACAATATTTACTAAAACTAAATAAAAAACTTCTGATGATTTAATTAATTTATTAAGTGTATACTTTAAGTGAGTTATATTGGGTCATATATAAAAGAAATAGTAATTTATTATAGTAATAGTTTATTATAATTTACATCTGCATTGCTTGACTAGATGCACTGAAACCAAACATAATCCCATTTAAAAAATAATAATTTTATTCAAAGGTTTTGTTTATATGAAGTGATGTTTTTTGTGCTAAAATGAAATAGTTTCTGTAACTTTCGCTCGCCGAACTTTTTTTAAATGCCCAGTTTTGTGAATATGATTTGATGATCATACAAATTTCAATAAAAATTCCATAATTCTTTTAGAAACCTTTTTTAAATGAAAAAAATAAAAAAACATTTGCTAAAAAATTATCAAAAAAAGATTGGCCTTCTTGACTTTAATCTTTCACTTTCTGTACTAGTTTGAATCTCACAACCAGATTTTTTTCTCTTGATATTGCTGAGATCTCTAAATTTTCTTTTGTTCTTGGTTTGATAAATGTTTTTAAGTGACTTTTTATAATTATGGGTATTCTTGATATATTTTAGACACGTTATTTATGAATACGGTAACCTTACCACATAAATGTAATTTAGCAACTTCCTGAATATTTGGAGAGATTTATAGATCTCTGATGTCTCGTACCTAACCTTTCCTCTTGGAGTTATTTTCTCGTTTTTTCATTCCATTTCTGTAGTTTACTTCCAATTTTTCTCTCTCAATTTGCGTCTATTTTTATAGCTTGTTGTTCAGTACCACTTATAGATAATTTTCTAATGCTTTCGTTTTTTCAATTTCTATCTCCAAGCAATCTCCCGCTAATTTATATGTGATTACAACTAATTTCTATGAAACTGCCGCCAAGATAACAAATTAAAGTGCTTTTTTTATTTTTCTTTCTCCAACTTATCTTGATTCGCTAGTTATATAGGATAATTATTATGATATGAAATTCTCGTATTTCATTATTTAATTTTATTGATTTTGTTATTTTCCTTTCATTTTCAGTTTTTTCCCTACTTCTGTTTCTCAGAATCTTGAAGTGACATCATTCATTTAATACCTTTTAACTAGAACATTTTAATCATTTGATAATTATGTGGTATTACTTTTTACGTATGGAAAACATAATTAAAATGATCTCTCAAATCCAAGAAATTGAAATTTAGCGCACTCGTTTGAAAATTAAATTTATTAATGTATTTTGTTTTATTCCTTATAAAATTCTATATTACTTTTTTAATCTAAATAATATGAGATTTTATGCAATTGATTTGGAAATTATATTTTTATTGAAAGTTAAAAGGAAATTGTTCAATTTATTAAAAATGAATTGAACTCAAAAAAAATCTGAGTAATATAAACAAAATTTACATAGTTACTTCCTAGTAAATGAATTGAATTTTTAATTAAAATTTTTTATTTAAGATTTTTTTAAAAATAATGTAAACTTATAAAAACTAAAACAAAGAATAGATAGTTGTCAAATCTATTTCGAAACAATATAAAAAATGCAAATTAAATTGCAAAGATTTTTTAATCTTTTGTTATAATTATAATAAGATTAATTTATTGTAAATAAATTTAGATAAACTAATTAAGGAAATACATTTTATTTCAAATATTTAATATTTCATTAAATTATTTTTTATTTCACTTAAGTGAAGTTATAACACCATTTGCAAATTCAATCTATTATAAGCAGAATAATTTAATAAAATAGATTTTAGAATAGATTTAATAGCCAGCAAATTGACAAAAATAAATCAAAAGAATTATTTAAATATTCTGATTGACTTTGTCGAATATTCTTATTTAATTATTTTCTCACTACTTTTAATTATCCACTTACATTTATTTTACCCAATTTAATGTTTAATTTCGACTATTTTCCCCACTAATTTGTACTTTATCCGAACCCTCCTAATTATTAACCATTTTCACTCATAAATATCTCCCCTTAAAATTTGAGCCAAAATTTCTATAAAACCCCAATGATATGATAATTATTTACTAATTTGGATTAAATCTGATTTATAGATTTGGACTAGTTTAATGGGTTTTTAACCCTCTAACTACCACACAAAAAGTTCCATTAAATACCAACAGGGTCGCTAGTTACCCTGCAAAAATTACTTCAAGTTACACATTTATTTTTAATAGAAAATGATATATTGATAATTGTAGCGATGAAGAAGGAAATGTGACTGAATGTAACTCAGATAGTGAAAACAGTCAGGATGAAGGAGGAGGGGATGTAAGTGACAACACTATAAGTCAGCAGCTTTTAACTTCGCCGGATGGAAAGGTCTGGTCTCTCAATCCACTTGAACAAAACCCACGAGGTCGTCCGCAATATTCTAAGAGAAGCTTCTGGTCCATCGCGTCAAGCTGCTCACAGTGCTATTACTCCTTATGGTTCTCTGAATTATTTCATAACAAGTGAAATCATGAATCTCATCGTTAAACATACAAATGAGGAAGGAATTCAAGAATTACAAGAGCGATGGACTCCAACGACATTGGAAGAAATTCAAACTTATTTGGGTATACTAATCCTCGCTGGCGTGCATCGGGATCGGAGTGAACCCATATGTCATTTATGTAACGAAGAGCAAGGTCGGCCTATTTTTTCTAAAGCGATGCCCAAGAATTGGTTCCAACAGTAAAACAAAATCATTCTATTTGATTCCAAAGAAAGCAGAGTTGAGCGTCGTGCAAGAGACAAAATGGCTTCAATAAGAGAAGTTCACGACAAATTCGCTGCTAGATGTTAGACAGGATATCATCCAGGAGCTCAAATTTGTGTGGATGAGGATCTGGTCAAGTTTAGAAAACGAAGCCCATTCAAAGTGTACATCCCTTCAAAGCCAGGAAAATATGGTATAAAAGTCTGGGTTTGTTGTGATTTCTAAACGTCGTATGTCTGCAACCTACAGGGCAACAAGGGCGAACATCTGAGGTAAATCTAAGTCAAAGAGTAGTCCTTGAAATGACATCATCATTTGTGGGTTCTCGTAGTGGTTTACTGGAGACAATTTTGTCTCTAGTGATTTATTGCTTTCTATGCTTTTCTACCGTCAACTTACATACTGCGGGGATGTTAGAAGAAATCGACGATTCCTACAACTGTTATTCTCAACAATAAGCAAAGAGAGGTGTGTTCGAGTTTGTTCGTCTTTCATGAACGAACTACTGTAGTTTCATATGTACCTAAGAAAGGAAAGAATGTCATTTTGATGTCCACCAAACATCGCAATAAGGAAATTCACTTGGAGCGAGATGATAAAAAGCCTGAAATAATCCTGCATTACAACCACACAAAAGGAGCCGTTGATAATTTGGATAAGCATGTTCGGACGTTTTCAAGAAAGTGTCGCAGATGGTGCTTAGTATTTTTTCAAAATATTCTCGATATTGCGGCGTACAACGCTGCAGTAATATATTTCACTGTCAATCCAGCTATTCATCGAGACAACACAAATTAAATCACCAGCTATCATAATTCACATGAAGGTCCCTAAATTTTATTCTCTTCCATTGTCGGTCAACACCAATGCTTCTTCAAAAGTGTGTCGCAAAAGGAAACGCTTTAACTACTGTCCGTATTTGAAGAACAGAAAGACAACAGAAACAAGTAGCAACTGCTCCCAATCAATTTGTAAAGATTATTTAAAATGTTTTTGCAAACTCTCGTGCTTGTAACTTTACATTCAGTAGACTTACCTTTGTTTTTTGTATATATGTGTACAGGGTTACCAGCGACCTTGTTGGTATTTAATGTCCTTTTTTTCAAAGTCGCTCATATTACCTTTATCATGTGTGACATCGACTTTGGATTTTAGTATTAGTAAATAGGACTCTTGAAAAAAATCAATTACTTTTGCTACAGGGTCTCTAGCGACCCTGTTAGCGTTAATTTTATGTTTTATTTAAAAAATAAAATTTATTTTAGCAAAGATATTTAACAATGTATATACTAGTATATGTATATCAAATTATGCTACTTTTAGAGGTTTATTATGTGATGAACAATGTCAGTTAAACTTGCATTTTACAGTAAATAAAGCTTATTAGTGACAGTTCCTAGATATTCAAAACGACAGTGTTTAGCGATACTCCAAAAAGGATGATATAATTAAAATTTATTGCTAATTAATATTGCTTTTTAATTATAAATTAGTTCATGATAACTAAATATTTTACTTGATTATTTGGAGTGCAATCAATTATTTACTTTTATCTAAGATGTTATTGCCAGGTCCAGAAAAAGTTTTTGTAGGCCGTTTCACAAATAAATTGCTGCCTTACCAAAAACATACCATATCTTAGTAATATGAAATAATATGAATGTAATTTTAATCATAACTCTAATTGTTGATAAAGAATCGATAATATCCTGAAAGTCAAGGCTTTGAAGTCAAAGCTTTGTTAAACTGCTTCGTCTTTCCTGGCTCAAAGTTAATCTAACATCATTTTTAATGTTTGAAATGGCCGAAGGATCGTTCACCGCTGCAGTTTGAACAAGGCAAAGTAAGATAAATGCGCAGAGCAACATCCACATTTGAAAACCAGGATTCAATTCATTCATCAATTTCAGCACTTGCATCGGTGTTTGCTTTCTCGGCAATGATCAGATTTCTTTTAGAAATGTTCGTCACTGAATCCACTCATCACAGAGGCCACCATAAACATCATCAGAGTAGAATTCCACAAACAATCTTTGTTCGAAGTACTAACAACAACCTTTACAAATTTATTCAAAGATGAATAAAATTTCTTAATTAATACCACTTAATTAATTACCAATTACTTTATTCAAATTTTATTCACCAGATAACCATTTAATCAACGCTCGGTGATAACACACATTTCCACAAAAATCAATATTTTTACACCAATCACTCGAATTTGTCGTTCAATACATGTTTGTAAAATTTAATACCTGAAAGTAACAATTTAGTACCTATTTTGTATTTGTTCTGAATCATGGTTATACCTACATTTGTCTGAATTTCATTATTTTAAATGTTTATTGAATGTTGGGAGGATAATTATTTGATCTTTGTTGCTAATCTATTATTGTAGTAATTGCTAAAGGTGTAAGAATTATTTTATCTGTCAAATTTATTCAAAAATTTAGCATTTTCATGTAATTAATTAATTTAATTATAACTAAACAATATTCTAAATAACCTACTAAAAATGTAAACATGAAGAGAAAATGCTACAAATGTGCAACTATCAAAACCTTTATCAATAAATTTATTTAATTTGTAAAATGTAATAACTATTGACTACATTTTAAATTAAATATTTAATGATAATTAGTACTGTAAGAGGATTAAAATAAAGAGTTTTTTCATGAAAGGCAGACAATATTTACTATTATTGCGATAAATAATATGCAATAATGTAATCCAAGGACCCAGACAATTAAAATAATCAATCAAACATACAGGAAGTCATACACGTTAATTATAAGAGTTTGCAAATATGGGACAGTGAAATCAATTATCCAAATACAATTACATCACAAGTACGATAATTATATTTTAAAAAATTCATGTATATAGTATAAATTTCTCTAAAAGTGTTGACACTGATCTTGTAGCAAAAATCAAAAGTTTTTATAATAAATAATATTTAACAATTATTCAAAGGTAGCTGCTATTACACTCAAAAAAATACGAAAAACACGTAAAAAGAATGGGAAATTTCAAATTTTCTAAAACAAATGATAGAAATTTACAAACGTAATACAATGAAATACATGAAATGAAAAATATAACATAAAAGCACCAACTTTATTTAGAAAAATGTGATGTGGATTTAACTTTCTTTAAATTCACAATTAACAGATAGTTAATAACAAACTAAGCGATTTACTCGGTCGGCTGTTAGGATGCATTGTCTGAATCGCATTTTTGTTTTATTTACTTCCCAGAATCTCTGTACAGCTCTGGTCTTTAAATATCTCAAGCTTTCCTCACTGCTCGGGTTGTCCATTAGGAGACTAATTAATTTTAATTAGTTTTCTTTTTTTTGCTTATAACTTTCCCTGGGGACCCCTCACTAGATTTTTATTACTGTATTTGAGTTCATAGTTCAAATTTCAATTTTTAATTAATTTTTGTACTTTTATTATTTTTGATGTTTATTGTTCATTTTCGATTTTCCGTACATTCATTTTATTTCCATAATTTTATAACAACCTTAACAATAATGTGTTAGAGAATTACTGAGTTTCACAATTCTAATTTCGGAAATCATTTTGGTTTTCGGTCTACATTTTTAATTTTAATTATTAACTAATAATCGTATAAAATATTATCTAAAATATATTTTAATACATAAATTAAAACAAAATCTGTTTTATTAATTTTTTAAATTATCTGACATAAGGCTATTATGATAATTTTCTCATACTTCGAATGATGAATTTAAATCTAATTTATACATTTTAAATATAAATTAAGTAAAATCTCAAACTAATAATGAAAAGTAAACAAAGTCAAAACAGCGAACAAAAAATCAGAATGAACCAATAGCAAACGAATATTTTTGTATAAATTCTGTTTTATTTTTTTCTTGCAAAAGTTATGATTTCAAGTGATATTCTATGGCATTTGAAAACATACCCTTTGATAATCATCGTTACCTTCGGAACTTCAGCAAACTTTCTCAATGTTTTAGTTTTCACAAGTAAGCTATTTAGGTCGAATTCAGCGTCGGCATTCATGACGTATTTGTCACTAAGTGACGCAACTGTCGTTTTGACGGGAACGATTCCGACAATATTTTCGGCTCTAAATCCTCTAAATCCCGATCTAATTTCCATAAGTTCCGTAAGTTGTGTGCTACATAGATTTGTTCTGTTTGCCGCGGGAGATTTATCAATTTGGTGCGTGATGCTCATTACAATAGACCGGTTTGTGGCGGTTGTTATTCCAGTGAAACTGAAATGGTGGAAATCGAAAAAAAATGTTTTGTTAATTGTGATATTTTTCCACTTTTTAGCATTGCTGAAAAACTGTCCAACATTCTGGACATTCACTAGATCAGCTGTAAACGATTCTGATTCGGGTGCATGCTTAATAAATTCTAACTTTTTCATTTATGAGACAAAATATCGGGCTTGGGTCAGTTTGACTACTTATTACATAATACCAACTATAGTGATGATCCTATGTAATGTATTTGTTATATGGAAGATGAATATCTTGGCTAAAAATCAGACTGTAAATGCTTCTAAAGAAACTCATTATTCGAAGTAAGATTCATGGGATTGTTAAAAATATTTATAACATACTTAATAACTTTTTGAAAGCGGAAGTCAAATTTAAATCACGCTATTTTTCATTTATTTTGTTACTAACTTTATATTAACTTCACTTTGTTTGTATATTTGAATGTATGAATCAGCGGCGCAAATCTTGCAACTGCTAATTAACTTACTTCCAGTAATTGGATCGAGCTGAAATTTGGCAGATAGATTCGTTATCGAGAATAATGCATACTCGCAAAATTTCAGATCGATCGAAAGTACTGTTTTTGAAAATATTCAATTTGGTAATTATTAAATTACGTAATTTTATATATTTCATAGCATTATGCACGCGCACGCGTATTGAAATTTTAATTTTTAGAGAATGCAAAATAGTGAGATGTATAAAAAGTTTTAAAAATTATGTTTTTATGGTTAGTTTTATTTATTTATAACTTTAAATTCTCTTCTTGATATCGTTATTTTTTGGCAGTAATTATGAAAATGAATTAATTTTCCGTGTTAATCAAAAATTTATATAAAATTTTCAATAGAAGTTTAAAAATTTAACACTGTATAAAAACTATACAATATATATTTTTTATCTCCTTAAAATTTAAAAATCAAATTTGCACAAATATTACGATATTGTTAGTAAGAATAAACAAAATTAATATTTATAGTTTAAATAAGATTATATTTTTGACAAAAGGTTTCTATAATATGAATACCATTTCAAGTATTACATTGTTTCATGGTACATTTTTATTAATAATTTATTAATAACAAATTTATTTTTATTTAAACACAAATTTTTATATAGTTAATTAAATTTCATTAAATTTAATAATTTATAAACTATGCTTTTTTATGGTTACTACTATTTCTATATGCAAAAATGATTGCAAATATTTTTAAATTGATTGCGAAAATTATTAAATTGATTGCAAAGATTACTAAATTGGTTGCGAATGTTTTCTTAAAAATAAGTCAAATGGGAATTTTATTTTTTTAGTATACAAAAAATGCCTGGATAATCTAAAGTCATTTTTAAATTATAACTTTGAAATATTAAAGTATTTCAGAATTAAAACTCAACAAAATATCATTAAGAAAGTTAATTTAAAAAATACTTCATGATCAAATTCAACATCGCAAATATGCTTTTTGTATTATAAGATCCAATAAAATTTTCAAAGTCGACTAAATAAAGTCAAACCGTCGATTTTATTGTTATTTTTGATAGATAAATTGTTTAAAAGAAAGTCTTGAATATTGACTAACAAACAGTCGCAATAAAATATTTATTACTCAGATATGTTTACTGTCATTTTATAAGGATATGGGCGCTTGTTTAGAATTGCCCCGCATTTTTTAAATAAATTTTATTATAGGGCATTTAATACTTTTAAAGATGGATTATCAACCTAACAAAAACACACAAATGATTGAAGGATGTTGGAGTTTAGCGAAACAAAGAAATAAGCGTCATTTTGGGACGCATCGTGGCATGTTAGATAGTTATTTATGTAAGTATATGTGGCAATGAAGATTAAATGGTGCAAATCCATTTTGAAAAGATTTTACATGATATCGGTGAATACTGGCCACCTGCCCAATGATCGAGTTAGATAACTGTTTTTACAGTCATGTTAGCTATCTTTAATAATAAAAGCTTGTATTAAAAGTTTATTATTTAAAATAAAATTTATTTAAAAAATGCGGGGCAATTCTAAACAAGCGCCAGGATATGTAAGGTTATCATCTGTTAGTATGACTTTGAAATGAATTAGTGTTAATTTATCGTTTAAAAGTGTTTTATTTAATATTTAGATTGCTAATTTTTTTAATTTAAATTTATTAAATATCAATTGTAAATTTTGATTTATTAGCATATTAATTATCATCTTTACGATCCTTTTAGTAACATTCGCAACAAATTTAGTACTCTTTTCAATCAATTTAAAATTTTGCAACCAATTTAGTACATTTTGCATTCAATTTAATAATGTTCACAATCATTTTATCATTATTAGAAAACAATTTAATACATAAAAACTTCATTCAAGAATGACTTCTTCGGTTTCTGCTTTCTGGACATAACTTAGCATTTTCCGATAAAAGGACCAGCAATGCTCCGATGATACCTCTTTGAACTTTTCGCAAAATACTCGTAGCTCAATATGGTCGTAGTTTCCAAATCTTGAAAAATTTCATTGTTAGTAATTCGATCTGCATTTTCTTGAGAATGATTCATACTTAATCAGAATTTAACTAATTATTTTTGTCTTCATCTTTAATTTTTGAATCTTTATTAATCACAAATTTATCTTTATTTAAAGACATATTTTATGTGATTAATTCAATTTCATTATATTGAATAATTTATAAACTATGCTTTTTTGTGGTTACTACAATTGTTATATGCAAAAATGATTGGAAATATATTTTTAATTGGTTGCGAAATTTAATAAGTTGATTTCAAAGATTACTAAATTGGTTATTTTAGAAAGTATTGTGACGTAATTGTAATTGGATATTTGATTTCCTTTTTTGCTATTTAGGATGTGTTAACGTTTATAATATCATGTGTGTGTATGTGTTATACTAAATAAACGCTATCGGTAAAAATTGCCTAATTTATGAAAAACTCAAGTATTACCGATTTCAAGATACGCATAAAGGGTATGTATCTAACTTGTAACATAACCGTAGATTTTATATCCGTATAAAAAAATTTTATTCGTAAAATAAAGTTAAACTAATATATTATTAAATTATAAATTAACGTTATTAAAACCAAAGTTTATTTTTATCTTTTTGCTAGATATGAAAGTATAAATCTTTACTTATCTTATTTGATATAAATAATATAAAGACATTTAAAATTAAAAATGTTTTCGTAAAATTTTATCATAAAGTATATCTTATTTAGTGGGTAATTTAAAGAAATTTCCGACTTGCTGTCAATTTTTGAAAAAAATCATATTTAAAGAATTTTGGTTATTTACATTTTTCAGACTAGATAAATCTCATTTATACAAATAAGACTCAGTATATCTAAAATGCAAGCGTTTTTGTTTATTTATTCTCGACTTATATAAATAAATAAAGATAACACTGATTTAAAAATTTATTGATTCAAATAAAATGCTTTACAGCTCAAATTGCCTTCACCAACGATTTTATATCATTAATTATTTTATACTAATATACCTAAATTAATTTTCCAATTTTAATTTTATTATTAACATAAAATATTATTAAATATTATTAAATATTATTAAATATTATTAAATATTATTAAAATTAAGAATTGACTTCAAAAAGTAATTGCCAAATATATCAAAATAATTGTCAAATATATCTAAAACTACTTAAAAGATTAAAAATAAAAAACAACATCAAAATGCGGAAGTTTGAATTTAAAATTTATTTTGTATATAAAAATTATTTGAGATGTTTACCGTCACTAATAAAACAAATAATTGAAGCTATTGAAATTTGTTTTAGCTAAATTAAAATGGGACAAGAATAAAAGTATCCTCTATTCGAGGTTTTAATAAAATATATTTTAATATTCGATTACCGCTATCCACCAAGAAGTTAATGAAAAGCTCAAAAAAGGATTTTTCCTAAAATGTCCACTGAAAGAAGAAATTTATGGGTAAACTGAAGACACTTTATATTTAAATAAATATAATTAGTTAAAATCATATCAAGCCGACATACAGACAAATTATCCTGTTAAAACATATTTTGAAATTTTTTTGTAATTTCTTTGTAAATAAAAGTCAAATCAAATTAATATTCACTTGAATATTATATTATATTAAGTTTGGCAACGATTTTATTAATAAAAAACGCCAATAAAACACTCGTGGTTAGATATATTTCGAAAGTTTTCCTGTCATTCTCAGGCACAAAAAATAAAATAGTATGGATCAATATATATATATTTAAACAAATTATTTCTTATAAAGATTTTTTTTGTTTTTCACCTCTGATTTCTTTTTAAGTGACTTAATATTTTCTACAAAATTTGACTATGCATCAGATTTATTTAAGGTGTTTGAAGATGTTTGAATAAATATTTAAATATTTTTAAAATTTTTATATTAATATTAAATATAAAACTTTTTTATCTTATTATTTATAAACATAAATAGTATATATATATATATATATTTAAATTATTTTATAATAGAAATAATATTAAAAGTTAATAATTTTTAAAAAAAAATCTCAATTTAAAACAATTCTTGAGCATTGTCGATTGAAAGTTTGACAATATTAGTGAGCACAATAGATGCTGTAGAAATAAAATAGGAATGTCTGATTTTAAAGTTTTATTGAAAGGTTTAAATAATTATTTGAAACGTGTGATATGTGATGCATTGTTGATAAGGTCATTGGATCCAAAAATTAATGTTTTGAATATTTTTAAATAGTTGCATTTTGTAAAATTGTATTGATCCATATTATTTTTGATTCCGTTTTTATGCCTGAAGATGACTGTCGAAATATATCGTACGACGAGTTTTTGATTGACGTTATATTTTGATTTGACGTTATAATAATAATAATAATAATAATAATAATAATAATAATAATAATTATTATTATTATTATTATTATTAATTCTCAGTATTATTTTTTCTATTATTATAGCCAAGCATTATTTCTGAATGTTCAAGTGATGTTTATGTTGTAATTAACGAATTAATCAAACAAAATTAGATTATTTTATTTTCAGTTATAAAATCGATGTATTTTAATTTTGTATAAAATAAAAAACTTAAATCCTTTAAATAGTATATCCATGTAATATCAATTGTGATATCAATTAATCTAATTATAATATTTAATAATAAAGCATATACTATTCGACGATATTCGTAAATTAAATATTATTTAATATATTTATTATAAATTTTGTTTTTTCAATGAAAATTTCGAATTCAGAACTCTAACACGAATGTCAATTGCGATAACCATTCTGTATATAACATTAATTACTCCAGCCATAGTTATGTGGACAATTCTTAGCCTTCGTGCCGATATCAATGTGGAGATTATGTCCATCATATATTCCGTCAGTGATATTCTCGTTTATTCCCATCATAGCTGGTAATTAATAGTTTTCCTAGAATAAATATTTACATTAACTATAATGCTTTGAATCGGTTCAAAACCGTTTTATATGAGTTTTTAAATTAACTCACATGTGAAATTATTTACCCGTTTTTATCAAAAACCAAATTGTTAAACAAAATCAAACTCTAAAAAATGTAAGAATTTCAATACTTTCTCCTATACGGTTGAATGAGCAGAAAATTACTTATTCCAGGCGAGGAAATAGGGAGTAGAAGTTCCCTTCTCACAGTGTCCTTGATTCATTTTCTTGAACCCTATTTTGGCATTGATATCCTGCTCAATGAAATGTAAATTTTAAATCCACTTTTTGCTGTTCAACTACTTACTATTAAGTCCATTGCAAAAAACAGTTATTGCAAATGTATGCTCTGTTTTGTCTTGCCCTTTAGTGTATGACATTAAATCTTATATTAGTTGGGCTTTTTTTGAATCTCCTGGACCAAAAACGAGTAGTGATTTGACTTTAATAACCTTTATTAATCTTTAATAGGAATTATGGTTTTTATCAAAAATTTGATTTTGTTTAAAACTTTTAGCTATCACAGTTTTATAAAAAAAATGCTTACTAACACACACACTTACACACACACACACATATATATATATATATATATATATATATAATACTCCAATATATATCGACAGACTCACTGTCATCGTCAGGTAGATATGAATTTGAAACTATATCGATTTAAACGGCTTTATTCAAACAAATATTTTAAAATCAATAAAAATATCCCAAAACAGACCAGATGAGCACATTGTGAATTCATATGGTGCCAGACGAATTTTGAGTTTAATCTAAAACAATTATAATATAAGAAATTAAATTTAACTAAGTAAATTGTTAAAATGTATCAATTTTTCACTAACTAAAAAAATAATTCTCAAATGGAAATTCCACCTTTGTCTCTTAATGCCTTTCTCCTCCTATTCTAATCAGCTAACAGGAACGAAATGCATTTCAAATCTGAAAACATATATATTAATGTAACGGTATTATACATATATGCATATTAATTGTATCATTTTAAGAAAAATATTTTATTATTAATAAATTTTTTAAATTATATTTACCCTCACACAATACTTTTATTTGCTATTTCACATATCCACATATTAAAGGAACGGAAATACTTTGGTTGATTTGCATTTGCCTATGCTATTTCAGTTTGTTTTGTTATTTTTTTATTTTTTTATCTTATTATCTTCAACTGAAATTGCATTCAAATTATTGTCTTAAGACACATTTTTTTGTTTTTATTTTAGTAAATTTAGTTCAATTATTCCAATATACTCATGTATATTAAAAAAAGCGTTATTCAAACAAATGTTTTTCGATATATATCGATAGATTAAGTGTCACCATCAGGTAAAAAACCAATTAAAATAATATGAATTTAATATTCGAAAAAATACTTTTTGAAAATATTTTAATATATTTATTTGTTCAAAATTAATTTTAAAAATTATATTTTACTTAAAATTAATTTTTTACTATAAAATTTTTAAATTATATAGTAAAAATTTAAATTTAAATCATTAAAACTTTCAAAAATATTTTTTTATTTAAAATTAATTTTATACAATAAAATTCTTTATAATAATATTATAAAATAAATGTTTCAAAACAAATATCATTTTTACTTTAATCAAATTATTTATAACCATTTAAAAATTAGTACTCATAGTATTTTGCATATTAATCTTTGGATCCAAAGACCTTATCAACAATCACATATAACTCGTTCCACTAAAATTCAAAATATTAATGAAAATATTAAATTGAAGTAAGTTAAGCAAAGTACTTAAAGTAAATTACAGTAAAGCAAGTTTTGTAAACAAATCCTACCGATATCAATAAAATTTAATATAGTGTTGAGAGTTAATTTGAATATCAAAAAGACATCAGTTGGTCAAATTTTAAATTAATAGTTGAAAAATGCAATTTCTAAAATTTAGGTTAAATATAAAATATAAAGACACATAATGAAAGTCTAAATGAAGATAAATGAAATTGTAAAAGAAATTCAAAGAGATATTTTTCATAACTCATCAGATTAGAGAATATCTTAAATGTCAATAATTTTTGTATAATTATTCAAATTTTATCTTATAAAATTAAACAAGCGATTTATTTTTTATATTTTTAGTAAACATTCAAATAGCATTCAAATTTGGTTTTTAAACAATTTTGAACGAAAATTCAAGACCTTAAATAAGTGATCAATGGTTTTGTCTTTGATATGCCTATATAATACATGTCATGTGAGATAGAGAAGACGAAAGGTTTAGTTACTGTTGTAATATATATATATATATATATATATTACAGCATTTAAAATACCATAATTTAAATAAAAATAGTTAAATATAATTTTTACAGAATAATATATTTATAATACTTACTGTTGTAAATAGTATATAATAATTATTTATATATTAATCATGTTTACTGAATAATAATTATTATTTATTATATTATTTAAGTTAAAAATTAACTATAAATCAGAAATTTGTGTGTCTGAACCAGCAAAACAATTTAACATAGAAATTGGAGCTTTCAAGTCAGCAGTCAATAAAGTCTTTATAATCATTTTTAGAAATGAGATAGGCGGTGAATTTTACATTGTTACCTATGAAAAAGAGGAAACCAAAAAGTTGTATACAGTCAAATGTTGAAATATTCACACTATTTTTAATGACTTGATTTATTTCAGCTTTTTAGGTGAAATATGAAGGAATATGAAATTAGTATATTCAAGATAGCAAATCCTAGGAGAAGGCCGATTGTAAAGTTATTATCACGAATTGAGAACATAATTAGCAAAAGGATTATTATTTTTAATTTTGCCAGATTTTGTGATTATGATAATTTTAAAATATTATATAAATTTACAATTTCAGCAATTTCATTCTTTTCATGATTACTGGACAGAGATTTCGGACGTCTTTAAAATCTCTACTTAGAATTAGAAGCAAAGTCGGTCCCTTGTCGGAGGAAAATCAAACAATTATTAGAAACTAAACCTGAATAATGACAAAAATAGCAAGCACCATAAACATTGGAATTTAATTTTATTCAAATAATAAATAAAATATTAATTATAATTTCTATCAATCACTAGGTGATTCCATTGGGACCCAAATATAATGAAAATATATTTAATGTTACATTTGCAATACTCCTTTCATATACATTTTATATTATTTTGATGTCATTTAAACTTTAAAATGATTTTGTACAAAATAAAAATTATTTCATACATTAAAATTCTGTATTTACACAAATTACATATGAAACATACAAAAAAGGATTTATTCCTACAATAAAGCTAAAATGCACAAAATAAAAAAAAATTCCACATTTTAATAAAAAAAATTATTAGTTAAAATAATTTTTAAATAATATTTATATTAGTAAAAAAAAGAATAAATAATGTTAACGTTCGTTTAAACAATTTAGCATGGATTCCGATTTTTTTTATGAAATAATCGTTTTTATACAAATTAATTATTTATTGTGTGAATTAATGTTTCTTTTGAATACACAAAATCAAAGTTTATAATTAACAGTATTAATTAATACAGCCATTTTTAATGGCAAAGTCTTGATTTTGAAAAATGGTAGTTTTTGAGAGTTTGATGTCAAGTTACTTAAGTTTATGTAGAGATAATAAAAAGTCTTTCGAAACTTGAAATTCTCATAGCTTCAGGTTCTTCAATTATAAAATTTAATTTTTACCGTTGTTTAAAACAATTTAAAATTATTTATTAATTTTAATTCATATAAACACATATGTTTATTATAGTTTGTCAAGCAAAAATCAAAAGAATTTCTATAAATTATTAAAATAAGGAATAACGCATTTCTGAATTTTCTGTAAAACTATAACAAATGTCCTGAGATACACAACGTGTTTGCTTATAACAGATTCAATTTGGAAATAGTGTATTTTAATAAGAAAATAGTAAAAATAATTGAGAAAATAATTACACGCATATGAATATATAATTATCAATAAAAAGGAATTCGATTATTAAATAAGTTAAATAACAGGGAAAATATTTTCGAAATGAGATTCAAAAGCAACATCTATTAAAAAAGGTAGTAAACACAAAATATATCAGACTGTAAAATTAAAATTAAAATTATAGTGTATATTTTATTTTTAATTAACAACATGAGATTTCTATTTTAATTTGAAAAAGTATTTCCAACAATGTTTTGGGTGAAATGAACATGGTCTCTGCGACATTCGGTCGTCCAGATCACGAAAAGATTTAACTAGTTGAACAAGTTTAAAATACATTTTTTTGTCACAATTCTGTATACAACCTGTAAAATGAGAGGTTCGGTTGATGTCAAGGAAACGAAATTTGATTATCAAGAATCCGGTGTACAAGATGAAATTTTTGTTATTTTTAAATAAATTATATTTTATAAATAATTCATCCGTGGAGATATCAGTAAAATAAGCAGTAAAATATCCAAAAATCGCATTATAATTTTAATTTCAAATTTTAAAGTGTCGTTTAAAAATTTAAAAAATAATTAATTTCAAATCCATCAAACACATTTAAAGTAGTTTTAAATTCAATAAAAAAAATTGCAAATTAAACATTTTATTCAGTTTTACATCAAATATTTTTCATTTCATTTCAAAATTTCAAAATTAAAATGAAACTTTAAAGTAAAATGAAATTCAGCTTTATTACATAAAGCAAACTTATAATTGATCCGAAAAATTCAGAAATAAATATTTTAAAAGTTGTAAATTTTCACTTTATTTTATACAGTTAAACCTTATTGTAATTCAAACAAAAATAGGAAACTTTATTTTTTTATTAAAAATACTGTATCAAATTTAAAAATATATTCGATTTGTTATACATTTGGATATTATTATTATTGTTATTATTATTATTATTATTATTATTATTATTATTATTATTATTATTATTATTATTATTTATTATTATTATTATTATTATTATTATTATTATTATCATTATTATTATTATTATTATTATTATTATTATTATTATTATTATTATTATTATTATTATTATTATTATTATTATTATTATTATTATTATTATTATTATTAATATTATTATTATTCCTAGCAATTTCATTCTATTCGTGCTAACTGGAGGAAGATTTCGAACAGCACTGAAATTATTATTTAAATGTCATAATAAAATTACATCTAATTCTATGGATGGCTTGTCCATTGCAAATAAATTATGAACAAAATTTTGTGCAGTATTTTTCTTTACAGATGTTTTTAAAATATATCAAGTTGAAAAATTATTAGTTTGTTATTTTTATTTTGAAAACTATTATTAAATTAAATCAACATAATTTTGAAAACTTTCAAAGACTGCTATTACATTTTGTTAGGGTTAATGCATTACTTGATAAAGGCAGTGTATAAAATGTGTGTTAGATAGAAAACTAATTTTAGATCCATTGCCATAATGAAATTAAATGAAATATGTTTGGTTATTATTATTGAAAGTTGGTTCCCTCTGATTCCCCGTGTCCTTTTCGAATCAAATAAGTAAACCCACACAGAATAATTTTATTTGCACTTTACCACATTTACAACTCAATCCGATTTATTTCAATGTTTTGTAATTACAATTTTGTGATTTATTTACACCCTTCAACCACCAAATAAATTTGATTATCTTAAGGTAGGTTATCTAATGGATAATCACCTTTTCTGATAGATAACGTTTGACTTTACTTGGGTTTAGACTCTTTTACTGACCTGACTAGACTACTCGTTTGCTTCAACCACTGGCCATTTCGTGTTTTTCCCTTTTCCTTTTATACTCCTGCTCAGACTGTTTTCAGACAATTGTCAACAACATTTGCTACATCATCGAATTATTAAAAATAATTACTTCCCACAGACCACCATAGCCGAAATTTTTCAACAACGTTTGATACATTACTAAATTACATATTAGGAAATAATTACCTCTCCATAATATTGTCTAGGCCAATTTACCCTTTTATATTATTCCGTCTACACGTCGGGTTTTCCTCATCTCTCGAGTTTCCCATTGCCTCGGACTTCCAATTAGTAATTAATTTTTTAAATTAATTTGTTTTTTGTCTTATATTATTTTCTAGGGACCCCTCACTAAATTTTTATAATTATTTCTGGACTCGTCTCTCAATTTGGCGTTCAACCATACCAATTCCCCCCGATTAATACTAATTTCGAATTTTCGTAAATTTTAAATTTAATGTTGAACTTTTATCGTTTTGGTGTTTTATTGATTTTACTGTGCTTTTTTCGTAATACCCCAACAAAATAATAAATAAGCGCAAAGAATAATATTAATTAAAATTTTAGAAGAAAGATGTATTATAAAAATTTTAAAATTAAAATATTACACAATATGGTGAAAAAAACACAGGATAAATAAATATGTGGAAAACGACAACGATAAACAATAAACTAGATTCTTCTGTGATTTGGGATTATGAACAATTTGAATATAATGACAATCTGATTTTATATATATGATAACAATTTGATTATTTATTATGATATCTAACGATAATTTGATCTTATTAGATTAATTTTATTTTTGGACATGTGGTGTTTATTGATTGATTATAATTTTAATTTGTCTTTTATTTTTGATTTAGTGGTTTAATTTTTATCATTAATCATTGATTAGATTAACTATTTAAAATTATTCGCTAAAAGAAATTTTTTTAATTAGTAAAATTTTAAATGCCCCTTAGGTGAAATTTATAAAAAATAATTTTGTTATTTATTTTTTTAGACGCAAGGCGTCAATAGTTTTATTTTATTCTCCATAAAAAGCTCTTTAAGTTCTGTAAAATAGAAGAAAAAGCACCAACAGATGTAACAACAAAATAATAATAACAATAATAATTGACGCGAGGCGTCATAAAGTGTGACACTTTAAGTGTCAACAAAGAACAGAAAATTAAATATATAAACTGAGAGAATTCTCAGTTAAATCACCCAAAAAATTCATATCCTAAGAAAATACCATAGTTGTTAACGACTATTGAAATAATAAATTAGAGCATACAAATACATAGTAATTTATCTCAAAGGACATAAAGTATTAAGACTCTAAAAATCAACTAATTATGAAAAGAGAATGTGAGTACCTAAAAACTTTATATCCGAAGAAGTTAAAAACTATTCGATTTTAAATACAGTCCGATTTCTTCCAATTTAATAAAACTGTTTCAAGTTCTATCAAAATGGTTTCTCTAAATCTAAACAAATCAAGTTCCTTTGTTCCATAAAACAATGGTTTCCAACCTGTGGTCCGCTGGTTAGTCCGATAGCAAATTATGAAATTTCCATTTTTTAATTAAAATTTCATGATCATTGAAGACTCTAGTTGTTGTTTATATTATCATTATTAAATAATCTTTTGAAAATGTTGCGTAGATAAGACTTAAATTAATATTAAAATTAATAAATAAATTAGTAATAAATTAATTAGATTAATTGAACACACGGATTGATTTTTAGAGTCTAATAAAGTAAACAACCAAAATAAGAACAACAATGATGATTCCTCAGACTCATCCTCACAATCTGTGCGTTAATCAAATACAGTTTCCGAATTTTCAGTAGTAGGCCGGGTCTAAGAACCAAATTTATAAGTGGTCCTTGAATCTTGAAAAGTTGAGAACCGCTGGCATAGAAGATTTATTTCAACAATATCTCAGGTCGGGAAAAAACCAACTTTCAATAGACAATTTATTTGGAATATAGCTAGCCAACCTGACAGAAAAAATACAAGTGGATTATTATATGTATTCTTTATAACAGTTGTTATGATAAAATTATATTATAAAGTATTACTTGCTTGCAGTTGATGGCGCACACAAATGGCTTGTCTGTCCTAATTTAAGTATTTGGATAATAAAAACCAAGAGAGTTCAAACGCATAGATCATTATAGGAAATCATACGAAAAGCCTTTGATAATTTACACTGTTTTATTTTCTTACTTGACTTACGTGAATAACTCAATAATTACACAATAATTAGGATACAGCCTGTGTGGGCCAGGGCCCCTGATCCTTTAAACTGAGCCTTGTTGTGCAATATAGTCAAAATGCAGTTTCATTATTTAAAACTTATTAATATTTTTTATTGATTGTTTAAATGAACTTAGATTGATAAATAAATTATAATAAATATTAATGAGTAAAAAGGATAGTAAAGAAAGGTTGAAAGAATTATGTCAATTAATAAAGATATCAATGCACTATGCCTATGAAAATGGACGAGATGAGCCGGATTTTTCCCGAGGAGGTCTAAGAATCATTAATTATATCATAAACGTCGTGAAGAAGTTCATAAAAATTGTTCCGGCAAAGAATGAAAGATATTCCCGAATATATTTTACAGGCGTCATAAATGATTTAATTCAAGAAAGCAAATCTTTATATGATATTTCTTTAAATTTATTCTTTTTTACATTATTCAATTCTATCTTTAACATATTGCAACTGTTGGTTACTGATGATTTGCATTACAATGAAGCGAGAACCATGATTACTCAAATCGAAGAGGATTTAAATCAGTCTTTGAATGAAGAGGAATCTTTCAATTACTTTGAGAAATTAGAAAGATTATCAAAAAGTTCCATGTTTATGTTAACAACTTCTCAAAATAACAAGTGCATAGATTACATAGAACCGAAAACCGTGACATTCGATTTATCTAGTGATTCAGGAGATGAAAAAGAAAAGATTGATAAAGATAAGTTGATCCGCACAAAGCTTAGATATACAAATGCTAATTTAGAAAAGGAGAATGTTTCCAATAAACTCAAACAAATTTTGACAACACCTAGAAAAAGAAAGGATCCCAACATTGATTATAGAGGCGTCATGAATGTTGAACAAAACCAGACGGATCTCGAAGAAAAGAGAATAAAAAAATAGAAAGGACAATTATTAAAAATTGAAATAATTTATAAAATAATTTTAATATTAATGAATAATAGTTTTTAAACAATGTTAATTAATAACAAATAAATTTTTTTCATTTTTAATTTAACTTTAATTTAAATAATAAATTATTTTAAAAATATTTTCATAATAACCGACATCAACCAGCAGCGTTTTAGGAAATTTGGAGCTCTTATATATATATATATATATATATATATATATATATATATATATATATATAATGGAGAATTATAATGGAGTCTTAAAAATTGTTTTAAAATTTTTTATTTATTTAAACAAAAATAAATATAAAAAATGTTTTTAAAAAATTGAAACTTTTTATTTTTTTAGATTTTTCATACATATTAAGTTAAACAGAAATGGTTAATGTATTATATTTACATGCGCTCCAATTCTGCCGGTGCACTTCTGATAAGTACAGCTGTTATTTTTTACAACAATTGATTTACACCCATTTGTAAAATTATACGCAGACATTCTCAAATATGGATGCTTAGAATTCGTAATCAATTTGTCAACAGTCTATTTTATCATCACTAAAAAAATGATTTCGACTACGCTTTCTTTATTAATAATTCAACAAATTTATCAATTCCCTTACACTTAGCGATTAAAAAAAGTAAACGTGGATGACTCAAATTAAAATAATTTGGTTTATTCGGTGTCTTCAAAGGATTACAATACCAAAAGTAACTCTTACAAAAAAAATTGAAAATTGTGATTGGAAAGATTTTGATGATTATGCTAAAAAGTGTTACAAGTTTATGGCAAATTACAATTCCAAAAGAAGCTACTTTAGAAAATCAAAAATGGAAAAATGTTTTATTGTACATGGCCAGAGTTTGCCAAAAATCATGCATGCAAGCATTTATTCGGATAAGCATTTAGAACAAAAAATATTCCAATTGATGAAAAACAAAAAAGAGAGCGTCCTAGTAAAGCAACGAAGGCATTGCAAAGAGCACCACTTAAAAAAGAATTACGTTAAATAAATAATATTGATTTTTTTCCTATACATAACAAAAAAAATTATTTTAGTTAACTGAAAATTTTATTTTACTTAACAGTAAAATACTTAATAATATATTTTTTTACTTAACATTTCTATTATTTTTTACTTACAATGACGATATAAAAATAACTACAATATAACCTTCTAAAACTAATATTTGTACAATAATTATATATAATAATAATAATAATAATAATAATAATAATAATAATAATAATAATAACAAAATAAAAATCCTAATATAACGCATAAGAATCACAATAACAATTGCGTTGACAATAGTATTAATACTAAAAATTGGCTTAGTTAAGGTAATCCCACGTTTACCTGAAACATTTTTAGCGTCAAATACATTGTTCTTTGAATATGTTGATTTAAATAAATTTGGACTGATATTGGAACTTATACAACGCTACATTTTAAAACATTCAAGTTTTGGGTACAAACTATATAGATACCGCAGAAGTGTATAAATAGATAAAATAAAGTAAATAGTCAACGGAGGGTTAAAGGTATGCACAGTTAATATTGCTGCAATAATTGTTAATGGATGGATAAAGAATGAATTGAAGAGTAGGTAAAACAAAATAATGGAACCATATGATCAAAATCAGGCGCATATCTTCTATTGGTAAAGTTTAAAAGTACAAATTTTTTAGAACAAAGACAATGACTCATTCAAGGTCATTTAAACAAAGACCATGACTCATTCAAGAACATTGGATGACTCATCATATTTTTCAAGGTCATTTAAACAAAAACCATGACACGTTCAAGGTCATTGGATGACTCATCATATTTTTTCAAGGTCATTTAAACAAAGACCATGACTCATTCAATGTCATTCAAAACTAGGTCAAGGTCATTGGATGACTCATCAAAATTTTCAAGGTCATTCAAAAGTAAACAAGGTCATTCGATGACTCATCAAAAATTTTCAAGGTCATTCAAAAGTAGGTCAAGGTCATTCAAAATGTCTCAAGGTCATATTATTTTTAAACATTTTTTAATTTGAATTTACTACTTATAAAAATAAGTAGTATATATTTTGTGACTTTATTTTATTATTATTATTATTTTTATTAATATTATTATTATTAATATTATTATTATTAACATTATTAATATTATTATTACTTTTTATTATTCTATTATTACTTATAAAAATTTTATTAATACTTATAAAAATTTTAATTATTATTATTAATATTATTATTATTATAATTATTATTATTAATAATACTTACAAAAACTTTTATTAATATTATTATTATTATTATTATTATTAATATTTTTATTATTATTATCATTATTAATATTTTTATTATTCTTATTATTATGATTATTATTATTATTATTATTATTAATAATATTTTTATTTTTATTATTAAGAGTATTATTTTTATTTTTATTATTAATATTTTTATTATTATTATTTTTATTATTAATATTATTATTATAAATATTATTATTATTAGTATTATTATTAATATAGTTATTATTATTATTATTATTATTATTATTATTATTATTATTATTATTATTATTATTATTATTATTATTATTAGTATTATTTTTATTATTATTATTATTATTATTATTATTATTATTATTATTATTTTTATTTTCAAAATATAACAATAAGATTTTGGTTAATTTTAATGATATTATTGGAATCTGAATCAAATATACGATACGTGTTCAGTTCTAAGAAATTGTTTGATTCATGTATTCAAGTATTTATTTGATTTTATTATTGTATTTGTAATTTAATTAAAAACTAAAATTGATTAGTATTTAAAAAATTTATGTTACCCATTACTTATGTTGTTATTTACAATTTTCTGAATAATTTAAATATTTACGATTATTTCCAGGAATGAAGAGAAATTGTACGATTAAAAACTATGAGCTGTTGATAAAATACATTAATTTTTATTCAACAAGTACCTAGAACAATTACCTAACAATCTTAAAATTTTAAAAAATCTAACAATTTTTTTTTCAATTATTTTACAACTTAGTTAATTTAATTAACTGATAAGTACTATTTTCTTTACAATTTGCTACTGTGTTGAAACTTTTTTTTTAATTCGTATTCAAAGTACTAACAAATTTTATTAAAGATCTATCAAGACTTGTCAAAAATTATAAAACTTTGCTAATTTTAATAAGTATTACTCAATAACTACTATTTTCTTACCAATTTGCTGAAGGTCTTATTTTAAAATTTCTTCAAAGTAATAACATTATTTACAAATTAATCAGTTTTATTTCAAATTTAACAACTTTTTCACAACTTTACTCAAATCCTAATCCCATGATAATCATAAATTAAATGTATTTTCTTAAAAATTGTCCATATTTTTTCTTATATCCGTAAAACAAACACACATATTTCAATCAAAAACGCGTGTGTATCATAAGTTATATACATTTTTCTTAACAATCTCAAACTTCACACAAATATTGAACTATTTTTATGATTTAACACATACACATTACTAGCCATAAAATAAATATTTCATAAATTCTTGAAAAATAACACATATTTTCATTAAAGTTTTCCATAAACACTGAAACATATCGATGGTTTAACACACACATTTGAGCCATAATTAGTTTTGATATTTATTTGCACATATTTTCTTAAAAATAAAGAATTTTTCTTTAACTTTTTACAAACATTTACAATTGTTCTATTCCTGTCTACTATGAAACACAATTGAACAAACTTCTTCTATTCAATATTAATTGTATATACTTTGTTGAAAATTTATATAAAATAATAATGAAAATAATAATAATAAAAACTTGTAATATTAATAATAATAATAAAAATAATAATAATAATAATATTAATAATAATAATAAAAATAATAATAATAATAATAATCATAATAATAATAGAATAAAAATTAAAAAACATTAAAACACTACTTGTAAAAAATAAGTAGTATATTAAAATTTAAAATGTTTAAAAATACTATGACCTTGACCTACTTTTAAATGACCTTGAAATAATATTAGATTTAATTAGATTCGAATTTTTTTTTTTTAAGGAACACAAAAAACAAATTCCTTAACTAAATACAAGGGGTCATCAAAATTTATGTAAAAATTGGTTATCTTTAGGTGGATTGATCTAATGGTTACGAACGGGATTTTTTTGGGATTTTCTTTCACCAGTAATTAACTACGATAACATTGGTTTGGGGTTCCTACAATCATCTACCGATTTTCGAGTACCCAGAATGTTAAACCTTCGTTATAACTAACGCCGACATACTACTGTCGTATTCTGATAATTTTGTATGTTTATTTCACCGAATTATCTAACAAAAATATAATAATCGATTAATAATAAATAAATGAATGAACGACTAAATACTTATATGAATTCAAAAGAACTTTAAATTATTTACAGTACAGGGTTAGCGTACATTACGACTATTTATTGTTAATGAAAATTTAGTTAAATGAGTACAAAGTTAAACATAAAACCTTTTATTCTCAAAAAAAAATCCATCAAATCATGCATCGTATCCTTTTCATCCTATTTTAGTTTTTTCCCCTCAATTATCGCGGCACCTTTTAAATTGTTAATATAGTGATAACCTGGGTTCCAGAAACAATACCTCCAGTTACTAAGGCATTTCGTCGGTCGACATGGTTGGGAATCCCGATTTTCTCATAATCAAAAATAAGGTTTGGATCGTTTCTCACGCCATTAAAATTTCTGTGTGATCTTATGGAAATCGTCTTTGGTAATAGAGTCAGCATCGTCTATCCCCTCTTATTAGTTCCCAAATGCATAGGTTCTGCGGGTTGGGGTCTTGGGTACAATAAATTAATCAAGGTGTGCTATCGAATTTCCAACATCCACTTTTGATTTTTTCGGGGCTAGCGACACTTCTCGCTCGGGAGGCATCTTTGGAAATCGGTGCTGTGAGAATTTAGCTGGGACTCATATTAATGAAGAATGCATGATGTAAGTAAAAATTTACCTTACGATCGAGACCAAGAATTTAAAATGATGTCGTTGTCCTGGGTGCTAGTCGTCCTATCCTCCGTTGTGTGGGGCGATTGGCGATGCATTATTGGTTTCTTGTAAATTAATGATCGGGGCCGAGTCAGCAGCGACACTTAAATAGTAGGATATTATTGGGCAGGAAATTGTAGTGGTGAATGTCGCGTCTACTGACTAAAACACTCAGTGTGGAGTGTTCTTAAATTTCAGACCCCCTGTATGCCGGTTTGTAGGTTGGATGTGCGTGTGTAGGTGTGCGATGTTACGTTTATTACTAATACTCGATTAGGTAATGGTGTCGTGGGCGTGTGTATGTTAGGACGGGACTTCATAATCGCATACACTCGGGGTAGCTATTGTAAATGACATTTAAGATCTAAAATCTAATAGTTATCGATTTGGCACACTGACCTGTTTCGGCCCTTTACAAGATTGGTATACTCTCAGGGTTTCTGTGGGGGCATCCACAACATTTGCTTTTTCCAGCTTTATTTATAGAGAAAGAAAAAATTTGTTTCACTAATCAGCTGGTCAATCGATTGGGAATTTTTACTTGAAATCGGGATCTCTTTAACTACTTAATAAGTTATGCCATAAGTTTAGTTGGTTAATATTATTTCAATTTTAGGGATTTTGATGATCCATTTATTAATTTAATTGGGAACGAATTTCGGTTGGAATTTTATTCTTTCGATATTGTTAAATTTAATTTTTAGACGGGAGTTTTGGTTACTTATTCAAAGTTATTGTGAGTAAATCTTGTCTGGTTTTAGGCCCTCTTGTGATGTCAATAGAAAGAGGGGAAAATAATTCTATTTATATTCTTGTGGGGAAAACTAAATCAATTTGGGTTATTATGGGCTTTTCCTAGTTAATTATTGATTAAATTGCATTTTTAATAGATCCCACTGAAATTGGATTTTTGTTCGGCATTCTCGTATTCTATAGGCGTGGTCATGGACTACGGGCAACTATTTGAGAGTTGTTATCTGGCGCGAGAAATTTATATTAATTCATTTACTGAGATGCAATTCTGACTTGCTCTTGGGTTCGTGAGTGGCTATCATTCTTTTAGACGATTTTTTTAGCATGATAATGGGGTATAAGTTACGTCGGGAAGTGCAAAAGTGGATCATTTATTAAATCTCTTGGAACTTTACGAATTTAAAGCGACTGTCGTGTCGATTCTATCCGCGTCAAATTTTGTGTTGAACCTAAATTATATTATTGTGATATTTTATACATTCTCCTTTGGATTTAAAATTATTGATTTAACCATTGGTACGTTTGTTGATTTCGTTATTTCTTAATTTAGTTAACTAGTAATTTTCTTAAACTCGAATATCATTCAAGCTAGCTGGTTCATTCTGTGAGATTTAAGTTTAGGGGAACGTTTACACATTTTTGTCATTATTTCAAGCGTCTATAGCGTCTGACATTTTACCCAAAAATCTCCGCTCACTTTGTGCTATCAAACATTTTCACTTAATTCTTTACACGTTGGATTGAGGGTCCTTAACTATTAATTTCCTGTTACCTTTTCACTCTAAATCCTTATCTAATTTTAAGCATTACACTGGAAGTGATAATAATTACTACATTTAATTCAAGGAAAATTCTTAACACGTTTATTCTTGAGGTTTATGATAGCTACATTATCTTATTCCTTACTCGGACAGGACATTAGAAGTTTATAATGGTTACTTTACGAAACAACCTCTATATTTTATTCCATTCTTAATTAAAATCTACATTTACTTGGGTAACAGTGCTGATTTCTAACTACTATTGTTATCCTATGTTTACCCACATGACTTTTAATTATCTAGGCTATCTTTGCAGACTATAACCATGAAGATTTATAATGATGTTCCTATTGGTTTTGGTTACAAAACAACAATTCGTGATTAAATTGAGTTCCTAGTAACTTCTTGAATTTATATTTTATTTAATTTCGTTGCCCTAACTTAAAGTCATTAATAAGTTTACGGTCCTCGCTCAATATTTATGATTACTTTAACTTCATATTAATAGCTTGAAAATTATGGTTATATTAAATACATAGTGATAGTTTAAATCTATAATTGATTCTAAATTTGTAACAACGATTTCATTTTTTATTCCCGTCACCTTTCCCCTGGTTGACCTTAGGCGCATTGTGTTCATATTATAGTTAATGAGTGCCCACTGGACTACTCGTGTGGTGATTTTGAGCTGTATGTGAATTCAGTTTAGGTCGAATTTATGGAAATTGAGAGACGAGGAAACAGCCAAAAGATCGCTTCCTTATCCCTCTCTTCCCTTATACGGAATAATATTGACGTTCCGACCCCTGCGTTCCGCACGCCGGAGTCTTCACGGGCACGAATCATTTGCGATTTTCCACGCACTTACACAAATTCGAATAGTATGTTAGATTTTATTAATTTGTGGTGTGCTTTGGCTGTGGGCCGGAAAAATTTTGACAATGAAAAATAAATTTATGCATTATAATAATTTATTTAAAAATAAAAGCATAATATACCCGATACATTCAACAAAATAGCATAAATACACCGCTCTCCCCACGCCGACATCCAAGCAGAGCTCCATTGAGGTAGCGAGGATGCGACGTGGAGAGATTTCCGAATAAACTCTCACTTACATCGTAATTTAAAGTTTCTGAAAACTGATTCTGGTTAAAAACCGATTAAAATTGTGTAAAAATTAATCGGTATATATACCTATTGTACGACCCTAACTTTGCGTGTTCTTTTTGATTTAGTAAAACAAATTTTGACCTTAGGATTTTCTGGTATATTCTAATCTTTAATTTTATTATTTTGAGATTTTATTTGACAATTTTTTCTTTTCACTTCTAAATTGAATATTTTCTAATTCAATTATTTGATTTTTATTTCATTTTCATGAAATTTCGCATTTTTTATTAAATTCTCAAATTTGGTCAAAATCATTGGGTTTTCGTGTTATGTCTATATTTATTTCGTGCGGATCTTGTTGCGTTTTGTTATTATTTTAATTTATTTTTGTGTTTATAATTTTATATTTTATTGTTTTCTCTCTCATATTTTGATAGGGTTAATTGATGTTTTAATAGATTTAAATTTAAATCTGCATGTCATATTTGCATGTGTGTTACCGATTCATTTAAACAATCTTCAAGGCCGTTTGTGTTCTGGCCCAACAATAGTTTGTCGAAATAATGTCAGTAAAAAAGCAATTATATCGAACAATTAATTTTTTATAAAAGTACAAAATATATTAATATTTTAAAATTAGTTTGGAATTTAGTTTATTTTTTAATTTCATTCATAAAATATATATACGTAATTATAAATAGTTTTTCTAATATATTTTTTTTAACCTTTTATAAAGTAAATAATCAACTTTTTAATTAAATCAAAAGAATTTCAGTTCAAATTCTATTTCGTTTGTTTATTTATATCAAGTGATTAAATAATGCTAAGTATAAATTATTTTAATTTCTCAGTTAGGTAGTTTTTATGATTATATTTCAACGAATTGATTAATATCTTAACTTCGTTGATTTTCAAATTTATTATTGTATGCATTATTTTATTTGGGTTTTCGTTTCAATTTTATTGACTTGCTATAATACTCAATGTAAATAATATTATTTAATCATCCTAAACATAAAATTAAATCAAGATCTAGAACCACGGACCAGTTATCTGTTATATTATAAACAAACTATAAATTCGTCATTTGGTGATTTAATTGTAACAAATATTTCGGATGATAATTTTTTGATTAAACGAGCGCTATTATTAGAACTTAAAAGCAGATATCAATTACACGGGATTATGATGCACTGTGATCTTATTAGTAATGGAATTATTGTAGAAATGAAAGATTATTTACTGATTGGTGAGATGTTAATCATTTGAAATTGCTAAACATTTAATAAACCTTTTTTATTTATTATTTTCTAAATTTTTATTAAATGTTTATTATTTACGTAATAATTAATAATTTTTTTGTCAACAAAAATTTATTTACGATTCAGGAAATATTACTTTACTTCATTCACCAACCTATAGATTATTTTTGGGAAGTTTACCAGTTAAGATAAAAGTAAAGTTTGTAGAAATGGAGTCCAAATTGGTTTACAGATCAAACTGTCATATAAAAACTACCTTAAAAACATACAATTTTACAAACGAGTGGGATGTGCCTTCCAACGAGAAAGTCGGGAAATATGAAGTGACTTGTTTTTACGAAAAATCAGATTACAGTAAAAAAATTCCTATTTCTTTCAATCGTCTTTACAGTATGAAATTTTTTATATTAACAAATAATTTTACCATATAAATACTTGATATTTATTAATGTAGTCGAATATTATTTTTATCGATTAAGTCAAAGGATTCCGAACCTTTTTTTACCACAGCCAAAAATACTGAAAATACTTTGCAACTTTTACTTAACATTTTTATGCTATACTGTATAGTATACAGTAATTAATATATAATTTTAATTTAATGAAAACCTGGGGATTGATGAACCAACACTAGTTTTTCCATGTTCGGCTTTAAATTTGTTAAACTTAATCGAATGTCTCCTTGTTCTTCAATAATTAATCGAAGTTTTGGATAGTAAATAAAGGTTAAAGCCAGATTCCACCAAATATCTTTTCAGAAAACCTATGTAGGAAAATTCCATTTTTACAAAAGTTGAAAATTTGTCTTTCAACAAAAATCCAAAAAAGTCTATTATATTGTAATGGAGCATCCATATAGGACGTTTTCTAAGAAGAGGAAGGGAGGGGTCTTTACAAAAGTGACAAATGGGGACAATATGGAAGGGGTTCCAAGTGCTTAGGACATCTCCAGCAGCATTGGTCGTTTAAATATGCATAATGGATTAATGATTTTTAAAAAAAATTCTGTTATCTTTTTTATATACTATATATGGTAAGTAAGTAAGCGGTATATTTCATGTCCCCTATTTTTCCCATTTGATCATTTTAATTATGTTTACACTTTTTTCTCTATTTTCTATATTGTGTACTATATTGTGAAATTAAATTTATGCTATATGCTTATAAATTATTTAAATTTATTCTGAAAATAAAGGAGATCTATTTTTGGAAGGATGTCCCCCGGTGGGGTGCTCATGAAAAAGGACAGAAAAAGACAAGGGATAGAGTATCAAAAATTGCTTACTTTTGGGGGACGTCCTTAATGGATGCTCTGTAATTAGAGTGGAATCACTTTGAAAATCTATAAAATAGTACAATTTCAATGTTTCTGTCGAATAGGTTTTCTGTATATTCCTGGATTTCTATTTCGAATAAATCATGAAATCTTATTAGGGTTCCCTGATAATTAGAGTCTAATTAAATCTTTGTCTTATATCAGGATTGAATTCTTTCCTTCTAGTTGTTTCTTAAGACAATTTCTTTTTGCAAATAAAGGATAAATAAATGTTTGCTACAAGACATTTTTTACAAAAGCATTATTATTCATAGCTGATTATTCATAGGCAATGTAATGCAACATGTTCAAGTTCTCAATGATTGTCTTCAAATTTGGCAATGAATTAAATAAACAGCTTATAAATAGTTCTTTAAAATACCGCAGGAATCTATTTTATGTTCTTGCTATTGAAGTTGGTCCGTTATTTGCACAGATATATTTTCTAATGGAATATTTTTGTCATCAAAATATTTTTGTACCACTTAAAACATTTATTTGCACTCGTGTTTTTTTATTAAGTATCCAGTAAAAATCTTTTATTCTATTATTTGTTGACCTCCTACAAATTCCACAATATTATTACTTAACGGAAAGTTGTTTACTATTTCATTACTCTTCTAATTCATCATTATTGACATAATAACCGTCACAATAAGTAAAATAAGTTTTTTTCTGATATTAAGGTGGGTTCCAATTTAAAGTTTCTTATATTCGAGATCTTATCCAACACAAATAATCCATGATCGATATTAGAGGTACGCTGCGAAAACATGTTTTAGTGTTGGTATTTTCTATGCATCTTACAGTCTTTGGAAATAATAAACCGGCTTGTCTTTTTATCTTTCTGATTAATTTCTAAGTATATTTTCAGCTCTTTGGTTTCACATTATCACCTAAAGGGTTTTTATTGCATATTAAGTGTATTGGTAGAACTCTGACATTTGGCAACAAACCACATTCATCGTTAATAAATCTAAAATTATAAATATAAACATAAATATTCATAACCAAGATCTGAATATTTATGACTGCGCGTCATTTCCGCTCTCAAGTTTTCGATCGCAGTCGACTGATGGAATCGATTGATATTAATTTTTTGATGCAAGATGAAACTAAATGTAAAATAGTTTTGTTAAAATTTTTTTAATATTTTGTTGAAAGTTTGATTTAAATTTTGTTAGTCTCTGTTTTGTTAAATTTTAAAAAAAATTCTGTAGAATTTGTGATCTATAAAAACAAGATTTTTAATTTTTGATAAAATAATTTGCGAATTAAATAGTTTAAAGTTCAAGACCACCTGACGAAGGCAGAAGTTCTGTCGAAATATATTGTAACGGAATATATATTTTGCATTGGTGTTTTTTAAAAATTTAAATCAGAGCCAATTTTGTGTGATTCTTTTAATTTATTAATATGTTTATGGTCATGGGAATTCTGTTTATGGCGCAACTTTCATCGATCATTTCCAAAAGTTTATGCTTCAAATGAATATAAATCCGAAGCCATAAATAAATTAAACTTTTGAATTTTGATGTAACAAGTATCATTTCAAGATTTTACACAATCGAATCAATGAGAGTTAATTCAAACTCAAATTCTAACAATTTCAAATCGACTAATTTTAATATTCTATTTGCTAACCTTTACATTGAATTAAGATTCGTCTATTTAAATTATGTTAATACTAAACATCAATTTAAAAGTTCAATGCTTCATCTCATATGCAAACATTCGTTACAAAAAAGAATATTCAACATAAAGTTTTATATTTAAAAATTAGAATTCTACCTTTTTAAAACACAATTGTTTATATAACATTTTTAAACAAACCTTTTTTTAACCTAATTAATTACATTTATCTTTTTATAAAAAACATCACGATTTATATGCTCAGAATTAGATTGTTCATCATTTAATAGCCGAGAAAAATCACTTTTAAGAGTTTCATACGAATCTTGATAATGATAATTTTTTTTTATTTGGATGGAAATTCTATTTCTTCCTGGCTCATAAAATCCTATGTTTCACAATCAGCTATGTAGTCTTCTGTACTTTTAAAACTGTCTACACTATTTTGATGCTTTTTATATAAATTTACGATAAATATTTCCATCGGATGGGTTTTGATCGTTAATTAGTTCACCACAAATATATTTAATATATTTTTTTAATATTATTATTACTGTTTTGATTTTTATAGATAATATCCATTTGGAATATAAACCAAAATACAAAAAATATTTTACAATGCTCTCAAGTTATATCATTCACGTAAATTTTATTAATATCAAAACCCGATTGATTATGGACAGTTTATGTAAAATAAATAATTTTAATAAAATTCTGGTTTTTAATAATTACATAAGCTTAACATTTGCAAAAAAACAGGGTATTATACATTTCAATGCAGTTTCCCTAATAATAGTAATGCAGTTAATTTTACAATTTATATTCATGGTAAAATGTATTTTCTACAAAATGTACTTGACAGTTGATTTACAGTCGGTTATGTCAATTTAACTATAATTCCAAATGACTCAAATTTATGGGTTTTACCTAGAGATTTGACAATATCTTGTATTTCTGAACCAGTGGAGGTGATTGAGCAATTTCCAAACATATCATTTCAATCATATAAATATTTAACTTTATTAAATACTAGAAAAGGATTTCTCTCCACCATTAATGAAGATGTTTACTGTGTTATTTGCAATGATAGTGACAATAAATACTTGTCGGTAGAAAGATGCTTTGATGCAAGAAGTATAATTTTTGTTGAATTATTTCACAAACTTTTAAAATAATTTAAAATATATTGTGTTGTATCAGTTCTGAAATGCATACATCTTTTAAATAATATAATAGTGATAAACCGGATGTTAAGGTCATTTCAAGTTCAAAGGACAAGGCCGTCCAGGGTCGCATTGTAAGGTAAGTGAGGTCGATCTAAGGTAATTTTAGGGTCACAATGGTAATTTATGGATTAAAAATTAAAGACAGGTTTGATTAATAGTTTTCTGAAAATTAAAATGTTGGTAATAGTGAATTATGTTCTATCTAGCGCACTTTTTGGTACCTCCTTACTACTTATTAAATATTTAGTAAGCAAGGTATTGTGATATTATTATTTAAATAAAAATAATTTTATTAATTAATTTAATTTTTATTATTAACTTTTACTTATTAATTTTTAATTATTCATAATTATTTATTCTTATTTATTTTTAAATGGGTGTATTTACTGTTATTCATGGTTTACGATATTAAATGGAAGATGTGTGGGGATTTTGTATATGTCTTATTTGTTGTTTTTTCTATTATACGAAAGATATTTTCGGAATTTGTTAGAGCCCAGTTGAGTCTCCGGTAAAAATCATGTGTCGGGACGGTCTGGGATGAATGTTATAAAGGTGTGTAAATTTACAATAATTTAATAAACTACAACAATAAATGCAAAAGAACCTTGTTAATTGTCAAATGATTGGGAATTTGGTCTTGGGAGATCTCTTTATTTTCTTTGGATGAGTTACTAGTAGATTCGTTGCAATAAATAAATCCGGATTATTGATAATAGTTCGTAATGGTAAGGGATAGTTTTTTTTGTAGGAAAACGGTCTTTATCAATTTCTTATTTTGGTTTTTGGATTCTTTTTTATAATCTGGGCAAATTTGTAATTCATATTTTTAATTTTATTGGTTTTTTTTATTTATTATTTTCTTTTCCCATATAATTGTTAGGATACTTACTATGGGAAATTGATAATTTATTATTATAAAAAATATAATTAAGGGTACAGGGAACAAAAATGGGGAGTCATGAACTGTTGGCGTACTGGGTAGAACTAATTTTGTTTTAATCGATACGCATTTGTTAACTCCGTTTCCCCGATCACTCTTGCCTTTCTAGGGTTTCTCTCCCAGACGCCCCACAATTTTGACATCACCACTGTAGACCCATGAGCAAGCCCATGTTGGTACTGTATACAGCAGCCGAGAGTCCACAAGCAGGTGAGCCCCGTTTCCAGGACTACTCCTTGTGATAATCTCGCTTTCGGGTTCCTGACGGCCGATAGAAGGACTTACGTCAAATTCCTTTATCTATTTCCTTCGATATTGGCACACACTTTCCCATCTATTATCATTGATTATATGTACACGTCCGAATCAGATATCCATTATGGTCTCATTTTTCCCGTTAGTAAGTATTCGTACACCTTTACTGCCAGAAATATACTCATTTACACGCTGGCTACTTATTTATTCTTGGTCCGTTAAATTTGATTAGCATTAAATTTAAATAATTAGTAATTTAAATTTTACTTCTAAGATATAGAATATTTTCCAAAGGAAAATTGGATTAATAGCTTTTGAAAAATTCTGATCCTTCAATTATCTAAAATTTCCGATTGATTTCTGAATTAATTATTAAAATGCGAAAACTATTGCTAACCTCGAGTTTTGTTTTAATTTAGAAAATCTTTTCCTTAAGTAATTGGCAAAAATTAAATTATTAAATAATTAATTGCAATTTGCTGTTAAATCAGCTGTTTTTAAGTTGGAGAAGATCTCCTAAGCGTTTTCAAAGGAAAATAAACTCCCATTAGCATCCACAATTTTCCCTTTATTCACATTTAAACTTTCGTTTTCAACATATCCCCTTTTTAAAGGTTTAAAATCAATTTTTCAATAATCATAGTTATTTCAATTTTCAATATTTTAAATTAAATACAACTTTCCAATCCTCTTATTCACATACATCAAGCTTCACCAATCTTATGTTATGTTCAGGCAAACCTTCATACATCTTTTTCTCATCTATGCCAAACATATTGAAACATTATTAAAGAAATTTAACCAATAAAAATTCTATTTTACAATTATAACAACAAAAAGAAAATAAACGAAAATAAAAATAGAATATAATTAGTCATAAATAATTGTTAATCAGTTTGTCGACGCGAAACTTGGTTATCCACAAGAATCGGCTTTTATTCGTCGATGTCGACGGGAAATCTTCGTTTCCTATCGATTCTTAGTTCATTGGATCCGACTTGGGGAACCGAGTGACAGAGTTCGTCCCCAAATTCGTCCGTCCAATAACTGATTGAAGTAGCTGGCTTGTGATTTTCGTCCGGTCCGCCGCACAGATTTGGGTGGCAACTCCTCCAGATTCAATCGTTTCTGGCAGGCTTTCGATATTCCTAGTTAGTTGTGCTTGTTGTTCGGCGACTAGCATCGCCGCTTCTTCCAGTGTCTGGGCTGCATTTTTTAGCAGGGTGACTCCCTCAGCCCGACGTCGTTCACGGCGACGCCGGTTTTTACTGGGGTTATGTTTCTTGCTAATTTTTGGCATTTGTGGAGGGCCAGCTGTGGCCGTTTCGGGTACGTGTTCTGCCGGAATTATGTTCAGTTTAATCGCCAGATCGCGGCCGGCCAATCGTTTTTTCAGTTCCGTTTCATTGAAAGAGGCGGTTAGAACGGCGCTCTGGTTGTTGATTACGATCCGTTGCGCTCGGTTCTCGGCAATGAGATCCTCACGACACCTGGTGAGTCGGTGAATTTGGTTGTGGAGGGCTTTCACAGCCTCGGAGGCGAACCACGTACCGAGCGTGCGTTCGTGTTCTATGACCAACTGATTATATTTCCTTCGACATTCCTGGTGGGATTTGTCATCGTTATTGGGAATTGATGGGTTAGACGTTTCCGATCTCTGTGACGTTAATTTCGGGATTTTATATCCTGGCTGCATGTTGTCGAAGATCTTTAAAAAAATTATAAAAGAAAATGAGGGGGAATAATTCAGTAAAAAGAAAATTTTTATCAATTTAACAATAAGGATAATAAAAGAGAATAATTAATTTGAAAATCACATCACACATTCCTACACCAAACTCATATTTTAATATTAATTTCTATAATGCCGATTTTCGCGTAAACAGCTATTGTTGGTCTGCGGACAATAATTCGGTAAAGAGAAAAATGAAAAATATTGATGCTCCGGTCATTTCGATTCACGTTAAAATATTTTTAAATCTTTTCGTTTTGTTAAATTCGTCTCGGCTTGTTGTTTTATCCATTTATTCCTATGCTTAACCCTAGTCGTCCCTTTTTTAAAATTTACTTCTCGACAGGCATTTAAAAACAAATATTATATCCCTACTTAGACATCTTATAAATGTCACCCCCTAGGTATGGCGATCTACCCGCATTTTACTCGTACCGCTCCGACCAACATTGAAAATGGCCGCCTCGGTGAATTACGACGGTGTCATACCCCGTGATCAGTGTAACGAGACCTGACCAGACTAGGCAGACACCGAAGGGTGGTTTGTGACCAAGTAACACGTCGACGTCCTGCCAACTTAACGGCCGGAATCGAATATTACTTTGCCATTCTCCACGATTTAATACATCAACATATAAAATTAAATTTAGGGGGACCTGTCGCAGATACTAAAAAGTATCGCGGCCATCCATGATAATAAAAACAATTAAAGTGCATATCAAAAAATATATTCAACATGACAATACAATAAACAAAAATTACCTACTGCTAAAGTGCGAATTTCAAAATTTCAAAATGAGATAAAAATTTTTTAAGGTTAGTAATTGTGACAATGGCTATTGTATTTATACTGTTTTCGTGCGTGTGTGCAACCAATCAGCTAATTTCGAATCTTTTTTGGCCATTTTTTCTGGTTTTTTGATGGCTTTTATTTAATTTTATATTTTTCTCTTTTGTTATTTATTTTTCTTAATTTTTTAATATTAATTTTATTAAATTTGCATTTTTATTTTTTGCTGATTCTTATTCTGGTCGCCTCCTCCGCCTGTGTATTTTCTAAACCTTATTTTGTAAGGTTTTGGCGGTTTTGTATTTTCACTTTATTTTTCCATGTATTTTTCGTGCAAAATTTATTAATTATTTGTTTTAATTAATTATGTTATTTTTTATTTTGTTTTATTTAATGTTTTTATTATATTTTGAATTTCTGTTTGCGGTGCGTGCTTGTATTACAAATAGCCATTCTCACAATTTTTCGACATGACTTTTTCTAGTCATTTTGTTTTGTTTTAATGGTGGCTTATAGCCCAACAGAACGAATAAAATTAAAACGGTAGTCCATAACAGGGTGTATTTACAATTATTTTGTTTTAATTAATTTTTTTAATTTATTAAGTTTAATTATATATTTTTATCTTATTTATATTTTATCAATATTATTTTATAATTTATTTATTAAGTTATTTTATTTTTTTTATTTATTTATTTTTATTATTATACGTTTTTTATTTAAAGTATTCATAAAAATACAAGTGATGTCCAATAACTTTCAACTAAGTACCGAAGAACGAAGGTGCAAGATTTGCGCGAAACACAATATATAAATAAATGTTATGGTTGGTGTTGCGAAGAGGGACGAGGTCCCCCAAAACCATGAAAATTGTTTTTGTAAAAGTACCCGTGAAATTCCAATTTTAAAACATTTTCATGTATAAATGAAGTCAAATTGAATTCTGAAATAGGATATATTTCTGAATATCTAAATATGGCGGAGCACTTCACCTAATTCTACGGAACACCGGTTAAGAACCACTACACTAACAAAATCTTAAATTAATTTGTTATTAGATTGTTAAAGATATTAATTAAGTTAATTACTTTAATTAATTAATAATTAAGAAAATTAAATGAAGCAGAAGTAGAGGGCAAAAGAAAAGATGATGAAAATATCGGAAATACATCTTCGCAAAATTGTAAACCTAAATATAGAAAATATGATCCAATGTACCATTGTGTTTACTGTGTATGAATACTTTGGCCTCAGACAGCATGAAACCAAATAAATTAAAACGACATCTTGAAAGTAAAGTTCTTATTAATAATCATTTGACCAGTCTATGGAAGCAATTCTTGTTGTACTTTAAAGATCTTGACATGTCCAAATATGAATGGATTAGAAACCCATTTGTGACTGAAAAATATGATGATTTTGGCCTTACGACAGCAGAGCAGGAAATGATAATTGACTTATCTAGTGATAGCACATTAAAGCAGATGTTTCGAGATGAAAATAATATTGTTACGGTTTGGCTACGAGTAAAGGACGATTTTCCTACTTTGACAAACAAAGCTTTAGAAATTTTATTGCCATTTGTAACATATTACCTATGTGAAACTAGTTTTTCTACAGTAGCTGTCTTAAAAACAAAGTATCGATCTCGCTTAATGATTGAAGAGGAACTGAGAACCGCGATTTCTTCAATAATACCACGGTTTGAGAAAATTGTGCTGAAAAACAAGCTCAACCGTCGCATTAAATTTTTATGTTGTAGTAGTATTAATTATATATTCTTTTTTTGTTATGTTATTATATTTCTTATAATAAATATATTATATTTTTACATAATATTGTACACCTAATTCTGTTTTTACACGATAGAATGGTTCCCGAGAAATTCGTGTAAAAAAAAATCGTGTAAAAAAAGATACAAAATTGTACAAAATTGTTCTAGTAAAGTTCAAGCTATTTTAGCGTGGTGAGTTGACTGTCATCGTGGTGAGTTGCTCTCTTTTTACTTTAAAAAAATTCATTGAAAAAAAACGTGTTAAATCCAATAATTCATGTAAAAAAAGTAATTTTGTTTTTTTTGTATTCGTGTTATTTCAAATTATGTCGTGTAAAAATAGAAATATTTTTTCGTATTTACTCGTGTTATTTCAAATTCGTGTAAAAATAATTCGTGTAAAAACAGAATTAGGTGTATATTATTTTGTAGCCCATTAAATAAATTATAATATCAGTTGAGTATTTATGAAATTTGATTTTTAGATAAATTAACGGGACGCAACAATTTGTTTTTTAAAGGGGGCGCCGGTATAAAAAGGTTGGAAACCACGTAATTAATTGATTATCATTTTTACATCCACTCTTGCTTAAATGGGTTAAGACATTCAATGTTTCTTATTAACGCTATATCATTGACTAACTTTACTTCGTATTTTTTCACAACTTTCGATGACTCAAAATGTCTTCGTTAGGATTTATTGTCTTTTTCCAAAAACGTTTTCGCTGTGTGTATAGAGATAGTTTTTTGGAAGGTGAAGTTTATCATAAATTAAATTTCTGGTAATAACTCTGCGCAATTTTTTTAGGCTTTATCCATCAATGTGATATGAATGATGTCTTTAGATTTTCTAAATTGTTGCTCTATTTTTAATTTGTCGAATAATGATAAGGGCTTGAATAGTTATTTTAATATTATGAATTTTGATTAAATTTTCGATAGCTTTGTCTTCAAATGCTTTTCTTCTATCACAATGCATAATCCCCGATGCGACATATTTCAATATCCAACTATTTTTTAAAATTGTGACGACTTTATTTTTGTTTTGTGATTTTATAGCATGAAGTGATACACATTTACAATATTGATCAATGATACCATAAATTTATTTGTGTTTGATTTAATGAACCACAAAAATCAATAAATATTATTTCAAATAAACTTAATTCTGAAACTTTACAATTTATGTCTTTAGTTGAAGTCGCCATAACCTTTCGTTTTTGACAATTTTCGCCAGTTTAAATAACCACTTATACCGTTTCCCTCATGTTTCTCATTCCAATGCTTCTCGATATATATTTCTCTACTTTCACAGGTCCCACATGACACAATTTTATATGATAGTTTCTTACAAACTCTGTTCTTCGGTCATTGGATATCCATATTTTATCATCTTGTGTTAAAATCACTTCACCCTTCATTTTCAATTTATTTGTAACGTTTGTTTTTCTACTATATGATATCTCTTAAATTCGCCATTCTTGTTAATGCCAATAAATTAGTTTGTAATTTCCATATTTATGCATTAACATGAATCGTTTCACATTGGATGCATTAAGCACATTCGCTTCTTGATAATGCGTTTGCATTAGAATGATCTTCTACTTTCCAATATTGTAAATCTGTTTCTAAGCTGTTAAATAGTTTATCCACGTCTGAAATTGTGGAGTTATTGAGTTCTTTGTTTTCATCATACATGAAATTACCTTGTGATGAGTAAGAAGTGTGTAAAGATAATGTTAAAAATTATTATATTTAAAATTAGACATAGAATGGGAATCATAAGCTAATACATTTTCTTTTCCAGAATAATTTATTTGAGATAAAACCGCAATAATACGATCAAATCTTGTATCAGTGTCTAATATAAATAGATGCGAGAATTTTATCTTTGTCAGTTTTCATACCATTTTTACTTAATAAATGCCCGAGCAAATTCGCTTCGTCTTTTAAAAAGTGACATTTTAATAGGCTGATCCTTAATTCGGCTTGTTTAATCTTTTCTAAAAAACATTCAATATTGTTATAGTGTTAATTTAATTCCCTGGAATATATCAGAATGTCATCTAAACTTTATCATAAGAATTCATAAAGCCAATTGCACTAAAATATTTTGCACACTTAAGGAATCCAATAATTCATTGGTATTTGGAATCGGAAATATTGGTCGTTCTGTTAAATTGTTAGAAGATCTAAAGTCCAAACATATCTGTAATTCATTTTTTTATAATTCTTTTTCACATATACTAAATGAGTGTTCCATGGTGAATTATCTTGCCTTATTATACAAAACCTCTCCATTTCTTTAAAATATTCATAAATTTAATTTCTACCAAATGAGTTGGTTGTCGCCTTGGATTAATAACAATATGTTTACCCGAGGTTAAGATTTCATGTGTTAATTAATCAGTTTTCTCTACATTCCACTTGTGCTTCATAAAATTTTAATGAAATTTAAGTAATAATCCATTAAGAATCTTGTTATTACTTTGACCACTGCTATTTTCATTCAACGCTTTTACTAATGCAAGTTTATTTATGTCTATCTCTATTTGAAAAATTATTTCTAAATTATAACATCAAATTTCTTTAAAAATTCAATTCCACCAATTAGTTTGGAGAAATTTCTTTAGCAGCAATCAACTCAACACGTTTTGATTCTGTAATACCTAAATTTAAGCATCTATATTAACTTTCCCTAAATCTTAAATAGGTGATTCGTTGGCACATCTCAATTTTGTTAATTATTTTTCAAGCTTACTAATTTCAATCTTTTTAAGTACACTCTTATCCATAGTACTAATTTTAGCCCCAGTGTCTAATAAACAACAAAATTCATTTTCATCAATGTATATCGAAACACTTGGCCTGCCATTTAATTTATCATATTTAATTATATTATTAAGTGAGCTATCAATATTAATTTTGTTATTAAGAACACAACCATAATTATCCATATTTACATTAAAACATCCTAAACCATCCATTAACTCCATTTAACAATATACCAACTACTGTATATATTCAGATCAGGCAAACACAATTATTATCAAAAAACTAAAAACTTATCATTTAAATCATACAAACAATCATCAATCATCTCAATGATACTTTCCTTATTTAATACATCACTTACATTTACTAAAAACTCAAATCACCTCCTCTCATGGTAGAGCATATGCATTTGGGTATTATCTGTTATTTTAATTATTTCCTTGAACTTCTGCGATTGGTTCTCGATTACTGTCGGTTCTTTGATTGCAACTCAAAGCGTCGTTAGCTGAAATATCCTGATTTATGACATTGACAATTTTCAAATCACACATAGGTACAAGTAGTACAACCTCTTTATGACGAATTTATTACTTCCATAAATAACCAAAAAGCCGACATGAACACTAGATCTGAAAATTATTTTCCCGACAGAATATATGCGCTTACCAATGGAAACTATCACCGATGAACATAAGGATTTCATTAAATCTTAATTTTATTAGTCACATTTTGTTATAATATTCATTATATTTTACTCGTATTACATTATAAATGACTAGCTGTAACCCGTCAAAAATGACAGCCTTTCTCTGTTTGACGTTTAGATTTACATTAATTAGTTATTTTTATTTTCTAGCGGTCTAAAAAAAAGATTTTTATTTATTTATGCCTTTTGATTTTACAAAAACTTTGTCTAGAATATAAATTAATTATTATTGCTACTGACAATTATCAGTAGGTCATTAATTTATATAATTTTCGTTGTTATGAGAGTTACACTCATACATCATTCCAACCAAAATTATTTACATTAATTATTTAAGTATATTGTATATTTAAATTATTTGAATATGTCCACTGCATATATTTAATCTTAATTTGTGGCTAATCCATCTGAAATTTTTATGCATTTGTATATTATTTTATCTATTCTTTTTGCTTATTGTCAGTAATAAATTACAATTTAATATTATATTATTATTTGATTTTATAACAAATTATTAAAAATATTATTTTATTAGCCCCCCAGACTCTGGCTCAATTGAATTTTTTACCGGCAATAAAGGTATTTCTTTATGGACATTCTATTTTCCTAAACTGTGAGGCTTTTATCAATAATAAATATTTAAAAACTCCAAAATTTACCTCATTAGAACTATTTATTAATGGTATTAAAATGGATGGAAAAACCAACACTAATAAAGTATTTTTTAACTTGCGTTTCTTGCAGCCAAAGACTCATAAAGCCTTGTGTATTTTAAATATGAATATTTCCAAATATAATCCAGTAGTACAAATTCAAATTGAAAAATATATTTTTATTTCAGGTAGATATTAAACGATTTTGTCAATTAAATTAAGAATTTATTTAATTAAGAATTAAATAAAAAATTGTTTTAAAAATTTTTAAACAAAAAAAATATATTAAAACATTTAAAAAGTAATAATTTTTTTCAAAATATATAAATTAAATTCATATTATTTTGGTTGGTTTTTTTATTTGATGATGACATTGAATCTGTTAAAATGAAGCTCCACAAAATTGCTGAAACCCTTTTTTGCCAGCTTGTTAGGAGAAGATTCTCTGCGTGTGATATCTAATGTTCCACCATCAATCAACGCAATAAGTCGTAGAATTAATGAGAAATTGAAAGACTCTCGAAAATATGCATTACAGTTGGATTTATCCACCGACATCAGCAATAATTGCCAACTTTTAATTTATATGCGATTTATTGATGAACAGTTTTATTCTTGCAAAGAGATTTGTTCGAAGACATCAAGACAACACATATATAGTGTGGTTACCAATAGTTTTGAAAACGATAGTATTTCATGTAAAAACTGTATATCTTTGTGTATGTATTGAGCTCCAGCAATGACTGGCAAGTTAAAGGGTTTTATTTCAATTGTAAAAAGAGTTTTATTCAAAGCGTAGCAATAATGCCAAAATTCTTGGTTCAGAGTTGAAAAGTTTAAGTGACTGAGCAATAAAAGTAGTTAGTTAGTGGAGCACTGCAAGAATTACATAATAATAAAAAAGTAGGAGTTAGGATTAAATTACGCAATTATGTAATTAATCTTAATTATGTAATAACGTAATTAAGATAATTGATTTTTGTGTATTTTTAAAAATATTATTTTTTGAATTTTGTGCGTATTTTTTCTCGCAAATTTTTTTCGAATAATTATTTCTGAATTTTTTACGAAATTAAATTTTTCGAAAATATTATTTTTCATTCAGCTCACTATAAAAAAGCCTAAAACCCAAATATTATTTTAGACTTTAATTGATAAAATATTTTAGGCTTTTATTCGGAAAGCTATCTGAATTTTTATTGAGAGTTCAAAATAGCTCCTGACCATAATGTGACTATTTTAACCGTCGGCGATTCAAGCCAATTTTTATTTTACGCTTCTTTATCGAGAAAAATTACTTAGGGTTTTTATTTGAAGAAATAATTTTTAGGCTTTTTATCGAGAGTTTATTTTGTGAATGAAAAAATATCTTTTTATAAAAATTCCTAAAAATTTAAATTCTAAAACCATCATTTGAAGAATTTAAATTCAAAAATTATTGGTGTGCGAAATTTAAAAATTTAAATTCAAAAATAATTTTCAAGACAAAAGTTGCGTAATACACAAAAGTCGATCATTTTAATTACGTCATTAAATATTGAGATTAAATCATTTTAAATGTCTCATAATAAAATTGTATTTCAAACCTTTATTGAAAATGCTTTGTGCTGCGAAATACAGACATACACACGGAATTTTTCTTATATAAATTCTAAAAATTCTGATCTCGTTTATCAATTTACATGTAATGGGTGTAATGCCACATACATTGGAGAGACTTCCCGTCATCTCTGTACTCGAGTTCTAGAGCATTGTCGATTGAAGGGTTTGACCAATATTAGTGAACATAATAGAGGCTGTAAAAGTGAAATAGGAATGTCTGATTTTAGAATTTTGTTGAAAAAGTTTTAATAATTATTGGGAACGCGTGATATGTAAAGCATTTCTGATAAATTCATTGGATCCAAAAATTAATGTGCAAAGTGCTGTGACTACGAATGTTTTGAATGTTTTTAAATAGTTTAAGTATGTTAAATCATGTTTATGTATGTTTTTTAAAAAAACATTTTTAATATTATTAAAATAATTTAATTTATAAATTATATTATTTTTTAAAAAATTATAATATAGATAAAAATTATAATATTTATAGAAATAAAATTTTAAATTAGTTAAAAGTATTTGAATATTTTTAAATGTTTATTTATTACAAAATTAAATTAATATAAAAAAATAATTTGTTTAAATTAAAATTTTATTCATAATATTTTTAATTTTGGTTTTGTGTACCTGAAAATGACAGTTACAAAGAGTTTTTTATACACGTTATCTTTTAATTAAATCGTTGCCAAATTTATTTAATTATTTATTTATTCTTTATTAATTATTATCATTGATTATTAATATTTATTACTTTTAAATGATATTGATTTTTCAAGATATTGAAAAAGTTGATATCAAAATTGATCCATCATATATGTCGATTATTGATGTCACACAATTTAACTGGCAATATTTCAAATGCAAATTAAGTAAATTTTACATTTCCCTAAATTTCACAGTAAAAACTTATAAAACTATGGTGGGCAATACAATGTACAAACATACGTGTGAAGTATATTTGGATTCAGTTAAAATTATAGATATGTTTATGTATGTACTTTTTTACAGTAAGTAACATTTTATATATATATATATATATATATATAAACTTTGGTATCATGATTCTGTGAATTCTTGGTTAAAGAAATAAGAGTTTGAATTTTTTTCATTTCTCTTATCTGAAAATCTTTGATATCCAAAGACTGAAAGACCAATTTGATCTTGTTGAAAGAGCTGTCAAATGTTTTAGATTAGAACCATTTTTGATTTTGAAATTCAGAATATCTAGAACCCATAATAGTATTGACTTATGTCTTATCTACGCTACCAATTATCACTTCCCCATGTTTAATATTTTGTTAGTTTAGAAGCCACTCTTTGGCAAAACTTTTTCGAGCTCAATTATGTTTTTGAAATTGTTTAATTAAATTGTAATTATGTCCTGTTAAAACCATCAATAATCACAAAATTGGTTTATTTTGTTCTACAACAAAGCTCAATAAGTATTGTCATATATCACAATAAATAAGCGCCTATGTAATATAGCAAAAATTAAACAATATATTAAAAAAATTATTATATTCATGGGCGTAGCTACCATATGGCAAGAGTAGGCACCGCATTTGGGCCCTTTCCCAGGGCCCGCTTTTTATTACAAAAGCTATAAGCTTATTAATTTTATATAAACTTTATTACTTTAATTTTATATCCTATCAATTTCACATTCAGTTTCTGCATGCATATTCTCTAGTAAAAAAAGAATTAAAGGAAAGCTTGTCCATAATAACCTTTCAGAATTGCTTCTCACAAAGTACATCTGTCTAGAAAGTGAATTTTCGGAAATCTATACAGCTTTTATGTTGTCCTTGACACTTCCGGTTTAAGTAGCTAGTGTTGAAAGGTCATTCAGCAAACTGAAAATTATAAAGGAGTTTAAAAGAAATTTAATTGGCCAAACTAGGCTGCGAAATCCTGGTTTGCTATTCATTGAGCATAAAGTAGCAGTAAAAATGAGTTACGCCAAACTTATTCACAATTTTGCAAACTTAAAAGCAAGAAAGAAAAATTTCTAGATTACATAATTACAATTGAATTTTTACAAATTGTAGCCTTCGTTTCGTATATATTATTGAATTTCTAAAGGAAATGGAATAAAATAACGTAGTCGTATAAACATGCATCAAAAATTAAATTATGAATAAATTATTTTTTGACAAGTTATGTTGTTAAACAAAGTAGGGACTGGGGGCCGAGGACAAGGGGCCCATCACTGATTGTTGTCTATAGACCCAAAATATCTAGCTATGCCACTGATTATATTAAATTATTTTTTTTATTAAAAACTAATTTTCATCATTAATTATTATTAAACTACTCTAACTTCAATTGATAAATTCTTATGAAATGTCATCAAAGATATCATTTATTGCGCTTCACTGTTTTTTAGAAAACGCTACAGTCTCAAATAAGATAACATTATTGTTTGAAGCATTGTATTGTAGAATAATCTCGGAACATCAAAGAGGACTAGAGGAGGCTTGTTCGCGCTTATTTGGCGTGGACGGGAAAAGGGGGATTTGCTTAAACGCATATAGTCGATATTGCTAATTGATAAACTATACTGGATAACTGTAGTATTTATGAATGTTCCGGTCACATGGATGTAAATGCACATTGATTTTGTAATTGTACCGCACACAGAGACAATTTGATTTTCTAATTAAAATTTATGTTTATTTTACTTAATTCTACTCGTGTTAGGGGCGGCCAAAAAATTTTTTCCTGTAGCAGCAAAAAGTCTAGGGCCGGCTCTACATAAAACAGTGGAATGTGATAAAACGCTTGAAGTATGTAATGATTTTGATATTATCACAAAATAGCAACATATTACGTTGTGGTATTTTCACTGTGAATATTAATTTGTGTTATTAACCCGCAAACGATTTTTTGGACAAAAATTTCCATTTTGTCTTTTAAGTGACGTTTTCTTGGAAACTGAAAAACACCCTGCTTTGTGAATCTATGACTTTGTCAATTTTTTATGCTTTATTCAAGTAAAACTAGCAGACATTCATAACTATAAAATAAAAAAGTTATGACAAGTTATTCTGTTTTTAGAAAAAATGGACATTTTTGTCCAAAATTCATTGTGTATTAGTTTTTAGCTTTTTCAGTTGACAATTCATGTCATATTTTCTGGCATAGGCGTTAACTCATTTCAACAAATACTGGCGTTAAAATGAAGCTGATCAGACTTTTTTAAACAATTAATGTGACTGGCTGACACTATGATATGTTTATCACATGATGGCGGATGGAGTTCTTACAATAGAGTTCATTGATTACATATCTCTCCATCTCTGCTTTGGCAGGAATGGTCTTCCATTAACCACTCTCTGACCATAAGTTGCTTTAGCCTACACACAAGAGAAATTTAATGTAGTATCCGTCTCACCAACATCTTCAAAACAGTTCTGCATTCATATTAGTTAGCTTATTCACTCTCGTCTATTTTGTGAAGTAGGCAGACTATACCATTTTACACTCATGACATTGGTACTCTGTCTGTCTCTCTCTACTCATCCCCCACACACAGACGCACTTAGAATACCTCATTTCAGATATCAAGTAATAATGCACATGACACTTACAATTGACAATTGATATTGGAACCAATGAATGTCTCACATAATAATATTCTCTCACGCTCTTTCTCACCTGGATTTGTTCATGCGTTTGTCTGCACTTTGTCATGCTCTCATTATAAGTGTGTGAGTGTCGTGTTAGAATACAACATTTATACTAGTAGGGTAGAGGGTTTGCTACTACATAAACATATCACAATTGACTTGAGTTCTCATCCACGAGCGGCAATCCCGACACAAGAAAAGGAAGGCTGTTACGTGATAAATTGGCGGCTGTTAGATTGCTGATCGATAATTTTGTTGAAAATAGCCAAAAGTGTTATATGCCCGGTGAATCTGTCACTATAGACGAGCAACTTTATCCATACCGTGAACGTTGCAAATTTGTTCAATATATGCCCTCTAAACCATCCAAATACAGCTTGAAATTTTGGGCTGTTTGTGACTCACAAAACTATTATTGCTGGAATCTACGTTTTTATATGTGAAAAGAAGATGATCGGGATATGCAAGTGTCGTACGGTGAGTATATAACAATGGATATGTTGCAGAGACTATATGGTAGTGGAAGAAATGTAACGTGTGACAACTTTTTCACATCATTGAATTTATTAAAGCGATTGTTCCAAAATGGTATCACCATGGTAGGCACCATTCGTGCATCGAGGCGTGACATACCAAAGCATTTGACGAGGTACCAGGGGCGTGAAGTTTTTTCAACTATTGAATTGATAACAACAAGTACATCAGATCGTAGAGATAAAGCCTTGTTGGTTAGTTATGTTGCTAAAAAGAGCAAAGTTGTCAATATCTTATCTACTGCCCATAACAAAATAACTGGATATGTCGGTTCAAAGCATAAACGGGACGTACTTCTCTTTTATAATGCTACAAAAGGTGGAGTTGACGCAATGGACGAAAGAGTTGCAACATATACTACAAAGTTTAAATGTCGAAGATGGCATGTGGCATTCTTTTGTAATATATTAGACATCTCAGCATTCAATGCATTTGCCTTGCACTATCTTGTGGAGCCTCAATGGAATGCGAACAAGTCACATAGACGAAGGCTATTCCTGATTGAACTTGGTAACAGTTTAATAAGTGCGTATGTAGAAGACAGAAGAAGGACTGCTGCCGCCGACTCTCTATCGTCGACTCCATGTAAGCGTGGTGACTGCTACATGTGTATTGATCGAAAACGGTGCACTGTCACATGTGTTAAATGTAACAGATTTATATGCAAAGAACATTTACACAACATTTGTAAGAATTGCTCATAAATTATAGCTTTATTTCTTGGTATTCTGTTATTTTTGTGTACTTGGACATTTTTGTCCAAAATGAACAAAATCGTTGATTTTTATTTAAATCGTTTGCGGGTTAATATAATTTTGTCATTCAAATTACTTTGTTTTCTGCATCATCAAATTGCTGCACGTAATTTTTGTTCTCTTGTATATTTTTTATTATCGGGTTGTTGCTTGCAATGTATGTATGTTTGTATTTTATTTTCCTACCCATACTAGATTTCTGCTCTTCATTAGTAAATTCAACTAATTTCTGCCAACGCCCATAAGTTGTGTTGTTATTTCAAGTAAGTGTTATATATAAATTAATTATGTAATATATTTAATCTTAATCTGTTGTTAAATTGTTGGTAATTAATGAATGCTGGTGTATAAGGTCTAATTATCAGTTTATTTTACATTACGGCCATTAGTACTTGTTAATTATGCATATGCCTATTGTTATTTAATCAAATTAATTGATTAATAAATATAATTTTTCTTTTATTTGAGGCTACCTTCACTTCTACTATAGCACGTCATTCACAAAAAGCTCTACTAAGAGAGTTTAATAAAGAGAAGCTAGTGAATATAATAAATTTACTAGGTACTTATAAAGTGAATTAATACCACACTAAAAAGTAAAATTTAACAAATTATATTTCAGTATTTGTTCATTATAAGGCCTCGTTTAAAAATCAAATATTTAGTGAAAACATTTAATTCAACAACTACAACTACTCCAGAAACCCACAATTGCCTCTAACACAGCCTTGAGAATATTCTCTTTGGAAACATGCTTGCGCCAAATGAACTAAGGCAAATACGACTCCAAGTAATGACTTGCGGTGACTCAGTAATTCTTGTTGCTACGGTGTCTCTCAGGTACTCATTCCAATGGACTGTAGTCGCCTGAGCCATGTTCAGTTCTTTGTTACACCTCTTGATTGAAGTCAGTTCTTTGGCACAACAGTAGAAAAAGTGAACGACTGTGCTGACGCTACATTTCCAAAAAAAGTTCGTGTGCCAAAATAGAGCATCACTCTGAGACCTTGAGGGCAGATTCGACTGTCTGGCAAAATATTCTTCTCTTGTAGAAACAACAACACATCCTTATTTGGAGCTCGGCAAGTTAAAGATATTCATTTTAAACTGAAAAAAAGTGAATTAATTAATTAAATCAATTAAATAAAATCCATTATGTTTAAACGAGCTCCCGATAATTAACAAGTACCCGTATTTCTTACAAAAAAAGTATCAAATTGTTTCACATTTTTTGCTTTTCCATTTTATTTTCTATTTCAATAAATTCATTTAAATATAGTATTAGAAAAAATACAATTGTTAATTAATTTATGGTGATTGTTATTATTTTTTAAAATTATTTTATTATTACGTACCAATTTAGATTATACCGAATTTCAAGTGAAAATAACTTCCAATTCGACTCACAAGGTTTATCCATGTGGCGCTTTTGTACTATTTCAGTGCAATGTCTTTCCAAAATATCTCAGGAAACGAATGCCTCCGCCTTTCATTTTAGTCGATGATTACTATTCTAAAGTTTTCTATTGGCTTCATAACATCGTTAATTTAATTAATACATATGAGCCTCGACGCTTAAAGTTATTTTGTCAGTTGCCCTTGAAATTAGTTACCAAAACTCAAGCGGAAATTATAGATTTGCTCGGTTATTAATTTTTATTTCTTTTAATTCCCTTTAAGTGTTTTTTTATTTAAATTGAAGTTTCTCATTTATTATGAATTTCAGGTTATTTATGGTCTATATTTAAAATGCTAAAACCTATTAAACCTTTTATGTAAATAGATTTTTAAAACTCATATTACAATTTCGGGAACATTTTCTTCGATCAATCTTTTTTTAACTTTCTGTATAAGTAAAGATATTTAACTTTAAAATGATTATTTCATTTAATAACATTTTGCAATACTTTTTCTCTATATTTTTCATAACTTCTAGTATTCTACTATAATTTTTCAAATTTTTAAAAATGTTCTTAAGTAGAATTTTATTAAATAAATTATAATTTACATATCACTTCTTTGCTCTTCTGGTACTCATAGAACCAGAGCCGGCTTTACGTATCCACTTTTAAGTTAATTTTTGAAACTTTCTCTTGGTTTTCAATAGTGCTTCAGACTCACAACTTATTATTAAGACAAGTTTTTCGTAAATTATATAAATTAGATTTTAAAACAAGCAATTTTCTAAGATCGTAACCATAGCAAAATTTTCTGGAGTCCGCGTGTGATTAAAATTTCTTTGGTGTACATTTTAGAATAAAAGCACAATTTTGTGCTAGTTTTAGAGTCGATGAATATTTCAGCTTTTTGTGATTAAATATAATAAAAGGATGAGTTAAGGAGTTTAATAACATTTAGACGTAAAAATATATTACGCATTACAAATAATAAAAACTCAATATACTAAGATAAAACCAGATTTTAAGAAACATGCACAATTACCTGCGTGTTGAAAATCAATTTATTATAAATTTCAAAATAAATTAGAAAAAATCAATGAAGCATACAAACACGGCACACTCAATTCCTATAATAAAATAAAAAATCGATTAAATGCAACTGCTGCAGAAAAAGACACTTATTTGTAAACAAGTATTAACTTTGCGTTGAATAAATGTGGCACGCAAAATTTGCAAAGGCTAGTGGTGTGACCCCGTCAGATATAGGCCAAACCTTCCTCTGAAAAAATAAGTATGGAAAGGTCGTTTTAAGGTCAAACAAGAAGATAATATATTTAAAATCTACATTGTTAATTTATTTGTAAAAGTATATAGTTCATTTAATTTTAAAAATAATGTATGTTGGTCGTACGGGAAGTTTCTTGCAATAACAAAATTCGCACACTATCGATCGTCGCATGGTTCTTTCCATTCTAGGGTTCCTTTACCGCGTACGCCTCATGACATTAATTCACTGATAAGCACCCATGGCCGAGACCATGTTGGTACTGTGCGTGCCAGCCGAAAATTATTTGAGCAGGTGAGCATTGTTTCTAATACTACTCCTCAAAAACCCTCGTCTCCCAGTTCCGAGCGGCTGGTAGAAGGTCTTACGCTTCCTACGCTGATTTTACACGTTCGAAATAACAGAAATTACGAGATTTTAGTAGTAAGAACTGTGAGGCCTTTCGTTCTATGCGGTTCGATCATTTTCGTTACTCATGATTTAGACTTTAGATTTATTCCTATATCTACTTCAGAACCTTTTAACCCATTATCTAATTTAAGACATTACAAACAAAACAAAAAAAAAGAAAATTTTAAAACACTACCACAAAAATGTATTATTCATTAGTTAATTAGGACTATAATACGATACAGGAGAATAAACAAAAAGATTGTAAATCAGATTGTTGGTTTAGAAAGAGTCCAGATTTGCCTCAACGGGAACGATTCGATTGACCTGGCATTCAATTTTCCAAGTCGATATCGATTGGCAGACAGCGTCGTTTCGGTGGTCTGCGACTTGGGCTTGCTGTAGTTGGGCTGGTCGGCTCTTGAGCTGAGGTTGACGGCTCTTCTCCCAAACGAGTAATAGAGGGAACCTGTCCAGTCAGGACGGCAATCTCGTCGGGAGTGAGTCTAAGATCTTCCAATATAAGATTTAGACTGGGAGTTTCTAATTCATCTGCTACCAAATCGATGTAGACGGCGGGAGGTGGCAGGTAGGCTGTCGGGATGGGGCATACACTATGTCCGGGTTCCTTTCCTGAAATTCAAATTCGGTGTAAGCCGGGGCGGGTCATTTACTCCTGCCGTCACTTCAGGTCTCTCGTGGATTCGTAGCAGATTCGCCTCTGCTCGACGCCGTGCCCGACGCCGCCGATTTCGGTTTGGTCGTCACCTTCGTCCTTCTGACTGGTTGTCCGATGGTCCACTCACTGAAGGTCCGGTGGACGGTATGATTGCGGGATTTCCGGGAAGGTGTTGAGCAAGGATGATATTTATCTCCTGAGCCCAGCTGCGGCTTGACAGACGAGCTCGGAGCTCATTTTCTGTAAAAATCTGGCGGAGTGCAGCGCTCTGCTCAGCTATAGTAATACGCTAACTCCGATTTTCAATGACAAGGTCGTCTCTGGCTATGGAAAGACGGGATATTTTTTGATAGAGATTTCGAGTCGCTTCAGTCGGACTCCAAGTGCCTTTGAGCTTCTGGTATTTATCTATAATGAAACTGGTCACTACTTATACAGTGTTTTTGTGTCTGTGTGCAGCCAATGAGCGATTTTTCGCGATTTTTAGTGTTTTTTAATTATTTTATTAATTTTGAATTATTTTTATAATTTTTTGTGCAATTTTCTTGATATATTGATTTTACGTTATTGAATTTTATTTTTTATTATTGTTCTTCGCAATATTCTTTTTACTCTTGATATTTTATTTCTTTGGCCGCCTCTTCTGCCTGTGTTTTTTCTAAACCTTATTTTGCAAGGTCTTGGCAGTTTATTTTATTTCAGGAATGTTTCTGTCTGCAGCTGTAGGCTTTTTCCGGATTTTAATTAATTATTTGTTTTATTTAATTTTGTTATATTTTTAATTAATGTTTTATTTTATTTTTGGTCTCTTCTTGGGATGCTTGTCTATGTCAGTGACCATTTTCCTTATTCTCATCTCTTTATTTTTTGCTTTGGTCACATTTGGTTTTTGTTTTAATTTTGGCTCTAAGCCCAACATGTAGTTTTATTTTTATGTCATATATTTAAAATCTATATAGTTTATTTAACTATATAGTATGAGCGATTATGAGTAATGAAATATTATTCTTTCATTATAATCGTTTTATTCCTTTGTCATACCATAACCAGTAAATGGACATAAGATATCCAGCCCATACCCATTTGTGTATTACACAATCTTCTGGTGAATAATAATAACGTAATTATACACGCATTATCAAGTCATCCTAAGATTTCATACAGCATATACTATTATTTAATCATATACACCAAAATTCAAAGACCAAGGACGTTTTAGCTTCTTTTGTTTTAATGAATATTTAAAATTTATTTTGTATTGGTAATGTGAGTAATGAAATATTCCTAGATGTGTTGGACGAGTGCTTTTGATTAATGATAAGTCAAATGAAAGTTGTCAAAAGCTGCGATGAGAGTTGGGAAATACGATTCGTTGAAAACTTTAATATATGATTAGGGAATCAAAAGAATCGAATGAAAGTTGGAGAGTTGAGGGATTGAATGAGATTCGATGAAAGATACATTATGATTACAAACATTCTATTTGATCTGTAGCACTCTTTAGTTTCAGAACTTTGACAACACCTTTACTTCGACTATGTCCAGATCAAAAAGGAATACAGACGGCTCCAACGGGAAAAATGGTCATCCGAAGTAAATATTTGTGTGCTCCTTGACGTGTGATTCTGCCAGAGCAGATAAAAGGCCTCTAGTATAAATTCGAGCGCCAGTGTCGGCATAATGAAAAACTGGTGCTTGATCATCAAAATATGGAGCTCTGGAGTTAGTTCCAGAAATTTCAGCTGACGGAATAACTAGTGGACCACATACATTAAATTGTCTACACTACAAAACAACCAGAGAAAAAAGGATACAGCATCGTTGTGGCTCCCGTCAATTTCGCCTGCGAGACTGGAACCAGCCAGGCACCAATAGCTCAAATCACAACGGCCACATGTACTCTCAACAATGAATACGACTATTTTCATTTCTCCCTTACAGTTATTCTTGAATGCAGATACCAGACTTACACAGCAAACGAAACACGGGCTGTTAGTTTATATCATGAACAATTTCTAGAAAGCTCCTATAAAAATTAAAAAAAACTGAGTCAATTTAATTGACATTTAAAATTTTTTTAAATTTTACTTCTTTTACTTAAATTTTAAACAAATTTTTTCTAATAACTACCAAATCGGCTCTCAATTATTTTCCTTAAAATAAATGGCTCCCTACGCTTCTTAAGTTGTGAGGTCTGCAGATGGTTGAGAATGTGCAATGATCATAAATGACTAGAGATTTGTTTTTATTTTACACAATGTGTTATGATTAGAATAGATTTATCAGATTATTTTATGAAACTACTGACCAAACGAGGGTCTTTCACAACTACACCCAACAATGGATTTAAACGAAAGAGAAATCAACAATTTTATTAATACTTAAAGCCACAAACCTCCTTTAAAGAGTAATAATTTAACAAGTACTAAAAATGTAGGTAAAACCATCAAATGATTTGGAATATCAATCGTGTTTTTCGAAATAGCCAATACTCTATTAATGGAAAAAGCTATAGATAAAAAATGTTTGTCAATGTGACATGCAAATGACGATATATTGAAATAATATTAAACCCTTCAAAATCGGTTGTTGATAAGTTAACAACTAAATTTCAATAATAAAATTTATTTCATTATTTAACGGTTTCTTTTTAAATGAATTTTATATAATCAATGAAAAATTTCGTAATCGAACATATCAGTCACACATAAACATGCAGTTAATGAAATTTCGTAACGATATACCGATCAATCGACTAATTTAATTAATATCTAATCATTCAGAAATTTAATTAAAAACATTAAGCTATTGTCACGTGTTATTCATAATTGAAAAAATATCAACTATATTTTATTGATTAATTTTTTTATAATATTACATATTTTTGACAAATCGGAAATTTTCAATAAAATATTTGCAATTAATTATGTTTTCAACAATTATTAAAATGATTGCAACAAAATTTTACTATATTAATTATATTTAGATAAAAAAGACATGTCATTAAAAATATTGCCTATGGATCGAGTTTTATTTATCCTGGAAGACAATGATTCAGTTACATGTAAAAGGAATCCCTTGATTTTCCAAAGTGACTCGACCTATACCAATTATATTTATAACTTAAACGAGACTAATCCAAAAGACGAAAGGTTTTTCGTTGGAAATTCAGTTGTTAGTCATTTAGAAAGGGTAATGACGTGTCGGTGCTATGTTTACCAGCTGTTGACTTTGGAAATTAAAAGATTCATAATTATTACGAGTAAAAGGCTTTCAATTTGTCTTACCAGAAAATTTGTAAATTTTCTTTTATTCAGAAAAGTCATTTGTTGAAATAAGTATACAAAGTAAATATGGACGTGTTATATTGTATGGATATTCGACAATTATAAATTGCACTATCAGTCGACCGATTTTAGCAGACAATGATACGGCCATCTATTTTGAATGGATCGCAATTTATAACATTTTAATTAACAGAGGACGGCATTTGTATGTTTATAGCCAAACAACACCAGGAGAATACAAACAGGTTTGTAATGTAAATATTGGTCGAACGAATATTCGGAAAAACTTAAGTCTTCTTGTTATAAGTAAGTTAAAATTGTAAATTTTATGGTTGAAAAGCCTGTTGAAGCTGTCGAATTTATATTTTTATTTATTCTATATAATATTAAACAAATATTTTTCATCTGACACCGCTAAAACAATTAAATGTTTAAACAAAGTGTTATCAATACCTAGCAACAGAAATACAGAATACAAGAAATAAAAATATAGTTTCGAAATTATAAAAATCAATTAAAATTAATTAAAAATTTGAAAAATGTAAAAATTGATATTTTTCAAGGGGAAAGTGGTAAAGTATGACAAATGATATTGTGAAGACAAATCAAATGATCTTAAATCGATCAGACGTCTATGGAAAAATCAGGAGTCCAAAAACAAAGCAATTGATTATTTAATTAATTATTTTAACAATATATATTACTCACTGGAATATTTTCATTAATATCATAGATATATGCACACATAATCTTTCACTTTTATATAAGCTATTTGAAATCATCATTCTGTTGATAAAGAATGGGTTCCTAATAAAAATGGCATTTAGCATTGATAGAAGTTAGATCATTAAATAATATATAATTTTTCTTAAGAAATCTTTTATTATTTATATTTTTATTCAAGAACCTTTAGAATATTCATGTTGTGTTGAGGTTGTTATAATAATTATGGAAATAAAATGAGTGCACTCGAAAAATCGAAGGTGAACAAAAAACATCAAAAATCATTAAAGTGCAAAATTAATTAAAAATTTATAAAATCTGGAAATTAATATTCATTGGGAGAAATGGATATGGTTGAACGACAAATCATAAGACGATTCCAGTAATAATAATAAGCTAATGGAAACCCTGGGGTAATGGACAACCCGAGCGATGAACTCAGAGCTATTAAAATGGATTAAAATTTTAAAATTAACTTACCCGGCTGATAAGGATATAAACAAATACGCAATTATCCAAATCAATTTTAACTAATTGGTGTTACCCCAATCATTCCGAGAGAGTTGAATTGTCTCAAAGATCAATTAAGATTTGGAGCAATAATTGTATAATTATAGATAGTTATTCTCAGTATAAAGGAGAGCGCAAATTAGACGAGTTTCCAGTTGGTCGAAGAAAGTATTGTGTGGACGAGTAATAGTGAAGAAATGTTGTTGAACTTAGAAAATTATTATAGCAGTTAAATACAATTATCGTACAAGAAAGGTATTTACCACTTGGGTAGCCTTACCTAACGATAATCAGTAATTATCAGTGAAAGAAAAGTGCAAATTAAGTGACAACTTGTATTTGTGATGTGAAATAAGGTCTTTCTGTGTTGGGTTTGTTATTTATTATCTAAAAGACACGACGAGTCAGAGAGCAATCGACTTTAACGATAATAACTCAACAGTAAGAACACAACAATAATATGCAAAATACAGTCGAAAAAAAGCCCATAAGATTTTGGTTGATTCGATTCACGATCGATTTGACATAGTGTTGAGAATTTCTCATTCAATCGGAAGTTTTAAGGATAAGGAGTAATTGTGATGGAATATGAGGCTTATGTGGCTGCTGTGGATTGAGCAATAATATTGATTGCTGCGGTGAATTTATTGACTGATTTATAAGTTGTATAATAACATTTATAGATCTCAAATACTGATTCGTCATTTATTGGCACTTGAAATGTGTCAAGAGATTTTTCTGCCTTATAACATTTCCTGTGAATCAATCGATTTGTTATAAGCTTCTTGGAAGCTAGATACTGAATTTAAACGGCTGAATTTGAATGTGCTGAAACTAGTTTGAAACAAAGCATCAATTTCCATGATTTAATTTTGAAGTGAAAAATTGACGATAAAAGTTTGATGATCTTTCAGAGTTGTTGGAATATTTTTTAATTGAAAAAGGTGGCGATCATGTTAAAAAGTTATAATATTCAAACAAAAATAAATATTTGTTATTTTTAATAATGCATATGTAATTTAATTAAAATTTAATAAAATTAATTAAAAATTAAAGGTTGCGGGCACTACAGTACAGTTTTAACACAAATCGTGTATTCTAAATCTGCTGTTGTTAAGCCTACATGCGATAAAACAATTTCTTACAAAACAAAACCTTAAAATGTCGCAAAATAAACGTATAACTTTAAATAGACACTGGTACGAAACTCGAATCATACAAATCTTTATAAAAATTAATTTAATTTTTTAGTCAAGGTTTAATTTTTAAAATACACAAAAATCAAAAAGGACCATCAATAACGAAATCTTGTTAACATCAAAAGATGGGTGAAACAATCTTAACACAATTTTCTGACTTCAAATAATTATAGAAATATCGTTCCGGTAATATATAAGCTATAATTAATATTAATATTGCCTATTAATTGTGTTCTTATCAATAAAAGAAAACAAATTGTTATTAAATTGTTGAAAATATTTTATTTACGAAATAGATTTACAAAATATGTGATGAGATTTACAAAGGTAGCACGAGCTGGATTTCAATGAATACTCTGCACAAAGGCCTGCAAGAGATTGATAGCACAGTTGCTGCTCAAGCATCTTTACTATTGATAAGAGGGAAAGAAAGGTTTATAATAAAAATTGCACCTCAATAAAATTTGTGTTAAATATAAAACAAATATTAATATAAATATAATTTAAATTGAAATAAATCTAAAATTTAAATAATATCAATAGTTGAAAAAATAAAAGATTCTCCTGATATTACAGATCGTAGAAGTATATATAATTATTCAGAAGAATATACAAAAAATATAAAGATAATTTAAAATAAATTAACCACACAAATACTGTTTTAATCATTTTATTTTTTATATTAAAATAAATATTAAATTTATTTTTGCTTCAGAAAATTCAGACATCCGCATTGACCATTTTAGTACTGACAACCGTTCTGTTTTTGTAAATATTGAAACCTTTGAATTATGGTGTGGAATTTCTCCCAGCATCCTGAAGCTGTATCTTGACCAAACCATTCCTCAGATATATATTACTAATGCAGCTGTTAGAAACTATTGGCCAAATAACCAAAAAGTATTGCTAAAACCTCCATTACCAAATATGACAATCATTTTCCATTGTTTTATAAATATTTCCACTTTCCTATTCCAACATATCTTCAATATATCAATAGCTGGTGATTTTATTTATATAATATTTCAGTAATTGTTCCGTAATATTCCATATAAATTACAGTTTAAAATATCTTATAATTTTATTTTATTTTAACCATAATAATCGTCGTTTCAGTTTGTTAGTTATATTCGGTATTGATTGTCTAAAAAATCTTGACAGCAAAGGAATTTGATTGGTCCGGATTTGTAATTGATTGAATCGTGTTTGTAATTAATTGGTCCGGATTTGTAATTGATTGAATCGTGTTTGTAAAATATTGGTCCTGATTTGTACTTGAATGGTCTGTGATAATTTTATTAGAATTGGAATTCAATCGGTCTGTATTGGAAATTGAATAGTTGGTAACCTCTATGAATACGGAGTTTTCAAGTTGTCGCATTCTTTTCTCTAAACAAGTAATTTTCAGCAATCACTTTATTTTCACTCATTTATTTAAAATTCTCTTTACAATTTACTTTTTTAATTTGCAAATAATTTAATGTAAAAATTAGATATAATAATCTTATATAATATTAGTGAAATAGTTGTTGATGAATATTTTACGTTATTGTAGAATCTAATATGTAGATACTGTAATTCTTATTTTATTTGACCAGTACATGCAGGGGCGGCGCAAAGCGGTAAGCATATTAAGCATAGCATGGAGGGATATACTAGGATGTGGCGCCAACGTTTAGAAGAATTTTAAAAATTATTAGTCGGACTTGCCTTAATTTCAATTGAAAATGACGTTTGTGACGACATCCATAACAACAAAATAATTAACGATTTTGCGGCAGCAAAAGCACGTAGAGTGAAGCTTTAAGGAATATTGGATATATATAAAATTAATGTATAGAAAACTTAGAAATAAAATTTTACATTTGCTTGATTTTTTGTTTAACTTTACATATACTAAGTTTTTATTACCTTTATTCTCACTTAGGATTGCTATTAATAGTTACTTGATTTAAATTTATATAATACATATAGTGTTAGTTGTTACGAAAGGTATACCTTATTTTGAAGGAGCGCATATTTAAGGTTTGCATTGTGAGGGCCAAAGCAGTTTGCGCTGCCCCTGAGTACAGGTTCTTTTTCATCTTTTATATTTTCAAAACTTTCCATTGTGTTTAGTGTAATTGTTAATAAATTCAGATATAAATTCCTTGGTAGCAGATTTTTATCCAGAATCTTTGATAGTAATTCGACGACCGTACGAATTAATAATATATTCATGTCTGCTGATACCCTTGGATATACATGGAAGTAGATATTTTCAATTTTCAATTTCCCTTATAAAAGGTCCCGATAATTTAACTATAGTAAACAATTCCATATTAAGTAACCCATCTAATTCCGATGGTTTATACATTTTTAGTTGTTTCTATGACATCATAGGCCGAAAAGTGAATACTCATAAAGTATTTGTTTTACTCGGTGAGTTATTTTATCTTTGGGAAACCCGCTAAATTCGGCAAATATGTTGAAAATTTATTTTTGGTTTAAAATTTCATTTACAGGTAACCCCCGTTCAACGCGGAGGATACGTTCTGGACATGATCTAATTAAGCGAAATATCGCGATCAACTGGGGATTTTTGAAAAAACATTTAAAGACTCGAAAAACTTTATATTTATTAAATAAACATTAAAATAATAATAAGGCAAATAACATTAAGAAAAAAGTAAATAAACATTGAAAATAACATTAAGAATTAAAAAAAATACAATGGATAAATTAATAATTTATTTATTTTTCTCGACGTTGTTCTAGATCCCTTTGTTTGGCTTCTCTACGTTTATTGCGCAAAATTTGCCGATTACCATCAAGCAATGCATTACAGCCACGTTTAACAGCATTTACTCGCTCGTAATCTTCATCGTTGTCTTCTAACAAGTCCATGCATTGATTGTGAAGAGAAACGGTCTTTTCGTAAGTGACCAAGAACATTATGTGTCACTCATTATGACGATTTATTGCACTATCAAGGCCAGTGTCTGAAAAATATTTTTTTAAATTGTCGGTTGCGTTATAACGAGTTCGCACTCGCCGGGGTCGCGGTGAACGGGGGTTACCTGTATCCCCATTTAAACTGTAGATCAATTTTTGTTAAATGGCAAAAATTATTTATATTGTAATGAATATCATTAAAATTTTGAAGGAAGATAAAAGTAGAAGTTTATTTGTTAAGTTTTTAAATTTTATACAAATGATAATTTATAACACGTAGTCTAGCCAATATAATCGAAAAATCTTTTATTAAATAGCTCATGTATGAATCCTTCGTATTCATATGTTTTCAAATAGATTTTATAGCTTACCTATGAATCAAGGTCAGCTCAACATACTTGAAGGCTTCTGGCAGTGTCTCATCGCATTCTTTGTGTAATGGCCTCTTGAGATGAGCTACAGCATTTTGGGTCAATATTAAATCCGAGAAAAAATATAGTATTAAGTAAATCTATGACTGATACATGAGACGCAGGTCTCTCTGAAAATCGAGGAGTAAACTATTTGAACGTTTATTGAACAAATTGGTCATGTTTTTAAAAAAATGGCATACAAGTTAATAATTGTGAATTTCTTTCAAAAAGAATTCTAGCTTTAATTAGAAGCTCAGAAAAGTTTTCTTTTAAAAACAACTAATATTTGTTATAAAAAAATTCTATCTTTAGTATTAGATTGAGTTAGAACATTCATTGGCTAAAATATTTTTTACAATGAAAATTTCTCTAAATTGAAAATCTGTAATCCGAGGATAGTCAAACAACTCTATTTTGATAATTCTGCATTATTTATCAAATTATTTATGTTCAATTTCTCTAAGATAGTAAATATAAAATATATAACATAAATTCACAATTATTATCTAACAATCTACAGTTAATTAAAGTTACATTCAAGTTTTTGTCATTATTAAAACAAAATTTTTTAATTTTTAATTGTATACAGAATTCCTAAAAATATCTTACTGTTGATTAAGAGCTCCAAGCACTTCCTCTAGTACCGATTGTCCTAGTTTGAATTTTCTTCGGATTCATCATACTAAGATTTACCATCTATTCTTTCATTTGAAATAACCACAAATCTTTGTTCTTGCTATCTGCATCTCTTTTTATAAAGTTGAAAATATTGAAGAAATCATTGAAATCGCCAGTCTTATTTTAAGTTAACTCTGATACTTTAACTTAAAGATTAAAACAATTTTATAACAAAAACAAAAAGGAAATGAAAATCAGAGTGAAATAGTATTTAAGTCTTGAAGTTGTTCGTTAAGAATGTTTAGAGGCTTTTTTCGTTTTCTTTCATAGACTTTAAAAACTCGGAACAGTTTACTGATTTGATCTGCATTTTATATTTAAATTTCTTTATTAAAATCTGTAGAAAGAAAGAGATTTATAGATGGATAAACAGTTATAAAACAAAAGAAGTTATGGAAAAATTTTTTAAAAATTAAATTACTAAATAAAAAAAGGTTAAATTCGATATATAAAATAATAGAAAATGTGAAATTTAATATTTCATATTTGGAAATGTTTAAATAATATAATGAAATATTAACAGGAAGAAAAAAAGGAAGAATTTTAATGAAAATCAGAACATATTTTGGTACTTTCTCATTGATGATAAGAATTCTGTATGAAACTGAACGAAGCTTTTTTCAACAATATAATTATTACTTCGCTTATTTTGGGCTTATTTTGATATTCACTTATCTGTTATATTAATTTATGCTGCTACCAAGGAATCACCGTTTTATACTTATATTATAATAATAATAATAATAATAATAATAATAATAATAATAATAATAATAATAATAATAATAATAATAATAATAATAATAATAATAATAATAATAATAATAATAATAATAATAATAATAATAATAATAATAATAATAATAATAATAATAATAATAATAATAATAATAATAATAATAATAATAAATAATAATAATAAAAAAAATAATAATAATAATAATAATAATAATAATAATAATAATAATAATAATAATAATAATAATAATAATAATAATAATAATAATAATATAATAATAATAATAATAATAATAATAATAATAATAATATAATAATAATAATAATAATAATAATAATAATAATAATAATAATATAATAATAATAATAATAATAATAATAATAATAATAATAATAATAATAATAATAATAATAATAATAATAATAATAATAATAATAATAATAATAATATTAATAATAATAATAATAATAATAATAATAATAAATAATAATAATAATAATAATAATAATAATAATAATATTAATATTAATAATAATAATAATAATAATAATAATAATAATAATAATAATAATAATAATAATAATAATAATAATAATAATAATAATAATAATAATAATAATAATAATAATAATAATAATAATAATAATAATAATAATATTATTATTATTATTATTATTATTATTATTATTATTATTATTATCATCATCATCATCATTATTATTATTACTGTATTATTATTATTAGCGAAATGGTTATTGATAACTAATGTTTTTTTACAATTATTTAATTAATTTAGTTCTTTAGTTATTTTACATGATTTTACAATTTAGATGTCAGTTCGTTAAAAATTGATATACCTGACCAAGATGCCACAAAATACCTTTCTAATAATGAACCAAATTTAATTGTTTTCCTTCCATATCCTAGAGAAATCTTGATAGATAAATCGGTGCAAATATCTTGTAGAATAATCACAGTTCCTGCTTTAATTAATTATAAAAGAAATACATTTTACACAATAATCGGCCAAGCTATGGGATTCTATAATTACAATTGTTCATTTCATTTGCTTGGCATTACCATAATTACGATATTTAATACAACTATTATCGGTATTTTTATTCTTTATCTAATTGTTAATTTTTTATTTTGTTTTAATTTAATGATTATGGTTTACTTCCTAAAACATGTATAAAAATTAGTGAGATTATCCTTACTTTTAAATGTGAACCTAATTTAACCTTCATATGAAATATTTTCAGGTTGACATTTGCTTAACTGGATGCTTTTTATATTTGGCCTAATTTTTGATCTTAATACTATATTATGGCGGGACACACAACATGTGTGTTCTAGCTAACCCTAACGTTTCGTGGTGGGCCAAAATTCTTGTGTTATAGTTTTATTAATCGTTAGCAGCCGGTTACATCGTTAATGTGTCATTTTATTTTTCTACTTCCATACAGAGGTTCTCAATCTTTTAAGAAAAGGGCCACATTCAATTTTATTGGCAAATGGGGAAATTATAGCGTATACTAGCGGTCATTATAGTGTTAACATGACCTCAAAGTATCCTGGAATTGATTTAATCCTTTTTTATGTGACCTACATTGTACTTTATCTACATAGTGTTATATTTAACCTAATTTTGACCTTAAATTGACATTCTTACGGTTTTCAATCTACTTTCCTGAATATCATTTGAAAAATATTTGACATACTTTTTCTAAAAGGGTAAATTTATCAAGTTTTAAAGAAAAATATACGCAATGAGGAATATGATCTTTAGGTATTTCACTAGTATTTTCACACAATTTTCAACACGCTTCATTAAATCGTTTTGCAATAATCTTAAATTTTAGATCAAAACTCATACCGGGTTTCTATTTATCAATACCAATTGGATTAACTATAAACAGACAATCTTTACGTTATATTTAGGTTAAATTTTTTGAAATTAAAAAGAAAATACACCGAAGCATAATTAGAGTAAAATTGTATATTCATTTGTGATTTGATATACGGACAGAACCAGATCTAGTATCTATCTGTCACGTGAATCTGACTACATGTCACTAAAATATATGTGTACGTTTATCTGCTTATAACATATTGAATATGGAAAGGAAGCATTTATTGTATTTCTTTCCATATAAACTACATCTATTACAATATGATCTACAAATTTACAGTATATCTTGCAATAAATATTTCCTTTTTTGCTTACCGGGTTAATGTTTTACTATTTTTAAAATTTTATTGTAATAAGTATAATCTCAATTCATCATAAGTACTGAACATTTTATTAAATTGCAAAAATAAATATTTTATGTGTTTTCACTTAAAACAACGAGGTTTTGAAAAATGTCATTAATTTAAACAAAAAAAATACGATAAGGCCTGAATGTGATTATTCTGATTGCCAAAGCTCACCATTTAAACCACCATTTAAAACATTCAATTTATATTTCGAGTATTTTGTATGTAATTTCTTTAGATCCCAATCTCTTAGCCATACAGTTCAATGGTTCTCATTCTGTTTATACAATAGGTGAGATTATGCAACCTGTGAAATGTTACATCATTCCAGATTTTATCCAACCGTTTCTTCCCAAAGTCTTTAAAGGAATAGACCAATATCCAATTTTTACAATAACAAATAATTCGGTATTATCAAACAATAAGCCTTTCGATATCGAGATGGAATATTATTTTATATGCAAAGTTAAACTAAATAAACTTTGCAAAACCCAAACTTTAATATTGACTGTGATAAGTACGCAAAATTTATTAGAAATTACAATTAATTTAATTTAATCTGACAAAAAATTTCTCAATGAACTGAAGCACAGATTACAAATGTAAGGATTATTAAAATATTGAGTAAAAACTAAAATTCAAAAGAAATTGTGAAGAAATCGAAAAATTTGCTCGAAATTTATTATAATAACAAAATGTCTTCTTCAAGCTATTATTTGATTCTGTGTCTTTTTGATAATCAGAATATACAAACAAATTATGTTTCTTAATTTAATTAAATATAATTTAATTTAATTTTCTAATTCCCCCGTGATCAGTTCGACGAATCCAACTCGTACTTCAGTTGTGAGACAGACGCTTATCTTCCTCACTTTTGTCTGGATTTCTGTCGTCGACCTGATTATCTTCAAACTCAGGTTCGACATCGCTGGATTTGATTTAAACCTGTATTTTTTTTAAAACACTAGTTTGTGATGGGCGAATTTATACTAGTAATAACTCCACTAGGCCACAGAACAGTGTATTTGGTTGGGACTGGCTTTACAACAACTTTCTGACCAGTTTTAAAATTAATAGATACTGCCCGATCCTCCTCGATAATTCTCTGAAATCTCCAATGGTATTTAAATAACCCCTCTGAAGGTGTTAGAATACAATATCCCGTGAATCCGAACGACTTCTGACTGCATGAGATTTTATTATCCAGTGATTTCTCTCCACGATCGCATTCCCAGGTGGTCGGTAAGCACAACTGTATTTCGGCTTTATATCCCATCTACAACATAAATCGTTAAGAGATTTAGAGTGAAATCTGTGTCTATTGACATGAGAAACTCATGATGCTGACCTTTCTCTCGAAAAGCTTCATCCAAATTTTTTACAATACTTTGTGCATTTTTATATGATATCTTTCTCCAAATTGCAAATCTGCTTGATCCACAATCAACGATAGTCAAAAACATATATCCCTCGTAGTGCATTACATCTACAGCTAGTTTTTCCCAATTTTATCCACTCCTCATGATCTGTTTTCCCACTTAACACATTCTTTTTAACATTTCAGGGGTATCTGGGTTTTCCAATAAAACGAAATAAATAGATGTTTCCAGTCCAAAGTGGTGCTTGCTGTGACGGTTCTTTAATTGTTCTGGCGATAACCCCACGTAACCAAAAGATGCTCGAGATTTGGACCATATATTTAGAATGCACATCAGTATATCTGCTTGGTTTTCCGCTGACTTCATCAATTGTTCATAAATGGAGATTCTGTTATTTTTAATAATCTCTTTTATTATTTCCAAGCGACGACTAATTAAAGTCTCTGAAATCCCAGAGACACAAATTTTAAGACTGAGAACTTTTGTATCAACTAACGGTTCCGCTGGCTTTGTTACCATTCAATACCGAACCAAGTGATTCACTACTTCATCAATACTGACAAAATTCTGCCGAATTCTCCTTACATAACACCAAAGACTTTAGGGATTTATCTTTCAATTTTTAGGATACCGCCAAACGTCACTGCAAAATTTTCGTCATCGATAGTCACTTGTTCTTAAATTAATGTCACCATAGATTCCCGGGCGCATTCACCAAACTGTACGCCATAATTGTCAATCGAAACTCCCCCAAGACATTCAATCGCATTGATCCTTAAAATAACATCCATTCCGATTACAAGATTCATCATTATTAGGCAATTTAATACAAAACTTATTCCTCGAATAGATATATGGTACTGACTCTCTCCTTCACATTGCACTCTTTTTCTATCTATTACAACAAAATCTCTAGCTTTACCACTTCCTTCTGCATAGATCCGGTAAACAATAGTTTGTGACCATCCGAACATCCGGTTGTAAGCGTGATGGTAGATAGTGATAGAGTTAAAGGCTTTTTTTGTCAAAATCGAAACTTTTTTCTGACTTTTTTGTGGCGCACAGAAAGCGGTTGATAGAGATTTGACAGTAATTTTAAATTTTTAACTTTCAAAATGTCCAGATAATCAATTGTTGGATAATCGAGAGTCTACTGTAATTATAAATATTATTATTAATAATTATTATTTTTAATTATTAATAAATAAATTGTAGTATTTATTTTGATTTTCCGGTCATTTATGCTTTATTTTTAAAAATGGCAGTGTTTGCTAAATATTTGTTTAAATATAGATTTTTAAAGCTTTCCTTAAATGCTTTTGAAGTGCCTGCACCGCGTAATTTTTAATTAAATTTATTAAATTTTAAATATATATAACAAATGAGTTATTAAAAATAACACATTAAATTTTTTTTGAATATTGGCATTTTTTAATGATCGCCACATTTTTTAATTCAAATCTCTATAAACAGCCAATGAAGCTCTTCAACCTTTCGTCAATGATTTCTCAATCGGTGTAACTTCTGATTTGGTTAATCTTGTTTGCACTTATTCAAGTCAGCTCAAAACTAAACCAGCTCATTTCAAAACCCAAGCAGTTGGAACTTATTCAGACATCAAATTATCGCTTTCTCTTAAAAAACATTTCTAATATCGTCATTTCTCAACCCGATTCTATTAACAACACTATGGAACTCGAAGAAACGCAAAACATTGATATCTCATGCTCCGTGATCAACTAACCAACAATCGAATACAAAGTTCAACTGATCTAATCAACTTGTTGGATTTCTTTTGAATAGACTTTTCTGTTATTATTGTCTTTACAGCTTTAGTTCTCTAATTGTTTATGAATAAATTTTTTTATGTATTTGTTGCAATTTTTTTACTGTTGCATGAATTACATAAACCGTTTTTTATTAATTTTATTAATTAAAAATAATTAACTTTAAATAGAATAATTCCAATTATAAACTACGGTTTTCGATGCTTTGTTCTACATTTGTAATTTCTAATAGTTTACATTAATTTTTCAAATTTGAAAAATGTGGAAAAATCGTTTGTGTATTTGAGTTGTGTTTGCTTGTAATTTGTTATTTGTAATTTGTAATTGCTTGTAATGTGTTTATAAGTGAATTTCAAATCCTGTTTAGATCGTTTTCAGATCTTGGTTATGAATCCAAATTGCATGCGTACATTCCACCTAAGTATAAAAGATTACCATTCATTTCTGTTCTCAATTCTTGATCATAGTCCATTGATTGAATTGATTAATATTTTAATATTAACTTTAATATATATTTCGACCAATTCAATGTCATTATCAGATAAAAAGAAAAACCAAATTGATTTTAATTTGCTTCTTCAAAAATGATTTTCAAATTTGTTGTTAAAAATCATAAATCAAATTATTTATTAATTTTTTAAATATATATTTTATTTTTTTCCAATTATATCATAAGTAATATTATAAATATTACTTATGATATAATTGGAAAAAAATAAAATATATATTTAAAAAATTAATAAATAATTTGATTTATGATTTTTAACAACAAATTTGAAAATCATTTTTGAAGAAGCAAATTAAAATCAATTTGGTTTTTCTTTTTATCTGATAATGACATTGAATTGGTCGAAATATATATTAAAGTTATGTTCTAGTGAATGTTTACTAATATTTACTATTATCATGATTAAGTTTATTTAATTTATCTATTTAATTTTATAATTAAAACTGTAGGAACACAAAATTTACACGAAACATATATTGCAAATACATTAGGAAAAAGAATTGAAACAATAGATGATTTTGTTATAAAGTTTGTCGGTTGATCACTGAGAATTTGTTATGATGATTTTGTATTGCTTCAGAATAAATTCCAACATTTTTGGATTTAAATTGAAATGGTCCGGATTTAAGGAGATAGAAATAAACTCGAACGATCATTAATTTAACTAATTTTGGTGGAGTGCTTCTTATAATGATGACTGAAGAATTTTGTTACATGATTGCGAAGTTTCGAATAGGATAAAAAGATGTCGTTTTTTAATATTAATATTTAAACAATAATTAAATATGTGTTATTTTTAATAAGGCATTTGTAATTTTAATTAAAATATAATGAAATTAATTAAAACTAAATATTGCAGGCACTACAAAAACACTTTCAAAATTAAGGAATAAATTTCATTTATCAAAAAATTTGTGAATTTTCAATTTGATGAAATTATATTTTGACTCCAACTGCTAAAAATTCTTTTATATTATCATGAAATATCTCAATATTATAACAAATATTATTATGTAAATAAAATTTAAATAAATTACAATGCTATCCAATTTCCGCAATGTTTATTCATAAAATACGAAATATTTCGACTTATAAACAGCACTGATCACTCATAACCAAAATTTAACTAGACTTTCGCTTTCTCCTCTTCTTTTATGATTGCTATTTTCTTTCACTCCACTGTAGCCAACAAATATATTTATTTAAACAAATTTCTAAAATGTTTTTCAAATTAGATTTACCAACATTTTAAATTTAATTAATTAAAATAAAAACTTTAAAATTATTTTAAAAAATAAAAAATTAAATAAATTTTTGTTAATATTTTAAAATCTAATTCGTATTCCAGAAAAAATGTTAACAAATATGTAAAAACTTAATTATTAAATTTTGTATTTCCGACATTTCACCTTGGCAGAGGTTTGACATTTTTTATGTTAAACAAGTAAATGACAAGATTATTCTTTCCTGCAAAATAAGTATTAACTACATTGCTTTAGGTATTAATTGTGTTCATAGAAAAAGACAAATTAACTATTCAATTTTATTAATCCAAAAATAATAATATTCCAGAATATTATTAAAAGAAAAAAATAATGTATTCAACAAATCGTATCAAATAACAACATACACTCACACAATCTTAGATTTATTTGTTATTTATTTGACTGTTAGAAATATTTATTCATAGAAACTATCACTTTAATTAATTAAATAAATTATATTCTCACAATAAGTATTAAATGAAAAAAATTTCGTTTTACGGGTTGTATGATTTGTAAATGTCTATCTGTGAGTTTGAAATTTATTTGTATTGAAATTATTTTTTTTATTTACAATTTATTTGCGATACACCGACAGTCACGCTGTAGCACATCGCCCAATAAGCTCGGCGTTTTATTTTGTTTTGCAAAACTAAAATTCATCATTTTATAATATTTAGATTGTGAAAATTTGGAAATAAAATTGACCCCCATAAACAGGAATGTACTCATTGATCAGATGGTGACTTGCGGTGGCAACGATACGGTTTCTCCATCTATCACTTATGAATATGAAATTCTGAAATTTCAGCATTCAAGTCGATCTGAGACTTGCAGAAAATCCGTAAAATTAATGACATCCGGTTTTGTTAGAAACGGAAATCGTTTTAGTATAAGGAAAATCTTTGCCAATTGTATAATCGAATTTATTTGCGTTGTTAAACATTACAACGGTCTGGCTTTGATCATGTACAGAAACTTCAGTTTCGTCCGCAAGATTATTTGTGAGTTCATATTATTGTAAAAATTACAAACTACTTTAAATTAAATTATTTTAATTTAATCAAATAAGTGTCACGATTTAGGTTTTGCTTTTAAGTATTTTTCAGGTTTTGGATTTCAGCAAGAACTCAAGGACCGGACCTCTATTACAGACAGACCGATAATTTTCCTAAAAAGACAATTCAAAAAAAAAATTTTCTTTAAAAATACAAAATAATATTAACGAAATTTATTTAAAATTATATCATTCATCAAATATTTATTTATTTTTTTTACTGCTATTTCAGAAACCTTTAAAATAAAGGCAAAAACAAGCATTCATCCAGATGACTTCATGAAGGTCTTTGCTTCTCAGACCTTTTTCTAAACTTTTTTTTTACCTTTTTGTGTTAATAAAGTCTTATATGTAAAAATGTGAGGTAGAACATTGAAATGGAATTTTAAAAATTAACACTTTGAGGGGGTGGCGCATATCACTAATACTGTTTGAAACGAAAGCCACTCTTCTAATAAAATTCACTTTCTCATTTATATTTCTGAAAAATATATTTCTAAGCAAAAACTTCTGGTTAAAAATGATTTGAAACTTTATTCTAACTGGAACACTTTCTAGGATTTGCATTAAAGCAGAGTTTCTAAGAAATATCAGAGGAAAATTGTAAATTAATAAAGTATTGCTAAAACCGGTGGAATAATAATGAGACGATATGTTTGGTAAAATGTAACGGATTCAATGACCTTGGAAGGCTAAATATTGTATTATAAAAAGAATAAAATTGCGGAAAATTGCTTTGACATCATAATCACTATTGACATTTTTATTAAATCTACCGCAAATTTGAGACAGAAATATCCCTATACACCTTTTTTCTCAATGCCCTTCAAACATTGAACAATTTATTCATGAAAATATTGCCAGAATAAATTCATGAAAATCATCGAAATCTTCAGATTTTAGGAACTTCACAATATGTTTTTTTTGTTTTACTGTGTTAATTCAAAAAGGTAAAATTTTGATTCTAAAGAAAATCAAGAGGTGTGGTACAGTGCACTTATGTGGAATATGTATTTTCTTTTACTAATTAAATGTAATTAATAAAATTTTATTTTAAAGCAAACAGCTTTTATATATGAACAGATCTGATTTATGTACACTTTTTTGTTTGTCTTTTTTAAAATGTGAAAGATCTATCCACTCGGCCTTCTATACTCCTCTGATCTGTCGGCTTTCTGTGAACGAATAAATAATACTAAAATTAAGATATACAAATAGTTTTTTATCAAAAAGTTGCTTTGAAACCTGAAACTTTTCGAGAGATTGAAAATGAAGAGTTGAATCAAACAGTCAAAAATTGTTTTTCATCATTTGTTAAGTTTAATTTCATTTAATGAATTAAATAAATTTCTCATTCCGTGTAAAAAATGACTATTCCTAAACAAATTTATTTAAATAAATAACTACATAAGCCAATTTTCGCAGTGTTTATTCATAAAATGAAATATGCAATAATTCGACATCAAATATGTTCTGAACACTCTAAAAACAAAATTTAAAAAGGTGTTTCAATCTCTCCATCTTCTTTGGTTGAATTTTATTATCATATGTTTTTAAATTAAATATATATATATATATATATATATATATATATATATATATGAATTTAAACAAATCTAAAATACTTTTAAAATAAAATAATAAAATAGGCCCAAATATTTCATAATTCATTTTATGAATAAACATTGAATATTTGACTTATATAGTTATTTATTTAAATTATATTTTCATAAATGACTCCGCTATCAATAAAAAAGCATCTACTTACAAGAGCCTGAATCTTCACTAAAACCTAGCTTAAAAATCCACACATGATTCTTAGATAGTTCAACGATAATTAAATAACACTTGATAAAACACAGTTCCGAAAATTTATAGAAGATAAATTGTAAATAAAAACAGATTCAATCTAATGGAAAAACATAAATAATTATGGAAATTAATTTTTGTTTTAATTAACATAACATTTTTCTATAAAAACATTAATTTACTAAAAAGCATTTTATTTAATGTTTATAATTACTAAAATAAAACGAATACATTTAGCAAACATAACAGTTGTTTTTGATCCGGATAAAGATAAATTCTTTGTGGGCGACACTACTAAATGCCTTGTGATTGGAAATGATGATTCCTTAAACCTATCAAACACTGCTACTATGACCGTAACGTATGGAGACCCAAAAGCTGTCACTGACAATGTCTTTTCAGTGGCTAAAGACAGCCAAGGAGGTTTGTACAAGTTGAGATGTGATTATACAACAGTTTTTGATGAAATTCGAACTCTTACTAAAGAGATTTATGTCTACAGTAAGTTTATGTATTGTCTCTTTTGTTTAAATATATATATGTATATATATATATATATATATATGAAGTTCGGAAAGGAAGTTCAAGAATCATTGGGAACTCCTGGCATTCTGGTCAGGAGAATATATTATACAGAGATTACTAAGTTTAAAATTTATCATATATTGTTTTCAAAATATCACAAATATTCATAAAAATCCTGAAATCTTAACATGAAAATACAGAAATAATTAATTTATTATTTATTTGTTTTAATTGATCATAAGTATTATTTCTTTAGATTCTTCTCTGTTTATTTTTCACTTATTTTTCAAATATCAAAAATTATTTTACATACATCAAATATTAAATTTTGAATATTTTTCTTTAGAAATTTTGACATAAAAATAAATTCATTTGTAATTATTAAATATTTTATTTAAAAAGTCTAAATTACGGAAATAGAGAAATTAAGTTATATAACTTTAACTTTTAAATTTTTTGATGGCATCCGAATTTGACTGGCCAAAGGATAAAAGGAAAAAAAGTTTGAGTAAAATTTATTTTACATTATCAAAGCAATAGCTGAATTCTTGAAAAACTAACAGAATTGCAAAATTTGACTGCAATTAATAATATATAAAGGATCGTCCAGTTCAAACATACCCTTATGAAAAACTTTTCGTAAACCTTATCACATTTTTAAACAATATTAAAATAAAGTGCAGTTTTTGGGTTATAGATAATTATGATTTTTAAATAAAGAATTTTAAACAAACAAATATCACTAACTATTTTGTTTAAATAAGCAATATTGCAAGTCAGTCCTATTTAATTTTTTTAGTTTCTCCTTACCGTTTATGGATATCAAAAGACGAATATAGAACGGAAGATATTATTACATGTGAATCCAATGGGTTTCCACAAAATAACTACACATATAAATGGACATTTATTAACGGCCCTACGAATTTCATCTGGAATTTTGAAGCCCAACTCTATTTTGAACAGTTATCAACATTTGGTATGTACAACCTGTCGTGCTCTTTATCATTGATATATGGAGAAGATGATTATTATTTGGAAAAATTATTTACAATTAAATTAGGAGGTAAAAAATAAAAATTTAGTTTATATACTCACCATTTATCAATCATTAAGGTACACTAAATAAAATTATATCTGACATGAAAATTAATTCTATAATATAATATACACACTTACTCCGATAGGAGATTTATACTACACTCGTTTGCAATGAATAAACTCATATTTAATACAGGTTAGTAGTACACCAAACAACGATGAGATAAATTCTTAATATTTTCATTTGAAATTTTGTTTTTCTAATACATAAATGGATTTTATCAATATATATATTTTATTTTTAAAGCACTCAAAATATTTTAAATTTCAAATACAACCAGTGGCGTACCTAGGATAAATGGTGTCTGTGGCAAACACCGATCTTGCGCCCCTTCCGAACGGCTTTAGCACAGAACACAACACTCGCTACTATTCTGCATTTCTTTTTTTTCAAATACAAAGTCACATTTGTAGAGAGAAAGAGAGCTAGAGGCATAGAGGACATGGAGAAAGAAACGAAAAACGAAAGCGTGCTTTTTCCTACGTAGTGTTTTAATACACATATTTATATCTATAAAAATATTTTTTTATTTTCATTTGCTTATTTATACGTTATGCGTTATTTCGCGCCCCTTCAGTTGGCGTCTATGGCACGTGCCATGCCTGCCATACCCTAGTTACGCCTCTGAATAAAACGTTATTTTACACATAATGTCTTCCATATACTAATTCAAATACAACAAAACAAATACTAACACAGAATTATGTTCACTAATATTAATCAAGTCTTTCAGTCGACAGTGATCGAGAACTTAGGAACAGAGATGACGAGTTGTTCTTGGTATTCATAGCACTCATAACATTTAAATTTAAACCAAAATCCGAACATAATGTAAGCAGGATTTGAAAGTTACTTATAAATACTAAGTACAAACCACACAGCTCAGAAACCTTGAAACCGAAAATACACAAACCCTTTTTTAATATCTGTTCATAAACCATACTACTCCCAAATATATAACAATGTAAAATAATGTTATGATTGATTGAAAAAAATTATTAAATTTAATTTAAAATATTTTGGTTTTAAATATCGACAAAATGATGGCCAATTATTAATAAAAACTGGAGAAAGTCAAATAAACGAAATACATTTTTAGGAAATTATCCTCGTCATCAGTCTACTATCATAATTTGTGTCAAATACTATATACAGAAACAATATTGATGTAATAATGATAAAATATAATTTAGATAAATAATCTCAATAAATTTATTGCTGATTGAACATTTATTTTAGGGTGGACAATTATTGTCATTTTTATGTTTGTTTTTTTATTGTTCACCAGCCGCTTGACATCGAAAATCGTATTACTCGGATTTATCAAGGCTTGATCTTTTGCGGCCTACCCAATTAATGGTTATGCATATGTAAAAGCAACATAATTGGATGTTGTGCTGTTTCCTTGATCATTAACAATAATTTCAGTTTTCTCACGTTGAGCTACACCAACACATGAATAGATAGTACTCAAATCAATTTGATATAGTTAGAAAACATTTTTCAATAACTAAGAATAAAATCAATAAGACAATGATAGTAAATTCCAAAATGGTAGATACAATGGTTTCAAGATAAAGATTCGTCTTTTTTCTTGCCTTAAATCCAAATTTTGCAAACTTATTTGATGTCCAGTGCATCAGGATAAGTGTATAACGATGTTAACTTGACACTGTTTTTACACTCATCGGGCGCGAATATAAATCTGAGCACCTACCGCATAGTACTGATGATAATCATTAGCTCGAAACTAGTATATTATTGGGAAATTTACTGGATATCACCTAATGTATAGTATATTCTTTGATTAGAATCAGACATAATGATTATTAAAATTAAGTTAAAAATAATGGACATATAAAATGATACAAAGTTCTAATGACGTTCAGCTATACAGGCTGATTTACCTTACTGATTGAAAGCCGATGATGATGTATGAAAAACCCTATGATAAAATGTATTTAGGTTATAACAAGCCGCTAGATTACAAATACATTGAAATGGTTTCCTATGACTGGATCATAAAGATAATGTTCACCTGGATTATATTTTATTGGTTAATGTTTTTCGGATTAGCTCGATATTGCACATTAATAAAACCGATGTCATATTTTAACAAAATCCCTGTTGGAAAAATTATAAGAAAAGTATGTGATTTATCGTATTTTCGCTCAAATAACGCGCGGCCAAAATCCGCATATTCCCCTTATATATTTCAACGTGTTCTTCTAAATTAAACTTACAGACTCTCAGTTTATTTTATTGGTTTAGTTCAAATTCGCTGTTTATATGAGAGTGTTGGTTAGCTCCGCCTGTGCGCGTTATATGCACAAAAATGCGATATTTAATTATTGTTATTTAAAATAGTAATTATTAATTGTCAATAGTTTTGCTTTTAAGTCCGAACATTTACAATTTGTTGCTTGTTTTGTCAATTTTTGTTGGAAAATGTAGAATTATTACATATTTTGTCGGGTTTATACATTTGTTATGCGAATAATTGAAATGCCCGATTTCATGAAATTAGCAAAATATTCTTTGTCGAATCTCTGAAATCAGCAATGTGTTGTATCTATTTACTGTCAAATTGACAGTAGAATGAGACATTTTGATACTGGTGTTAAATATATGGATGTAATGTTACAAGTTACAAGTTAGATATATAAACTGACCTCCAGAAACGCTACAATATGACTATATCATCATTTATTTTAAATATATTATTTTAAATGTTCCAATGCATAGAATAGAATGTATTTTAACAGTCTTTCAATAGAAACATTTAAACAATAAATCATAATAAATTACATCAAAATACAGAGAAAATGATAAAGATTTTTGCCGATTTCATGAAATCGGCAATTTTTTGGATTTACCATACTGGTACGCAATGGTACTAGTCCAATCCCAGATTGATAATTTTCAATTCCGGGATTGTGGGAATCATGTAACAATAAGTGATTTTTTATGTATTCTGTTAAATAATATAACATAATATAATATAACATAAAAACATTTTATCATTCAAGCAATTCCTAATTTTAGTACAAAGAATTCCAGCTACGGAAACGTCACGTATACGCTGTTTATAGTCTTCAAATTTTTTCTTCACAAAATATTTTATTGGAGTATAATAAAATTACAATGTGTATTGTGTACAATATTCCAAAATTAACAAGATCTTAATTAAACGAATATTTTGTGAAAAACCTGTAAGACCTTGTTGGCCTTTAATTCGAAGAAACGAGCTTACTAATCCTCTTACCATATTTCGCTTATATTTAAATTAATAAAAGTTCTGTATATTCAGTTTGATAGACTATTTTCTTAAGCAAATCCAAAAATGCAATCGACGACATTTTTTTTCACACGAGTTGAATACGATTATTATTTATTAATTTGTTTAAATTTTCCTATTTTCATTTAGATTTTGTTAATGTGATTTCTAACCTGAAGAAGACTGATTATTATTATTATTATTATTATTATTATTATTATTATTATTATTATTATTATTATTATTATTATTATTATTATTATTATTATTATTATTATTATTATTATTATTATTATTATTATTATTATTATTATTATTATTATTATTATTATTATTATTATTATTATTATTATTATTATTATTATTATTATTTTTTTATTATTATTATTTATTATTATTATTATTATTATTATTATTATTATTATTATTATTTTTTTTTTTTTTTTTTATTATTATTATTATTATTATTATTATTATTTTTTATTATTATTATTTTATTATTATTATTATTATTATTATTATTATTATTATTATTATTATTATTATTATTATTATTATTATTTTTTTTTTTTTTTTTTTTTTTTTTTTTTTTTATTATTATTATTATTATTATTATTTTTTTTTTTTTTTTTTTTTATTATTATTATTATTATTATTATTATTATTATTATTATTTTTTTATTATTATTATTATTATTATTATTATTATTATTATTATTATTATTATTATTATTATTATTATTATTATTATTATTATTATTATTATTATTATTATTATTTTTTTTTTTTTTTTTTTTTTTTTTTTTATTATTATTATTATTATTATTATTATTATTATTATTATTATTATTATTATTATTATTATTATTATTATTATTATAATTGTTATTAGTATTATTATTATAATTGTTATTAGTATTAGTATTAGTATTGGTAGTATATTTAAACTTCTGGATTGCATGAATTTTTTAATAATTAATTAGATACATGAATAAAATAATTTCGAAAAGCAAATAAATATTTAGGTGTTTATTTGCTTTTCGAAATTATTTTATTCATGTATCTAATTAATTATTAAAAAATTCATGCAATCCAGAAGTTTAAATAATTTAAAAGTTAGGTACGAAAGAAACTAAATTTCTTTAAAATTAATCTTCGAAAATACTCCAAAAGATGTATCCGTGTCCTCCAATATTCGATTTGGATTTCCTTTCTCTTCTATTGTTTTCTTGAACGTTTTTGGTGAAATATTTTTTTAATTTCTTATTTTAGTTCTTTCGAATTTCTAGGTTTTGATTTGCTTTAACGAAGATTTTACCATTTTATTATTGCTTATGTTTTTTTCTCAAATATAGTTTTTGTCAATAATTATCATAGTTTCTGAGTCTTAATAATTGCTTTTTATTGTTGATTTTTATTTACTTTACGTTTTCATTTCGCACATTTTTTGAACAAAAATTTATTCATTTATTATAAAATTGATATTTTATGTAACAAAACATACTTTTATTTTTTAAATTGATTTTTCATCATAATTTTTATTTTTACTTTAATCATTTTAAGGCCAAGAGCCTGATATTAACATTTTGAACAATGCATTTAGAAGTACCTAATAAACCATTACGTGGTCAAGTCAGAGCCAGGAATGCGCATTGCGTTCAACGTTTTAAAGGCATACATTTTGCTCATTTCTCATTACTATATTCCATTGTATGAGGATGAGTTCCTGATTGATTATAACCAAAATTTATTTGTAAACCCCTATACGAAAGATTGCAGTGAAGAAAATCTGTTGCCGCTTTACAATGTTCTCAGCACATTCAATGTCGACGAAGAAAAATTCTCTGAACTTAACAGTGAACTAAGAAGCTTTACAGTTTCGAAGAATCAATCATTCCAATTGTCAGCGTTAACAAGCTCAAAAACTTGATTATGATCCGCTCAAATGTAGTTTAATAAATTTTATGAAGTTATTATGTTATTTTTCTTACTATAATAAAAATAATTATAATAATTAAAGTGATTAAAAAATATATATATAACATGTTGGATATTACCGTGATTGTATATTAGTTTCATATAAATGACGAGGTTAAATGATAAAAAAAAGACATGATATTTTTCGACAGGAATAAACTCTCAATCTGACTCTTCGTGTTCTAATATTAAATCACAATACTCAACTATATTAAACGGTGACAGCAGCATAAATTTAAATTTCAGATAAGTGAATAACAAAATAAGCCCTTCCTGCAAATTAATCATTATATTGTTGAAAAAAGTTTCGATTATTAAATAATCCTCTTCAGTTTCTTGCGGAATAGTTAAATTTATTTAACAGATCCTGTAAGTGGTTCACAGTACACCTTCTTTGTATAGTTTTGGTTTTATAGAAGCTGCTCATAATACAAGATTCTATCCATATCCGACTAAGCACAGAATTTCTTTTTTTAAAGGAATATCCTTCTTAGAATTCCCAATAAGCTATATGATCTTTATCAAGTCAATGTTTTCTTGGGTTAATATTCTTGATAAAACGTTCATTTCTCAACATCTGTGACAATTCGATTTAGAAATGGCTCTGTCTCTGGTCTAGATAGATTAGAAGTAAAGAATTATCCAGTTTAGTGACTTTGTAAATTGATTAAAGATGTTGAATATTGTGAAAGTACTTCGGACAAATTTAAATATTGCAACTAAATAGATGTTAGGAATACAATCAACACGTGCGTTATTGTTAATAAATTAATTATTTTAAAAAAGTTAATCATTTTTATTGAAAAATACTATAAAACCGTATAATATATAACATAACCTAAGAATAAAAAGAATATTTAAAGATTTATTAGGTGGAAAGTTTAAAATAATAATAAAATAAACTATATGATAAATCTTTAATCCGGGTTTCAGATAATATTAAAAATTAAAATGAGAACTTTTAATTAAATTTTAAACTCGTGGCAAAGATTTATAATATATAATTATAATTATTATTATTTTATTAGTATTATTTAAAAATAAATAATAAACAAGCTTGGTAACGATTATATTAATTCATAGCGACTCCATTTATTTGTTGATACCATTCATTATCAAAAATAAAATTGACATTTTATTATTATTATTATAATTAGATTATATTTATATTTATTTATTGTTATAATTAGCGTTATTGTTATTATTTTAATGTAATTTTATATGCTAGACAACGAGTGATTTAAAAGTAGTTTTATATGTTTATAGCGATACCAAAAATAATTTTGTTTTTATATAATTGAATTGCCACTTATAATTTGTCAAAATTTTAAGTAGAAATTTCCTGTTTTAAGGGCTTTTATTGTTTATTGAAATAAATATTATATTTATTAATTCTCGGATAATATTACATATTCAAGTTTAATTTTTTGTTTATTTACAAATAATAATAATAATAAAATAATAATAATAATAATAATAATAATAATAATAATAATAATAATAATAATAATAATAAACGATATATATATAATAACCCATATCCATCATTAGGTGCAATGACATACAAATTTACTACATAGCTTACTTTACCACTTGACAGTTTTGTCCGATTGTGACTCGGTGTTAGTTTAGTTCGCACACTGACAACCCGAGTCTCAATCTGGAAAATTTTGTTTCGATTTCCTCGAAATGTTTATCCCAAGCTCCGTTCGGGCAGATCTTGTTTCAACTTTTTTCTTTAGAATAATAAAAAAATAATAATAAATCTGATAAGTTTCAGACCCTGTTATTATCAAATTCAGCTGGTTTACTAATCTTTGTAAAATTTGTTTAAATGAATTATTATTATTAATTTATAAAAGTCATATTATTTGTCGGTAATGTACCTTTCTTAATTATTCATAAACATAAATTTTTTGTCATCAACCTGATCACGGCATTCTGGAAAGTGTGTTACTGATTTAAGTTGTTGTCACTGTGAAATTAGTGGTGTTTTAATTATACAAAATCAAAAGCTCTTTCCAAAGTATCTGTTGGAATAAATTAAAGAAAATTTACTTTTAAATGACATCAAAAAATTGAATAATCAAAAGTAATAAGTCTAATCGTAAAAACAGTTTTTAAAACTCTCTCTATATTTTACTCTTACATTATCTTAAAATTAAAATTTCAATCTGTATGCTCAATGCTTTGAAATATTTAATATTATGCAACATGAAAAAATTGTCAGTTTCTTGAAGGCGAGTCTATCTGCCAAATTTCAGCTTGACCCGATAAACGAAAGTGGTTTTATTGCCGTCGCAAGGTTTGCGTGGCTCATTTAAACATACAAGGTGAAATTAATTTAAAGAGAGTAAAAATAGATATTAACGTATTTCGTATGAAATAAAATTTGCAAGTACGTAAATGTATTAAGTTTTACAAAATATGTAAGTCATAAACGAAAACAGTTGAATTAACAAACAAAAGACCATGATTCTGCAATAAATGAATTAATTTTGGCTAGAATTATTAAACGAAAGAGCCATTATTAAATCCGCTATGATGAATATCAAAAAAAATGATGGAAGAGAGTTTATGAAAAAAAGAAATTGAAAAGTGGATTTCTACAAGAAATTTCATAATAAAAACTAATTAATTAAATTAAATTAAATTAAAAATAGAGATTACCGTAAAATGAAAATAAATGCATTCAGGCATGGAGATGGTAACAAACACATCAACACAAAAACGCTATATAAAGACGGCTAAGTTTCATTAAACAGACTTTTTGTTCAACTTAACTAAACTTTTTCATTTTCAGCACTAGTTAAGAAATCGCTGATTTTTGTGGTGGTAAGTTGATTTGTGTCTCTTTAATGTAATCGTAAATTTTTTATAGTAAAGTTTTCAATAAATGTTTTCATTTTATTATTTTCAATCAGTTTCTTTTATACTCATATGTCTCTCTTTAAAAAATTTTTTATATAATTTTAAATGGCCGAGGCTGTTTTTTACCATTCTTCGACAGGTCTTCTTAAATTTGTTTATTTCTTTATGCATTTCAATATAACTTTGAGAGAGTCGATTAGTAGCTCGACTGGCAAGTTAATTTTTGCCAGTTGTACTAATCTCAATATCTTGACTGTCCGCGGCGAGTTTTGTTCGAAAGATACAGGTCTTGTTTCGCAGGGCACTGTTGTACAACCTACAGCGTTTGATGGAAACGTCGGCCGTAGTAGGTACTTAAAATAAGGAAATTGCGAGGGGAGTTAAGGAACCTTTTGTCAAAGTTAAATACAAGGAAAGACAATATTAATAGGTTAAAATAAAGTTAAAATAAATTTAAAATAACGGCACTCTTAAATAATAAAAAATATCAACTAAGGAACACAATTTAAAAAAACGTTAGTAAAATATGTATTTACTTTGTCAATTTTAAAAAATCTACATTATTTTATAAAAATTCAATATTACCAAATAAAAAGGTTTTTAATTTTAAGCTTGAGAATTTTTTAATTTATTTTAAGAATTAGGTAACAGAATCTGTACCAAAATCTCAAGCTTATAGTCCCTTAAAAATCCTAAAATTTAGGGAGTAGAGCATTCCAGGTGCAGGTCTAACTATTGTGTACCTGGGTGCCCAGTTATTCGCAAATTACTCTTTGATATAGAAATCTTTTATTTTTCACACATAAATAATTTGTTTTGTTTTTAAAATTTTTTTTTATAAATACATATTTAACTAACGTTTTTTTAATTGCGTTCCTTAATTAATAGTCTTAATCATTTAAGAATGTCGCTATTTTAAATTTATTTAAATTTTATTTTAACCTATTATTACGGTACCATTTGAACAGATATCTATTCAATTTATATTATTTATTAATCTCTAGTAAAATCAGTAATAGAAATATAACTAGAATGACCAATCAAATTGCAAGAAAGAATTTCCAATTTTATTGTTTTAATTCTAGTGAAAAATCAGCTTCATTTCAACCAATCCCAGATCATTCAACTTCCGTCTTATTAAATTCAATTTATTTTATCTTTCAATAATTTTATTTTAATGGGTAAGATTCATAATTTTATATTTTCTAATAAATATCTAAGGGAATGTTAATTAATTATTTATTTAATTTGATTTTAGCATAATAATACGGTAAGGAAAAAATTCACATTTGCAGGATTTAAGTGAATCAAAAATCTATAAAAAATTAATTTTATTTTTAACCCAAATTAATTTTACAGTTTACAAAAACATAATTAAAGTTGAGTGAATTTAATTCAATTTTTTGATAAATTAATTAATAATAATATTAATACTTTTTTACAGATATTTATTGTTTACTAAACAATAATTAAACTTAATAAAAAAATTAATTCTTTAATTTATCTAAATGATTTTAGCTTATCCACGCAAATTTAATTTTTTTTTAAATATCAAGTGTTTTTTTTTAATATCAAAATGTTAATTATAAAGAGTTTTTTATAGAAATATACATTGTTATCATTATCGCTCACTTCTCAATATGTCACCAAAAATAATGCTCAAACTTAAAACATATCTCCTTCATCTTACTTTTGGTGGGTTTACAACTGTTTGAAAATCTTACTTTATGGTTATATTATACATATAATGCACATATTAAGCAACCATCAAACATTATTATATTTATTATGTTCTTTCTATGTTTTATATAACCTTAAAATATCATCATCTATGCCCAATAATTTTGTAAGTTTTATTAATAGATAAAAATATATGTCCGGCATATTAGAAAAATTGAATCTGTAAATTATTGCATCCTTCAAAATATAAGGATAAGTAAAAGTTTTAAATTATGATTCTATTTAAACAAAAAGAATTTACTTAGAATTCAATTTATTATTAATTCACACAAACATTTCAAATCATTTCTGCTTTATTTTTATAAAAGCTAAGATTAAATAAAATTTTATTTAAATACATATTTTTAAATCTCTAATAAAATGTCTTCATCCCCAAATAATTTCAAGACTTAGACCAATCTTTATTTATCAATGTCTGAATACCTAAAAATATTTATAATTATTATTTGACTTATAATATACGTATTTTTATGGTTTTCGTCTGCATACCTTTCAATTATCTTTCATTATTTTCCAAATTTCTAATAAATTTTAAATTGAAATTAAATTAAAAAAAATTATTAAATAAATTATAATTTTTATTGTTCCTTTTTGCGCCTCTTATAAAATTGAAAGAGCTTGAAATAACATCATTTTGGTTTAAACTTGTTTATTTTATAATATTCATAATTTTAAATTAAATTAAATTTACAAATATACGTTGCCACTTCTCCCAGTTTTTATTAATTGATAATTTTCAATTTTATAATTTCTGCTGATTTTGTAATTTTTCAAATTGAATATTTTCTTCTTTTGGTTTTTATTTTTGGTTCTTATTTATATTGATTGTAAATAAATCTATTTTAAAAAAAATTTTAAAAAATCTTTTTTATTTCAAATTCAAGAAATTCAAATTTTTTAAATTATTTTTTCTCTATTTTCTTTGTTATAATTTAAAATCACAGATTTTGTTTAACTCAAACAATTTTTAAAATAAAAATTATGATATTGTCGGTAGAAAAGTAATATTTTAAAATACATATAAATGAAGCTTCATAAATTGTTTATCATATACTTCTAAATTAATGATCTATTTTATATATTTTATCTATATTATATGAAATTTAAATTTTTATAATTTTTAAGATGAAACTATTAACAATTAAAAGATAAATTTAAAATCAAAAAATACTAAACATTTTTTACATATAAACATTCTGTGTACACAACGTTCAAAATTCCCTTGAGAAATCTGTATGAATATATTATTTATACATAGGACTTTTATTTTGAATAAATTAATTACTTTAAAATTAAAATATTTGCCATAAAAATCTTTTCATTTTTATAAAAGTTTACACCAAATAAAATTTTTATCCTTAATCGTTTAAATAATTTTTAAAATGTAATTTATTTACAAAATTAATTTTTCTAATTTTTTTCTCTATTAATTCAACTTGTTAGGCTTTGTCAATATTTATTTTAAGTGGTGTAGAAATCAGGAGGCCCCCCAACTCCAAGGCGCACTTAGAGAATTAAAATTTATGTATTTTCTTAAATAAATGTTATGTTATGTTATTGATGTCAAAATCATTACTAAAATTGGGAAAATTTCAAAAATTATAGGTCAGTCTTAATTTTATTTATTCTTTTATTTTCAAATTTAACATATATATTTCATACAAATAAATTGCACTTGTTTCATTTAAAAGATTACATTTTTTCCCAAAAATTGCAGTATCAAATATTCGTGAATACCAAAAAATATCGATATCTTTATTGATTCATTGTCAAATATTTTTTAATGAATCTCATTTGAAAATGAGAAGTAACCATTGGTGAAAATTAAATTAAGTTATTATATTTCGTAGGTGTATATTTTGTACAAAAATTTATATAATTTTTGAAATTCCTGAAAGCAAGTCAACCTTATGTAATCGTATGACGAAAAGTTACTCATTAAAGAAAACATGTATATTTTCTTTCGAGAAATGGGTTACTTTTTAATATTATTTGCAAAATCTGAATAAATACCTGGAACAATATCAAAAATTATTGAAAATGAAGGTTTCCTTGTAGCGCCATCAATTTATCATAAAATAATTAATAAATTATGTAATAAGGAATTATTGCAAGATTTTAATTTTAAGTATTAAAAGAAAATTCTCACTTTTGTTTTAATTAAAACTTGAAACTTTAATTTAAATAATAATTATTATAATATCACAGATTGTATCGCAATAAAAGTTTTCAAATATGTTAAAATTTAAGGTGTGCCATTATGAACTTTTTATTATTCGAATTTTTGTCGAGTAATAAAAAAATTATTTAATTTGTTAAGAAGTAACTTCTCATAAGAATATTTATTGAATCAAGGTCATCCGATCCAATTATTGTAAAACTGATTTTTTCAGCTTAAAATCATTTGGATTCTTCAAAAAATGCATTCCATATTCGTAGAAAATAAAAACTGGTTTCAATATTTATTAGAAATTTTTTTGCTATAAAATATATTAAACGAAATTCTTGTTTTCATTTAATCAAAAATTTTAATTGATAAAAAATTTACTACATGATAAATAATTTTTTTTAATATATGCAAATGTACAAAACATAGGTAAAGAATATTTTTTGTAATTTTATAAAAACTTTGTTTCATTGATCACTAAGTCTGATTATATTCAAAGAATACACGATACATTAAGTGATATCAAGTACATTTCTCAATAGTATACTAGTTTCGAGCTAATTGCTCTCATCAGTACTATAAAAACTTTGTTTAAATGAATGAATGAACTAAATTTACAATCTTTGATGTTTAAAATTTGAAAATTAATATTGATCGGGGGAACAGGTATGATTAAATGATGCACTCAAATAATAAGAATAAGAATTTTATGAGGGGTCACCATGGAAATTTAAAAGCAAAAAAACTAAATTAATTAATCCCCTAATGGAAAACCCGAGCTTATGGGGAGCCCGAGATAAATTACCAGTTGGTCGAAGCAAGGAATATTAAATTTGTAGGTCAAATGTGGAAGAGAAGCTAAAAAAATTAAAGTAAAGCTAGAAAGAATTATAAATTATCGTATCAGAAAAGGTAATTATTCCTTGCGATAATCAAATATCATTGAAAGAAAATCTTTAAAAGTCTGTGAGACCTTGGAATTTTAACTCAAAATGTCTTCTTTTCGTAGTTAGGATCATCCTTCAACAAAAATGAAAGCATTAAAAGGTTTTTTGTGTTGAAAAAATGTTTTTAAAAAATTAATTTTAGAAAATAAATTAAAATTATTTTTAGAAACATGGTCAGTATTAGGACTTGCACAATTTTACATAATTTTTATCAATTTTAACTTTAAAAGAAATACTTTTAATTTTTATAGTAAAAAATTATTATGCGATAAGAGGGGCTCTGATTATAGCCATAAAAACATTTTACTGCCGATTATGATCTGATTTGCACTTAAAAATCAATATTCAGACTCAAAGGTTCTTGGCACGAAAAGAAAATTACACAACTATATGTTTTTTATTAGCGAGTAAATTACATATCAATTTCACAAAGTGAATTGGAGATATCATATATACTCACTAACTTTATTAAAACAAAAGAACTTGAAAGAAAAACATAAAATATATTTAAAATATCCGCTTAAATTTTATTTAAACAAAATACATTTTAAACTTTCTCTAAATTAACATTTTAACAAAACATTTTTAAAATGCCTTAAAATATATTCAAACTGAAAAAATACCATTATTTTATTTTAAACTATATATTAAAACAAAACCTCATTTACCCTTAGACTGTAATCCGACAGCGTAATGATTCACCGTTTCACCTCATACTAGTGAGTAGGGCGCGCAATAACTGATAAAAGGGGCGGGCCGCTAATATCAACCTACTATTTTGATTATTATTATTTTGATTATATTATTATAATTGCTATTATTATTATTTATTATTATTATTATTATTATTATCATTATTATTATTATTATTATTATTATTATTATTATTATTATTATTGTTATCATTATTATTATTATTATTATTATTATTATTATTATTATTATTATTATTATTATTATTATTATTATTATTATTATTATTATTATTATTATTATTATTATTATTATTATTATTATTATTATTATTATTATTATTATTATTATTATTATTATTTTATTATTATTATTATTATTATTATTATTATTATTATTATTATTATTATTATTATTATTATTATTATTATTATTATTATTATTATTATTATTATTATTATTATTATTATTATTATTATTATTATTATTATTATTATTATTATTATTATTATTATTATACAATTAGAATTTAAAAAGTGTATTAAACAATTTAAGTAGTTAAATTATTATTACACAATAATGTTAATTGTATTTTTGATAAAAATTATTGGCTTTTACTTGTGAATTTTCGATAATAATAAAATGAAATGAAATATGAGACAATTTTGATTTTAATTGCAGAGAATTTATTAGTTTGGTTTAGGGAGAATTTGTAGAAAACAGACAATTAGTAAGTAGATTCAAGTCATACAAACATAATTGTATTTACAAAGCTAAATTTTAATGACAATAAAATTTGTTTTGTTGCATTAGTTTGTCTTGAAATATAACAGATTTAACTTTAAAATAGGACTAGATTACTTCGCAAAGAAAAGAATAAATTATTCCTACAAATTAATATATTGTTCTGTATTACAATTTTATATCTCGAACGGGTTTTGTCTATAAATCCATTGAACCATAAACCGTATCATATTTCGATGAATTTGTTGAGTATACTAAATAATAAAAATTAAATTAAATAATCGTTTAGGAACTGTTGAAGAAAATAATTGAAGTACAAAAATTGAAAATTAAGAAGAGAAACAACAAATCAATAACATCAAACAAAAAAATATGATAAGGTCATTCTTAATTAATAAGTGCATAAGAAAAGGGGAAAAAAAAAGATGATAAAAATTTAATTTTTATATCTTGGCGGATTTTTTTTAGATAAAGAGAAGAGATTATCGGGACAGTCGAGAAATCGAGTCTTGAAAGATTTATATCTCGACAGCTATCGGAGATAATAAAATAAGTACTGGAGATGACCAAATGAAATGAAAGAGAAAAAAGCTTCTTAACAAACTTCAAAATCACTAAGTGTTATTAGATTGCAGACTATAAAATAAAACACAACTTGGATCACAACAGAATTTTAAGAGGATAGAAGTTGTTAAAGTAGAATTTGTTAGAGGCAGCATTTCTAGAGGGAGACAGAATTTGTCAAGTAAAAAGGAAACAGAAGTTGTAAAGAAAGGAAAAAACAGAATTAAAACGAAACTCAAGTTATCGAATAAATTTAAGTCAGAGCTTAATAAGCACCCGTGATCAAACTTACCGATTATTGAAACCAGAAAAAATAACTAACTGGTTGTGAATTCAATGTGTATTATAAACGTGCTATTCCGCAAAGAATTGTTGCAATAAGCACTGAATTTGTCGTTGTTACAGATAAATTTTACATTGTCTGTAGTTCGATATTGCTATTACACAAAACACGCTTTGGAGTCAAATAAATAATTGATAATGTTTAATTTCATCGACAAACCACAACAAATTTATAGTGAAACCTATACTCTCATGCTGGAATAAGTTTTCCAATGGAAGATTTCCTTTCAAGCACGAAAAGAGCAATACTATATGCTGGCACTAAGTTTACTTTGTCTTAAGTAAAACCTTTGAAATTTCTCATTTTTTCATCGACCAACTGGTTTTTTTTATTAGGTATTCTTTTCTTTTTATACTTTCCTAGAAATTAAATTCACTTTAGTTTTGATTTGCTTACTGTCAGTCTCCTATCAAGATAATTAATTTTGGTTAATGTTCCTCGGGTTTCTTGCGTAACTAATTTAATGACATTTTCTAGATCTCATAACCCAATTACGCTTGGGAAATTTGATTTACTTTTAATTGTAATAGGGTTTTTTTATGCTGGGTTTTCTATATTCGTCAAATTTCCTAATTCTAACAGCCCAAGTTTTCCATTGACTAATTAACTTTAAATTTCTTTAATTATTTTCTTCTGGGGACCTGCACCTTGATTTTATTTTATTTGTCTCACCATTTGGCATATGTCCATATTTTTTTCCGCAAATATTTATTTCTGAATTTTTTTATTGCATGATTGTATCTTATTATTATATTGTTATATATAATCATGTATAATGTTTGTATATTGTTTGTCTACATCAGTCTATGTTTGTCAGTGAAAGACAAAGAGAATGAGTGGATAAGATTTTCTACATAAGTTTCATATAAAAACTTTAATTATTTTATCAAAATTAAGTGAAATTTTAATTTTCGTGAGACCTAATATATTCACTTTTAAAAAAGAATTTTAAAAGAATTAAAAAGAATTTTTTTAAATTTGAAAATTTCTATTGTTTTTTTTTTATATATTTCTATTTTTTTTCTATTTTTTCTATTGGCTTTAAATTTTATTTGTTATTATTTTTAATTTAGAAAAAAGAAGTCAGTATTATCAAAAAGCAGTTATAGACTGTTGGAAAAAATTCATCATTTTCATTATTGCAATCAGAACGTTCATTGTTCGATGTATTTTCATTCTCTACGCTTCAATCGCCATTTGGAACGTGGTCATCGTCAAAACTAGCATCTACTGGCTGCTGTTGGCCACCCTTTTCCCATTATTTATCGAAACCTTCATAGGGATACAACAGATCAAAATGGACGTCAAACCCAAATCAAAAGTTAACAAATGGTAAAGTTCAAATTCAGTGAATAAAATATTAAATTTTAACTGTTAAGATAAATCTCAATTATTGACTTAATTATTTATTAATTTGTTTATTCAATTAATTTATTAAAACAATATTTACGCATGAAATATGTGTTGTTTTAATTAATATAGATGCAAACTGAATATTTCGGCAGCGAGAGTCGATTATGACTTGAAAGGAGGAAACTTAATATTTGTGACTTTTTAATATAATTGGATATTTATGCTTTTATATTTATATTTATATTTATATTTATTACTAGTTATAATTATTAATTGTGCTATTTTCTAACTTTCTTTAGTTCTTTTTTCAGAGCTTTCTTTCTGCAATGACTAAGAATTATTATTGAATAAACTTTTATATTTTCAAAATTTTTTGCTTATTATCTACCATAATTGTTTAATTAATATCAAAATTTAACACTCTCACCATAACATGTATATTTTTTTAGTATGAATCAAGAGCCAAAATTTTAGACCCAGCAAAGTTCAAGATGTTTGTAGTCATGGGCCCAACTAAATCAGCTTAGAAGTCTCTTTATATTCTTTACATTTAAACATTTTCAAAGATAGTTCTTTAGAGTTTAATTGGATCTTTACACACAAATTATATATTATAAAAACTTCTTTTGGTTTTCACTTCTGATTTCTTTTCATTTTTCAATAACATTAAGAATATTTTATTTTTTGACTATGAATTAATAATCATGTCAATAAAACAATAATATACTGCAAACTGGTTTTTATACTTAGCTTCCAAACATTCAATAATTATGTTGTTGTGAAATTAGGCGATTTTGGTGGTTTTTACATTTAATTAAATTTGTATTATAAGGACTGTTTTTGTTTTTCACCTCTGATTCCTTTATAAGTGACATAATATTTTCTACAAAATCCGATTCATAGTCAAATTTTGTAGAAAATATTATTTCACCATTAAATTTGTTGTTTATATTTTACTGTAATTTATTTCATTTATTTTTGATCTTATCACCTTATTATGTTGTTTTCTATTATCTATTTTATAATCTGTTTTATTCGTAAACTGTTTTCTAAATTCAAATTCAAATTATTAATTAATTATTTATTTTCTGTAAATTTAGATTTCGCTGCTTATGACGTCTAATTTGAATTTTCTCACATTTCTGTTCTATTTATTGTTTGTTTTTTGCTTTTAATTTCTTCTTTGCCAACTTTATCGTTTTGATTTTGTTTAATTTCGATTTATTAATTATTTAATTTTATGTGTCCTCAGTATTTCTGTGTTTATTATTCCATTTAGCAGCATAATTTTGAAAATTAATTTTTTTCATCCAAACATTTAATTCATTATATTATTTTTCTTTTTTCCTCATTAATGCTGACTTTGGACCTTTCAACTGAAAAGGAAACTCTGCTTTTATTTCAATTTTTTAGACACAATAAAATGAGTTACTTTGCATATCCCAGGAAGCGATTCAGTGATTTATTTTTTTGTAACTTTTGTGCATTGTCTAATATCAACATTTTCATCAATGATTTTAAAACTGTTACTTCTTGTCTAAATCAAATTGTTTAAAAATATTTTTGTTTATTTTTACCTAGCTGTATGAAAACCAAACAGACAATATACCATTGACCTCGGAACACAAGGTCACTGAAATAAGCACAGTTGAAGGAGAATCTTTTATATATCTTTATTAACATACACAAAAAACAATAGGTTAAAAAACCCTTTTACATTAAATTCTGTTGTGGTGCCTACTGCTTCAAAGAACTAATTTCATTTAACTTGTAATTTTATGGAAATAATTTTACTTTAAGGTTTTCTCCAGTTGTGTTCCTATTTCTGATGTGTGCCTGCCCCCCAATATGGATAATGGAGTTGACTATAGCTTCAAATGTTACAGGTCATTCTGAGATCTTGAATTTAACTTCACGAGAAGCCACGGTACTTTTTATTAAAATTCTATACTATTTATTCAGTATTTCCAATTTTTATTTTATTTCATAAAATAATATATATATATATATATATATATTTTGAGATATTAATATAAAATATTCGTAGTAACTACTTCTGACTCATCGTGTTCAGTCACAAAACAGTTACAATCGAATCTCAACAAAATGACTTTTTATTTATTTTCAGATTCAAGACGCTCTGAGGTAGATATTCAAAGAATGCTACCCCTTTAAAATATAATCTGATTTGACTAAAAAATTTTTTAATTCAGTCAATTGGCTGCCATACTGGAGATTATTCAACGAATTATGGGTTTTTCTGGAAAAATTAATAAGATAATTAATTTGATTTTGGTTTCAGCTCCTAAAGACAATTCATCAATAAAAAATTATTATATACGTCTTCCACTTTTTATTTGCCATCAGTTACCACATTTCCCGAAAAATATTGATTTTTTGATTTTTGCATATTTAATTAGTTATCAATTGATTTGTAACAATTTCCATTTTTATTATACATTTTTGTATATCTTCAACATAGTTAAAATGTAATAAAAGCAAAAAAAGGAAATTGTTTGTATAAATATTAATAAAATATTAAAACAATTTTTTTGCATCAACTTTTCGTTTTAATAATATTAATTATTGTTTAGTGTTAAACTCCTGAAGTCCTTAAAATATGTAAAAAAACTCATCGTTTATTTCGATACAATTGTTTTAAAATTGAATAATTTGACAAACCATTTTTGCGGAATCATATTGCAATTTTTCGCACAATAAATACAAATTATTGCTTTTCTTCAAATTTATTGCAATTCTAACACATTATTTTGTTTAATTTACGTTGTTAACTTCATCTCTCTATTTTGTAATTACTACCCAATGTTAAGAACAATTTTCTTAATTTTATTTTATTTTTTATACTCCATTAGCTTAATTTGTACTTTTGTAATATTTTGTTGTGTTAATACTTTTTTGTTATAAATAATACATGTTAGGTTTCGGTGATACTCATATTGTCATAAGAACGACCTTCAATATTTCAAAATGTTGCCGTTCCATGTGCTGTTTCAAACAAAACCATTTTTGTCATGTTATTCTTCATTGATTTATTATTTAATTAATTAATTATTTAATTACTGATTTCCTATATATCTTTACTTTTCAATCCTCTTTTCTTCCAAACAATGGCGATAAATATCCAAATTACAGGAAATGAACTTGATAAATCTAATTTTTTTATTTAGTTATAATTTGCTTTTTTGTGGCCCTCGAAACCATTCTAGTTGAGCAGTTCTGTTTTAACAAATAAAATCCTAAATAAATAAGAACAAATAGTGAATTATGTTGAAAAATATTATTTAATCCAGTTAAACAAAACAATAGTTGGAAGTTTTTTTCTGGAGAAATTAATCATTTTTATTCTCATATATTACTGTCAGTCATTCTTTTCATTATAAACTGTTTCAGCTGACAATTATTTAAAAAAAATTAATTTAAATTATTTTTGTTGAATTAAAAATCAGTCACCATCTGTATTGACTCGTCACAATTGAAACTCAATAATTTCTGATCCCAATCTCAATTCTCTGGAAAGTTTTAAGGGGGAAACCAAATATTCCAGGAAAAATTCGTTTGGAATTGACAAAACAGTGATACTAATTTATATTTAATTATTTGATTTTGATTAATAGGTCATATAGAGTCGACTTTAATTGTTTTAATAGTGCCAATTTTAAGTAAATTTTAAGTAATTTCAGTTATATTTCTGCATTTTACTATAAAGTCACAAAAAAAAGGAGACCCCATAATACAAAAGAAATTCTTTTATCTTATTTACCGTTGATCGATTTCCAATTTCTTCTCTTCGTTTCTTTTTTTATATGAATCACGAAATTTCAGCCGTTTATTTTTAATTTGTTCACAATTGATGAAATAAATAAAATGACATTCATAAAAGGTAGGATAAATATTGGAAATTTTTTATTATACCAATGGACAAATTCTTATTATTTTTTATTAATTTTCTTTTATGAATTTTATTAATTTAAATTATTCGTCTCGTCAAAATAATATTTTTATCAGATATATATAGTAATGAGCTGTATTTGGTTAGTGTGAGCCGGTTATTAAAATGATACCTTAATACCTCGGTTTTGGTTTGGCATGTGTGATGTAATTGTATTAAGATAATTGATTTCCCTGTCCTCTATATATAAATCCTTATAATTATTGTTTATGATTGCCTGCATGTTTGATTGTCTGAGTCCGCGGATCGCATCATTGTTTATTATTTATCCCAGCGAGGCATGTGCTGTAGACACACATGTAGTATATATATATATATATATATATCATTAATAAATTCCTCACACATATTGTTATTTTAATCTTTTTACATGGCGACCACTCTTTCAACTCAAGAATTACTGCAAATCCTTCCACAGCCAAAGACATATTCAATAGGAGATGATCTGGATGAATTTATATAGAAAATTGAATCCTATTTTTCAATAATTCAATTGGACAACAGCCAAAGAAAAGTGATAGTTCGAGCATGTTTGGATGAAAATTGTCACAACAAATATGATAAAATTCCCGATGCAGAAGATTATTTGAAAAGGTTAAGATTAGGAAATAAGATTAGGAAATAACTCTTATGCTGCGGTTTTAAAAAATGGCCGACACAACAATGATGGAAATTTCATGAATAAAAATCAGATTGCTAGATAAAACGAATTTCAAAAACCACGAAATCAATTTCAAGGAAGAAGAAATTTCACTCAAAACTTCAACAGCAGACAACCAATTCGAACCAGTTTTCAAAATAAAAGTTCAAAAACACATCCAAATATTCAGTGCTATGTCACAAAATTGGTCATATTCGTCACATTAGTCATATTTGATGTTCGTGCTGTGGTAAGCCAGGTCATTTAAGTTTTATGTGTTTTCAGAAGCAGAATTGTTATGAAAGTCGATTTGAAAGAAACCCTAATCAATAGAGGAAATGTCAATCAATTCAATAGAAATAATATTCGATATCGTATAATTCAAATCGACAAAATGAACAGAATGGCCGAGATCATGTTGCTGCAGTATACGACGAGGAGCCAAATGACTATGACTATCACTCTGTGATTTCGGGAAATGCCATAGCTCCAAGCAGAGGGGATATGTTAGGAGTGATAATCACATGCAAGCAATGATAAAATTTTGAGGACCTTAAATATTGAATGTAATGAATGTTTGACTGATTGTATGTTTGATAATTTTAGCAATCCCCGATCAAGAATTTGATAATATATTATTTTTATACAATAATTTTAATAACCAAAATGATTTTGAAAATGTATTTTTGAGTAATGATGATAAGAATGATTGGTCTATAAGTACATTTAATGATAACTTTAAAACTGATGTTAATGTATTGAAAAATGTAAGTGATATATGATATATTAATGTTGATGGTAGACCTTTTAATTATATTAAATTAAATAATAAAAATTTTATTCACTGTTTGACACAGGTGCAAAAATAAGTGTTATTTCCAAATTGATTGTTGAAAAATTGAATGTAAGGTACATTAGTGAAGGAAATAAAAAAATATCATGCGCCAACGGTTCTAAGGTTTTACTGTTAATCTTAGGCCCAGATATGACATATATTGTTTCATATTTTAATTACATATAAAATGTCAGAAATGCAACTTTTTACTTTTATAATTAAGAAACACTATTATGTTTATCTTTACTTGAAGTCAAAGATATTTTTTAGAAATTACTGGCGTTTTTTAGCTTTCTTTGATAATTTTAAATATTCAAACTTTCATTAACTTCCTTAAACAACATAAATTTTTGGCATATTTGTACTATGGCTTCTAACTAAGTGTCCACAAATAACCGCAACAGTTGAATAACTTTGATTCATCGTATATCCCAATTATTGTTTGTGAAGCGTACTAGAAAACGGTTTTTGTTTTAATTGTTGCTAATAAATGTTCCTTACTGCCTTTAACAGTTGTATTTCCGATAAATGTGCCTGAAAATTTTATTTTAAAAAAATTAATTTTTGATCTTAAGTCAAATTGAAAATAAATAAAATATCAATAGAAAACAGATCAAAGGTGGACAAAAAATCAGGGATTTTTTTTCACAGAAATTAGTTTTATAATTGGTTGAAAAGAACAGAAATCGTTAAGAAAAATAGTAACATTTTTGTTATTAAAAATCTTTTTATCAGAAAAAGAATTTGTTTTGTGTCTCCAAAAATGAATAAAATATTATTAAATTTTAGTATATTTTTTAGTATTTTTTTATGATATCAGAAAACATCCAAATCAAATCAATTTTTCTTTAAACAAAAGTCTAAAAACAAAATTATAAATGATAATAAAGTAAATAAATTGTTTTTGTATAAACCGATAATTCATGATTTGTTTGTGAAATGTTTATCTGTGATGAAATGTAGTATTTACGAACTAACAAGTATGACGTAAACAATTACAAATGAAACAAATTGAAAGTTTATTGTGCAATAATATTTAACGTCTTGTTTTTATCATTCAGATTTCTCACTTCAGACCGCAGCTGCTTCCCACAACATTCCAATCAGCCAATTTAACACAAGTTCAGGTTTTTATTAAATTATATTTTTCGAATTTGTAAATGATTTTTGTATTAATTTAGTCAACAAAATCTCCGATTTCTGTCGTTTCTACGTCAACATTGAATATTGTATGATTTTATATTATTATCGTATTTTGTGCATATACTCGCTTATTTTCCCATCTACCATTTATATGCCATACATTAAATTTTAAAATTTTCTACTGAATTTAACTTACCTTATATCAACTCATAAAAAATATCAATTCTGGTTTTTGCTGTTTTAGTTACGATTTGCTGTTTATACGATTTTTTTTGTTTGAATTTGAAGCAATTATTGCTAGCATATTAATTTCATTGTCTTTTTTTTATTTTTATGAAACTTTAACCATCATAAATTTTTATATTCCAAATTTACAAATAAGACTGGTTCAATAAGTTTTTTAAATATCAAATATTGGTTTGAAAAATTCTACATTACATTTTAATATTTAATTGTAATAATATGTCGCGTGATTATTTTAATATGATCGGTCACTATTTTCATATTGAAGTTTACTATTCTCATTTTGAAACGAGAACTCGGATAAACAATGTTAGAAGTGTCTAGTTCAGATAGCAAATCAGATATAAAATATAAGTCAAGTAATTTGCTCCAGGGAAACTCCATATTTATGTCAAACTGATCCTTTCTTTTCTATATTCATATATTACGTTTAACGAAATTTTTATTAATTCATTAATTTTTAGCATGTTTTTGTGTTCTTTCGTATACTGTCATTTCCATTTCTTCTTGTTGTTACTCAGTATCGAAGCTACTCTACTATGAATTTAAAACTTTAATTGAGATGTTTAATTTGAAAATTGGACAAGTTCATTTTTTGTTATAACAAAGATTTTAAAGATTTACGTTAAAATAAATTAAAAAATATTGATAAACTTTAGCAGGCCGCCTTTTGTCAGTTTTGTAGTATAGATGTAGTTATAGTGTGTATATTTATTATCCAATAATATTCATTAAACATGTCTGAGGAAAATAAAAAATTTGCTCCTCTAAAATGTACTTTCAAAATAAGCCACTCAATTATTCATTAACTTTTTAATTTAAAAATTAACTTTGATATTTTTGTGAAAATTCATTTTGGGAATATTAAATTCAAGAATTCTGAGATAAAATTAAAAATTGGTTGGAATGAAACAGAATAAGAATTAATTAGATTACAAATCAGGAATTGGAAAAAAGGCTAGAAAAAAGCATTTATACATTTTTTAATTCTGATTCCTAAATGTTTAAATTAAATTATATATATAATATTTTCTAAAAATCTGATTTATAGTCAAATTTTGTAGAAAATATTATGTCACTTATAAAAAATCACAGGTAAAAACAAACAAAGTCCTTATAATATATATATATATATGTGTGTGTGTGTGTGTGTATTTATTATTTTCAAAATTATTTATATTTAAAAATAAATAAATAATCTATTTTATTTAAAAATATATTTACCCTAAAATTACAATCAATCAACAATATTTTCTTCACAGCTCAAAGCATTTCTATCTTTTCTACTTTATTTATTATAATATAATTATATTGAAATAAATAGTGTTTAAATCTTTACCTGATATCAGTGGGGTATGTAAAGGTTGAGTTTGGAGGACTAAACCCTTGATTGAAACATTTGTTTTTACTTAAAATCATTTTTCCATTTCGCTATATGAACTATTTGTTAGCTTGTCTAAACCGTCATCCTTCATATAGAGAAATAGGTAACACCTAAATAAGACGCAGAAGTGTTTTTAATATCGATTAACAGCAGCCAATGTTTATAGGAAAATCAAAAATGAACAAAAAACTGCAAAAATAATTATAATTGTGGGAAATACCAAATCAAGAAACAAATTCAAACATAATAATAAAGTTTAGTGAGTGGTTCCTAGGAAGGTTATAAGCAAAGAAAACTAAATAAAATGAATTAATCATATATAGTTTCGGGACTAAATATACAGGGCCATAACAAGAGTGGTAATAGCGGTGCAGTTGCACAAGGTGCACATCTGAAAGGGGCACAAAATTGGAATTTAACATTTTTTTAATGTTACCAAAAAATAAAAAATTATCAAATGGCATGCATGAAAAAAGGACACCTTTCTACCTTATCTTTAACATTACTGGTGAGATTGGTCTATTAGCGTGACTTCGTAGGTGTGTATTTTGTAAAATTTTAGTCCACAAAATGGGTTCCTGTCATTTTTCCAAATAGCAACAGAATTTTAAGAGCATTGCTACTTGTTATAATAGCTGAAGATGAATATATAGTTAACAATCTTAATATGAAAATTATAATAATTATAGTAGGCTGTTTTGAATTCGCGTGTAGGAGGGGCCACAGATATGAACGGTCCTGCAAATATATGATTATTTTTATGAATATATACTGAATATGTAAATAAAATCAAAGTTTCTTGTATTAGAAAAAATAAAGCTTGAATTAAAATTATTTGATTTATGTTATATTATTCAGTTAATAAAATTTTGTTAATTGACTTACAAATGCTGAGAAATAGTTTTGGTATTTGTTTAAATAATCAGGGAAAACTCAAAGTCAGAAAACTTTCCCATTAAATTTATACTAACGAAAGATAAATATTTTTATTGTACACCAAATTGCAAAAATATTATATTTGTCAAATGCAAATAACACAACAAGCAAATGTTTTCTGTGGAATTTTTCAACTCAAGATTTTTGCGATGGATTTATTTTTCTATTTTATTTAATTTCAATTTGTTTATTTGATTCCATTTACTTATATTTTATATTTAATTTTATTTTCTTTTAAATTTATTTTAGACGCTATCCGATATAATAGAAAACAACAGTACAAATTTAGTAAGTAGTCTTTTATTTATATTATATAACGCTGTCTAAGGTAATGGTTCCCAACCTGTTTGTCGGGAACCAAACAAAGTTAGCCTGACAATTGGCCAAGAGTTGACTTAGACATTATAAAAATTAATTTATTTAATAAAAGTTTTATAAAGCTTCTACATTGAAGTTAGTAGCTACAATTGTGTGTACAATATAAATTGAGCAATATACGCATAAAATGTGAACATTAATTCCTTTGCAAGTTCATTTTTAAAATTCCTTTTAAAAATTGCTGTGTTTATAAATTATTATTGTTCAATTATATAAAATTTATAACTAAAACCATCGTGTAAATTATCAGATATTTTAGAAGTCAGATACATAATAGTTTAATGTAAAGTTTCAGTGAAGAAGGATTCACCCAATTAATTTTTATCATTTGGGTCGCCACAACTTGACAAATGTTATCAATGGGTTATAGCACCAAAAACTGTGTGAAAAATTAAAATTAGATCTAGTTATATTTCTGCAATAAACGTATATATTTTTTATTATAATAAATATTTTGTCCATAACCAAAACGCTTGCTTGAATGCAAGAAGTAATTATTAAATTTCTGTTTTTTCTTTAAATTAAATTTTGTTGACATTTTGAAATATGAGAATTTTGGCAGTTTCTTCTTAGAAAACATTTTAAAAATTAAGTAATAAAAATGATAAATTATTATAGAATAAAATATTGATAGTTGAAATTAATATGGAGATTCTGGAAAGTAGGAAAACAATTAATAGTGATAAAGATAAAAGATTTTACTGATATCGCAAATAATATATTGCCGAAAAATAAAAAAAATCTTTAAAGGTATTCCTGGGGGTGATATTATTTTAATATTATTCTCATTCCAATGAGATAAAGGATCTGTGATTGGTAGAAAATATTATTTTTATCAAACCGATTATTATTTGCATTTAATATAATAATATATTGCAAACTGTGAGATAAATTCTGGAGAATTACGTTTTTAAAATTTATGGAGTTTTTTTAAAATGATATTAATGTTTGATTGTACAATATTTGATGAAAAACCCTTTAAACGTATTTTCATAATATTTTTGAATTCCATATAAAAATAAATTAATGTTTGGTTGAAAAATATTTAAAATGTAATTGTGATTTTTAATATGTATAGATGGATGGTTTTATATCTATTTTTTAAAAATATAAAATTAAAATTTTATATCTTTAATTTTTATTATTGTTGGAGTTAGTTGAGTGCAATTTTAGCTAAACTAACGCATGCAATGGTAGCTTTAAAAAATGCTGAATTAATGTATGATATTTTTAAAAACTGTCTATATTTTTATATCCTAAATGCAATTACATTCTTATAATAAAAAAACGTCGGTATCATTAGTTGATGTCCCTTTGATATATATTTATATTTGTAGACAACAAGGGCCTATTATTTTTTTTTGTTCTTTTAAGTTTGTCTTTTTGTTTAGGTTTTATTGAATAAAGGAAGCGAAACTAAGAACGGTCTTATATTGATGAAACCTAATTTATGCACCATTTCCAAATTCAATCTGCTATAAGCAGAAAATGTATACTCTATCCCGTGCTTACACACATACATATTTGTGAGATATAGTCAAATTCATGGGATTAATATATTCCAATATATTGGCACCCATCAAAATTGAAAGCAAAAGTACAAATCATATTAAGTTATTTGTGCTTTGGTATATTGTCTACTTTTTTAATACCACAAGAATATCATGTGTGACGTAAATATTGTCCGCTTATAATAGATTAATTTTGGAAATGATATAATTTTAATTAATATATTTTATTTAATACATTTCCAAATAACTCACAATATGCTTAACACGTTCAACCCGTCGTGGGCCACAGGAAGAATATGTATAAACCTTGTACAATAAACCCTTGCATATCTCCGAGCTTTAAACCTAAAGAAATTAACAAAAATATAAAAAACAAATTTTAGCGTTTTAAATTATTTTTCATTTAATAATAATTTGAAAAAATAGAAAAATAACATAAAAAGTAGAGAAAAACAACATAACTTATAAGTAAAATGACATTGTTTTAATAGATTCATTATCAGACTTTGCAATAATAATTGTTTTAATTTTTAAAATTAGTAAAAATGTTTTTTTATTATTTTCTGATTTCTAAATAGTTGAAGTTCTTTGAAATTTGCGAATTATTAGAATTAATAAAATCATAAAATAAATAACTAAATAAAAAATGAATTTATTAGTTTTATTTTATCATAAGTAATATTACCATAAACATAGACTAGGGAAAACTTGAAATGATTTATTCTCAAAATCAACATTCTTAGACTAATAAATAAGAAATTTGTCTATATGATTATTTTATTAATTAATTATTGCGATATATGAAAAAAGCCATTAATTCGAAGAATAAACGACTTAACAATGTTTATTATAGACATCGGTCAGTTATGGCGAAAACAGCACGTTGAATGAAACCAACGTCCCAGTAAGCTGCCATGCCTGTCCAAAAGAAAGACTTAATTTATTATTTAGATGTCAAAAAACGTGTCGGAGATCTCGACAGTTCTTCAACAACCGACGGTAAGTAGAAATCTTAATATTTATTAATGCAATCTAAAACAGAGATTCTCAGCGAAATATTTTTTGGAAAGTATTAAAACAAAAAACGAAAATGTCATTTTAAAGATTGACAACGAAAAAAAATGAAGTGCAAAATTAATTAAAAAGTGACAGTAATTAAAAATCGATATTTTTCGCGAGGAAAATATAAATGATCAAGAGATAAATGATGAAATAAATACGAATTTAATAATATAAAGTCGATTTTGGTTATTTTAGAAATACAAACAATTAATTTATTGTGGAAAAGAAATGTCAGCCCGTCAACCTCAAACCAAAATAATTAAATTTGAAAAATATTTTCCGCTCATTGTGAACAAGTACTTGTATTTGGAAGTATCTAACGAAATTGGACTCGTATTAAAACAAACTTAAAACCTAGCCAATGTAGTAAAGATTTTATTCAGATCAAGAACACGTGGTGCTTGATTTCCACAATATTTTACTAATAATAAAGTCTTAATTTTTAATATTGATACAAAACTTACATTTATATTATTTAAAATCATTGTATTAAAAAATATCCAAACTCCAAAAGGTTTATTATTACTAACAGGTTTTATTTACAAAATGGATAAAAATATTTATTTATCTATTAAAGAAAACGCGATTCAAACACACATCGTATGATGTATTTCGGTGTATCATTTTGTCATATAATATCAAATATAAGGATTTAAAGGTAAAATAATTCAGCAAATTTAAATGGAGCCTCTGGAAACCGATCCGATCTTCCTGTTTCCATGGCGATTATACTGGCTGCTATAATTGTCAGTCACTATTAAAAACCGCAATAATATTCTAAAATAATTAATATTCTTTGTTTTGAAACATACATTATGCAACTGAAATTCGTTAATAATACTAGCAGATTTACCACCGTAAACAATTTCCAAAAAAGTAACTAAACCACGCAATCTCTCATGTAGAAAATTGTGTTGACGTTTCGGTAACTCAGCGCTTTTTAGATGCGATACCACCCGCGCGACACAAACCCAATTTCATTTTATCTATGATCTCTCTATGGAGAAATGATTGAAATAACTGAACTTTTTAAATGAAAAAAAAATAATAATAACATAACAAATAACAAAGATAAATTTTGGCATACTTTGGACTAGGTGCATACTTTATAGTTGATGCCATATTTTCAAAAATAAATTTTCAAAATATCTTTTAATATAACTTTATATATTTTGTGAATGTTTTAATCAAGTGTCACCTTGGAAACGAGTTTTTCTAGATTTGAATTATTTTTAACAAGAATAATTGGCATAATTTAGGGAATTGAAATTTAAACGAAATTGAAGTGAATGCTTTATTAGCCGGTTATGAAGAAAACATTTTTATACAATATTTACATAGATCTTCAAAACGGAACATGAAAATTTAATGCTATTTACATTGTTTCTAATTGCATAGTCTAGAAATGGGAATATTATTAGTTTAAGCGATATTATTGATACAGATAACTAGCGGTTATCCAATTAGCTACTTACCCGTTACAATTAAAAAGAAAAGTACAGATCGCTTAAATCAAAGTGTTTTTAATCAGAGTGAAATTAATTTAAATTTAAATAAATTTAATGCGTTTGATTTGCTTCTACTTGATACAAAGAGCACAAATATTCATCATCAAATACCGGAATCTAATTAATAACCCAGCAATATTTTGAATTTATTTTAAAAATGTTGAAGTCACTAATTTCTATGGAATTTGTGTTTAATCTTGAGAAGCCCATAATGTTTTTACGCAGAATTTCAATGGAAAATCTGGGCAACATGACAATATATCAGTAATTAACTGATGTCATAAAATCAACACTGATTGTTATTGTTGATATTTTTTGTTTTTAGTATTTCTGAAAATGCGCCTGGAAATTCCTCAATTAAGGCCATTAAATTCAGATGAAATCATAAAAATGTTTTATAAAAGTGTTTTATTATTTTTACAGAAATCTGGATGGTATGAATTTTCAATGTAAATTTTAATGAAAATAAAGCGCAATGATTAACATTTTGAAAATTTCTACAAGCGTTACTGTCCAGAATTCTATATTTTTGGCTTTTTTTTTCTTTTTATCGTATTTTATTTCTTTTTACTGATTATTTATTTTTATTACATATATGTCATGTTTTTCAGACTGTTATATCAAAAATCAACTTGTCAACAAATTCAAATGTTAGTAATTATTATTAGTAATTATTATTATTAAGATTATTATGATTATGATAATGATGATTATTATTATTATTATTATTAATTTTATTACTATTATTATTATTATTATTATTATTATTATTATTATTATTATTATTATTATTATTATTATTATTATTATTATTATTATTATTATTATTATTATTATTGTTATTATTATTATTGATATTATTATTGATATCGTTCTCATCATATTTATATTAAATGATTAAAATTTATAATATTTTTAGATAAACTAATAATAATAATAATAAAAATAATAATAATACCCCGGTAAATCCAAAAATCATTATCTAACTATTATTGCTGACAAATCAGATGTTATCAATGACAATCAGATTCTGAATTGTGTTGTCACAGGAAATTTATTGAGTTACTAAATTGACATCCATTTTCATTGGGATTTAAATCTCAGAATTTTATCATTGGGAAACAGAATTATATTTTTTGTAATAGTAAATATAATAAAAATATTTTTAGAATTTTATTTTTAAACCTAAAAAATTTAAAATAATATTTTTAAAGTTTTAATATTTTTTAAATTAATATTATTAAATATTAATTTTTCTTATTTTTGTTAGTTTTGCTATTTATACATTGTCTGTTTCAATAACCTTGTTAGATAATCAGTTTGTTTAAATGCATTCTGTGGATTCATTGACAAGTGTAACAATTAAATTAGAGTAACAATAAATATTTTATTATTATTATTATTATTATTATTATTATTATTATTATTATTATTATTATTATTATTATTATTATTATTATTATTATTATTATTATTATTATTATTATTATTATTAATATTCTATAAAATTCTGATAAACTTACTTCTTTATTTATCAATGAAAATTTACGTCCATTCTTAAGTTTATTGTATATTTTCATTCTCTTTTTCACTGATTATTTATTTTAAAATAAAAGTTGTTTTAAAAGATATTTTAACAAATCTTTGGAAAGTAATTTATTAAACTTCTTTAGATTCAATTGTTTTGTTATTTTTACCGAATCTCACTTTGCTCTTTATTATAATTATATGCGATTGATTGTGTCATCAAGCATATAAAAATAAATTGTATTAATTTGTTTAAATTAATGAATTTCATGATTATGAATTCATATTATGATTTTGTTGAGAACCTTACAAATAAAATAGATAATGAAAAATATACCAAAAATTAATTCTAATGTTTTGTTTTAATAATTCAGATTTTCATATTAACAAGAAATATAAGTGATATTTATGTCTATGGTGTGTCTGACATTACAGTTAGTTTATTATAAATTTTTTGGATTGTTTTATTTACTAACTGATTTTTCATGAAATGTTTCAGCTGTTTTCCAGTCTGTAAACATATTATTTCCAAGCATGAGTTGGATTTTATTTTGTTTCACTGATCTAGTTTGTGTTAGGAATATTGTAGTTCACAATTTTAGCATTTGTATTAATGTTTTTTTTAATATATTATTTAAATATTTGCGTGACATTTGAAAGTGAGTTGGCAATATTTAATTTGTAATTCATTTTTTGTTTTTATTAGAAAAGAGCAATTCATTTTAAAGCAAAACTTATTAAATAATATTTCACATTTAATAGTATTATTAAATAATATTTAATATTAATAATCATCACGTGAATATTAATCATAGAAATAATAAAAATAAATAATTTTTTAGTATTCAATAAACTTGATTGCAATTTTTTATAAATAATATTAAAAAATATTATTTTATTATTACAAATTTTATTACTAATTTTTACCGAATAAAATTAAATAGTTTTGAACAGAGAGAAAACAGGCCAGTAAAGGAAAAGTATAGGGAAATAAAACAAAACTTACTACAAAAATTATTGCTTATGGATATTCTTCTTTTTTCTAGTTTGAGATAATTATAATATCTAAAATAGTGAAATTAAAGAGTTAAAATAGAGTAGAATTAGAAAACTGCATTATTCAAATTTATAATTATTTTTGTACTCAAGTGACATTGATGTCATTTGGAGTTCCATGAAAGCATTTTTAAAGAAAAATTTAACTTGATTTTTTAAAAGAAGTTCTAATTTGTTTTGTAAATTTGCATTATTTTAGACGATGTTTTCTTACAGTTTTTCTTTTATGTCTCAAAAAAACCCGAATGTCACTGGACAATGTAGAAAATGATTAGTGAGTACAAATACATATTACCTTCATTGACCATTTTTAAAAAGCTATATACTGTAAAATATACATTATATACTTTATAAATATTCATAAATTCCATTTCTAAGACGTTTATTGGCAACTCATGCAATGTAGATATATGATAAAATAATATACTACAATAAAGGCGATAATATTATATAAAAGAATAATGGTAAAAGGTAGTGTAGGACATGTGAAAATGAGCAGGCGTTCATTACATACTATCTAACAAAATGTAAAGTCGACAAATATAATATCAGACGACCTAAGAGCCTATGAAACATTTCCATGTAGAATAAAGTGCCCTGTTAAATTTTCAATACCCAACAACTATCTAAAGGTAAACTAATAGTCAACATGGCGTGGTACACGAACAAAATGAGAACAAAAAATTAAATTCCTTCAAAACAGTATTAAAAATTGCATTGTAAAAATGAAAATAAATGAAAAATAAATTTCATTTCTAATCAAATATTTTATTTATTTATTTATTTATTTTTATTATTGACTAATTATTGTGATTAATTCCAAAATTGGTTTTAGTTTTTAATTTTTTCATTTCAAATATTATTATGATGTAAATAATAATTTATAAATTCTATTCTGATGTTAAATTGTGATATTTATTTTTTTAGAGAGTCATAAAACAAAAAGGAACAGACGTCCTCAAAAAAGTATGATAATTAAACATATATTAACGGTTGGTTTATGTCGTGCGGTACTTTGATGTACCAAATTCATTTATATTTCCCGTTTATCTTGAATGTTATATAGCAAATCTGTATGAAAATAAAACAAAGGTTTAATGTAAATTACTAAAAGTATCATTAACCCATTAGCACCCATTAGCACCCATTAGCACTCATCGTACTCGCTTGAGTACGGGAAAACAAGGTACTGTTTCTTTGCTTCTAGCGCTATCTACGATTAACTGTATATTTTGTCCACTGTTTGCAAGTACACACACATATATATATATATATACATACTGTACTGTTTTGTGTGTTTTATTAATTTTTTTTAAAGAAATTTTAAGTAACATTTCTTCTAACATTTATCCTTTCTGAAAATATAAATATTATCAAAAATAATGTAACTCACGAAAATTCAACATTCAAACAAAATCAAGTTTGGTATGCCTGTCACTAGTTTGTCAGGATAAAGATGAGAGTTACTTTGAGCACCGTATACAAACGAGTAGAAAGTATATTTCCTATTGTATATCTTAGGCGGAACAGTTATCTAATTTTAATTTTTAAAATTTTAAATGTTTTATTTTGCAACTTTTTATATATGTCAAATATTTTGTGAGAAATATACGTATATTTTGCACAGGTTTCCCGATTGTCTATAACAGTGTTTCTCAACCAAAAACGTGCCGCGGACCAGTAAACAATTTGAATTTTTACCGTGGACTAAAATATTTTATGTACTATTAAATACATATATTTCAGTTGTAAATATTCATATAAAGTTTATAAAAAATAAACAATATATTTACACAAAAAATAAAAGAATAACAATAAAAGAATAACAATAAAAGAATAACAATAAATATTGCAAAAAACATATAATAATATTATATTAAGGAAGTACAACACAAAAGTAATCTTAAAATTATACAAAACTACTGCATTTCTAATAAATCACAGAAAATAGACAATATATAAATAATTTTTATTTAAAAAATTTTAGAGAATAAAAAAAATAGAGAAAAATCCATAGTTGTATAAACATAATATATTTTTCATAAAGTTTAACTAGAAAAATATAAAAGTCAACCACTAAATTAATATAGGACAATTCATTCATGTTCCAAAGAATCCGGAGAGAGAAATGCACATTCTACAATTTTACGTTTATAGTTTTGTTGTAATATTTTATATGATTTATTTTATTTATTTTATGAGGGGTAAACAGTTTAACAATATTCTGGCATTATTTTCCTCCTATTCAACTCACGTTGCGGACCGGTAATTTATGGTTCGGGACCGGTGCTGGTTCACGGACCACTACTTTGAGAACCAATGGTCTATAAGGTACCGGTGTTTGAAGGCTTTTTCATAAAATATTGTTCCTAAAAGAAAGATGGATTTAAATATCAAAGTTTTTCTTATATTGCTATATCTCGGAATAAAACTGTAATATAATCATTTTTTATGATATTTGGTTATTTGTCATTAGTAATCTTCTTTTATTCCGTTATCAATCTGTTTTCTATTTGGTTTTTCAACATTAACTTTGAGTATTTTACTGACCAAATAGATTTCCACAACCTTTATAACATCGGCTTATTTTTTCCTTCTATTATTTACTCTTTTTTCCCAGTTAACGAGTACATGAAATTTTCACAATTAACATTCATATTCTTAATTTGTTTTAATCGTGTCTTTTAATTATTTTTTAACTTATCTTTCATTCAAACAAAATTATCCAAATTTCAGTTAAATTAAAACACAAAATATTATTTTCTTATTACGTCAAAATATATGAAATTATTGAAAATTATTACTCTAAAGTTCTTCGTCAAACAATTATTAATTTTCAATTGAAAACTTTATTATTTCTACAAAACAAAGATAAACAAAACAAATTTTCATTAAATTGCAAATATATATTATCAAAATTTTTCAACAATGCTTTGAACTGCTCTGTTATTGGCATTTTATTGTTTGTTGAAATGGTTCCGGTATTACTTGGACAGGTTATTGTTTTAATTCTCCTTTCTTTAGAAATATTTAAATTAAAACTGGTTTTCATTTATGTGGCAACCTCATTTATAGAGTACATAATATTTGAAACTTTTGACAATAATTGTAAAATAAGTGATAATTTTGTTTAAATGAATTAGTTAAAAATTGTTAATGAAACTGAATAAATTCACACTTTTATATAGCACTAATCAGTATTAAATTTTTCTAATATTTTCAATTTTAGAAAATTTATTTACAAGTTCTCTATATTTTTTTGCTATTTATTAGCTATTTTCAATATTTTTAAATTTTATTTTCATAATTCTATATCAAATTATTCTTAATGAACTGGATAATGAAGTTATTGATAGTTTCTGATAATGCACCACTTTCAGATTTAATCTGCTACAACAAAGCCCAATAATTAAGGGACTTAATGACAATAAACTATAATTTAAATAATATTGAAAAAACTAATCAAAATTTTAATGATTAAAGTCAGTTGGCATTAAATAAAGGCATATAATATATAAAAATAAACATTTTAATACGAGAAAAATATTAAAATGACGGCAAAATATTTGAAGAATAAAAAACACATTTAGAAAATATTGAGATATTAATAAGATTGTTTAATTAAATCCACAAGAAATTTTTATTAAACAAATAAGTATAAATAACTTAAATATCTTAAAAATCACTATTGAAATATATATTAAAATTGCAATAAAATTAATAAAACCCAATCTGTTGCACTTTGGTGTATAAGCATAAATATATGTACGCTGCCAGATGCATGCACACATGCAAATTAGAGACAAAATTAGAACCAAATACGAATAACAGATACATCCGGCTTTATTCAAGACCATCAGACTTTCAAATCAAAACCAAATTTTTAGTGTTTCACTATTTTATATGAAACCACAAAAAATGTCAAATAAGTTTGACTTACAGATTATATGCTTATAACAGATTCAATTTACAAAGGAATTACCAAACTCTCCAGATCAGTACAAATGGCTGATCTGGAGCAAAATCTTGATAATTTGTCAGTGAGACAAATAAAATGTAAACATATTTTTTAATACTAATGTCAATATTGTGTATAATAAAATACATTTCTAATTATAATCAAAGAAATTATGATGCATATATTGCTTAAAAAGACATTGGGATTTATAATTTGGCAAATATATATAAATTTTTATCTGAAGAAATCTGGTTAATTTATTCTAAAATTTAGGAATTCGGTCTTTCATTTCATTACTCGTTGTCGAAATATTAACCTTGCACTTAAAGTCACAACTATGTTTTTAAGACTTTGAGCATTAAAAAAAGTGCTAGACCGATTTCTATAGAACTGATTTGTATTTAAATCTTCCTCTGCCTTTTTTTGAACGTTTAGGTGTGAAATTTATTACTGTAAATATAAATGAATAATCAGTTAAAAGAATTGAATACTTTATCAGCATTTATGATTGACTGACATTCAAAACCTTTACCTACTCAGGAAAGTTACACTATTTATTACCAATGGTTAAAGGTAAAATGCGCTTTGGTCAAAATTCTAAAAAAGCACTGGAAAATAAAAAAAAGTTAAATTGAATGATTTCTATTTTTGGAAATTCGTGTTGTCGATGTTGACTTTTCGTTTAAGTTTTAATAAATAGCAGACTAGGGTACTAACAAATATTAGAATTATTTATATTTCATATTATTTTAAATATAAATGCAAAAATTACGTTACGTTATTTTTGTACTTTACAATAACATTTAAAAGATTATGTAATAATTTTTCTAAAAATTTAAAATTTCATTAAAAAAATGAAAAATCTTTAAGTAATATAACGTCGTTTGTAAAAAACAAATACTTCGATAAAATTAAAAATTTTAAAAACTTTTATTTGTTAGTGTGACCTTGGTATTTAATATTGTTAATTTCTCCTATATTTTATTTTAATATGATTATGTTAATTAAGTTTTAATAAAAAGTTATATATACAATATCTAATATAAAATAATAATAATAATAATAATAATAATAATAATAATAATAATAATAATAATAATAATAATAATAATAATAATTATAATAATAATAATTATAATAATAATAATAATAATAATAATAATAATAATAATAATAATAATAATAATAATAATAATAATAATAATAATAATAATAAAACTTTTTTATCTGAGTTTGGGTCACACTTTTCAATTCTTATAAAGTAATAATTATTACATATAGATTAAATTATCCATAATAATAAAACCGTTTTTTCTAAGTTTTTGCCAAGATAATACTGAATTCCACAATGAATCGATACTAAGACAATTACGCTGATAATGAATTAAACGAATGATGCAAGAAAAATTTTAATTTTCGAGCTTTAACAAGTAATGATGAATCACGATTTCGAATTTAGAAATATGAGAAATGATTGTACGAAATATGTTCGAGTTAGATTTGGCTAGATTAGGTTGAATTAGGTTAGAAATGAGTTGCTACTGATTTTTTAAAATAACAATGGAATACCAAAATTATTTTGACTGGTTTTAGACTAGTTTCATAATAATTAATGTATTTATAAAATAAAATTAAAACAAAACACTTAAATTAAAAATTAACAGTATTAAATAAATAATTAAATGTCAAGGTCATTATAATGTTTTTAAATTTTTTAACAAATTAAATATCATGCTTGTGATTCATTTGTGTAAATATTTCTAAAATTACAAAAATTATGTATTATCATGATAATTTATAATGCAAAAGAAAGTTTCAAAATAATTAAAACTAATTAAAACTTTGTGTTGTAAATGTTATCAATGTCAATTGGAATTCAGGAAGTCAATTGAATAGAGTAAATATGAATTTATTCAAATTTGATTTCGGCATTTACAGATCTTTGTTTGTATTGACTATATTATTTTTTTGTTTGAATAAGTTTCCTAGTCATTAATTGTCTTACAATTTTCAATTTCATATTTATTAGAAAATTTAAAATAAATTCTAACTAGGATTTTGAAACAGGTTGAAAGTAAATAAAAAAAAATTTTTAAAAATCAGAAACTTGAAATAATTTTAAAATAAACTGTATGGAAAATAGAAATATTTAAGAAAATCCTTTATACTGAAAAGAAGACCTAATGTTTTACTCACGGCTTTAATGGATGTATATTAATAGCTTGTTATACTACAAGTTTGAGCCAAAACAGTGTAAAGGGAATAAATTTGTTTTTTTAAAAGTTATTGAAAACAATATTGTTAATATATCCAAACTTTAAAGAGACAATAAGTTCAAATGATATTAAATTGTGTATATAATTGTTGATGTTAAAGTTTGTCGGTGAAATGCAAAGTTAACAATTATTGATCTACCTCCAAAGCGGGTTTTGATGGACAACAATAACGAATCCCAGATAAAATAAACTTTTAGTGCGAATAATTATAATTTAAGTTTACTCTAAACCTGTTCTTTTTTTGCAAACAATATTTTAATCGTGCGGCTTTTTCATCTTGTCGTTTTAATATTTTCATCTTTGGGAACGAAGCTTTTTTGCCTAAGGCTTTATTATAGGATACGATAATAAGTCACTAAAATATTAGTTGTCGTAGATTTGATGGCATTCAAAAATGATTTATTAAAACAAACTATTTTCGATGAATGGTTAAAATGAAAAGAAAAACTTTATTGCGATAATTTATGTGTTTATAAACATTTCTTTATTTTAAGATTGAGTCAATGTTAGCTTATTTGGATATTCCTTATCGAACAACAATTTTAGAACAAGTTCTTTTGTTGACTTTAATAATATGTAGATGGCTCTTGCCAAGAGGAGGGATCACGAGGGATCAGTTGTCTCAATTGTTGCTCGTTAACATTGGCATGGCTGCCGACATTTTAGAACTATTTGAAGCTTTAAAAGAAAAGGTCGTTAGGCATCATTTAATATTGAATATAATTATATTGGTACTGTGGCAAATGTCTCTGTTTCAGTTTTCTCTCACAAAAACAGTAACTAAAGCTCGAAAAGTGCGTCTTGGATATTTTGAGGATTATTCAACAAAGTCAAATACTGAAAACAATTTACAAATCACAAACTGTATATGTTGTCGCACGGAATTGTGGGCAATTGCAACTTCATTGCTACTACAAGACATTCCCTTCTTTTGCTTGAGGATCACGTTGATTGTTGATTTTGACGTTTTGAGTTACTCAAATATATTTTTCACTTGTAAAAATTCACTAGTCATTTTGCTACAACTATTTCGGTCATATGTGATTCTATCCGGAAAAACTGATGACAACCAATTAGAGTCTACTATTTCCCGACAATCTTTAGTTGTCGGCAGTGTGACTAGATGGAATCAAGTTCATGGAAATTCCGAACCGGGTTTAGACAATCGTAAAGCTTTATTTACAGAACAATATGAACTCACCAAGACAAACAGAAACAATGCAAATTCAATGGGAATTCTTCCTAAAGCGTCTCCAGAGTTATCAATTTCTTCCAAAGAAAATTTACCGAAAACTGATTCTTTGAATTCTCTATAAAAAAATAAATGTTTTTGGATTTTCTCAGAGTTTTTCTCACTCATTGAGATAAGCCCATTTTCCCTGGTTGATTTTTCTTTTACTAAAATAGAGTCTATTGTCAGTTTCCTCATTTTCATTGGTTATATTCGACAGAATTATTACTTGATATATTATTAGTATTATTTTAAATGTAAAAATAAAATCATAAAATCTTAAAAAGTGTTCTTTTGTTTATTTAATAAAGTGTTTATTGATTTTAAAGTTCGGTTATTAATTTAGCAATAAAATGTTTAAAAGAAAATTTTAATTATCATTCTATGATATATTTGTATTTATTTATTTTTTTATTTTTTTGTAAGCTAAATTTCTGTTTATATCATTTGTTTTAAAATGAAAAATAAGTTAAAATTTTAATAATATAAATACAAATTTAATAATAAAATTTAATAAATTGTAAACTAAAATTATTTTTTTAAAAATACATGTAATGTAACCAACTATTTAAAGAAATAAATGTAGGAAGTTTCATATTTAAAATAAATTTTTAAAATTAAATAAAAAAATGTATTAATTTTTAAAAAGTAATTTTTATTAATTAAATTTGCTATCGTTTTAAAGGTCTTGCTCTGAATTAACTGATGCGTAACAAAAATTTTATTAGAGGGCTGAAAGGTATAATATAAAGCCTTAATAAATTATACATTAATTACCAGAATTTTAAATGAATTTTTCTACTCAATTTTTAATTTAATATTGAACGTGCCTTTAAGAAAGTATTGTTTTAAAAATGCAATAATTTGAATTTTAATTAATTTGTTCATATAAAAAATTTTAAGTTATAAAAGAGTAATAGTAACTGAGTAGTTGGATGCAATAAAATAAAAGTTATTTCGTTAAATGACACAAACGTTACTAAATAAATACGGATTATAATAAAGATCAAACATTTTTTTTCAAAATTCTTTTCCGTTGCTTCATCTTTTAAAAGTTGCTTGAAAATAATTTCATAAATTATAATAGAGGAGTATTTAATTATATTTCACACGTACTTTCAAAGCTTGCGGATAACCTCAAATACTACAGTCATTTATATTAGTTTAGTTACTTGAAATAATATTGTCATTTGTAGTTTTAACTAACTATGTAATAAATAATTTATTAACAGATAATATAAAGTAAAACAAATAAAAATTTCACTGGAACTGTAAAATAAATGCATTTGAGAGATTGCACAAATTAAATTTATCTAAAGAATTTAAAGCTTTTCCAATTAAAATCAGAATCATTTTGGAAAATATCTATTTAACCTTAATTACGTTTGGTCAATATACTTATGTTAACATATGCGATGAGTCTCATAGACTCATAAGCGATTTTAGGAGATTTACTGGTGTTGATCATATTTTCACATTTATTTTAAATTCATGGTGACTGTAATAGGCACAAATATCCATAAAAAAATAAAACTTTTTATTTTAACGTAATCTTAAAAATTCAGAGTTAAACCTAACAATTCAAAAAATAAATTTCAATAATTATTGGAATTTTGTTCATTTTATTAATTTTGAAATAGTGAAAGTTCGATGATCTGTCGACTCGTATATCAGAATATATGACTTTGTAATTAATATGATTTTAACCTTTGTAAAGCGAGACACCATTTCACTAAGGAAAATATCCAGCGTTGTCGAATAGAGGTAAAAGATGTAAATAACTTGAATAATTATGTTTTGTAAGATTAATTGTTGAAGCCAAACTCGGAAAAGTAGAATCCTAAGACTATTGAATCATCTTCCATTAAAAAACACAATTTTTTAGGGTAGAGTGTAGTTTAAAGTGACCAGATTTTAACATTCACAATGTTGGACACAAAAGACCTGAGGAGGGATCTTCAAGATCACCAGATTTTAACCTTCGTAAAGCGAGACACCATTTGCGGCGGGGAGGAGATTTTTATTTAAGCCTTTGGTTTATATTCAGCAAGAAAAATTTAGAACGCAAAAATAGTATTTTAATATAATTTTTTTTTTCATTACAAGTATAATTTACAAATATAATGCATCAAAAAAGTATGTTAAGTATTATTTTATTCTTTGTAATATTTTTTATTTGAGTGAATGTTTGTAGTATATTTTCATTATTAAAGTTTAACATTATAAAATTTACAAAAATTATATAACTTATATCCTGGTGAAATAGTTATTTTCAAGCTGAAAACCGTATATTCTCTTCACGTTCTCCCACCGTTCTTTAGCTTGTCGTGCATTTTCTTTCTAAAAACCTGAACTTTCTTAAAACGCCGCGGGAACCGGGATAAATGGTTAATTAACGGGACTGTCCTGATAAAAGCTTGACGTTTGGTTACCTAAGTGTAATTAGAACTATTAATATTTAGTCGCATTATTAGTTACAGAGCTTCTAGTATTAATTGTATCCATAGTTCAAAATAAAATTATAATTAAATTTTATTAATTCAAAAAATGATTTTCTCTAAAATATTACCCAAGCAAAATTTTATGATGAAAATCTTTCAACAAACTGCATTCAACAACATATTTTCTCAAAATCTTTAATTAATTTGTTATTTATAAATTTGTTCAAGATCTTAGTTAATCACTTTAATTAATTAATTTAATTACATTCTAAAAATTTTCTAAAAATGATGAGTTTGGAAAATTATCTCATAATACGAAATTTTTTAAAAAATAATATTAAAAAGCAAATAAATAACATTTTTTGTCTGTCTTGCAGTCGTTCAGAAGAGAGAAATTAAAAAAAACAAAAAAGCAAATTTTATTTTTAATATTATTATGTGAGAACTTAAAAACAACACAGGGGATTTTTATTTTTATCGGACAAAAATAATATAAACTGTTATTTTTGATCAACTGTGTACAAAAATTAAATTTAAAAATTTTACTGATATTCTTTCTAAAATTTATTTTAGCTTTTAATTTATTTATTATGAAGACTTTTTAATTTTTAACTTTTGTATTTTTTTGAAATATGACATTTTTAAATTGTTAAAAAATAAATTATTATTTTATTTAATTGCGAACTGTATGTTGGCAACAAAATTGTCTGTCGTATTAAGTTGGTGTTGTTTATTTGTCAAATGTGCCATTCTCAATAACAGGATAATATTGTCCATGAAAAATTTAGAAATAAATAGAAATCCTTTCAAAAACGGTTCCATGTTACATTTCGTCGGGCATTCTTCAATTAACTCTTTTTATGACGCCATGTTTGTTATTAAATAAGAAAATATTTACAGGAACATAAGTAAACGGATATTGAAACGTCTAGTCTAATTTGAGGAAATCATTAGTGCCATTAGCCTATCTAGAAAATGTCTATAATAAACAAACTGCCAAAATTGCAAATAAACTCATCAATGATTATCTAACAAATTATCATAAACATTTTCCCAATAAAATTAGAAAAATATCATTTGGCAAATCGTTCAAACACACACAGAAATTTTTATTTTTAATCAAAAATTTTTGTTTAATTAATTTATTATTATTATTATTATTATTATTATTATTTTTATTATTATTATTATTATTATTATTATTACTATTATTATTATTATTATTATTATTATCATTATTATTGTTATTATTATTATTATTATTATATTATTATTATTATTATATTATTATTATTATAATTATTATTATATTATTATTATTATTTTTATTATTATTATTATTATTATTATTATTATTATTATTATTACTATTATTATTATTATTATTATTATTATTATTATTATTATTATTATTATTATTATTATTATTATTATTATTATTATTATTATTATTATTATTACTAGTCAACTAAATATGTGACCGATTAAAATGAACTTTAACCGGATTTGCGTGCTGTGCAATTTCGTAATAGAAAAGATAACAATATCTATTTTTCACTTCCGGTTTCCAAAATTATGTCTCAACTCAAATACTCACAATTTCGGATCTTACATTTGCATGTGATTGTGAATTGTATAATTTACGGGAGCTGTGAACCATTTCCAAAGCTTTTTAAAAGGCTCGTCAGTGAAATTTTAACCGATAAAAGTTAAAACCAAAATAATTATTACGTAATAATTAGATAAAATGGGTCAACTGCATACTAGTCAGTGTCACTTTAACAATCGCGATAGATTGTATTACAGCAGAAATGAATTAGATTAATCAAATTTTATTTATTATTCCACAACAACACTGAAATGTATCGCATTAAATGCGTCGTTGTCGGAGATGGATCAGTTGGGAAAACATTCCTTCTATTGAAATATTCAAATAAAGAAGCCTCGTTTGTTTATACCCCTACGGTTTTCGATAACTACCATGTCGAACTGGAGGTTAACCATAGTGTTTATGGTCTGGAATTGTGGGACACAGCAGGTAATATTTATTGATGAAATTTGTTAGTGGGATTTTAGTAATTAAGAGGGGGGGCGTAAATTTATTTGTCTATTTTATTTTTTTAAACTGTTAAATGATATATGTTTAATAAATACCGGCTTTAAAAGTAAAGGAAGCTCACGCAATATGGCCAAGTCTTGGTTAAGTATATAATTAACTGACGATTTATAGGATACTTTTGGCCATTTAATGCCGTTTCAAGTCATTTAAAAAGTTTATTTTATCGCAACAGTAGCGGAAACACTGCAACATATTTTATTCACGTTGAAGTCATTACGAAAAACCTTTGATTTCTTCATTATAAACGATTTCATTTGTAACAATATTATTCAACTGGTAGAAACAATAAAATTCACTTTCTTCTATGGCAAAGAAAATGTAAAAGTGTCCATCTATCGGGGTTACCCTTATTCAATAAGCCATAGAAAGATATTTTTATAAACATTTTAATAAATGATAATTAAAACACAAAAATCAAATAATGGAATCCCCAAAGGATTAAAGTAAAGTTTAAAGCGTAGCTAGGATATTTGACCCCAGAGGACATGCTAGGGAATTTTTGTTGCTTAATAATAACTTGTTTTAAGTTTGGTAAAATTTTTAAATTTTCATAATATTGTATATATAATTAATTAATTTTTTCTTGCTTTTAGGTATGAAGAAAGTTGGAAACTTGTAGATATTACTTTTGTTAATATTTTATCTCACTTCCCAATTTTTTTAATTGCATAAAAAAACACATGTCTATTTACATAGGTTGATAATTTATAACAAATTAAACAAAAAAATGTATAAAATTTTATTTATTCGTAAAAAGTGTGAATTTCAATCACTTTTAACAGGGTGCCATTAAATATTTTTATCTTTTAATTTTTGTAAAAAAATTTGATAAAAATTAAAATTGTAGGGTTAAGGGTTAGGGGCCTTGTAAATTGAGGTCCTAAAGCTTCAATAGTTTTTCTAGAATTCTGATTTTTAAGTATCTTAACAGAAATGAGTTTATAAATGAAAAGTAATTTATTAATCGTCATTATTTATTATGAATTTTCATCAAAAATATCAAAAGAATGATTTAATTAAATTAAATAAAAATTCTTCAATGAGTATAGAAATGGATCTACTCTACAAAAAAACCATACGTCTTAGAATCAAATATGACAAACTTTTTGTAAGTGCAGGAATTTAATGTTGGATATGAGGCAATTGAAGTGATTTCATCCAATTGGACCCACTTTGAAGGGGCTCCACACATCCAATTTTATATATTTAAAAATTTTGAATGTACCAAATTTATATGTAGCTATATTTATTTAAAAATCTAGAAACAATAAAACATATTTATGTATGTTTATATTTAAAAACATTTAAAATCTATATTGACATATATAAATTCTAACTATTAATTGATTTTTTTAAATTAAAGTTTGAGGGGCCCCGCGAAAAATATCTTATCGGCTTTGCAATTATTGGGTCCGTCCCTGTCGATGTTGGACCACATGTCACATATATATCCCTTTCTCATTTATTTTTCCATCAGTATCTTTTGTTTTTGTACATGTTCTCATTTTATTAGTTGCTATCATCCTAATACAATTTCAGTATTTGTTACGTTCGAACATGCATTAGAAATAGTAGTTTCTGTTGCATTTATACCTGTTAATGAGAGTGAATCTGTCGAAATATATTGTAAAGCGTGTGTTTCAATTGCACTTTCTTGTAAATGAGTCATTTTCATGTTAATCTACTTATATATATATATATAAATGGATTTTAAATTATATATTCAAGTAAAAAACTAAATTTTAATTATATTTTAATGTCCTTTTTTTAAAAAAAATTTTTATTCATATACTAGAAAAGTTATTATAATTTAAATATTAAAATTTAAATAAACAAGCAACAGCATTATTAATACTTATTTCAATAGAAGTTTATATTAACATCAATTTTAATAATTCAAACAAATAGAGAGGCTATAATTTCAATACCACCCAACAGAGATATTATAAAATTGCAAACATGAATAAAAATTCAGTATAATATTTTTTAAATAAATCTGAGATTTATTTTGAAAACATTTATTTTAGATTTTAATTTCAAATTATTAATAATTTAATTTCTATTTCATTGTGATTAGTGAGACATAACAAATGATGAATATTTCCATAACAAATATTTAATTTTCATTTCAGGTCAAAGCGACTATGAAAGGCTGAGACCGTTGTCCTATCCACATACCGATATTTTTCTCATTTGTTTTTCCATTTCAAATCGGATCTCATTTGAAAATGTCAAATCAACATGGCTGCCCGAAATCCGACATCATTGTCCACATTCAAAGTTTGTTTTAGTCGGCACGAAAATGGATTTAAGAAACGATACAAAACTGAAAACGGTGTCATTTGATGAGGTTAATTTGAGAATATAATTTATATATTTGTATATATTATTGTTCGTATTTATATTTTTTTAGAATTTCACACTTGATTGGTGGTATATGCAAGTAAATAATTTTAAATGAAAGCTTTTCGCAGTTAAAAACATGTATTGGGACTGTTGGCGTGCTTTTTTGTAAAAAAAATATATGATAACAGAATAACAATATATAATTATACAAATTATTTCAAAATACAATAAAAATAAAACCCATTTCTTAAAAGAATAGGAATTATTTAATGTTTTCAAATTTGTAATAGTTTCCCTTGTTGTTTAATTACAGGGTAGTTTAGGGTTTTGCGTTGGAAGAAGAATATCCATGAGTTTTACTGGTATGTAAGTTGATTACCATTTCATATAAAAATACCATCTTGTCTTCATATATGTTCGAAAGCTCTCTACAATAAACCTCTCTTTCATTTATAACTCTTGGACAGTTTCTTTCATTGGGCACTTTAACTATTTTTTTCCTATAATATTCCATCTTTTTAATAGTTCTTGAAATTGTGGATAATGACATCGGAAGTAAATGTTCATCAGGTTTGTTCTTCAAAGATTTGAGCGTAAGTTTGCAATTATAATGCGAGCTACAGAGTTTGACTTCCTATATTTTGCTTTTTTTTGACCACTTGTTTTGACCTTATTCATAACAGCGAACTCGCCACTTCTCCATCGTTTAAGGAAATGACCAGCGGCACTTAATGATATTCCTAAAGTTTTGGCAATTTCCATATTTTTCTTATCCTTTTCCTTTTCAATAAAACGGATGAAGTTGTTGATATTTTCTATCGTTATCACACTTCGAGTCTTTATTTCTTCTTGCTCTGTCATTTTTTTTATAAATAATACTTTAATAATGAATTTATAATATTTTAGTAATGATTTATAATTTTATAATAGTGCAAAAACAATTTTATAATAATGCAAAACCCTATAATTTAAATAATTATTTTCTATCGATTTTTTTAAATGTAGTTTACTTCTTCCTTATAGTAATACATTTGCAATAGGGAACTGATTTTTAAAAAATACAAAATGATAACAATAACAATAACAACAATAATAAAATAACAATAAAATAAAATAACAGTATAATAATAATGAAACGTCATCACATAACTTCCCATTTTAAAACCGGAGGTAAACATGCAAAATTAATTTTTTTATTGTCCATGGCACAACAGATAATAAAAAGTACAACTTATTTACAGTTCGAATTATACCGAGTGTTTCAAAAGGTAACAGACGATTCTATTTATTTATAGATATTTTTAAAACAACATAAATGTTAACTTTTTATTATTATTTAAGATAACAGATATTTAAATTTTATTTAAAATTGAAAAATTACAATAAATGCTCAAAGTTTTCACCATCTACATCAATATAATGTTTACACCTTTTTAATACAGCGTTACATGCATTCTGGATATCTTGTAATGGAATTTGAGCGAATGAATGAATTATTATTTTCTTTAGATCTTCCAAATTTTCATAATATTCAAACTTTCTTATAAGGTTGTTTATTGTTTCCCTTGTTGAAGGTTTACTGTTTTTTATTTTCACCCATTCCCTCTGTACCAAAATTGGATATTTTAGCGTATAATAGCTTTTTAGTAAAAACACTATCGCCAATTGAAAATTGAGCTATTTCTTATAAAATAAAATTAGTGATACTGATGCAATAAAACAAGCTACGATATTTATATTAATTGAAACTACTACTGTTTTGTATGTATGCATGGTAAAAGTTTACCATTCCCATAAATCGTCTAAATTTTCTGTTTGTTTTTGGTCATTTGAATTGTTGGATTGAATTTATTTTTTTCTATATTGGTTTTGTTCCTTTTTCGTTCAAATTGTGTCTGAGGAAATTTTCATTTTTTAAGAATTCTCATTTTTGTATGTTGATCTTGAGGTTTGCTAGGTTCAAAGTTTGAAGTACCTTTTCGATATCGTTTGTGTGTGTACTTCTTTTCTGGAACTTGCTATCAATATGTCGTCCAAATATGCGATTGTATTTTGATTGTTCATCAGTATTTGATCCGTAAAACTTGGCATTCTATTGAATTCAAACCTGTCGATTGGCATAACGGTAGCTGTCTTTTTAATGTCTTCTTTTCTTATTGGGATTTAATGGCACGCCTTTCAAAGGTCAATATTTGAAGACTATTTTGCGATTATGGCAGGTAATGTCTAGCTATCTGGCTCTGTGATTTTGCTTAGCATTCTAACACCCCACAAAGTCTCAATTTCGCGTTTTCTTTTTGCTTAAGCATAAGCGTTGATAACCACTCTGAGTTTGAATGGGTTATTATTTTGTTGTCCAGGAGTATGGTTACCTCTGAACCATGATTTATTGTTTTGTTTAGTTAATTGTTTAATGGACCTGTTTGAATTTCGCCGATGTCTACTTTTGACTTTGATGTTATTGTAGTTTTGACTATTCCTTTGTTTATGATTTGTTTTCTATTAATATTTTTCTTTGGCAGTCTGCCACTAAATGCTGGTTCCGTCGGCAGCCATCAGCAATTTGCCAACATTTCGGACGTTTTAGTGCACATGTAAGAGTAATAAAAAGACTATAGAACATGTATTGGCTAGGAATTTTGTATTGTTTTTGTCACTAAATGTAGGGGCGATCATTGGTAACATTTTTAGTTTTCCTGCTCTGTTTTCTTTTGAAATTGCAAGGTGCGATGTATTTATAAGCTTTTTCTCCAAATTCTTTGTGAAAGTAGTAATAGTTTTCATTTCTAAAGTTGCTTGTTGGATGTCTCTCTGAGGTTTTGTTTCTTAATCGAGCTCTTGAATTCGATAGAATGAATTCTTTAGAATGTGTCATTTCTGTAGTTATTTTAATTGTCGGTTTATCTGTTGTATCTTTCCTTTACGTCTGCTTGTTTTCTTTGGATTGTCTAGTTTTCAGTAATCATTTAGTCAAATTTGGTGTTTTTAGTAATGTATTTGTTATTTCATTGTTTTCAGATCTTTTGTCTTTTTTATATTTTGTTTAGTTGTTGTAGGTTTTGTTGTATTTGTTGTTATATAAGATACTGCATATCATTGGGTATATTTCGTCGTTTATTCTGTCGGTTATTTCTGCGAGTGTTCCCACGTCTGAGTTGTTGCTTACTGCTAAAATGCGTCTTATTTTCAGAGGCATTACTCTTATAATAAACTCTTTCGTAATTTCGGGTTGTTTAAGTTGTCTTAGAATCTCGCTAAGTTTATTATCGCCGAGTTGTGTGTTGTTTAGACACGATTCTTGCATTTGCCTGCGGTTTATTTTTATTTATTTCACATGGGTCTCGGTCCTTTAATATTTCATCTATGTGATCGGCGATATGATTTAGCTTATTCAAGAGTAGTGCTGCGAGCTTCTAGGAGCACAAGGTTTACGGTAACTTAATGTTTATTAATTTCAAATTTAATTTTGCGAGGTCCCATTTTCGTCGGTGAAATAAGTAAGTATGTTACATTTTGGGTTGATAATTGAATTAATTGAGGATTTGTTGTCTTGGGTAGGACATATATAGTTGTTTTCGTTTTCATCATTGTTTTCGTCATTTATGTTGGTTGGTCTTTGATATTGTAAGTCATAGTTTGGTATTGTAGAGTAGTTTGACTTTGAAGTTACCTATTCTTGATCTGAAAAGGTTGTAAATATGAAAAGGAACTGATAATCTAATCTACTTGTGTCAGTTTCAAAGAAGATTGGATTTCAAAATATTCTAGTTCCATAGTTTCTAGTTATTTGAACACATTGGAAGCAATAAAACTTACCAACTCGGTTATTTTGATTTTTTACTTGTTTTATTTACTAGTTTTACTATATATATATTTTGTTGACCCAAAATACCCTTTTACCAACACTGTATAATTATTGCAGCACCTTTTAATATTCAAATATTTTTTTGATATTCCTCGTTGCAATCACTGAAAAGCTTTTTCCTTCTTAATATTCTTATGTCATGCAAAAATCTATTTTCTTATGTCATTTTTCACGTTTTCATTAAACTTTTTCAAATCAAAAGACTTTCCTGCCAATATAATATTTGTTCGTGCTTGAATTACATCTGGTTCCGTTTAAACAAACAAATTAATCTAATATTTTTCAAATTTCTTATTTTCTTAAATTTGTGTCACACAAATTATCCAAATTGTCATGGGCAGATATGTATTCAATTTTTTTTCGTTGACTTTTGTCAAAAAGAGCCCACTTCAGCGGCTTGCATTATTTTGAAAATTGTAAATTTGTAAAATCTTGATTTATAAGTTTGTTTGATGATTAATTGAAAATTATTAGTGCGAAATATCTTAAATCTTAAACTCCCGATGAATTGTATTTATCTCGTTTATTAATTTCATGTAATGGGTATAATGCCACATAAATTAGATCAATTTCAAGTCATCTTTGTACTCGAGTTCTTGAAAATTGTCAACTGATGGGATTGGCCAATACAAATATACACACTGTCTGACAAAAAGGTTATTGAAATATTTTATAGTTATTTATAAGTATAACGCTTTGTTAGTAAGATCATTGAATTGAAAATTAGTTGTGCAAAATATGGCGAACACTTGTGTTTTGAATGTTTTTAAATAGTTTTGATGCTAAATTTTGGGTTGAATTGTTATTTTTAAATTTAATAAATGATTAAGTAAAATAATTATAATTCGTATTTTAAATTTTTTTTCCAAACTTAGATTATTTGTTAAAATTAAAATAAAATATTTTATAAATTTTGAAATTTATTTATTGAAAATAATCTAAATTGATAAATAATTAATTATTTAAATTAATTTGTTAATAAATTGGTGTAATTTGTTTCTTAGATCTATATAATATTTATAGTTGTTCCTATCTGATAATGAAAGAAAGCAGTCAAAATATATCGTATAACCTGTGGCGCTTTCTCATAATTAAATCATTGTCATGTCTATTTAATTATTTATTAGACTATCGTAATGTTTATTTTTTAACTTTTCGAAACCTTATAATGTAGCAGAGATTCTCAAAATCTGGCTTCCGGATTGAATTTAGGTAAGTCACCAAGAATTTTGAAAAAATATTCACCAAAAAATGTACAATGCGGATTTTAGATATTTGCACATAAACTATACTTTTACTCGGTTATTTTGAGTTTTTTTTGATAGCTTTGTGATTCTAAATTAAAAAGTATTAAATTAAAACAAAAAAATATAAGTTGATATTTTGATTTAACCTTCTGCCACTATTCAGATGTATCACGAAGTTTAAAATTTTAAATAGGTCCAAGTAACCGAAAGTTGGAGAACACCTGTAAAATGGCATCAATTAAAATAATAATATTAAAGATTTCCGTTAATTGAAGAGGTCTTTTAATTACAACTTTTTTATTCATAAAATTACAATATTTATTAAAACCACTGATTTTTGTTTCATTTTCATCATTATAAAATGTCGAATCTTGTGTACTTATATAATGTAATATAAAATATATCAAAGAGTAAAGAATTTAGGATGTTTATTATTGTTTATTACCGGTTAAAAATGATATAGGCAAATCAGTCTCCTCGGACAAAAATCTAAAAATGAAGTCTCGAAACCATCAGTGAAGAGTAATATTAAAAAAATATAATCCACAAAATGTCTTTGAAAAAATAATTAATTAAGTTTGAAACTGAAAGGTTTGTGAAGGAATATGAAATATAAAGCGAGAAAGGTAGAAGAAGACAAAAGTTCCATCTACAGAGAGCCTTAAAATAGCTGTAGTGATGAATTAGGGCTTAAGTTTGGTTTGGTTTTATCATGGAATGACTGTTTAAAGTTTTGTTACCCATAAACGAAATCAAGATTACAATGGACTTGACAAATGTTAACCGGACATGAGTAAATTTAACTGATTAAAGTACTGAATAAGCAAATGTAGCAATATCTACAAAACTATAGATAACTCCGAATTGCGAGAAATTACGAAAATTTTATAGAAAGGCTAAAGTTTAAGCAAATATATTTCATTTTCCTAAATGAGACAACAAATCATGTCCAGTAAAGAATATTTCAGTGAAAAAATAATCTGTGTAAATTCCTTAACGAAATCGTCTTGATAAATCCAAAATCCAACACCAAAATGTAAACTTGAAAAATCCTTTAAATCAAAGTGGACCTCGCTAAAATTCAGTTTTGGCTTCAAAGGATTTCTAGCTTTCAGCAGGGCTATTCACATTATTTACTTGTTTAAAAATATAAAAGTAATAATAATAATAATAATAATAATAATAATAATAATAATAATAATATTAATAATAATATTAATAATAATAATAATAATAATAATAATAATAATAACAATAATAATAATAATAATAATTATTATTATAATAATAAATTTTATAATATGGTAAGGATAAGTTTCAGTAAAGTAACAAATTATTTTAAAAATCGTTATAATTGCCATTTAACGCAACATAACAAACAAAGCTTTTTCGGTCAATGTGACTGTTTTAAAAAGGAAAACAACTTTACATTTATAATTATAAACATGATTAGAATAAAAGTTATAATCTATTATAAATTATAACTTTTATTTTTGGTATATTGACCATTATTTTGATTGTTTGATTATTTTCAGAATCATCAAACTAATATCAAAAAATGATTTTGTAATTATAAGCTGTGCTATTTTTAATTTTTAAATATTAGTATTTTAATAATAATAATAATAATAATAATATAATAATAATAATAATAATAATAATAATTAATTAATTAATTAATTAAATAAGCTTGGCAACAATTTTATTAAAAAAGCGCGCTATTGAAACTCTCGTATATATTTTAAACAAATTACTTTTTAATTAAATATTTTATTAAATAAATACTTAAATAAATATTTAAATACTTTTATATTAATTTTTAAAATTTTTAAAATAATAATTAAATAATAATAATTTTAAATCATTTTATTCGACATGATACAAATAAAAGATTTTAACATAAACAAACATCATTTTATCACAATTTTACATAATCAAACTATTTAAAAATATTAAAAACATTTAGCACTTTACACATTAATCTTTGGATCCAATGACCTTATCAACAATGTTTCAAATGTAACACATTCCCAATAATGATTAGACCTTTCCAATAAAATTTTAAAATCAGACATGCTGATTTTACTTGTACAGCTTCTATTTTGTTTACTAAGATTGGTCAAACCCTTCATAATAATAATAATAATAATAATAATAATAATAATAATAATAATAATAATAATAATAATAATAATAATAATAATAATAATAATAATAATAATAATAATAATAATAATATATAATAATTATAATAGTTATAATAATAATAATAATAATTATTATAATATAATAATAACAATAATAATAATTATAATAGTATTATTATTATTATTACAGATAAGTGAATAACAAAATAAGCCCTTGTTGCTAATTAATAATTATATTGTTGAAAAAAGTTTCGATTATTAAATAATCATCTTCAGTTTCTTGCAGAATTCTTATCATCAATTAGAAATTACAAAAATACGTTCCGATTTTCATTAAATTCACTTTTTTGTTTTTGGATTGGTTTAAATTTGAATTAAAATTGTTTAAATAAAAATTTTAAAATTATGTTTTCTTCTTTATAAAATTTTATTTTATTAATTTAACATTTCCAAATATGAAATTTTACATTTTCTATTTTTTTATATATCGAATTTAATATTTTTATTTATTAATTTAATTTATTTTTGAAAAATATTTTATAATAACTTCTTTTGTTATATAACTGTTTATCCTTCTTTAAATCTATTTCTTTCTACAGATTTTAATAAAAAATATAAAAATAAAGAAATTTAAATATAAAATTCATAGCAAATCAGTAAACTTTTCCTGAGTTTTAAAAGTCTATGAAAGATACAAAAAATAGCTTACCTCTTAAAAACGAGAAAAGCCCCTAAACATTTTTTACCAACAACTTCAAGACCAAAATACTATTTCACTCTGATTTTCATTTCATTTTTGTTATAAAATTCTTTTAATCTTTAAGTTAAAGTATCAGAGTTAACAACAAATCAGACTGGAGATTTTACTGATTTCTTCTTTAGTGGTTATTGATGGATGCTTAACTAACATAAGAATTGCTTCTTTGAATCTGACAATTTTATGGAGCATTGTCTTCGGGCAAGATTTTTGTTGAAATACTTTTCTTTCTTTCTTGGTAGGTATTGTTGGAGATGCTTGTATACCTAGGAGTTACCAGTAGGATCCAGGTGTTCTTTAATTCTTTGGTGTAGGTTCCTGAGTGAACGTCTAATGTATATTTCTTTGTATGCATTCATGTGATGCATTAGACAGTTTTTTCTGAAGCAAATTTTATCTAGTGTCTGGCAATTTTCTATTGTGCAAGTGTTTTCTCTTTTTGTGTTGTTTGCCAGTGCTTGCCTCAGTGTCCAAGAGTTGAGTGATATACGATTTGAAAGTCTAGTGACATTGGGCTCTTTTCTGATCTTAAAGTCAAGCATATCACTCGTAAATGGGATGTTTAGATAAAAGTATTTCTACACATGTTTGGTTCTGTTTATAAGTGTTTTTGGTTCTAAATTCTTTCTTTCGATGTCCTCATTGTGGTATCCGTTTCTACGTAGGACTTTATCGAAGTTTATTTGTTGTTTATAGTTCAGTACATCGCTTGGCTATCCTCTGCTTCTCGTTCGTTATAACATTCATTTTCTGTAAATATGGAAGTGCTAATCTTTGGTGCATAAATATTTCTTTGTGAGCTGATTTTTTGTAGAATCCGTGGGTTGATGTCCCTAGAAATATTTTGATTCTTAAATCTAGTAGATTGAGGGATCTATTCTAATCTTAGATAACCGTCCATCAATAAACACTAAAGAAGAAATCAGTGAAATCGCCAGTCTGATTGGTAGATTAAAAGAATTTTATAACAAAAAGGAAATAAAAATCAGAGTGGAATAGTATTTTGGTCTTGAAGTTGTTGGTGAAAAATGATTATGGGTTTCATCTTTTTTAAGAGGAAAGCTATTTTTTTTATCTTTCATAGACTTTTAAAACTCAGGAAAAGTATACTAATTTTCTATGAATTTTATATTTAAATTTCTTTATTTTTATATTTTTATATTAAAATCTGTAGAAAGAAAGAGATTTAAAGAAGGATAAACAGCTATATAATAAAAGAAGTTATTAAAAATATTTAAAAAAATAAATTTAACTTATAAATAAAAAATGTTAAATTCGATATATAAAAAAATAGAAAATGTATATTTCTTATTTGGAAATGTTTAATTAATAAAATAAAATTTTAAAAAGAAGAAAAAAAATTTAATTAAAATTAAAAAAAAAAAAGTTAATTTTAATGAAAATCGGAACGTATTTTTGTAATTTCTCATTGATGATAAGAATTCTGCAAGAAACTGAAGAGGATTATTTAATAATCGAAACCTTTTTCAACAATATAATTATTAGTTCGCAGCTTATTTTGTTATTCACTTATCTGTTATATTAATTTATGTTGCTACCAAGGAATCACCGCTTTATACGTATACTTATTACTATTAATCTTATTATTAATATTATTATTATTATTATTTTTATTTTTATTATTAATTATTATTATTATTTTATTATTATTATTTATTATTATTATTATTATTATTATTATTATTATTATTATTATTATTATTATTATTATTATTATTATTATTATTATTATTATCATTATCATCATCATTATCATCATCATCATTATTATCATCGTCATTTGTAGGGGTTTCGTTTAGCAAAGGATATTAATGCAGTTTTTTATCATGAATGTTCCGGACTCACGATGGAAGGGGTGGAGCAGCTTTTCTATAAATCAATTCGAACAGTAGTTAATAACAATAAACCAAAGAAGAGGCGATGCATTATGCTGTAGAGTTTTATGGAATAATAACTTACAATAACAATTTTCATGAATTTCATGAATAAACTACATTTGTTATTTTTGGTTTTTTAAATTTTATGTTTTTTCATTGAGCCTAATTTTTCATGGTGCGTTTCAGAATGTGGCTAAACGAAATGATTCGAATTTATAATTGAAAAATATAATTTGTATTTGCTACTTTTAAAATTAGTCATATTTGTATTTTTTTGTTTTTATACATTAATTTCTCCAATTTGTATCTAATATGTTGTTTTTTTGATTTAAAAATATATTATTCCAAATACTTTTTAAATGATTTTAAATTAAAGTTGTTGGATATTAATTGTTAATCAAACGTTTAAATCTGACTCCTTGTGTTCAGAAAGTAAGAATCAACACTCCCATCTGTTCCATTCACATTCTTTTTACAAAGATTCACAAAATGCCTTCAACTTTCCTTTCATTAATTTCGTAATTAGAGTTACTTTCTCCATTTTTACATTCAAGTGTTTTCCCTTTCTTGGACAAAATGCAATTGCTTCTATTTATATATTTAAATTATTCCTATAGTTAACGGCTTTAGACTTAATAATCTCCAACCATCTTTGTCTAATACTCCTTTGAATGGCTCCTGGAAATAAACGTCAGTCAAAAGTTATTCGGGAGTTTTAAATTGGTTTTTTAACTAATATTGATCATGTTGTCCTGGTAATGACTGTTATTTTCTTGTTTGTATACACAATAATGTAATTAATTTCAATTAATTAATAAATTAATATTTATTGTTTTAAACGAAGTTGTGATTTTCGTACTTTTCCGTACATTTTCAGACAAAATCATTCAATTTATATTGTTTATAAGAATCTCTTCCATCTCCGGGCCGCTTTCTTACTTCAACATTAAAAACTTAATTAATTATCTTTTTTATACAAATTTGTACGTATCATTAAATTTCATTGCCTATGTAAATATCTCTATTTCATTTGGTTTCCATTATGACTTATTTAAATAATTTTAATTTCACAACCCAAACAAAATATCTTGGTTACTAATTAAATAATTCACTGCCTGTTTCTTGTAGAAAAGACTGTTTTTACTTTCGATTCTTCCTCTAGTTTCACTTGGAAATATGCATTACCAAGGTCAATTAAAAAGAGGCCATATTAAAACAGGCATAAGTGCACTATATATATTCTGACGACAAATACTCAACAGACTCTTTTATAGCTCTTCGTTGCGTAACATTTTTAATGGAGTTTATTAGTTTTATAATGATTGATACAGAACACAAACATACCAACATTCAAACATTCAAACATAATCATCAAACATCATAACCAACCTTTGATTTTCAAAATACAATTTTGAAATATTAATACAGGAGCTAGGACAAAATATTACGAGGACAAAATGGCATGGACAATAAGAGATCTGGTGGGACAACAGATTAAAAAAGTAAATAATATTTGTAGGTTATGATAATAATTATATCTAGAAAAAATAAATTTGTCAGACACTTAGTCAATAACGTAAATAGTGTTTATTGGTAGGTTATTATATTAGTTGACAGTAAACACAATTAAATTTGACAAGAAGTTTATTTTTCCAAGAATTATATAGTGTAATTTATGTCGATATTGATATGTAGTATTTAAAATTCTTACTGACAATTAATTTTTTTAAGCTAAAAAAATTATTACCTGGATAAATTACATTTTAATTTGTATAACTGTGTTTTTAATTTGAAGCCAAAACGAATATTAGGAACGAAAATCTTAGTCAGTGAAACTCTACGTTTTTGGTGAAGATATTGACAGAACTCTATCGATCAAAAGTACTAAAATTCTAAGTAAGGACAAATGCTTTAATGAAAGATGTATGAACATGGAGTAATGATGAAAGTATGTAATGTCTATTATACCTTCAATTATATGATTTCACCTAAAACTGACTTCTGAAATGTGTCGAAATTTTTCCGGTCCACAGCCAAACCGCCCGAAAGATAGTAAAATCTACACATTAGTCAAGACGTGTAAGTGCAGGTATATATGCCAATATCTCGTGTCCGTGAAGGTCCAGTCGTGCATAACGACCGATCCAAACGTCAATTATGAAAATTATATGGGTAGAGTAAAGATAGAGGATCAGTCTTTTTGATTACCCTATGTCATCCCTCTTCCGAAAAATCGACCTAAAATTTCACTTACTTATCGGCTAAAATTCTCTCATAAAAATCGTAACATCAATACAAATATCTTAAGATCAATATGAAGGGAGGTGAGAGGAGAATTGTGCGAAATCTTTGCAACGGTGAATATATGTAACTGCTCAAATTTTAATATTAAATGTTTCAACAATACGAGTAAAATTATTAATGAGAATATGATTGACTTCAATAATTATTACTTAAATGAATGGGACCCAAAATTAATCGACTCTTGGTGATATCAATATAACCTAATCATTCACGCTGATAAACTCTTAAACGGCATTTTGTAAGTAGATATTTCAATAGTAATGTCCGTTGAATAAAAAGCTTAAAAATTAAATAAATTAACCCTTTCGCAGCGGCTTTCTTTTTAGGTTTTAAAAGATTTTTTTTTAATATATTATGTTTATTACAGTCTGAAATTTAGTAATTAAATGTTATTTTTTATAAAAATATCAGGGAGAGGGCCAGGCGGGGTGGGACAAATATGTCCCATTCGTCTTTATGATGGGTCATATATGTCCCATCAGCATTTTGAAAAAATAACTTCTGCTGGGACATATGTGTCCCAGCAGCTGCGAAAGGGTTAATCTAAGTTGGTCAAATAAACAGACCAAAACTCCGACAGTGGAGCGCTTCGAGTGAGCCAATTTAGGAGTGAACAATGAATAAGTCCATTAAAGATATTCATTTCATGCGAAGCAATATCGATAAAAATTTATATGACAATAATTCAGTTCTACAAAGGTATTACGAAATAGGTTAAATGATTACACTAAGCAATTTATTATTAAAACCATACAGATGATTGAATAAAAAGCCCTACAAATACGCTCATCTCCATCCAATGTCATTCCCAATCATCTAAATAAACGTCCTGATAATATATACCGAATCATTCGACACAACATTAAGAAGATTAAAGATTTTTTTAATCACATTGAGCGCTGCCAACCGATAGTATAGATCACATAGTAAGTTTCATAAGTTCAGATCCAAATTCGAGAACCCAGATCCATACGAACTCAAATAACCTCTGAAAAAGGGAACTTAAATTGAATAAATGGAAGAATCCCAAATAATTTGCTTACATAATGTCGTCATATGTTGGAAAATAGACCCGGATCAGCGCAGTATTTGAGACTAGAGTTTCTACACCATAGGGGACCTTCGAGTTCTTAATGCCACTGCTAAGATAATAATATTATTTAAAAGTCAGAAAAAATATAGATATTGTTGGGGTTATAGTAAAACATGAGTAAAAATAATAAAATTTTAAAATTATCAAATTCAATAAAATTAATTAAATTTTGAAAAAAGTAAAAATCAATATTTTTCGGAGGAAAAGTGGTAACCGGTGGCAAATTTAAATTTGAAGATGAATAAAATATCATTAGATTGAAATGAGGTATATTGAAGGGTCGGGAGCCCAAAAACAAATTAATTAATTAATTAAATTATTTGCCGACGAACCCATTAATCAAGGGCCGCCGAGCTGAACGTCATCCTAATGGGTTTCCTGGAATTAGTAAAATGAGAAATAAATTCTCCGACTGAGAAAAATTGTTGCCCTAGCTCTAATCCAAATTAATGGCAACCCAAAATTATGAAAGGAACTGAAAAAATAAGTTGTCAGTTGGTCGAAGAGGAAAATCTAACTAGTTTGAGAAACGAGTTAAAAAGTAATAAACAGATAAAGAAGTCAATCAGATTGCAGTGACTTATTACGTGATACCCTTAGGGTGTTTACGAAAAAGTAAATAATTGTATCTTGTGGTGAATATTTGTGAATAAAGATTTCTTTGTTAGGATTTTGTCTTTTTGATTATTGAACACGAGGAGTCAGATCGAGAGATCTATCCATCGACGAATATTTAATATTCCAACAATATTAACCACATCCCAGTTATTGATTCTACTGACAACGAATCTAAAAATAAGATAAATCTCGAATTATGTTAGAAAATTACATAAGTATGTCGGAGATATTCCATCTATTGATTATAATCCATTTCCTCGACGATAAGTGGATGACTATCTTTTATCACTCAATCTCCAACGAGCTATTACACGCAGGCAACAGAAAACTATGACAGCACTTAGAAATATCAACTACTGAAATGATTAATCGAGTCGATTTACCAAATAATATTGTAGAAAAATTGGACAATTATAATACCAGAATCATTTTATTATTTCCTCCAATTCAAATATTAAATGATAAACAATCTATAGTATGACATCAGAAATTGTCTGAACTATAAATACCAGTGTGAATCGTTGGATGGTTATTATTCATGCACCAATCAACCTCAACAGAAAGTCAAGAGACGATTGAAAAGCGGTCTGCCATGAAATCATCAACGGACAGAAGCCGTAGCCGAGTAGCACGAACAGTGGCAGTTTGCCGGGTAAGTTCTCTACTCCAAGAATTTCAACGCCAGACCCTCGGTAGAGAGCGACTGGTCACGAAAAAGGCCTAAATAATAATCAGGAGTAAAAGAAAAATATATCATTAAAAACCATACATAATAATAGAAGAGAAAAGAAAAATTTTCTAAATCAACCTTATTTATTAAACAGACAAAGATTCGGACGAATTATGAGTATACCACAGTTTGTTTTAGTAGATTTTCTAATGAAATACGAATTTATATCTAGCTAATCTTTTTAAATTTTAAATTATTTTTTTTATTTTTAATTTCTTTTATTGATTATCTTTTATTATGCCCATTTATCATCTAGAGAAGGCATTGCTAATGACGACTAGGAGTCACAAAAACAAGCACAGTAAAAAACTGGAGAAATAGCTATGAAAATCACCAACTTAATTGTTATAAAAAAGAAATTAATTAAAAATAAATTTAAGCATTTTTATTATTTAATTCATTTTTCAGGAATCATCAAGAAACAAAATTTATTTTATGACAAAATTTTGTGAAACATTTGGGTTATTAAACATAGAAATGACAGCAAAAAACCCGAAGGAAATCGACCCAGTTTCATAAATGAACTAGGCAAGTAAGTAGTTAGGAGCTATTTGCTACATAAAAAATATAGAGGAGGGTTTTCTCGTGATTATTTTCTGTGTGTATTGATTACTTAATGATGTAACTTTTTGTGTGCAATTTAATTAATTTTTTTGTGTGTATTTTTTTGAAAATTTTGAAATTTTTTTTCGAGTTTTTGGCGCGATTTTTTTTAAATTCAAATTTTTGGAACATTTTTTTAAATTCAAATTTTGGCGAATTTTTGAAATAAAATTGAAATATTTTTTTGAATAAATTTTTTTTCAATCACACTATAGTAGGGGTATTTTTGAAAAAGACTAAAATAAATTGGCTTGAATCGCCTAACGATAAAAAAAGCATAAAATTAAAATTGGCTCAAATCGTCTAAGATGAACACACTATAGTCAGGAATATTTTTAACTCGTAATAAAAAACAATGCAATATTTGGTCTCAATACTTTCTATAGGTAAATATAGGCATAAAATAAAAATGGCTTGAATCGCCTACTGATAAAAAATTGACATGGGTATTTTATAGGCTTGTTAAAAAAACACTTGAAATATTTGTTCACACAATTTTCATAGGCAAATTTAGGCTCTAGATAAAAATAATTTAAAATACCTAAAGTAAATTAAGATAAATTGAAGTACATTAGGATACATTAGAGTATATTAAAGTAAATTAAGGTAAATTAAAGGGTCTAAAGTAAATTAAAGTTCATAAGAGTATATTTAAGTAAATTTAGATAAATTAAAGTAAATTAAAGTACATTAGAATACATTTAAGTATATTAGAGTATATTAAGGTAAATTAAAGGGTCTAAAGTAAATTAAGGTTCATAAAGTAAATGAAAGTACATCAGAGTAATTTAAAGTACGTTAGAATAAATTTAAGTAATTAAGGTTCTTAAAGTAAATTAAGGTGCCTAGAGTAAAGTATGGTAAGTTAGGTAAGAATTTTTTAAAATTAAATAGAGAGTCAACAGTTAAGTTACATAAGGGTAATTTTTAAAGATGAAAATTTTAAAAGCAGTTATAGTAGGCAAATTACATAAGGTAAGAATTTTTTAAAAGTAAATAGATGGTCAAAAGGTAAGTTACATAAGGTAAGAATTTTTAAAGTTAAAGAGTCGACAATATTGCATGATAAAATTTATTAAATAAAATTTTTAGTTTAGTTTTATCGATCAATTTTTATACATATTTTTAAATGATAAAATTTTTAACATAATTTTACAACGGAATTTATAAAAAAATAATTAAATAATAATAATAATAAATAATAATAATAATAATAATAATAATAATAATATTAATAATAATAATAATAATAATAATAATAATAATAATAATAATAATAATAATATTAATAATAATAATAATATTAATAATAATAATAATAATAATAATAATAATAATAATATTAATAATAATAATAATAATAATAATAATAATAATACTTTCAGAAAACATAAAAAGTTAACTTACTTGGTATCAACTGCTGAACACTGATAACCCATACACAGTGAATAATTCATTAATAACTGAACAACAATCACTAGGTACTGTATACAAATAACTGAGGACTGTACAACTCTCTATATACATACTAGGCATTGAATAATTTACTTATTCATTAAAATGACATATTTAAATAATATTTACTCTTTGAACACTGATATTCAACCAACTTAACCCACTTAAAAAATAAAATTTTTTCTGAATCATTTCCCTTAAAATACATGGTTATTCACACACTCACAATATGTTATCAATAACTAGTTACTGAACAAATCAATATCAATAACTAGTTACTGAACCAATAAATATTAATGATCGGTTACTGACCAACAAGTTTTGAAATAAAACACATAAAAGGTTGAACAAAATAAATACAAGTTGAAATTTTATTAACTTCTTCACTCTCTTTCACATCATTGATGTCTCGAAATTGGTAAATTTTTTGGTTGCTTAGTTACCTTATTGATATCAAGCGATAATTAATCAAATTCATTGAAACCAAATCCATTGTTATATTTACTTGGTATCAACTTCTGAATACTGATACACAGTGAATAATTCATTAATAACTTTTTACAATTAAAAATAAAATTATTTTATGATCGTTTACTATATTGTTTACTTGTTAAAGTTAAAAATTCTAAATTTTATTTTATCAAAGGAAGGGTGACAATGAGTTAACATATGAGAGAAAAGTTAAATAACTGTAAAAATTATTAAAGATATAAACGTACCGGTGATGAGATTCGGATATAAATCCTTTAAAATTCTTCAGACGATTGGGAAATTTCCTGAAAATATCTGGGGAAATCTAAAAACTAAAATCAGTAGTCGATATGACGGAATGAATTAGTTCTCACCCTGAGTAGTAGAGTAGAAGTAAGAAATTCCGTTTTTATTTTTAGAAAGGAATTTCTTACTTAAATGAAAAAAAATTAAAAATCTTCAATTGGGGTTTTAAAAGGAAGGGGTGCAAATTTAATAATTTGGACCATATTTTTGATTTAAACTACATGATTAGGACCTGTTATATAAATTTCATTTGACCACAAAATTTGGAAAACCCATAAAATAAATAAAACTTCATCAAAAATCAATGAAACTATCACTATTTCACGAGTATATTTTTATAATATTAGCATAAATCATAATAGTCAATGTTCCACACCCATTATCAATTTAATTTAAATACATGTATAAAATTTCAGTAATCAAAAATCAAGCTAATACACTGGATATCGAAAAATTTCGACAAGATGTGGCCTATTATCACGATAAGGCTCTGGAACAAAGTCAATGAGCCGAGGCAATGATCCGTCGCTGCCGCAGGATGGAAGAAACTTGGACACGTCCGGAACGAGAGAAGAAATTAACCCAACATAATGACCTGCTGAAATTGCAATATTCCGAAATGGCCATAGAAAAAGAAAAAACAAAGAAGGAGAACCAACAACTAAAATTGAAAGAGACCATTCGAAACGAGATTGGCTACCACCCGTCCACCGCTACTACCACTTGCATCGATCGAACATTTATTCCTTCATGCTCAAGTAAATCCATCAATGTAGACCGCAATATCGACAAAACCAAATCTAATAAAAATCGTCCCAGCAAAGCCGAGAGAGAGAGAGAGACGCCCAAGATTGAAGACAGCCAGTCTAATGGGACAAATGAAGAAGTCCATGTCGCACATCACAAATCGAGATTAATCCATTAACTCAATTTTATAAAATCTATTTAATAAATGATTTGAGCTGTTATTTTGGAAATCGTTTAGAAACTAATTCAAATTATTTAATAAGCAATACTCGTGAAATAAGATAAATTGACTAAATAATCGATATTAATTCAACTGAATTAACAATAAGGGGACCCAAAATCAAGTGAGTGTGAATACCTTCTATGGTAGTTTGTGAACCCAAAGGTTTTCTAGTGTATTAGCAATCATGGAAGTTTGGCTCACCTTTTACTAGAAACAGCCCATTGGGATACATTTCTAACGTCATTTTGACGGGTATCCAATGGTTATATCTCTTATGTGCGCATCTGGTGGGAATGTCTTGAATGTGGTGGCGAAACTCTTATATCTTTTACCCATCAGGTGCCCAGCAATACATATAATAGTAACGATGATAATACTAGTAACAATAATATGGAACATAGTAGCTATTATGGGGATAAGGGTAAGAGAGGAACTGTCAGGATATTTAACATAACGAAGGGTGTACAGGCTATAGTAAAATCACTAATACGAACAACGGTAAGAAGGACTATGGGAATGGACATAATGATAAATGATATAACAATGTGGATTAACATTTGAAGGAGATAGGAAACTGATGGGATTTTAACATCAGGATCCAGCACAGGCCTTCTATCGGCAACTCGTTGGACCCATGGATCGTTCGGTCAATTATAGCATTAGTAATAGCGCTCACTTTTTGTGAACGATTCACTCACTCGAACACAGTTCCAACGTTGCTTAGCAACGGGTGCCGAGTGGCAAATGAAAATATTTGTATGAGGTTGTTAGGGCAACAATCATATAGTTTCAAAATATCAACACCCAGAACCCACCAATAATAAACATTAATAAACACCTTGATCCATTGGTTGAACTAATGAGGTAGTATTTGGGAGAAGAAAAATTATTTTTATATGTTCATTTAAATCAGAGAGCCCAGTTGGATGACCTGGTGCTTTATCTAAAATCAATAAAATTTTATAATCTAAGCTATTTTCTTTGCAATAACCCTCTGTTGAGGACAAAAATAATTTTGAAACCAATCTTCAAATAAAGTTCATGTCACCCATGCTTTTTTATTTGCACGCCATAATACAGGAAGCGTATTTTTGAAGAAACTTTTAAGTGCTCTGGGATTTTCATAGCGATAAACTAGCATGGGCTTTAGTTTGAAATCCACTGCAGTATTTTTACCCAATAATAGTGTTAGACGGTCTTTTGAAATTTTATATCAAGGACATGCCTTTTCTTTCTCGGCAATAAATGTGTGTGTCAGTAATTTTTTCCAAAACAATCCTGTTTCGTCCACATTAAATACTTATTCATCTTGATAGCCACCTTTTTCAACAATTTTTTTTAATTCTATAAGATAATTTAAAGCTGCTTCCTTATCGGCACTTGCACTTTCACCAACAATGCGTACATTGTAAATTCCTCACCTTTTATTTAAACGAAAAAACTAGCCACGACTTGCAGTAAAAGTTTCATTAATTTCGCCGATATCTTCCTCTTTTAAGTCCTCTAAAAGACTTAAAGCTTTTGCTTGAATTTCCATTTGACTTAGTGGAATTCTCTTTTGATTTAAATCTTCAATCCAAATGCCTAATAAACGTTTCATATTAATCATTCAAGAGGTTCTGTGTTTAGAGACAAGTGATTTTGATATTGTTGGGCCAAAACACGACTTTGTATAAATGAATCGGTAATAGCACGCTAACACAGCACGCAGATTTAAAATCAGACCCCTAAAACACCAATTAACCCTGCTAAAATATGAGAAAGAAATAATTAAAATATAAAATTAAAGACATAAAAATAAATAAAATAGTTAACAGAACGCAACAAGATCCGCACGAAACAAAAACAGAAATAACACGAAAACACAAACATTTAACCGAAAATTGACAATTTTATTAAAGAAACAAAAGTTCATTCAAGTTAGAACAAAAACTAAATAAATTGAATTAGAAATAGTTCAATTATTTGTTAAAAAAATAAATTGTCAAAATAAATAAAAAATGAGAAATTAAATACAAAGAAATTCCCAAGGTCAAAATTTGTTTTACTACATCAAATTTAACACGCAAGGTTAGGGTCACAGAATAGGTATATATACCGATTCATTTTCATATAATTTTAACCTTAAAAATTTTTAAGAACTAACCTTAAAACGGAAACACTCAACTCAACTCAACTGTCAAACCAACTCACTCGAACACTCGAACACTCGAAACCACCACTGATTCGATTTGAATAACTAACAATATTATTTGTTTTATCAAAAAGTAAGCAAGAATGACTTGCTGATGAATGTGAAAGGGATGTCAGAATGATAAGAATACTGCTTGAATAAATATATATATATGAACGAAATTATTTGTAATGTCGAAATTAAAATGTTACATAAATAGTTGAGCAGTGTAAGTGCGGTGTAAGTCCACCAACAGCTCGTGCCCGTGAGAGATCTCGCCGTGGGTAACGACGGACTCGAACGTCAATTCATTCACTATCATAGGGGTAGAAGAGAGATCAGGAGACAATCTTTTGGTTGCCTACCTTTCTGCCTACTGCCGAAAAATCGACCTAAATATCATTACTTATCGGCTAAAATATCAACACGGAGTAGTCCAGTGGGCAATCTTAAAATCTAATATCAACATAAAAATTTTCCGGAGATCCACTTGAGGTTTATGGGAACGGGCTTGCGGAAATCGATGCATCGAGCTTTTATTAATCTTAAAAAATCATTGTTAATTATGAAAAATAAAACTAGACCTCTAATTAATCGCTATTGAATTTAGAAAAGAATAATAAGACCCAAACTAAACAAGTAATCTCAACAACCGCGATTGATGAATTAATGTAGAATCCCCAGTAAATAAATAGGTGAAATAAAATCATAAGTTTGCAATACACCGCCAAACCGAGCACAATCTTATAACTTACCAATAAAGTTTGAAAATTTGGGGCCAACCGTAAAAGCTCACAAGTTATTACTCGCTAAAAAATCAACCCTTTAATAACTTTGATCTGGAAGTAATTTAATTCCCCTAATAAGGAATCTAGTAGCCTTACCATTTATTACTTAACAATGAGCCTAATTTACCCAAAATATCATTACACGACTGTTATATTTTTTAGAATAAAAAATCTAGAAATATACGAACTAGACGATCCCAATAGCTATAAATCGCGCGTGTATTATGACCCGTAGTATTATAAAATTTAGCTGCCATTATAGGAAAGGATTTTTCTTTTAATTTGTTGAATTTGTCAACCTGCACGCCCCAGTTTACGTAATTTGAACAATCGTACTGAAGATAATTCACCGTGATTCAAATATCAACATTTCTAACAAAAATCCAGAGCATTTATTCGTTAGAACAATTCAAAAATAAGTCTGCATGGATCCATAAACATATAAAGATGAGAAACAAAGAATCCTTCATAGAACACGGCGCATACTGGAGGAGGTTCGATAAGAGTGACTTGACGAGATCGATTAGCCAAAGGGTTGTTTCCTTGACAAAGTGGAACATAATAATCTAAATAAATTAGTGAATCTAGAAAATAACTGAATTAATCAAACCTCAAATAATCCATAATTAAAGGTAACAATAGAGACGGAGGAATGGCAACCGAAGTGCTTATGGCGGAACTGCCAAAGCTTAACATTAAAATACTAAAATCCCGAGAGAAAAATCGATCAAGAGAATTGTGAAAATCCGAGAAAAAATCCTGCTTTCCCGATCGATGAATTGGTAGATAGTCTACTGCTAGCAAACTAGTGTGCGAGACATAGTAACACACACCTAGCGATTTGACGGAAAAAACAGAGCACAGAGGCGAGAAAATTTGTGACGCAGCTAGTGGGCGGAATACATTCAGAAATCATTTTCTGTCTAGCGATCGATGGTAGAAGTGGAGAAGAGATCAACCACTCATATTCATCCAGGAGAGTCAACACTGCCACGTGGCAGTACACATCTACTGACGCCACGAGTATAAATAGTCAATGGAGTTGTGCACAATCAAATAATTTCTGAAAAATTTATAATGGCAACAACTTCATCTAATGAAGCCATGCGAACGAAAAAGAAGGAAATTGCTCTAATTGAAGATCAGGATCAACGAATGCCTGAGGTGTACAGCCATCGAACCCATGGAGTTTTTGGTCACTGTCGAAGCCATCTTCCTGTAAAAAATTTCATGCCAAGTAGGACTATCCCAGCTATGTTTTAGTGTTCAATAAAACTTATGCTATAATTGTTATATTACTGTCCTTTTTCCTCTGATTCTCGTGCAACTGAGAATTACAACTTAATGATTCAGAAAACTCCTAGGCATAAATTGCTTCATTTTCAAATCTATAAAACAACTAAAGTTACCAACGAGTTATAAGAGATTTCTGTAGTCACGTCGTTTCTACCAGATAATTTAATCGTGAACCTCATTTTTGTTCAGAGTGTTAGGCCAGAACACAAATAGCCTTGAGAATTGTTTAAATGTATCAGTAATACAACACGAAAACCTAGCACCAAGATAACTTAAAATATAATATACAACACCAATTAAACATTTTAAAATCTGAGAAAATATAAATAAATATAAAATCAAAAACATAAAAAGTAAAATAAAATAAATACAAAATGCATCAAGAACCGCACGAAATTTACATAAAAAATAACATAATAACAAGAAAATTCGACCGTAAAATGGCCATTTATATAAAATATAAAATTAATGAATTAAATGAATAAAAATAAAATATTTTTAGCTGAATAAATTTATTTAAAAATGTTAAAAATAAATTACCAATTTAAATTAAGAAATAAATAAAATCGTATTTTGACACTGGTTGTCAGCAGTTTCATTTTGTATTATTTAATTCGATGTTTTAATGAATTTTTATGGATGTATTCGATTTATTTAGGAAGGATATGGATTTATGGATATTTATGAATTTTATGGATATGGATTTTTATGGATGTATTCGATTTATTTAGGAAGGATATGGATTTATGGATAATTATGAATTTTATGGATATGGATTTATAGAGTTTTATGGATGCATTCGATTTATTTAGGAAGTTTAATTCAATGTTTTTAATTTGGATGGTTGAATTTATGAATTTTAATGGAAGTATACGGTAATTTAGCTTTGGTTTTAATAAATTATTATGATGCTTAAATTATTTTCTAATTGTCGAAATTTTCCCGGCCCACAGCCAAAGACACATCACAAGTTAATAAAATCATATACAACATTCAGATTCGTGTAAGTGCTTGGAATACCGCCGATGATCTGTGCCCGTGAAGACCCGGCGTGCGGAACGCAGGGATCGGAACGTCAATATTATCCGTACATAGGGGAAATTGGAGGGTAAATGAGTAGCCCTTTGGCTGCTCCTTCATCATCCATTTCTGTAAAATTGACATAAATTTTTAACAACAATCGGCTCAAAATCTCTAACACCGAGTAGTCCAGTGGGCACTCATTAACTATGAAATGAACATACATAGATCTTAAGGACAAAAAGAGGGAATGGGTAGCGGGAAAAATTGCGAAATCGTTGCAACAGTTAAAATGAATAGCCATCGGAAAAAGATTAATCCGAACGACCAAAATCATGAAAAATAATGTTTTTAAATAAGAATGAAATAAATTAATTTGAGTTGAGGTGGAAAATATGGGCGGGACGCTGCTCAAATTTTCCGAATTAACTCAAATACTTAACAAAAATAGTAAAGTAAAAATGAAACTGTAAAATAAGGGCGGATCGCTGCTCAAATTTTCCGAATCGATGAAAATATAAAACCGTAAAATAAGGATAATGGTAATAATAATAATAATAATAATAATAATAATAATAATAATAATAATAATAATAATAATAATAATAATAATAATAATAATAATAATAATAATAATAATAATCATGGTATTAGTAGTAATGATGATAATAATTATGATAATAATAATAGTAGTAATAATCATAGTGGTAATAACAATAATTATAATGGTAGTTATAGTAACTAAAATAATAATATAGGAAATAGTAGCAACAATTAATAAAGGTAATACATATGATGGCAACAATAATAATGCTGGTAATAATAATAGGGAACATAGTAGTTAAAATAGGGATAAGAGTAAGAGAGATAATGTGAGAATATTTAACCTAACAAAGGGTGCACAGGCCAAAGAATAATCATCAACACGGACGACGATAAGAAGGACTATGGGAATGGACATAACAATGAATGATATGAGAGTATAGGTTAACATTTGAAAGAGATAGAAGAATAATGGGACCTAAGAATCGAAATCGAGCACAGGTCTTCTATCGACAGCTCGTTGGACCCAGAGATCGTTCGGTCAATTACAGCTTTAGCAATAGCGCTCACTTTTTGCGGACGATCTACCCACTCGAACACAGTTCCAACGTTGCTTAGCAACGGGTGCCGAGTGGTAAGCGAAAGAATATTTGTATGGGGTTGTCTGGGTAACAACCATATAGTTTCAAAATATCAAAACCCAGAAACCCACCAAGAGCAAGATTCTTGAATAAGAGCGAACTGCTAAGTAGCGTGGAGAAATCGCGTTGATTTAATTCCAAAACTATACAACAGTGTCCTCATATATACATGAATCTTTTTCTAGAATTTAAATTTTCTATGTTCACCCATTCTTAACTTGTCTTTAGAATTTAGCATTAGGTAATAGAATATTGTATTACGACTTTTGATACAGTGAAATTTGTTGACCCCATGTCGTTTTGCTACAAATAGATAACCAAAATTAATGAATTTTTTTTGATTATAATATTTAGAAGATCAATATTAAAATTATCATTATGATAACTCTGCTAGGAATTTTAAATCATTTATCACTTAGGTATAATTTTGAAAATGAATATATTTAATTTAAATAAATGCTGTGGTTAAACATGAATAATTAGTTTTTATAAGCCAAATCGGATTTGTATAACTTTGAAATTTGATTTAGTAATTTGGCTAAATTTGATTATAAATTTATATTAATCATTGTCAGGAAAGAAATCGATGAGAACTGATAACCTTTAATATCGTTTTTAACAGGCACCCATACCCGTGATTGGGAAGATGGAGATCGTACTACGCTAACCGTACCGACCAAATTTGCTGGAAGATATATAGGCAAGCTTTATGGGACCGGGGATATACCATATCCACTTATGGTACCTCCCGAGTGGCCAAGCAGAAATAGCAACGGGTAGACAACTGATGTCGAGCTCCCTGGTATTCTCATCAAAAGGGAGCCGGGCCGGAACCCAGCCCGAGAAATTCGACAAAAAGCGTGAGGTGAACTTCATAGGTTGGAACATCTCGAATGGCGATACCGAATTCTAGTGAAGCGGCAGAAGGAACACCTCGCCAGGATCAATAGGGATATTGCCAGCGGGCGTATCCCTAGCTCGGACGGACACCTACCTGCTTACGGAGTGGCCTTCGATCATCGAGATCCGGCCCTCCTCGGGAGTGACGCGCCAGTTCACTTGGTAGTTCCGAAAACCCTCCTCCAACCAGACATCCGAGACATCCTGGAGGATCAGGGCGTCGAGGAGCACGCGCATTCACGCCGACGCCTCGTGGAAAAACGACCGCCCAACAATTTAATTTTTATTTTTGTATGTTGTATCCTTAATAAACATGTTAGAAGATTTTTTTTTATTATTATTTAAACTGGTACCTGAAAACTGAATAAGGAAACATGAACCGAATTTGTTTTGTTTGTTAAACTTGTCTCGGAAACTTATCCTATGTATATTTTGTTGTTAAGGTGAAACCATGAATGACTCTATGGAGAAAATCAGTAAAGAATTAAAAAATCTCCGGAAGGAAAATGCAAACTTACACCAACAGTGTCTGCAACTATGTCGCGAGTTGCAGAAGGTGAGAGCTACTTGGTCCGAGCCGGCCAGAGTGAAGAGACTCTACCAGAAGATCGATGCGACACAGAAGGGCTGGCAGGAAGAAAGAGCCTTGAACCAAGCCCAGAAGGTCCAGATACGAGGGCTGGAAGTAGCCGTAGCGGCCGGCCAGGAGGGACAGGCTGTTACCTACCATCTGGTGTTTGCCCCAGCCCAAGTGGCATACCAGAATACGACCAATCCGGCGCACCTAACATTCCAAACAAAGACCCGCACAAGGCCAGGACGAGCAGAGAGAAAACGGCAGAAACAATGTAAATTACAATTAGGACAGAAATTAATTTAATAGTGTAATACATGAGTGAATAAAATCTTCTTTGTTAGTCATTTCGATCTCACAATGTAAATATATTAGAATAGTTCTCTGAGGAGTAAAGACAATGCGATGTAAAGTCAAAGGAGTAAGGGACCTAAAGAAGATAAGACGAGCACAGACCTTTTATCGGTAGCTCGCTGACCAGCTGTAGACCGGGTCTTAGCAGTTTTGGAAACAAAGCTCACCTTTAACGGTCACAGAACCATTGGTTACAGTACCAATGTTGTCTAGCAACGGGTAACCAGTGGCAGACAGATAGAATTATATGATTGGGGTCAAGGTCATACTGATCACCTGTAACCCCACAGCATATATAATGTTGGGCCAGAACACAAATGGCCTTGTAAATTGTTTAAATGAATCGGTAATACACAAGCAAATACAACATTCAGATTTAAAATTGAACCTATTAAAACATCAACTAACCCTTCTAAAATGCGATAAAGAGAACAATTAAATATAAAATTATAAAACACAAAAATAAATTAAAATAATAACAAAGTGCAACAAGATCCGCACGAAATAAACATAAAAATAACATGAAAACCTAACAATTTGACCGAAATTTGACAATTTACCCAAAAAATGCGAAATTTCATGAAAATGGAATAAAAATCAAATAATTTGAATTGGAAACAATTCAAAAGAAAAATTGTCAAATAAAATTACAAAATAATAAAATTAAGAATAGAATATACTAGAAAATCACAAGGTCAAATTTTGTTTTACTAAATCAAAAATAACACGCAAGGTTAGGGTCGTACAATAGGTATATATACCGATTCATTTTCACATAATTTTTAATCGTTTTAAAATCAGTTTTAACCTTAAAAACCGGTCTTTTACCTGAAGCAGTCTTAACCAGTGCGGAAATCTCAAAAACTTTAATGTGAGTAAGAGGATGTTCGAAATCTCTCTCCACGTCACGTCCTGGCAACCTCGAAGGAGCTCTGCCTGTGCGTAGGCGTGGGAAGAGAGAGTTATGATGTATGACCCACATGATTATCAATGGTAGCTATGATGTAAATGATATGGAAAAATATATATTTATCTAAATAAACAGACTTTTTCAGTCGAAGTTTTTTCGGCCCACAGCCGAAACATCTTACAAGTTATTAAAATCAAACATACAATCGAATTGTGTAAGTGCGTGTATAATCGCCAATAATTCGTGTCCGTGAAGGCTCCGGCGTGAGAACGCAGGAGCTGGAACATCAATATCATTCCGTATAGGGGAAAAGGGTGAAGGGTAAATAGTCTTTTGGGCGTTTCTTCGACACCCGCTTCCCATAAACTCGACCTAAATTCACTGACAACAAACGGCTCAAAATTACCACACCGAGTAGTTCAGTGGGCACTCATTAATTTATAATATAAACACAATGCGCCTAAGGTCAATTGGAGGGGAAGGTAACGGGGAGATAGAAAAATAAAATTGTTGTTATGGACTTGTGATACGATATTTCGAATTAAAATTAATAAAATTGGTTAGTAGAAAAGGAATAAGTAACAAAAAATTTCTCAAAAAATTCTAATTTCAAATTGAATCTAGGAGTTTGAAGATTTTAAGACATTAAATGAAATAAAAATTTCGAACTGTACACATGCCAACAGCAATAAACGAAAGATTCCCGAAAAAATAAATCCAAATAACTAACTACTTACCATAACAATTTCCCCAGTTAAACAACGGCGTAATAATTGAACATCAAAATGATAACCCGATCAATACCTCGATAAGTAGTAAACCCATCTCTCTTCAACGCGACGAAAAATTTCATTGCGATAAAAAATAAAATTCAAACTTATTGAAGAGCGACACAATAATCGTCAATGCCGTCAACATTTAAGGGGGAAATAAAATCGTTATAGGAAAATACCAAAATGAATGAATCACCAAACCCCTCGCCAACAATGGTAACAACAAAGAGCTTCCCGCTTATAACAAATAACTGATCCCGTCCATTCATTCCACTAAACTGTTCTGTTTTTCGAAAACAACAATAAATAACGGTTTCAAAATTTTATTTGATAAATAGACATAAAATAAATTCACACTAGAATTGGAAAAGTTATCGAGGATAGTTTTCCGCCAAGCATTTGTCTATCAGAGATTGGAACCCTAAAAGGCCAAAGTTAATAGTTCGTTAAAATTCAATCATCGACCAATACCTGCTGTTGAAATGACCCAACGGGAATAATCTATCAATAAATGTCGAGCGAACCAGGAGTAGTTGGATAAATCAGGAAGATAAGGCGAGTGCAATAGACAGATTGAATGTCTACTACATGTATATCTAACCTGACATTTACATCCAAGCGGATCGATACTGATAATTATCTCGTGTACGTCAAAGTGAAAATGAATTCAGCAGACACATGTGGAATCAAATACCCGACCCACATACATTACCGGCAAAATTCGTAACCTAATAATAATCGGCGTGTCTATTTAATAACACCCATGATCATTCATAGCGACAACACACCGGACAAAATAAGAGTAGCCGACAAATCGAGACCGACAGTTATTTTTCGGAAAACTAAGAATGTTCTATCGACCAAATCGAGTAGATGTGAACGCTCCAGCTGTGATCCCAGAGGAGGCCATAATTCTGGAGCCAAGACCCCACTCTTCATGTAAAATAATTTCTATTCGTTTATCTACCTTATTAACCCATATAAGCCCTAGACGGAAACCCAGAGACAACTGATTCCAATACCAACCTCGCGAGTCAGAATAGAGCTAGTAACCTTTATGAGAAATAAAATTTTATATCGTTAATGAATGAGTTCTATGTTATTCTGTTTTTCATGAAGAGATTATGAGAGGCCTGAACGAGCACGGCAGTGGACAATCGATCTTAGAAAAATTTTCAATTACACTAAGTGATAACCACAAAACTCACACAGGAATCCCCGATCTTACCCTGACCCGTTCGATGAGGAATTGATCCGAGTATTGAAACAGTCTAACACATCGACAACGAGGATAATTAATTTTGACGGCGCGACCTAAAATTTCAAAATGACGAAACTTCCATTTTTTGTTATTATTGAATGCCATACCGAGAAGTCCAATTTCAGGTTATTGATGACATTCTGAATAATCAGCGTAAATTAAAGTATTTTATTAATAATTCTCATCAAATCATAAAAGGTTCTTTTAGTAGTAGATTATATAACTACCTAGAGTAAATTAAAGTATTTTATTAATAATTCTTATCCAATCATTAATGGTTCTTTTAGTAGTAGATTATGTAAATATCTTGAGTAAATTAAAGCATTTTATTAATAATTCTTATCAAATCATAAAAGGTTCTTTTAGTAGTAGATTATATGAACACCTAGAGTAAATTAAAATGTTCCATTAATGATATCTATTAGACTTCCACAGATCCATTTTAATAAATTATATATCATCGGCATGTCACTTTTAACTGGGTTGGAGCTCGTCATTTGGGATGGTTCACATTAATAGTCGATTAAGATAATCCGAAAATAAGATTATTATTCACAATATTTTCCAAATTAAGAGTCTCACCCTAATAGCTACTAGTGATCAGCGTCCCAAATAATTAGATATCCTGAACATCGTCAATTAAATCAAATAGTGCATGAGATTTTATAACCTTTTAGTATATGAAATGCGATACCTTTAGCAGAGAGTAATTTTGTAGTAGAATTTGGTACCATTCTTAATGTAAATAACAAAAATGTCATTCTCATTTATTCACCATCCAACAAAAGGATTTTTCAAAATACAAATGCGTTGTTAATGCCATAGTCAATGGTGAATAGAGTAAAACAACGGACTCAAAATCGGTATATCACTACATTCGTAATTGAATATTCTAGATCGGAAAAATCTGTACCTTGTACAGTTCATTTAATCGATTTCTTTAACGCTAGATAAGTATGATTTGAATTGATTTAAGTTTCACTGTTTACCATTTAAAGACCCGATTTGTAGGACAAGTTGATCAGGAAAAATGTATTGTGTTCAGGTGAAATTTCCCTGCAATATCAAGCTCCATTTTCAAATAGAGATTAGGAATAATAACTTGAAAGATCGATTTTCGAAATAAGAGTGTCAAGTTAGTTACAATGATAATAATACTAATGAACTTTGATTTCCTCCTCATCTCGACTGGGTCCGGTAGATCGACGTTTCTCTATAAGACGCTTACATCGACCCTCGTAGTAGAAAGCAAACTCGCATTAAGCTGAATCTATAGTAATGACAATAAGGATGAAACCCGTAACGGAACAACTAAAAGACGACATCACCCCACATACATTCGACGGCACCCTGCATCCTGAAGACAGTCAAATAATATAATATACGGAAATAACCCACGATGTGCGCAACTTCACCTATCGACACGCGTCTGAGTAATTGCCTGAAAATTAGACGACCCAGATATTTGAAAAAATATTTTATAATTGGTTTTCGTTTAAATGAGTCGTGGATCGATTAATCCCGAGTCACCGTAAGTTTCTCCGCACACGCGGCAAACCACTGCCGTCAAGCTATGTGGGATGCGGGATTCACCGTATCCCAGGTCAGAGAATCTAGATCTGGCACTCTGCAACAAACGGAGAAAGTCGAGCTCCCGTTTGTCGCCATAAAGCGAGAACCGGGCCGCAATCCGGCCAGAGAAATCCGCGGTCAGGCTGAGTTCCTCCTCGCTCGTCTTTAGGAACATCAGGACAAACTGATATCCAAGTGGATCGGGCCAGGCATTATCTCGCCAACGTAAATGAGGACATCGCAGCGGGCAGGATTGCTAGTACGGACGGTTACTCTCCGCCGTACAACACTTCATTCAACCTCGATGACGAGAGGCTAAACACCAAAGTGGCCACCAATGTAGTTGTTCCGCGGAAGATCCTTCCCCGCAACATGAGAAGGAAGGAAGAACCAGTCGAAGGACACAGCGAGCATCTTACGCCCGGACGGCTCCGAAACCAAATCCCTACAAGCATCATCGGAAAACTCGTTATGACAATTATCGACAATAAAATGTTATTACGAATGCCTTAGTGAAATGAAATAAAACATCTTAGTCGATTTTGGTACTTGTTTAGTTTGAATTGTTAATAAGCACGCATGTAGGATCCTATAGTTAATGATTACAATTGATTAAATACACTGAAGTGAAATAACGCGATATAATAACTCTCTTTTGCAGATATGGAACCCGTGAGAATCCTACAGCAAGAGTTGGACCACGCGCGAAAAATCAATAAGAATTTTTATGCACAAGTCTTACAGCTGACAAGGGAAATACAACAGATTAGAGCTACTTGGGTAGAGCCGAAGAAGGTAAAAACGCTCTACCAGTAGATAACAGCAGCTCAAAAAGGGCTGGTCAGAGGAGAAACAAATCAATCAGAACCTGAGAACAAAAATAAAGGGTCTGGAAGTGGCGTTGTCAGCCTGCCAAGAAGGCGCAGCGGTGACGTACCCCCTCGTCTTCGCCCCTGCTCAGCTAGCATATAGAGAGACAATGACGGCTCCGAAGATCACCCCAAAGCCCAAGACCAGGGAGAAAGGAACGAGCCAAGCGTCGAGCTGCTTGAACATAGGTTAATGTGTAATTGATATCTCCAAATACATGTTTGTTATCGTTTAATTTTTTTTTATTTCGATGGTCATTTGAAATAGGATAACGTTAGTACACACGAGATTGAATAAAGAAAAACCAATAATTAATCGTTATGTGAGATCAAACAGATAAAGATGGTACCGGAGTAAATAAAGTACACACAGGCCTTCTAACGGTGGTGTGTTGAACCCAGCTTGAGGTCGGGCCAGAGTAGTTCCTCTAGGGAGCTCACCTTTGGCGACCTCAAAACCCATGGTTACATCACCAACGTTGCCTAGCAACGGGTAACCACTGGGCACGGTAAACAATGTTCATCTGGGGTCAAGGTTGTCAAAACCATAAACCCATACAATAAGATGCCGTAGCAATTCATTGGGATTTATGCTGATTTTTATGTACAGTATCCAATTAATATTTATTAATTCTTAATTACATTTTCTAATATTATAAACTTACACTTTTTGTGATTTTATTATGTTTCGTGAATAGAAAGCCTATTTGTATTATTAGGAAATTTATATTTTGTTGGGCCAGAACGTAAACGGCCTTGAGGAATGTTTAAATGGATCAGTAACACACACGCAAATATAACATGCAAGTTTAAATAAACCTATTGAAACATCAATTAAACCCTATCAAATATGAGAAAAAAGAGAATTAAATATAAATTAATAAACATAAAAATAAATTAAAATAATAACAAAACGCACCAAGATTCGCACGATACCAACACAAACACAACAAGAAAACACAACAAATTCGACAAAAATTGAAAAATTAATAAAAGTTCATGAAAATGAAACTTAAATCGAAAAATTTGAATTAGTAATAATTCAATAAAAATTCTAAATGAAAAATTAGTAAAATAAATCGAAAAATAATAAAATTAAAGAATAGAATTCACTAGAAAATAACAAGGTCGAATTTTGTTTTACTGCATCAAATTTAACATGCAAGGTTAGGGACAGAAAATAGGTATAAATACTGATCCATTTTCACATTAAAACTAACCATTTTTAAACCGGTTTCAAACCAAAAAACCATTTTAGAAGTTACCTTTGAATCTTGTTTAAAAGCTTATTTTTAGGTGAGAAATGTTTTATTGTGGAGCCCTCTCTCCACGTCACGTCCTCGCAACCTCGGTAGAGCTCTGCGTGGATGTTGGCGTGGGGGGAGAGGCATTTTATTTTTACTATGCGATATTATGAATTTTTGTTTTTTACGGAATGGAATGTAGGGTAATTTATGTTTATTTGTTATAAGTTTGTTGGGCTCAGAGCCACAATTCAAACAAAAAATAAAAATTAAAGATGGAGAATGAGAGTGAAAATAATGGAACGAATCACTGTACATAAGCACGCACCGCACAAAGATACCAAAAATGAATGAAAAACATATTAATTAAAACAAAATAAAAATATAACAAAATTAAATAAAAACAAATAATTAATAAAAATCATGAAAAAAGCAAGACAGCTGCAGAAAGAAACATATTAAAAATAAAATAAACTGCCAAAACCTTGCAAAATAAGGTTTAGAAAAAACATAGGCAGAAGTGGCGACCAGAAAACAAATAAAAAGGGCAAAAATAATATTATCAGAAAAACAATAATAAAAGTAAAATTCAAAGATAAAATAAATTATATATCAAAAAATAAAGAAAATTATATAAAAAATAATAGAAATAATTTTAAAGCAATTAAATAATTAAAAAGCCCTAAAAATGGCAGAAAATCGCCTATTGGTCGCACACATGCATAAACATAGTATAAATACAGTGATGAATTTCATTATTTGTAACTTCAAAACTTCAAATTAGACTTTAAAAATTTTTTTTAAACTTGTATGCCATTGAAACTTTGCGATAAAGAAAATTCTTATAACGTAAGGATTTTGAGTTTTGTATAATTTTTAATTCTCATATGCTTTAATGTTAATCCATATGTAATAAATGTTTCATTCTCTTCCATGGTAATTAATTATATTCATATTTATAGTCCGACCCCTTTAATCTCATATATGATATAGTATTGAAATAGATGGTCCATGGGACGGATCTCGGGCCGGCTAGTGGGTGAAAACCCTTAGTTGTGCTCGTGGGTCATGCCTCGTGGACTCCTCGGAAGTCCGCAGTCGGGTCTGGTGATAATGCACAGGACCGCTACGCAGGGCGCCGTTGTACACTCGGGGCGGCTACTGAAAAGTGGTCGGAACGAGTCGAATTAAAATCAGGGAAAATGCGGCAACAGAGTTAAGGGGAATTTAGGAATGATCTCAAATAGATCATACGAATCATTTTTCTTTTCGGACTAATTAGTAAGAAAATGGGTAGCAGGGTTAAGCATAAGAATAGTCAAATGCAATAAGTGCCATATGAATAAGATCCAAGTGAAAAGAAAGCCTATAAATTAGCTAAACTGAATGATATGTCGTGGAAAGTAAAAATGCGGAAAGTATAGCCTTAGGGAGTGACAGCACGTGAGAACGCCGAATCTTTAACCAGTGGATTTAAATTATGTGCCCCAAATCGAGAAGATGTTAACAGTATAAAACATAAACATCACAATGTTACAATATATCAAAATTAAATCAATAACAATAGCTCTACATAAACTGATAATGGTCACGCATAAATGCACCTTAGGTATTTAAATTCTGGTTTTTGAATACCAGTTACATAAGCCAAATTGGAATCGTTACGGAGATGTCCCGACTCGTCCAGACGAGCCAACCCACCTAACTCATCTGGGATTCACATTTCGATATTAATCAAGATCCGATTTTCATTTAAATTAAATAAAACCCATTAATTCAGTTCGATACACCTAAATGTTATGATAGAAGATGAGCGTAGACCTTAACATTAAGTAATATTGGGTTTTATTTTTTGACGTTATTAACCTGAAGAGACCGTTAACAATCAATTAATCTTAATATTTGTATAAATTCTCTGTTTGAGAACCCATAGGATTATACGTAGAGAATCAATTTTAGTAATAAATACATAAAGATAATGAGAATTTAACCAAATAATGATTATTGGTTGAATTATAATGAAATAAATAAAATAATAGTGGTTAATTTAATAATAATTAGTGGTCAACTTATCATAGTATACACAAAGATAATAATAGTTTAATCTAATAATAATTAGTGATTGAATCATAAGGAAATAAATAAAATAATAGTGGTTAACGTAACAACAATTAATGGTTAACTTATAATAGCATGCATAAAGGCAATGATAGTTGAATCAAATAATAATTGATGGGTAAACTGTAATGAAATAAATAAAATAATAGTAGTAAAGTTACTAATAATTAATGGTTAACTTATTATAAAATACATAAAACCTAATAATAGTTTGACCCAATAATAATCGAAGATTGAATCATAATAGAATGAATAGAAAAGATAGTAATCCCGTCTAATAATAATAAGTGGTTACGTTATAATGAAATACATGGGAAATTAACGAAAATAGGAGTTAATCCATAAAATCGCCATCCGACCCCTCCCCAATGTCCCCGTATTTTATTACCACTTCGCCTCTCAGAGGACTTCGTTTCATTTTTTCTTGTTTCCACTTTCAGGATGAATAATAATAACAATTCCGGATTGAATGGGTTACCGAAAATACCCCGACTTCCACCTTTGATCGTGGCCGTTCGCCATCAATATGAGGAGCTGAAGCAGAAGTATGATACACTCCAGGCCAAGTATGATCGGATAAAAGGTACTTGGGCCCCGCCCGATGCCATCAAAGTGCTGAGGCGGAAGATAGAACGGCTCACTCGGGCGCGAGATGAGCTGATCACAGAATCTCGCGCTCAGCGACTGCTTATCAAGGAGCAGTCAACCGCACTCCGACGTGCGTTTACGGACGTCGAGCTTCGGGCTCACGTCCCGGGAAGCATCAGGGCCAGTCAACTAGATATAATGCCAGCCCATCACCTTCCCGTTACCAGTGTCTCTTCTTCCCTCTCCACCCCCATGGATCCGATTTCCGAAGCTCCCGTCCTACCCGTCGAGTCAATTGTTTCTCAACCGCCGATCGGAGTTGTAGAAAGTGCTGTCATCAACCGGACGCGGCGGCGACCGAACCGAAATCGGCGACGTCACGCACGACGCCGTCAAGCGGAAGAAGTGCTCACAGGATTGGAACCCGCTGAGACCTCCTGCCCGGTCAGTGGTCCGCCTCCACCCTACCAGAAGTTCGAATTTCCGGAGCTTGATCCAGATATCCTCTATGCTCCCGATATAATATTCCGATCGCCGGCCCGGTCCATTCACATTAATCTGGCCGACGAGGATCCGGAATCTTTCCCGGTCACCCAAATCCTCGATGGATTGGGGCTCGGAACCGAAGACATCGCCGTTCTCACGGGCGAAGTGCCTAACACTATCGCTGCGCAAGAGATAGTGGGTCCCTCGACTCGGAGAGAGGAAAATCAATTAGCGAGTCCTCCGCCATACAGGCCAATGAAGAAAAAATATTTCCCGACGGACATCGATGAAGAAGACTAACGAAAAATCGAAACTGATTTTAGTGTGATTAAAGAGCTTGCGTGGAACTTTCCTTCCTTGACAACTTGACATGACTAATATTAAATGATATTTTGTTCTTGTTGTCTTGTTAAATCCATTCGTAAATAATATGATGTTTTTCTTTTGTTTCGTTTTCACGTTGAGCCCAAATTAAGGGACTTGATTCATGAGAAGTGTAGTGCGAATAAAAGGGATAAACTGTGGTGAACTATTACCGAGGTTTGATGATCACTCATAATTTTCTCTCCGGGGGTTGAAACGTAATGGAAACCAACATATGAAAGCGTAAGCCCTTTTAACGGCAGCTGATAACTCGGGAAAGACGAAGGTCCTTCGAGGAGTAGTGCTAGTAATGGCGCTCACCTGCTCGAATGGCATTCGGCCATTATGTACAGTACCAACGTGATTTCGGTCACGGGTACATAATGGTTACTAAAATCGTGCGGCGCATCAGGGGGTTCTCCCTAGTCACTAATAGTGAAGGTCACATCCCTATGACGAGAAATTTCTTAAATTTAATAACTCCTGTGCGTCCAACAAGTTTAATAAATATTTATATTATCTATAAAAATGTTTTTCATGCATTTAATAATATTAATTAATCTGTCGAAATTTTTCCGGCCCACAGCCAACACATAATGCAAGATAGTAAAATCTACATAGTACAGATTTGTGTAAGAGCGTGGAAAATCGCCAATGATATGTACCCGTGAAGACTCAGCGTGCGGAACGCAGGGGTCGTAACGTCAATATTATCCATATAGAAGAAACGATAAATAAGGAAGAAGTCTTGTGGCTGTTTCCTCGTTTCTCATTTCTGTAAAATCGACCTAAAATCATACCACACACGGCTCAAAATCATAACACCGAGTAGTCCAGTGGGCACTCAGTAAATATAATATAAACATAAAGTGCGCCTAAGGCCTATTAAAGGGAAGGGTAAGGGAATAAATTAAATTGAAGTCGTTGATATAACTACATTGAATTAAAATTTTGAGATAAATTAGGAAAAAATCATTGGTGTAATAAAGTTGATTCTTATTTTGAACTAAATTAGTAGAAATTTTCGAATAAATAATTCAATGATTCAGTTAAATTAAATTATAAATTAAAATAGCTATCGATTATAGATAAAGTAACAATTAAAATATTTTTATGGCTTAAAATTAGAGTAGTTATTGAGTAATTCATTCATTAAAGTATTACAATTTACTAAAAGTACAGTGATTAAATTATTACAACTTATGGATGAAAAGTAGAGTGACGACGAATAATTTCAGTGAGTAAATTAGTATAACCCATTTTCAATAAGATTGTAGTAATCATTGAGTAAAAACAAGCAATTCACGAATTCAGTTATCATAATTTATTGATTAAAACTAGAGTAGAGACAAAAAATTTCTTTGATTAGATTAGTATAATTTATTTTAATAACGTTAAAGTAATCATTAAGTGAGGACAAGTAATGTATTGTTTTAATTAAATTAATTCACTGATAACGATTAAAATGACTAGTAATTAAATTCATTGATTACAAATCACAAAAATTCTCAGTTAAAAGTAAAGCAATTCGTTAAATCAAAAGTAAAGTAATTGGAGTTAAAGTAATGTAATGATTAAATAAAGTAACCCTGGGGTTAGAATAAAACAATTTATTGAACAAATTCACTAGTTGGATATAAAGAAAATAAACGAGTCAAACTATCGATAGAAATTAGGTACGAATAAATCAACAACCCGCTAAAAATGTAGGAAAATTATCGTCATAAATAAGATTTATACCCCATTGAGGTGAATCAAAATAATCGAAATTTAGAACGAAAACTTTATAAAATACAAAAAGTTAATCATAATCGAAATTTAGACTAATGCATAAATAAAATTAACGAACGAAAACTTTATAAAATACAAATAGTTAATCATAAAACATACATTAAAAATCAAAACATAGATAAGGCTTACTGCCAATTGTCGATAGTGCATAATAAAATAATGTCAGACAAAGTAGCAAACAAAACATCCCAAATGACAAATCCCAGAGATAGGCACTTGCACAGAGAGGTAGTTCATCGTAATCCGCAATGAATATAAGCAGATTACCCTAAAAAATTTGTCGGTAAAGGTGTTAAAAATAACTAAAATATTAAATTACCCAAATCGATCCACTGTACGGCGACGAATCCATCTATCGTAATATTTTGAATCAAAATAATCCGTAAGTAATATGAACAGGATGCGACATTAGAGATTAAAGTTTAACATGCATCTGCGGTATTAGGCGAATCGACCGGAAAATGCGTATTCGCGTGATCAGAGAGTTTCCGTCGACATTGTGTATGAATTCAACTGCTAGTAAAATAAACACCGACGTAGCCATAGTGGAAGCGGATATCCCCACACTGATTAAATGCATTCATGAAAGTGGATATCCTATTTAGAAAATTCGAAATTTAATTAAATCAAAGTCAACAGCATGCAATTGTAAATTTTGAAATTAATGTAACAAATATTATACATTGATAACATTTAAAAATTCGTGTTAATCAACGTCAACCCCACATAGATAACCATTTTGAATTAAGATTAGCTAACATTATATGCCTAACAAATTTGAACCACCCGCAGATAAATAGCAACACTTTGTACCCATTAGATTTTTAAAGATTGATTTTTACAAATATTGGCATTAAACATACCATAGACGATAATTTAATGTTGATAAAGGTCAATGCTAGGTATTTAGGAACTGCTGAATGAATTCTAACAAACCCTGATATTATACTCTTACTAGTCGTTACCTCGATAGACGTTAATACCTAGTAGATCGTCGACTTCGGCTCACTCATTAATATGGTAGTAGAAATACCCTTAACGTCTTACAATTAATGCAACCACTAAAAGAGTGCCGTGATGAAATAGTTGTCAACTAAATAACTTCCCCAAGGACTCATAGATGCACAGCCTATTCATTTTGCAGAAGATTGTAGTAACGATTAGCGCTAACCGCATTCGAAAAGTTTGAATTTTAATAAGCCCAATGGCGACAACCTAGTCATTAGTGAGTCTAGTACAAAAATCGAGCGAACTATTTAAATAAACTGCTTTTCACCCCTATACGCAAGTAGCTGATCTTGATGCATTTTTAGAAAAGAATATGCCGCTCGAATGGACTGATACTCAAGTACCCGATGAACAATGTCGGAAGGAATCACCCCCAAAAGCAGAAATCTTCAAGGAAATTCGACAACTGTGGCCGTATTCCACTACTTGGAGGTTACTGGGCCTAAACAGCGACCCGTGTGGACTCGCCGGACAGCAATATCCAGCAGCGGAAACATATACTTATGCGCGGAATCTCCTCACCCAATGGGAACGGGTGCAGGAACAGGTGGATCTACAGGTGGTTAAGGCGAGGATGTATCTCGCAAATATGGAAGAAGACATCCTCGCCGGGCGGATTGCAGAAGCCTACCCACCTCGCCCAGTCCGCGATACCCGACGCCCATACCCCGTGGTTCCCCCGAAAAGGAACCTAAAGAGCCCGTTCAACGGAGAACAATGATCCCTAAAACACTAACAATAAATATGATTAGGTTTTATTTTGGATAAAAGAAATGTTTGTTACTCTGTCCTTTCGTTTTTAATCGTGTGCCTGAGTAGACCCGTCTTAATAATTATGTTTATGATAAATTATAAATACAGTTTGTGTAAATCATTAGAGTAAAATTTAACGATCTTGTTCATTTGTAGTTATGACCACCATCCAGATCTTGCAGACTGAACTAAATCGCGTGAGGAACGCAAATGCGGATCTCCTCCATCAAATTCTCCAGATGACTAAAGAGGTACAGCAGATCAAAGCGACTTGGTCGGATCCGAGAAAAGTAAAAACATTATACCTCCGGCTATCTGCAGCACAGAAAGGTTGGACGGAAGAGCGACAGCTCAATCAGAGCCTGCGCACCCAAATCAGGGGACTAGAAGTCGCCCTAGCAGTCTGTCGGGAGAGGGAAGCGGTCACATACCCGCTCATCTTCGCCCCGTCCCAGATGCCACACACAATTCCTCAGTCCACCAATCAGGCCGTCACTCCATCAAATAATCGTCGGCCGGGACGCAAGGAGCGTGCCCGACGCCGAGCAGCACAACCTCCAAACCCACCCCATTAACTCTTGATAACTATATATTTTGTTGAATTCAATAAAGTAGTTGTACTTGTAGTTAGATTATTTCCTAGATGCACTTACGTACAGGTATTATCATGGATACTCGCATCGCGGTTTCGGATCATCTTTCCACATTCGATCATGAATTCTCTTACACAGGGGACAGAGCTAAGCGAGCATAAGTATTCTATCGACAGCTCGTGAACCCGAGGGTTGTCCGAGCAATTACAGTACTAGCGATAATACTCAATTTTTGCGGACAATCCACCACTTGAACACATTTCCAACGTTGCCTAGCAACGGGTGCCAAGTGGCAGTTAGAATCATTTTGTATGGCGTTACTGGGGCAACGATGAAGATAAGCAAATTTCGGAACCCTGTAACCCACCAATTTTAAATGTCTTGTTGATACGTTTTTGCTCATTTTATTGATAAAAAATTATAAATTTTAATTTTTTGCCTTAAAAAAAACGCACTATAGTGAAACCGCACTAAGAGAGTTATTGCTGTATATTTAATTAATTATATTTAACCTCAAAAGTTCTTGTTTTATTACACTGATATAATTTATTACAATTAAATTATTTAAATCATTCAACGACTTTTTCAGTGTTACATTTATATAATTTGAACTATTAATGATGAAAATTTTTGAAATTTTTGTTCTATATATATTGATAGAACCCACTGATAGATTATCTAACCATCTCAATTTCAAGAACAAATTAAATATTCTTTTTCATAAAGGTTGAGAACTTAACTAATTGATTTTAATCATAACTTTTTTTAATAATAATGTTAGATTATTCCAACATATCAACAGAAATTCTGCAAATGAATACAATAAACAGTTCAACCTTACATCATATATTATTAAATGAAAATCCGATTTTAATTGATGTTCGGGAAATATCAGAATTTAATCAAGGAAATATTGAGGGAGCTTTAAATATTCCATGTAAGTGAATATTTTGAAATGATTATTTTTTTGGGCTTTACAACAAAAATGTAGTATCTCGCGTGAAGAAATCTTTTAACCTTTCAGAAATAAATTTTTTAAATAAATTTTCTTTAACGAAACCGGTAAAAAATTCAAATATTATTCTTTATTGCCGAAGTGGCAGGCGAAGCCTTGATGCACTAAGAATACTACACAAATTGGGATATACTGAGTAAATATTTTTGTTCATTCGAAAATTTTATATACAACAAATTTATTTTCTAGTTCACGACATCTTGAAGGAGGAATTTTGGATTGGATTGATTATAAAAATTTGATATAAATTAATTTTAATTGACTTGAATTATTTTCTACGTGACCAATTGTAAATTCATTTACAATTAATGAAATTTGTGTGTAATTATGTGATTGGTAAAATTCGGCAATATTTTCAATTATACCGGCATAATATTGTTGTATATTTTTATTCAAGAAAATCAATTTTAAATTCTATCGATTTACTTTTTATGATGACTTTAAAAAAAATTATAAGATCTACTTGTAAATTAATGAGTAGACAACTTTGCGGTAATTTATTTTGATAATCGAATTGTAACTTTGAAATAGCGGCGTATCGATTATTTTTGGTTCGACAATTTTATATTGGCTAGTAATGTTTTTTAAGCGCTCTACTTATAAATTAGTAAGTAATCATGTTTATATGGAAATATCGATGATTTTAAGGTTGATAAGTTCCATGATGAATGTTGCAATTTTACGTAATACTTTGCTATTATATTTATCTAAAACCTATAAAAAGCTATGCAATTTTGATTTTTCTGAAAGCACTATTGATTGGAAATGTTTCTTAGTCTTCGCAGTTGTACACTGTATCAAATGCTATCTGTAACAAATATAATAGGTCAGATACAGTAAGGGCTCTCCTTGTGTCATCTCTAATAGCTAAAAATTAAATAATTAATTAAAAATAATAAAAAAATTAAAATCAATATTTTCCGGGGGAAATTGGTATGTTCCGATGCAAATTGACGAGGCGAGACGAGTACGAAAATAATAATATAAAATTAATTCGGGACGCCTAGAAAAAGTTATTGAAACTAATTATTCCCTAATTTCATTTATTTCGCAGTCTTCTCCAGGGAACTGCCAAAAGTTGAAAGTAAATTGTTTAACTAGTTCCCCGGGAGTCCAATGTAAATCGCCGTCAAAAAAATTGAATCTCAAATCAACAACAGCGACACAAATAATTTCGAAAAATTGCGAGTAACAGAAAAGTTTAAAAAGTTTGTGAGATTGAAAAAGAACTAGTCAGACTTGTCAAGGATATTTTAGTAGTTAATTGAAAAGGCGGCTTCCTGTGGGGATTCGTGCTATTATTGTAAAAGTAACATTCGAATCGTTGTAAAATTGTTGGTATCGAATAAAAGTTTTCCTGTGTTGAGTTATTCAAGTATCATTTAAAGAGCACGTGAAGTCAGAGCAAATAGTTTTACCGAACCTAATAAAATTATAACTCAACAAAACTAATTTAACTACATATAATTATATTAATCATAACTAATTATCACCAGAGGGCTCAGGAGTGTCATTTTAAATAGACCTCCAAAATATAGTCAACACTATTAGAAACTGTAAAAAATGATCAAAAATTAACTTCGCTCTGTTGGGCTCAGAGCCACAATTTAAACAAAAATTAAAATTAAAATTAAAGACTAAAGTAAAAGTAATGGAACGAGTCACTGAAAATAAGCACGCACCGCAAGAAGATACCAAAAATTAATGAAAAACATATTAAATGGTGGGTTACAGGGTTTCGTTATTTGCTTATCTTCATGGTTGACCCAGTAACGCCATACAAAAGGATGCTAATCGCCACTTGGCACCCGTTGCTAGGCAACGTTGGTAATGTGTTCAAGTGGTGGTGAAGAAAAATTGAGTATTATCGCTAGTACTGCAATTGCTCGGACAACCCTCGGGTTCACGAGCTGTCGATAGAAACCCTGTGCTCGCTTTTGATTCTTAGGTCCCATAATTCTCCTATCTCCTTCAAATGTTAACCTATACTCTCATATCATTCATTGTTATGTCTATTCTCATAGTCCTTCTTCTTGTTGTCCATGTCGAAGACTTTTCTTTGGCCTGTACACCCTTTGTTATGTTAAATACACCCACATTATATCTTTCACCCCTATCCCTATTATCACTACAATGTTTCCCATTAATATTACTAGCATTATCATTGTTGCTATTATATGTATTACCCTTATTAATTGTTATAGCTATAACTACCATTATATTTATTGTTATTGTTACTATGAGTATTACTATTATTATTATTGTTATCATAATTATTATCAATCATTACTACAAATACCATGATTATTATTATTATTACCATTATTATTATTATTATTATTATTATTATTATTATTATTATTATTATTATTATTATCAATATTATTATTATTATAATTACCATTACCCTTATCACTATCGCTACCATTATTAAGATTTTGTAGGGATCCGTCCTTATTCCTCAGCTTTAAAAATTGTTTATTGATACACAACATTAGCCGTAGTCCATCCCATATTTTCCGCCTCAACTCAAATTAAATTTATTTAATTCTTATTAAAAACATTATTTTTCATGATTTTGGTCGTCCGGATTAATCTTGTTCCGATGGCTATTCATTTTAACTGTTGCAACGATTTCGCAATTTTCACCGCTACCCATTCCCTCTTTTTGTCCTTAAGATCTATTTATGTTCATTTCATAGTTAATGAGTGCCCACTGGACTACTCGGTGTTAGAGATTTTGAGCCGATTGTTGTTAAAAATTTATGTCAATTTTACAGAAAACGGATGGTGAAGGAGCAGCCAATAAACTACTCATTTACCCTCCAATTTCCCCTATGTACGGATAATATTGACGTTCCAACTCCTGCGTTCCGCACGCTGAGCCTTCACGGGTACATATCATTGGCGATTTTCCACGCACTTACATGCATCTGTACTATGTAGATTTTGCTTTCTTGCGTTATGTGTTGGCTGTGGGCCGGAAAATAACAAACAATATTTTACCATAGCATTTGGAATAAAAGTTTCGATGCACTAAGGCTGTAGATATAAATATTTATTCAGCATATTACATCGGCTACATACATTTGAAATTCATTGTATCCATTCCATAAAATTTACTTCGAAAATCCCATAAATTTAATTCGATAAATCATCTATAAATTCAATTGGAAAAACAAAATTATCCATAAATTTAATCTGAAAAATCATCCATAAATTCAATTGAAAAATTACCCACAAATTTGATTCAAAAAATCATCCATAATTCAATTAGAAAAACAAAATTATTCATAAATTCAATTTGAAAAACAAAAATCATCCATCAATTCGATCTGAAAAGTCATACATAAATTCAATTGAAAAATTACCCATCAATTCTCTTCGAAAAAATCAATTTATAATATTGCACCAGTTGAGAGTGATCGTGTTCAGGCAAAACACTTACCCGTGTTAATTACCTGAATGCACGGCTCTCAACCAGTTATACAACCAGTTATACAGTTCTGTAATGAAATTTTTTCTCCGAAAAATAAGACTGAAAATTTGTGAAAACACATCGGTATTTATACCTATAATTTGGCCTTAACCTTGCGTGTTAGTTTTATTGCGATTAAACAAAATTCGACTTTGAAATTATTTATGTTATCTAAATTAAATTTTTATTTATTTCTTAATTTAAATTGGTAATTTATTTTTAACATTTTTAATTAAATTTATTCATCCAAAAATATTTTATTTTTATTCATTTAATTCATTAATTTTTAATTTTATATAAATGGTCATTTTACGGTCGAATTTTCTTGTTATTATGTTATTTTTTATGTAAATTTCGTGCGGTTCTTGATGCGTTTTGTATTTATTTTATTTTATTTTTATGTTTTTGATTTTATATTTATTTATATTCTCTCAGATTTTAAAGTGTTTAATTGATGTTGTATATTGTATTTTAAGTTATCTTGGTGCTGGGTTTTCGTGCTGTATTACTGATGCATTTAAACAATTCTCAAGGCTATTCGTGTGCTGGCCCAACATAAATAAAACAAATTTAAAATATAACAAAAATTAAATAAAACAAATAATTAATTAAAATCACTAAAAAGCCTACGGCTGCAGAGAGAGACATATGAAAAATAAAAGAAACGGCCAAAACCTTGCAAAATAAGGTTTAGAAAAAACATAGGCAGAAGTGGCGACCAGAAAACAAATAAAAAGGGCTAAAAATAATATTATAAGAAAATAGTACTAAAAATAAAATCCAAATATAATATAAATGGTATATCAAAAAATAAAGAAAAATACACAAAAAATAATAAAAACAGTTTAAAATTAATAAAATAATTAAAAAGTCCTAAAATGGCGAAAAATTGCTTATTTGTCGCACACACGCATAAAAATAGTATATATACAGTGACGAATTTCATTATTTTTAACTTATGCAAATTTTTGAAAAAACTGAACTATCTCTGCGAGTATCAAACGTAAGGATTTGTATTAATTTTAGTTTATTTTTATTTATGTAAAATTTTTACTTGATTAAACGTTTTCAATGCTCATAATGTTCTGAGTTTTCATTTATTAATTATCTTTACATGCTTTTAAATGCTTATTTATGTTCGAGTCCCTTAAATATTATATGATACGTATGTCAATAGAAGTTCATGGGACGGATCTCGTGCGGCTGGTGGGTGAAAACCTCTAGTAGAGCTTGCGGGTCATGCCTCGTGAACGCCTCGGCAGTCCGCAGTAGGGTCTGGCAATACTCACAGGACCTCCACGCAGGGCGCCGTTGTATAACTCGAAGCGACTGCTGAAAAGTGGCCGGAGCGATTAGAAATAACATCAAGGGAAGAGTGTCGTTTCAGTTAAGGGGATATTAAGTACGATCATAGATTGATCTAGAAAAAATTTTTTGGAAATCTCGAACCAATTAATAAACGGAGAGCGGGTAGCAGGGATAGGCCTAGATATTGACAATTGACTAACAGAACTATCACTCGAAAGTAAAGATAAAAATTAAAACGAAATCGCATTACTTTTATTCGTTCTGAAAACATTAGACAAAATTACACCAAGTAGAACAAACTCCGCAATACGGATAGACGCGAAGAACCATTTCCCAGTCCAGTAGAAAATTCCATCACAAAGGAGTTGTACGAAAATCGACATGAATAGTTAGTATGGCCGATAGAAAATATAGATCCATGTCTCTGACGCCCAACGCCATAAGTATACTCCGAGAAGACGCTGAGTTCACGCTACATATTTTCCTCAATTTTTCTCCAAAGCTCGCAAGAAGCCGATAAGTGCTGTGATGAGAAATAGGCCGAACGCATTACACTGTCAGATACAACTCAAAGTGACATGAGAATTGGCATTTTGAAAATGGGACATTAAAGCCGTGGGGCTGACGGGATCTTCCTTCAGACATGATATCCATCGCGATAAGGATCCATCCGCCTGCATGACCCATAAGTCAAAAATTCCGACGAATAACACGGTCTACCAAACAATATTACATGAAGTTTGATAAAATCAATAACTACACGCTCACCTACGCTTTCAATTTTCATTGAATATTTTCAATGTACTATATATAACGCATCCATCACAAATAGTGAATACCAATCGATATTCGCCACCATAACTAAATTTTATACAATCCAGTATCGTGAATCGATCATTCCACAATTCTAAAACGCTAAGGACCTTGGGAGTTAATACACGTCGGGATCTAATATTTGTAAGTGTAATTATTAGAATCAATATAAAATTTTTACTAACTATCTTAACCCGCATAACTTTTGTATTAAATAATTTTTCTTTTTTGTATCATTTAAAAATCCAATCTTCTCAACAGGATCGATTGTAACCCTAGAAATATTAATGCTAGATTATTCATAATAATAATGCGGATTTACGGACAATAGGTTCTGATGATGTTAGTGTTATTTCAACAAATTTCGTCAACTAAAAATTAATAATAATCACTAAAATAGAAAACATTAATGTAATTAATAATAATAAATATCATAATAACCACGGGATGAGCATGTAGCGAGTTTTATTAATTTCCATTCAGTAAAATTTGTTAATTGGTAATAATATCAACACTATTTGTCATAATATTAATCATAATATTAATCATAATATTAGTCATAATATTAAGTCTTCCCACCACAAGCTCCCTAAATCCACATAAATCTAGTGGATGAAGACTCCGACTCCCCCGGAGTCTCCCAAGTACTCGATCGCTTGGGATTAAACCTCGATGACATTGCCTTCCTCACCGGCAACGTGCCCCAGATTTCTCCTTCAATCGAAACCGCAGGACCCTCTACTCGTATTGAGGGCAGCCATAGTGCAAATCCCCCACCGTACCGGCCGGCAAGGCGAAGGTGCCTGCCTACCGACATCGACGCCGAGGAGGACTGAGTTGGGAACGGACTACTTTCACTCATCTCTGAAAGTTTATCTGTATGAACTATCTGCCTTTGTAAATGTGCAAATCAATATACGTTATTTTGGTCTAACTTGTTTGTGTTTGTGTTCGTTTTTTGTTTTCTTCCTGTTGGGTCAGAATTAACTGTCTTAAGCTCATAGGGACGAAAAATCCGTAATAGATCATGGTAAATTGTCGGATAGGGTTTGTAAACTGGTGACGGGGCATGAATGTTTTCCACGATTTTCTCGACGTAGTTAAGATAAATACAAGGAGTTTATAAGTAAACTGGTAGGTAAGAAGCGTAAGTCCTTCCATCGGCAGCAAATAATCCGGGGAAGCGAAGGTCCTTCGAGGAGTAGTGTTAGCAATAGCGCTCACCTGCTCGAATGGCATTCGGCTATTGCGTGCAGTACCAACATGATTTCGGTCATGGGTACGCAATGGTTATTCCAAATCGTGCGGCGTATCAGGAAGATATCCCTAGTAGCTAAACGAGAAGGTCACACCAATAGGATGAGAAATGTGGCAAACTGAAAATTCCTATACGTCCAACAGCTCTTTTATGTAGTCCCTACCTTTTAGGGCAACAAAAAAAGTTACCTCTAATAAAATCAAATACAACTATTGTTGGCGCCGCGATCAACAATGGTTCAGAATCGCGTAAATGTTATAGCGACATTCAACATTAATTTGAATATTGCAAAGACTTTAGATTTTCCGAATTGATGAGCACTTTTTAAATTTTATTATTAAATTTCGTTTTTTTCATATTTTGAATTAAATTTTTTATTCAACAAAAAGGAAAATTTTTCTTTTAATTTGAGTGGATGAGGCCGCATTTATTATCCGACCAGGGCCTCTAAGTGACTCTGACAGGCCCTGATTATCATTATAAATTGAATAACAATTATACAAACAAAATCAAAACACACAAAAAGAAAATAAATAAAATTTCTCAATCATTAGACTCCGTACCGCAATTGCTCCAATAACTTTCGGATAGCCTGCTAAAAAATCTCTTTTTTTCTTGATGGTGGAAAAGATGGTACCATTTTATTTAACTTATTTATTAAATCCTTAACAACTTTAACCATTTATAAACATATTAATCTTTTCTAATAAACTTTATTAAATTTTTAAAAGAATTAGTTAAAGGATTTTTTCGAATTAAAATTGTATTATGATAGAGATTTATTTAGGTAAGTTCAGCCAACCGGGGTGTTAGGAATTTATGTTTTTTTATTTATCTAAAATATCTGTGGTGTTTAGAAAATGAAGAGTCCAGTCGAGTCTCCAGTAAAAAGACATCGAGACGGTATGGGGTGCTTGTTGTGTTATTAATACGCACGTTTAAATAAGAATAAATTTGTTTAGTTCTTTAATTGTTTTCTTTTGTTTGTTAATTCTAATCTTTTTAATCTATTTTCATGCATATGGTTGGGTTGGATACATTTTTTCTGACTATAGTAAATTTTAGTATAGGGAATTGAGTTTCCATTTAAAAATTACAAATTATAATTACGAGGATGATGATGATAATAATAATAATAATAATAATAATAATAATAATAATAATAATAATAATAATAATAATAATAATAATAATAATAATAATAATAATAATAATAATAATAATGATAATTTTATTTTATTAATCACTATGTCTGATTCTAATCAAAGAATATACGATACATTAAGTGATATCCAGTGCAATTCCCAACTGTATACTAGTTTCTAGCTAACGGCTCTCATCAGTACTATGCCGGAGGCGCTTGAGAATTGTTTATATGTATCAGTAATACAGCACGAAAACCCAGCACCAAGATAACATTAAAATACAACATACAACATCAACTAAAGACTCTAAAATTTGAGAGAAAATCTAAATAAATATAAAATCAAAAAACATAAAAATAAAATAAATACAAAATGCATCAAGAACCGCACGAAATTTACATAAAAATAACATAATAACAAGAAAATTTGACCAAAAAACGACAAGTTATATAAAAATAAAAATTAATGAATTAAATGAATAAAAATAAAATATTTTTGGCTGAATAAATTTAATTAAAAATGTTAAAAATAAATTGTCAATTTAAATTAAGAAGTTATAAAAATTAAATTTAGATAACACAAATAATTTCAAGGTCAAATTTGTTTTATCGCAATAAAAATAACACGCAAGGTTAAAGTCAAATTATAGGTATATATACTGGTGTGTTTTGACAAATTATCAACTTGAGTTTTACAACTTAAATCAAACTAATTTTATTTAGTCAGTCTCATTAAAAATCTTATTTTTCAGTATTGATTTTCAGTCTCACTTTGAGACTTATTTTGAGCAAGTTTATTGTGGTTAGTGTGAGTTGCAACTAACTTTAAACGCATTGATAATTATGACCTTATTGATTGATAACCTAATTACCCAATTGGCACGGTAAAATTTTTTTTTCGGCCCACAGCCAAAATAACTGCAAGTAATTAAAATCACACACCCAATCGACTGTGTAAGTGCGGTTCATCCGCCATACTCGCGCCCGTGAAGGTTCCGGAGTGAGCAACGCAGGAACCGGAATCATTTAAGTAAATAGCGAAAGGGGGTAGCTCGAGGGTGGGTCTTTTGGCTCAACTTTCTTGCACTCAATTTCGATAAAATCGACATAAACTTTTTAACCACAATCGGCTAAAAATCACTAACACCGAGTAGGCCAGTGGGCACTCATTAAACATAATATGAACATAAATAGATCATAAGGACAAAGAGAGGGAAAGGGTAGCGGGGGGAAATAGCGAAATCGTTGAAACAGTTAACATGAATAGCCATCGGAAAAAGATTAATCCGAACCACAAAAATCATGAAAAATGATGTTTTAAATAATATATAAGAAGTAAATAAATTATTTTGAATTGAGACGGAAAATATGGGCAGAACGCTGCGCAAATTTTCGGAAATAGTTAAAAAAATTATAAAACTGTAAAATAAGGGCGGAATGCTGCTCAATTTTTTCGAATTAATTAAAATACTTATCGAAAATAGTAAAGTAAAAGTGGAATGTTGTTCAATTGTAGGTATGATATTCCGATAAAACCGTAAAATAAGGGCGGAACGCTGCTCAAATTTTCCGAAATAATGAAAATACTTTATCGAAAACTGTAGAATAAGGATGGAGTATAGCTAAATATTTATATAAGTAAAATATTTTCATAAAGCTGAAGAATAAGGACGGATCCCTACTAAAAACTTATTAATAATAATGATACTAGTAAGGATAATGGTAATTATAACAATAATAATAATAAAAATAATATTAATAAATATAATAATAATGGTAAAAATAAGGATTATAATAATAGTAATAGCAATGATAATGGATTAGAATTATACATATAATAGTAACCATGATAATACTAGTAAGAATAATAGGGAACGTAGTAGTTATAATAGGGATAAGGGTAAGAGAGATACTGTGTACAGGCCATGGTAAAAATCAATAATACGAACAATGATAAGAAGGACTATGGAAATAGACGTAATGATAAATGATATAACAGTATAGGTTAACATTTGAAGGAGATAGGAGAATAATGGGACCTAAAAATCGAAATCGAGCACAGGCCTTCTATCGACAGCTCGTTGGACCCATGTATCGTTTGGTCAATTATAGCATTAGCAATAACGCTCACTTTTTGCGGACGACCCACCCACTCGAACACAGTTCCAACGTTGCTTAGCAACGGGTGCCGAGTGGTAAGCGAAAGAGATTTGTATTAGGTTGTTAGGGTAACAACCATATAGTTTCAAAATATCATCACCCAGAAACCCACCACCTCTGTGAACTACAAGTTCAACACAGAAACTGGTAGCAAGCTATCAGACTGTCTGATTCTAATCAAAGAATATACGATACATTAAATGATATCCAGTTCCAGTACAATTCCCAATGGTATACTTGTTTCAAGCTAACGGCTCACATCAGTACTATGAAGTTGGAAATAGTGTTGTTCCCATCAATTTGGAAACAACAAAAATCCAACTCTTACAAACGAAGAGGAAGAGCAGTTGTTTGACTTGAAAAACGGCAAGTTGCATCAGTCAACGTTTCATGAAAAGAATTTGGGCGATTTTTGGATCTCAGCGAAGAAAAAATTTCCATCACTTAGGCTAAACGCAATCAATATAATTCTGCCATTTGTGTCTTCGTGGCTGTGCAAATTTGGATTTTCAGCATTGACGGAAATCAAATTCCAAAAAAGAGAAAAACTATTTACAATCGACGAGGAAATGATAGTTTGTTTGTCGACTTTGGAATCTCGTTTCAATTTGATTTGTTCTCAAAAACATGTACTGTTGAATTTTGATTGGATTTTGGGTTTTATAATTTTTGATTTTAAAAGTATGTAAAATTATTTTGTTTTTAGATTTGTTTAGTAGATGTTTTTTTGTATAGAGTTAAATGTTTTGGTTTAAAATGTAATAAAATGGTTAACTTAATGTTGGGCCATGACTGGATTTTGTTTAAATGAATTGAAAATAGCACGCAAACATAACATGTAGATTTAAAATCAGACCCATAAACACCAACTAAACAACCTTAAAATGTGACAAAGATATAATTAAAATATAAAATCAAAAAACATAAAAATAATAACAAAATGCACCAAGATCGGCACGAAATTAACATAAAAATAACAGAAGAACATAAAGATTTGACAAAAAATTACAATTTATGTAAAAACAAAAAATTAATGAATGAAATTGAATTAAAATTAAATATTTTGGTTTGAAAAATTCAATTAAAAAATTAAGGAAATAAATTATCAGATTAAATCAAGAAAAATAATAAAATTAAAGTTAGATAACAAATAATTTCAAGGTCAAATTTTGTTTTATCGCACTAAGGTTAGGGTCACAAAACAGGTATAAATACCAATTCATGTTCGCAGTAATTCATTCACTTGTGAGGGATCACTTTTTCTCTTAAAATACTCTTATGTTTTTTATCAGAAATAAAAACGGTATTGTATCACAAAGCGTCCGGATCAAACGTATCGAACTATTATTATCAGGAACTATCGAAAACTATCGAAGTGAGCATGAGGGAATATTATGAATGTGCTATGGAAGGGATGTAATTATGTAATGCCAATATGTTATGAGTTTATATAAGTTCGAGAATATGAATTTTCTTCTATCGAAATTTTTCCGGCCCACAGCCACTAAATTGCAAGTCATTAAAATCATATCTAACTACTGAGTGGTGTAAGTGCGGTTCATTCACAAATAGCTTGTGCCCGTGAGAGACGGGCTCGAACGTTAAACCATTTCACTCTTATAGGTGCAGTGGGAAGATCGGGAACCAGTCTTTTGGCTGACTCCCTTTCACCCAACTCCCGAAAATTCGACCTAAATTTCGAAACATATCGGCTAAAATTATCACACTGAGTAGTCCAGTGGGCACTTATAAAATCTAACATGAACATACATACTCCTTAAGGTCCACTATTGGTTAAAGGGAGGGGGAATTGCGGAAATCGATGCAATAGTCAAGACGTTATAATAATGTTAAAGCAAAAAGTAAAATTATAATCCGTGAGTAGAATTAAATTAATGAAAATAGACTGAAATTAGGAAATTAACTTAATAAAATACATTGTGACGGACCCAGTAAAGAGGTTCAATTAAACTATATTATGAGAGAGATAAATTAATAGCGCTACGTTTAAACCGGAATATCCACCTTCAGATAAAGTTAATTAGAATCAAAGGCTATAATGATGGATGAACCGAAAGTATAAATTTTAAATATTACCCCTTATAAGTACCGTGTTAATAATCTCATGAAAGTAACCGTAATACCTTTGGACATGTAGGAATGAGAGATATATGCCCATTAAATAGAGAAAAAGTTAAAATAGGGGTCATAATGCAATCAAATCCCTATCAAAATGACAGTACTAATACTCCATTGTAATTACGCATTAAAATGTTAGCTGAAAGTATATGAGTAGTAAAAATAAAATAATAACATATGTGAATTCATTAGGACCAAATAATAGTGAGACAAGCATTCCAGACCCAACTATTGTAAATTTAACAAGCATCGATAACAAATTAAATGAATAAGTAAATAATTAAACGACTAATTCGAATTGTATATTTCATTACATTATACAGATCGTAAATTAGGGTCAATAGCAAATGAGTAAAAAGACAACTAAAATCGAGTTATTTAATCACATCATTAGAAAATTTGGGTTAATAGTAAATCCTTAAATAAACAGAACAAATTAACTACCATAAATTACATGAGTAAAATAATAGATTAGGCTGCATGGCAAATAATTAATAAACAACCCAAAGTGAACTAACCACCTTAGCGAAATAGTGGACTAATTTTGACAGAATGATTATAGTAATAATCGGTATTCAATAATCAAAATAGTCGCCAACAATTAACCGCATAATATTGTTGGTAATACGGGGAATCTATTTTCCAGCGCATCCATACATCAATGTTGTGTGTATCCTCTCTACGTCCTAGGGTGGTTTCTTCCCCAAACAACGCACGATTTACAACGCGTACCCATGACCGAAATCATGTTGGTACTGTACGCAACAGCCGAATGCCATTTGAGCAGGTGAGCGCTACTACTAGTGCTACTCCTCGAAGAACCTTCGTTTCCCAGTCACTTGCTGCCGTTAGAAGGTCTTATGCATTGTATTTTAGAGTTCATAAACTCGGTGAACCTCGGATTTTCCTTTCTACGTAGTCGACAATCGTGAGAGTGCTCTTTCGGATTCCCTTCTAACCCTCGCATAATACTATCCTTTACAACCCCCTCTCCGGATCATGGCTAGTAGTTCACTAATATTATTTAACAACTGTTACAGTTAAGAAGCGAAAATGAAATGAAATCCAAAACTTGAGAATTTATTGGTACGATAAAACTACAACAAAGAAAAAAACATAAGAGATAACTAAGATATAAGTTAAATTAGAGTGAAAGAGGGTTGCACACTGTGGTTGTAGACACTCGACGAAGGTCGTCATTCTGATGATATAGTTCAAGGAACCTGTACGACGATGAGACTGATTCAGTGGCCTGTGCTTTACTCGTCCGCATCGATGTCTGTTGGGAAACACCGACGTTTCGCTGGGCGATACGGAGGAGGATTTATGTTAATATTGAAATCGATTCGGGAAGAAGGTCCTGGTTCATCTGGCAGAGGCAAGAGTTCCGGTAACCTGCCTGTTAGGACCACGATTTCATTGGGGTCTAGGCCCATTCGTTCCAAAGATCGATTTGATGCCGGAATCTCGTCTTCCTCATCCACTAAGTCTATGTGGATAGCTCTAGCTGGTGAGCGGAAAACGACACTAGGGGCGTAGGTTATGTCTGCTTCAGTATCAGGGAACTGAAATTCCTGATACGGGGGCGGCAGGTCCTGTATCGAGTAAGGAGCATTAGATGGCTCCGCCGGGCTGAAGAGATTCGCGGCTCTACAGCGTTGTTTGCGACGGCAACGGTTGCGATTTGGTCGTCGTCTGGCGGCTCCGGTACGTGGTTAGACCACGGGGATTTGCGGGGGTTCGGAGATGGAAGGAACTGATGTTGTAGGAATTGACGGGGGTATCTCCAGGGGGAGGTGCTGTACCGGGATAATATTTAACTCCCGAGCCAGGATACTTCCCGGAATGCGAGCCCGGAGCTCAGCGTCGGTGAAAATCTTACGGAGCGTTGTCCCTTGCTCCTTTATCAGGACTCGCTGACTGCGAGATCCAATGATTAAATCCTCTCTTGCCCGAGACAGGCGAGAGATCTTTTGATACAGTTTCTTGGCAGCGTCGGGTGATAGCCAAGTCCCTTTGATCCTTTGGCATTTTTCCTTCAGAGCCGTATGTTCTCTTTCCAGTTCTTCTAATCGCTGCCTGGTAGCGACAATCGATGGAGACAGGCGCGGAATCCTCGGAAGATTGTTAAGACTAGACATCTAGATAAGGTGAATGAATAAGAAGATTTGTCGAGCATGTTTTGGTTCAATAAAAATCATACACTGTCAAGGAAAAACAGGGGCGGAAGATTTATAGTTACAACGGCATTTATATTAATAATAATAATAGTAATTTTGTCGTTGGTCATTGTACGGTTGAGGTCACCAATAAGGTTAGTAGTAGAGCTCATGGTGATAGGCGGCAGTGATTTTAATGGCGACGTTAAGAAATTTTACCATAGCAAATGTGCAAATGGCATCTTTGTGAGTGATAATCACTAATGAGGGTACCGATACGTAGGTAAATACGTATTTATATTTTTCGGATAATAATATTTTTTAGAAAAACCTAGACGTAAAATGGACGATATTGATAATACTAGTAATAATACTAATAATAATAACGATCAGCGAGTCATGCGACTATCTATGATAATTATGGTGATATTCATAGGAATAACGACAAATTAGTAATGATAATATTAATCGTAACAATGCTAAGGGTATTAATAATAATAATAATAATAATAATAATGAAATAATAATAATAATGATGGCAGTAATAATAATAACGGTAATAATAATAATAGTAATAATAATAACACTGATAATAATAATAACAATAATAATAATAATAACAATAATAATTATGATAATAATAATATAATAATAATAGTGACAATAACAACAATAATAATAATATTAATAATAATAATAATAATATTAACAATAATAATAGGGATAATAATAATTAGAATGATAATTAGAATAAGCATTACAATTTGTGGGTATCATTACGACGTAAATCGATAAAGGCGGTTAACAGCGATAGTCGTCGACTATGTTGTCATCCACAGTGGCTTTGTCAATGCCAGACGACACTAGTTATATTGTCAGGCGACTGGGGAAAAATCGGGAGAGAAATTTTTTCCAGTGCCGTAATTGTAATAATAGGAAAGATTTCTCTGTGAAGTCAGCGGCAGTGTGCGCATTATCAGCGACGGCTAATCGATACATTTGTAATCATACTAGCGGAAAAAACTTAGAATCGCCGTGGAAATAACGATCGTGTCGTCGTACTGATTAAATGGTGGATGTGGATGCTATTCGAGAATTACTGTCCTTTAGTTGAGCGAAGATCTACGGGAGATTTCATCAAGCTTACCCCTCTCACTGTATATCGATGTTGAAAAACAAGGAGATTTTATATCAGTTATCATTGCTACTAGAAATTGCCTATATTTACTGGGACAGATGTATTATCACGTAATTTGCCATATCTGTGACTTCGTCTCATTGCAGTTCCCGCCAAAATCGTGCCTATCTATTATTAAATTGGGATTGATGACTTTCCGAGCTACAAGTACTGTCGCTTAGATCTCGTAGGCTAACAGAAATCGTTCCATCTATACTATTCTGCGTTGGATTTACATGTTCCTATGACAATTCTCGAAATGGGCATCTTTATGGACATAAATGCGAGGTTTACTTTCTCATTTGTCGGTGATCACCCTTTCCTTGCAGAAGAAAATATAGAAATTTTTATGTAATGGCCATTTGAGTGCGAGCGTGCCTATCCGTCAATGGTAATTTGTATTTAGTTTTTCGATATTATTTTGAATAGAAATATGACACTTTCCTTTTTGGTTATTTTATTTTAATTATTAAATTTTTCATCATTTTCGAATCTAAACTTATCCCTTCTTCCCAATTTTACTTGTATTATTATTCGAGGCATGACAAAAATGTCCTATGAGATCGTCGAGCGATCTTCCCTGATTCCCCTACCTGCAGTCGGACTTCCCTTGATTTTAGGTTATTCTGCTCGTTCCGGCCACTTCTCAGTAGCCGCTACGAGGTGTTCAACGATGCACTGCGTGGAGGTCCTGTGCTATTGCCAGACCCTACTGCGTACGACCGAGATTTCAATGGAACACAACCCACGAGCGCAACTAGGGAACTTAATCCACCAGCCGGCACGCGATCCGTCCCATTGATAGCTATTTCAATACTATACATATATACTGATTTTATGGGAGCCTCGTATATAAGATTATATATATATATATATATATATATATATAAATTTACAAAGGAGCTAAACAAAACATTATAGACAAACATATAAAATTATATTAGCATAAAAAGAGAAATTTAGTACATACAAACTCCTTACTTTAAAAGATTTTTGCGAATGAGTTGAACTAATATGAGATTGTAAGAAGCTAAAATAATGAAATTTGTCACTGTATTTATACTGTTTTCGTGCGTGTGTGCGACCAATGAGCGATTTTTTCGCCATTTTTAGGGCTTTTTAATTATTTTATTAATTTTAAACTATTTTTATTATTTTTTGTGTATTTTTCTCTATTTTTTTAATATATAATTTATTTTATAGTTAATTTTTATTTCTACTTTCTTATAACATTAGTTTTAGCCCTTATTATTTGTTTTCTGGTCGCCACTTCTGCCTGTGTTTTTTCTGAACCTTATTTTGCAAGGTTTTGGCATTTTATTTTATTTTTCATGTGTCTCTCTCTGCAGCTGTAGACTTTTTAGTAATTTTAATTAATTATTTGTTTTTATTTAATTTTGTTATATTTTTAATTTGTTTTAATTAATATGTTTTTATTGATTTTTAATATCTTCTTGTGGTGCGTGCTTATGTACAGTGACTTATTTCATTACTTTTTTTTGTTTTGTTTTAATTTTTATACAATTTTGTTTAAATTGTGGCTCTGAGCCCAACAATATGAATAGCGAACCCCGAGAAATCCATAGACCTAAACTCTCAAAATCAGATGACTTGATCCCAAATCCAAACGAGAAATCTCCCGAATAAGAAATTAGCCAGAAATGTGCCCTAAATAAAATTAGAAAAATCGCAGCATTAAGTTCATACCCCGTTGACCAGTTCCATCTTGGAAAAATTGACATTAAACTCTAACCTTATTAAAATAACCAACCCACTCTTGAACATGGTACGTATAGTGAAATTAATTCACCACAGAAATTGTGAACATGAGGACCTTACAAGTATGATTTGAGAACTAATAAAACATATAAAATTACCTGAATAGAGTTCCTACTGTTGCCAGCGATGCTACCCAAGCATAAACGACAGACTCGCCAATTTTCTAATACCAGATTAACTCTAAAATAGTATATGTATACGAATTAAATAACCCTTGACCTGTTTACGACGTTTTAATTCCACCAATGTCAGAGTCCAGGTATAAATCTATCTTCGTAACTAAAGCATCAAGAAAACTTAATAATATGCATACTCACCTAAACATATACATTAGTGGCATGACTAGTGGAGTTCCAGAACATACCGAAAAAATAATCACCACCCTAAGTTTAACAATGAAATTAAACAAAAGCTTGCCGACATCGCTCGTGCACCGGTGAACAGGCAGAATTTTTTAGAATTACCAGTAAACGGCCGCTATAGCGCGGGAAAAAATTCATTTTTAGAAAATATATTGCAATTACTTCCTCCACGAGCGATAATGAATCATTCACAGCCACTGGATTGATATATAATGCGCTCACCCTACACGACAATATCATTTTACCTTAATCATGCCGAATGCAATTCTGAACAAACCTAAACGGATAGACGTCAATCATCATGAGAACAACTGCAAGGAGAAGGTCGAAACCAGCTATGTCTTGGAAGGACACACTCAAAGTAATAGTCACATCAGTAATTTTGTTTTCTTTTAAACACTTAAAGCATATTATAATAAACCTGTTTTAATCAAGCTATGATAAAATAATATAAAATTTAAAATATATATTCATTAGTACCTGGCACTTCCCGCAACCTCTGGACTGACGATTCCCGGACCACTCTGACGATCCCTAGCAGATTCGCCTGAAGATATCGACAGGCCCTATGGGATTGCGGATACTCACTCTCCACGTATGGAAGCCAAGAATTGCCCCACCGTAAACCAGAACAAGACCGAGGCGTCGAAGTACCCAGCGTAGCCATTAAGAGAGAGCCCGGGCGGAACCCGGCTAGAGAAATCCGGCATGAAGCGGAATTTATGTTCCAACAATTTGAATACTTTGAGAGGAAGTATCGCTGGAAAGCGAATAACTAGCACCGACGATTGGCGAGGATCAACGCTGATATAGCTAGTGGTCTTATTCCAAGCTCATATAGACATCTTCCCAATTACAGAGTGGCATTACACCCAGAGGACCCAGCTCTTCTCAGTATCGACGCGCCAGTGCACTTGGCGGCTACTGCAGCCAGATATTTTGGATATCTTGACAGATCGGGATGATGATCATGCCTATGCACGTCGTCCTCTGAGACGCGAGACCAATGGCCGAAGTTACCGAAGGACAACCCTGAAATGAATGTCCACTGTAAATGGACTTGTAATTTGAAATAAACGTTTGTTGTTGCTTTTCAATCTTGTTAATTACCATTTTTTGTAAATTTTAGAGAAAAAGACATTAATTTGAATAAAAGGTACAATGAATAAATTTAAGCTGTGATGAATATTGCATAAAAAATTAATAAATTGGTAAATTGGATAATAAACATTTTTTTTAAATTACTTAAAGGCATGAAATAAAACCGCAGATTGGATTTTAAATAAGCCACAGCGTCACTAAACTAAAAGGTAAATTGGTAATTAACTAAAACAATGGAATAATTAAGTGGAATTAATATTCATTATTATTAATTACCGACAATAATAAGTTTATCTATCATCAGAGAACTACTAGAGTTTGATAAGTGAATATTTTGTTGATTATTGTAATACAAAATTTTGAATAATGTACCAAATTTTAGCAACGGACGCAATAAAGGAAATTGGTCAAGAATTGAAAAAACTGCGAAAAGAAAATACAAATCTCCACCAGCAGTGTGTGCAGCTCAACCGAGAACTGCAACGAACGAAGGCCACAAGGATCGAGCCCTCTCGCGTAAAGAAGATTTATCAGACTCACGGCGGCTCAGAAATGTTGGCAAGAGGAAAAGGCCTTAAATCAGGTCCAAATCTGCGGTTTAGAAGTCACCGTAGCTGCCAGCCAAGAGGGGAGTGCCTTCACTTACCCTTTGGTGTTCGCCCCAGCGCAAGTGGCTTACCAAGAGCAGAATTGCCCTAAGAAAACCACCGGTAAGCCGAAGAGCTGAGCGAGAGCGTAGGAAGTTCCAACAAAAAACTAACTGAATGTGATTGTAAGTAATGTTGTGATGAATTTTATGGTTAATTTCGAGAGTAAATAGAGATTTGTTTCTTTAATGTTGTAATAAATATTTGTGTTTAACTTGGTATTTTTTTGATTCTGACATCGTATTATTGACAGTACATTTCTCATTTAGGAAGTGAGTCATAAACTGAAAGACTAAGGAAGTAAAGTAAGGACCTAAAAAGTAATACGAGCGCAAACCTTATAACGGTAGCTCGCTGAACCAGCTGTAGACCGGGTTACAGTACCAATGTTGCCTTGCAACGGGTAACCAGTGGCAGTCAGTAAAGCATTGTATGTAAGGGGCCAAGGTAAAAACCAAACTAACCCCACATTAATAAAGATTGGGAGTTGTTTTTAAAAAGTTTCGAAATACATTTTTTTTGCAATGAATTTAATTTTGAATATTAAAATACGATTTGGTTGAATCTTACTTTTTTTAAATTTTGATGTCAGAGTTATTGTATGAAAATTTTCAAAATGATAGTCAATGCCCCAATAACATTAGATCAATAACAGGCTAATTCTGGTGATGATGGTTATGTATGTCTAGAACAAGGCAATACGAAAGTTATCGCACCGATATATGGTCCGCATGAATGTCGTAATCATTTTGAAGCTAAACACGATGCAGTTTTTATTATCTGTAAATATTCTAAGTATCCTACTGCCAATTACAATGCTGGTCGCACACATGGAAAAAAGAGATAATATTAGTGATTTGAATGCTGATTGCGTTAAGAGTACAATGGAAAAGGTTATTGAGTTACATTGGTACGGTGAATTTCAGATTGATATCATTATATTTGATGGTTTGGAGTTAGCTGTAGTTATTAAAGCTGTTTCCTTAGCTTTAATGGAGGCTGGTATACGTATGAAAGATTTGGTTACTGCTACAACCGTTGGATTATTTGATCAAAAGTTCTTGCGGATTTATACGGTTTTGAAGAAAATCATTCTTCATTACATTCTCTAATGATTGTTTTACTCCCTAATTCTCCAAGAAATGAACGCTTTACTAGAATTTTTCCGAATAATATGGATCATATTACTCAAATAAATATGTTATATCTAGCTGCGGAAAGGGAATGTGATACTGATTATAAAAAATTAGATAAGAAAAACAAACAAATAAGGTTTAAATTTTATGATTTGACACTAGATATTCTGGGTTTTGGTTCATCTGTGTCGCGAGAAATTAAAAATACTGCTAGTGTGTCGCAAGCCATGAAATGTCAAGAATCACTGACAGAATCAGCTCGACCTTGTGCGTTTTTAAATTACTGTTTTCCCTCGGAGGTCATGGTAGTTGCTTTTAGATCAGGGGTGGGCAAACGTTTTTGATTGTGAGCCAATCCAAGAATTTTGTACGATTTTATGGGACGGACATAAATGAACGTTATATGTTCTGATTTTATTTATTTTTTATAATTATACGCCAATACCTCACTTTGCATCGTGGTTACGTTCCAAAAAAACACTACGCAAAGTGAATTATGATTTTCTATAGCAAATCATGTAAAGATAGAAGAAAGGTTCCAGGGTTACGAAAATACTACTTTTTAAAAAGAAAATTGAACAAAGTAAACATTTAAAAAACAAAAATAATATAAAATTTCATTAATTATATATTTGTCATATTTTTGTTTATGTTTCTTTACTATATTTAATTATTATCATCATTAATTTATATCAAAACCGTACGCACACGCCAACCGAACCTCGCGAATGGCAAACCAATACTGCCCTGTTAAATAGATCGCGTCGGTGCATCCTTGCAAGTAAACAACCAATCGCAAAGCATACTTTTAATATCACGTGATTGTCACGCGATGAACACTGTATACTTGCGCTGACTCTTGTGAACAAATAGAGTATGTATATCTATACATAATTGAAACTGAACTCTAAAATTAGCAAAACAAAGAGAAAATAAAAGTGTATTTAAATTGCGTTGATTTTCAGTTAGAAAGGGAATGCCCGAGTTTTGATGGCATGGCACAATTAGTACAAAAGTCATGCCATCTTTTAGAAAATAAAAGAAAATTTCAAAAATTTTCGCACAAACATTTAAAGACTTGAACCCAAAACAACGCAACTTCGAAAAAACCCAAAACTAAACGACGCAAAGCGTGGTATTGGTGTATAGAGATATAAAAGTAAAAAAATTCGAGATTGAATTATTCGAAAATTGATAAAAGTTTATGATTTTTAAAAATTTTAAGTTTCCAGAACTCATGCATATGAATTTTAATAATTTTTTCGAATGTCTCGTGGGCCATTTAATTGTCGTGGTGGGCCGGATTTGGTCCACGGCCGGACTTTGCCCCCCTCTGTTTTAGATTTTATTTGCTTTTCAATAATGTAACTAGGAGGAAAAAATATTAAAATAAGATATAATAACAAAGATGTAGCCGTAAAAGTTTATAAATCCCTACAATAGAGTAGATGATGTTTCATCGGACACTGAAAAATGAACGAGCATCCTTCAGAAAATAATTCTAGCTATTTCTTGCAATCGAGAGCACCTAATTGGAATCATTTTTAATAAGATAATTAAAATGACAAACAGGTCAATGTATTTTTAGCAAATCTACAGCAACTCGAAAATTTGGTTGGAACACATGATGCAATACTTTTGATGATAGCTTTCATTTTCTACCACTTTTGACCACAATTAAAAGCGTCCACAAAAAAGTGGAAATGGATTTCTCAGAGGTGATACAACATACCCATGCCCTTATGTTGGAGCAATCAGGTCTCAATTTTATTAAACCTCAACCTACTGGTTTTTAGATAAATAAGGCGAAATTTAAAGTATATAATTTATATTTAACATCAAAAATTACCGATTAAAAATTTGTCTAATTGATTACAAAAGTTTCTTTTTATCACACAATTTTTTTAAATGAGAAAAAATGCTTGTTATATAAATGTGAAATGTTGTGTTTTTGTTATGTACCTAATCTTGTGACAACTCAGTATTTATGTTCGCTTTGTTCTGCATTTATATTAATTTAATATCAAGGTCTCTGCCTTCAAGAAATTTGCGCTAAAATTTTTGGACGAAAATACTGGATTTTACTTCAGTATTTATACTGTTGGGCAAAGACTAATTTGAGCCTCTTAATTGTTTGACCAGCACGATAATGCCTGTGTGTTTTTGAGCGGGAAAACTAAATTTAAAAGGAAAAAATGTAAAGCTGAAACAAAAATAAAATAATTAAAAATTAAATTAAATTTTTATACAAAAAAATGTAAAAATTTAGCGATAAAGCAAAAAGAATTAAAAAATTGTACTTTAAAAATAATTTTGAAAATTCCTTGTTTTACCGCATCAAAACACACACACGGAAAATCATGGTATATAAGGCAGTGCTGGGCAGACAAAATTTATACATTTTTAAAAAATTTACATAAGTACGCTAACATAATTTATCGCATTTGAAATCTTCTCGATCAAATTATATTTTGTCTATTTGACATTATTATTTTTTGAAAGCCACGATAATTGAAAATTATAAAGTAAAATTTGTTATTTTATTATTTTATTTTTATTTTATTATTATGTAAATTTTATAAAAGTTTATTAATTAAAAGTTTATTTATTAAAATTTAAAGCACCCTTGTAAAACTCTTATTTCTATTTTTTTATTATTGTTGGTGTACTGGGCGGAATTAATTTTGTTTAAATCAGTGCTCATTTGTTTCAATCTATCTTACTTCACTAAATCCTTACTTTCCTAGGGTTGATACTGTCTCACCCAGGCGCCCCACAATTTTGACCTTACCACTATATACCCATGAACAAGCTCATGTTGGTACTATATAGCAGCCGAAAGTCCACAAGCAGATGAGCCCGATTTCTAAGGCTACTCCTCGTGATAACCTCGCTTATGGGTTCCTGACTGCCGTTAGAAGGACTTACGTCTACTTAACTACTCTGACTCCCTCGACATTAATACTCGCATTTCCCATTCTTTATTATCGATCTCATGCATGCTTCCGGAATAGAATTTTCTCATCGACTTTCAAGTTGACCGTTGAATACCAGTCCAAATTATAGTTCGAGGTGTTGGGCCAGAACGTAGATGGCCTTCAAAATGTTTAAACGGATCAGAAACACACACGCAAACACAACACGCAATTTAAATAAACCCCAAAACACCAATTAAACCCTATAAAATCTGAGAAATAAAAGAATTAAATATAAATTAAGAAACATAAAAATAAAATAAAATATTAACAAAATGCACCAAGATCCGCACGATACCTACACAAATACAACAAGAAAACACGACAAATTCGACGAAATTAGAGAAATCAGTTAAAGTTCATTAAAGCAAGATTTAAATCGGAAAATTTGAATTAGTAATAATTCAAATAAAATTCTAAATAAGAAATTATAAAATAAAATCGAAAAATAATAAAAATAAATATTAGAATTTGCTAGAAAACAACAAGGTCGAATTTTGTTTTACTGCATCAAATTTTACACACCGAAAATTTAGGTATATATACTGATCCATTTTCACATTAAAGTTAACCATTTTTCGAAAACCAGTTTTAAACCAGTTTTAAACCATTTTTAAGACTAGAAACTATTTTTGAAATTACTCCGTGTTTTCAAATTATTTGAATCTTTTAAATCTATTTTCAGAATTTTAGGTGAGAATCATTGATTTTGGAACCCTCTTTCCACGCCCCGTGTCTTGCATCTCTGTAGAGCTCTGCTCGGACGTCGGCGTGGGAAGAGAGGCATTTGGTTTATTATGTGAATGTATACTGTTTTTATGAATTGGAAGGGTAACATGTTATATTTTTCTTATAATTAATAAACATTATTATGTATAATTTGTTTCATATATATCTATAATTTGTTAATTAAAACCTGTCGAAATTTTTCCGGCCCCCAGCCGAAACCTAATGCAAGAAAATAAAATCTACACACAATTCAGATTCGTGTAAGAGCGTGGAATATCGCCAATGATCTGTGCCCGTGAAGACCCGGCGTGCGGAACGCAGTGTTGGATCGTCAACATTATCCCTATAGCTGAAGCGAGAAATAAGGAAGAAGTCTCTGGCTACTTCCTCGTTTCTCAATTCTGTAAAATCGACTTAACTCATACTACACATGGCTAAAAATCATCACACCGAGTAGTCCAGTGGGCACTCAGTAAATATAATATAAACACAAAATGCGCTTAAGGCTTATTAAAAGGGAATGGAACTGGGGTTAATTAAAATGGAAATCGTTGTTATAATTCAAATTAATATTTCAAACGAAAATTAAATTGGCGAGTCAAATAAATAAACAGGGATCAGTTAATAAATAATTTATTGATTCTCATTGATTAATGTAAAAATATTTAGTATCCATTTAATAAATAACTCATAGATTTCGATTGATTAATGCAAAAATATGTAATTCACTAACTATTATACTGTAAATCAAGTACTCATTTAATAAATAACTCATCGGTTCTAATTGATTAGCGTAAAGATATTTAACTCATTGAAGTACTATAATCATTTAATAAATAATTCACCGATTTTAACTTAATTATTGTTTAAAGTAAAACTCGTTAAAGCATTGATTTGATAAGTAATTCGTCGATTGTAAGTTGATTATTAATTCATTAAAATATTCATTTGATAGGTAACTCATTTAGTATTGTTTAAAGAAAAGAAAATTAATTCATCAAGTGTTCATTTAATAATTCATTAACTTTTAATCGAGCAATATAAGGAAATTTCACCCGCTAAAATACCATATTGTAAATTGAACATTCATTAAATACTTAGCTAATTGATCAACATAAATAAAGTTAATACCGTAGTTTAAAGAAATTCCATTAATAAAAATCCATTGATTTTCACTCAACCATTTAAAGTAAAAATTGTACCGTAAAGAATCTTGTAAAATATTTGACTCGTCAATTTATTAAACCAAATAGTCATTTAATAGATAACGGTTGCTTAACGTAATAGAGATTTAACCTCTTGACCATTTCACCATAACGACAAATGTTCGAATCGGATAAGTAGCTAAAAGTATGCTTACTGAAAGACAAATACCCGAATAAAAGAACAATTTATAAAAAATTTACGAATCACCAAACTGTTAATTAAGCGTATTGTATTAAACAAAGTGATTTCAAACTCGAATCAGTTTCGTGATCAGCAGGCAAGGTCCTTCTTGATGAAATTTCAGCACTAAAATCAACCCATGTGGATTAAAGATTATTGTAAGTTCATACAGAGAATTATGGATATAATCAATTGATCCATCAATAGACATCCAATTCCGCTTGAGTAATAAAAAATATTCATATGTAAATGAGTCCAACAAATCCACGAAGTGAGAGAGAGGGACCTTTGACTTGATGATCACGGAATTGAGACATGAATTGAACCAAATGATAACCAAGAATTATCCGAACCAAACATCTATATTATTTGTTTAACGAGGTCAACCATAGATGAAATTATCATGATTAACTAATTCAAAACCAAATGATCAAAGAATTTATTGATTAGAATAAAAATTTGTAAATGAAGCGATTTTATTCATCCCGTGAAACACAAAAAATTCATCGTCGAATAAGGGAATAGAGCGATCACGAGGAATACTTCGAACTCAGCATTAACAGAGTGGCAATCACCCAAAAATTGTGTGTCGATAAATTTCGAACCCTAAAAATAAAGCGATTAATAACTAGCTAACTTAACCATGAGAAATACCTACCACTGATTTTGTTTTGACCACGTCCCCCAATGAACGCAGAAAGTTTCCAGAATATTCTTGACCCAAAACTCCAATCTGCAACCCGATAACTAATGATCCTTAAAACGAGAAAATTAAATGATGATAATAAAGTAGTTTCACCTACTTGAAAAGTTCATACGAGAATCCACAATAAATAGGAGCAAACCGGATAAACAACTTTATCCGTTTAAATTAAACATTCTGGCGTATTGAAATCTAACAAATCTTCATCACATCCGGTAATTCACCGTGATTGATGAACCGAATTCGATGTCCAGTTCATGCCGTCTGATTAGAATTCGTCAATCACCGGAAATCAATCACTTCGTTTCCGCTCTGAAATTTGATAATCAAGAATCCCGTCAACGATTTCGACAATAAACTAAAACCTAAATACAATAATCGCTTGCGCAATAGTTCGATTCATAGCCATTTTATTGTCGGTTTGTATTGAAAATACCTTAAGCTGTGGTGATAAAAATTGGTACATTTAGTAAATGAACGGATACGCACGCGAATTTTAGGCTATTAACATACCCCCATATAAGACAGACGCAGTACCATATTATTTTACCAAACCGCAAGATTTCCTTTGGCCTAACGCACGACACAAGATTAGCAGCATTACCAGCTACTTTACTCACAAGATACTCAGACACCTAATATAGGTAGATTCAAGCTAGCAAGTCCCCTCATACAGGACAAGAACAATTTCATTTTTGCAAACTATTAAAAATACGGAGAAAGATGGAGTAAACATATATTTTAATTCAGGACACGCTAGAACCATGATCGATATGCCCGCTCACATCGTGGAACAATGGAGACAAGCCTGGAGTCGGGTATATCAGGAACGATATCCTGAGGTGCCTATAGATGAACAAACGGAGGAAATATCGCCGGACAAGTTCATGGAGCGTTTTCGGAAGACGGCGGACGAACCCAATCCGTCGCGAGATATTTTACTGCAGGCTCAAGAGCTCCTGGACGGCCTGCTACAGCAAAAGCGACAAATCGAGGCTGATGTGGCATGGGCCACATCTTACCTGGCCAATGTCAAAGATGACATAGCGACCGGACGACTGGCCGACAGCTACCCGCCTTCTCCAAGACCGATCAGAAACCTCAAGCGACCGGTGCTCGTGGTCTCGGGATATGCTCCGGAAGAGGGAATTAAGCGATTCTTCGCGGAGGAGTAACTCTATTGATGTGGACATTTATTATTGTGATCGATTTCAAAGAACAAAGTTTTTCCGTCTCATTTTTTTTTTCTCTATCCTTATCATAACTTTCATTTTAAAAAATTGTTTAAATAAAACTATTCGTATTTACATTAGTCGCCATCCAATTCATTTGTACTATTTTAGAAATGGATCCCGTAAAGCTATTACAAAACGAGTTAACTCGAGCGCGACAGACAAACAAGGATCTCCACGACCAACTCATACACCTGGTTCGGGAAATACAACAACTCAAAGCTACGTGGGTTAACCCCACCAGGGTCAAGCCGCTGTATCAAAAGTTAGCCGCAGCTCAGAAGGGGTGGACCGAAGAAAGGCAATTGGTGACCAGCCTGAAGACCCAAATCAGGGGGCTAGAGGTAGCGTTGTCCGCTAGTCAAGAGGGGGCAGCGGTGACCTACCCTCTAGTTTTCGCCCCGGCTCAACTAGCATACCGAGAAGTGAACCCGACCCCATCCGCAATGCCAACCCCTGTCGAAAACCCCACTCCAACAATTCCTTCAACATCTAGTCGACGACCTGGTCGCAAGGAGCGAGCTAAGCGCCGAGCCGCTCGACTCTCCAATCAATGCACTTTTAAATAGATTATTGTTAAATATATTATCTTCCGTACATCTCTCAGTTCATTTACGTACTAATAAAGTTTTTTTTTTAATAATAAAAAATAAATTGTGAGGGATTAAATACAACCACCAATCATTTTGTCTTTTCAATCTAACGCCGATAAACCAGCTGGATAAACGATAGAAATTTAGACGCAAAGGGACCAATAAGTAAAAGCGAGCGCAGGTCTTCTATCGACAGCTCGTGAACCCGAGGATTGTCCGAGCAACTATAGTATTAGCTAATGATACTCAATTTTTGCGGGCAGTCCACCACTTGAACACATTACCAACGTTGCCTAGCAACGGGTGCCAAGTGGCAGTTAGTAATTTTTGTATGGCGTTACTAGGGTCACCCGGAAGATAAGCAAGATTTGAAACCCTGTAACCCACCAGAGGCATAATAATTAAAACTTGATTACCCATTTATCATTAATAATTTATTGTATGCAACATCAATATAAATATCTAATTAATAATTCTAAATACTATAATTTAGAAATTTCCTGAAAGGAAAATCTTAGTTAATAAGGTTTTTCTATTCTACTTTCTTTAATTATCAAAATTTAGGGTTAAATTTCCTGAATTACTACGAAAAGGTAAAATAATATTATCAACCTAGAACTTTGTTTAAATTTGTAATTTTTATCTTAATTAACATGCGATGATTGGAAAATTTATTGAAATTATTAAATTCGCTGTTAGATCAGCTGTTTCTAAATTTATAAAATTTTTCTTTTTAATTTAAGGAAAAATAAGGTCGTCTTAAGCTTTATATCTTGCTTTTCACTGACAATTACTCTTTTATTTCCAAAATACCTCACACAAGTGATTAAAATCGATTTAACAAGAACTATAATTCTTCCTAATTTAACCCTCTGAGTTGAATAAACCTTTTTAACCATACTACTTGTAGGAATTAGGCCCCACTAACCTCATATCATGCTAAGACATGATTGTGAACATTAATTCATTATTTATTTATACAGAAAAGCCAAACTTACAAGAAAATCAATAATAACTACGAAAAATTTAATTTTTACTAAAATTTACAACATTGAGAAAAGAAATATAATAAAGCATAAATCTATTGTTAATCCAATATGGTGAAAAACTCAACGGCGAAATCTCGTCTCTTCATCAATATCTACGGGGAATTTCCGCTTTCGGTAGCAATTGAATTTGGTGGTTCCGACTTGAGGAACTGAGTGACAGAGCTCGAACCCGAAATCATCGGTCCAGTACCCGACAGAAGTTGACGAATTCCTTGCTTCTTCGACTACCAGTGGGGTTGTTTCAGCCGAGGACACGTCCATGTAGATATTCATCTCGTTCTCCTTGTTGGCATTAATTCGATGTACGGATTCCCTGATTTCACCAATTCGGCCAATTGCTCATCCGGTTTCACGAATTCCGGGAATTGCTCGGTGACCCGAATGGTGGTTTCTTCTAGCACTTTGTCCGCGTCCGCCAATATGGTGGCTCCCTCAGCCCGACGACGTTCACGGCGTCGCCGGATTTTGCTGGGATTGTGTCTTTTACTCGTCTTGGAGTTTTTGCTTTACCAACTTCGTGTTTTTCTGGGATATGGGTTGACGGAATCCAATTTAATTGTACGGCCAGATCGCGACCGGCTATCCGTTTAGTTAATTCGGCTTCCGTGAATGAGGCGATTAGTACGGCGCTCTGATCGTTGATAATTATCCTCTGAGCCCGGTTTTCAGAAATAAAATCATCGTGATATCTTGTCAAGCGATGGATCTGTTGGTGTAAGGCCTTTACGTCTTCTGGAGCGAACCATGTACCTAATGTACGTTCGTGCTCCGCGACTAATTTGTTGTATTTCTGTTGGCAGGTTAGGTGGGGAAGGCTGTCATTCTGGGAATTGGATTGGATAGATTGAGCTGATTTTGGCAGATATATTTTTGGAATTTTGTAACCTGATATTTTGTAATATGATATTTTGCTTATTATATAATAATGGTCACTAGCTAATAATGGTAAAAATTTTAAAAATAAAGAACTGATGCCCCCAATTCATTTAAATTATTTTTCAAATTTAATATTTCATTTTTATTCTTTACAGGATAAAATCTAAATTACTATATGTAGAAATGAATTCTGTTGTTTATTCTTTTGTTATTATTCCTTACCCTAGTCGGTCCCCTCAATATATCTATTTGCGACAGGAAATTTTAATAAAAAAAATATTGTCCTACTTAAACATTTACATAAATGTTACCCCTTTAACTATAGCGATATTCCAATGTATTATCCTTTTACCGCTCCGTCCACGCGAAGCATGGACGCCACGGTGAATTCCAACGGTGTCCTACTATCGAGATCAGTACAAACGAGGCATGACCTGTCTAAGAAGACTCAGAGGGGTGGTCAATGATAAAATAACACATCAACATCCTGCAAATTTAACTGTCTGAATTGAATATTATTTCACCACCTTCAACAAACTACTAAATATAAAAATTGATTTTAGGGATACTTGTCACTAATACTAAAAAGTATCACGACCATCCATAATAAAAAGTAAATTTAAAAATTTACAACAATCAAAAAAAAATATTAATCGTATCACATAAATACAAGTAATTACTTACGATTCAAAAGATTCCAAGTTTTTTTAGGTTAAGTTATTATGAAAATGTCTGCTGTATATATATTGTTTTCGTGCATGGGTGCGACCAATCAGCGAATTTTAAACCTTTTTTTGGCTATTTTTCGGGTTTTTTAATGACTTTTATTTATTTTAATATATTTTTTCCTTTTTCTATTTCTTTTTCTTAATTTTTAATATTAATTTCATTAAATTTACATTTTTTATTTTCACTGATTTTTACTTTTATTCTGGTCGTCACTTCCGCCTGTGTATTTTCTAAACCTTATTTTGCAAGGTTATAGGCGGTTTTGTGTTCTACTTTATTTTTCTGTGTGCGAATTGTATTGGAAATTTATTAATTATTTGTTTTTAATTAATTATCTTATTTTTTTAATTTGTTTTAATTGGTGTTTTTTATTTTATTTTGTTTTCTACTTGCGGTTTATGCTCATGTTATAGCAGCCATTTTGATAATTTCTCAATGACATTAAATAGTCATTATATTTTGTTTAAAATATGGCTTTCCTATTTGGCAGGATATTATCATAAATTGATTAAAAATTTCATTTTGATTCAAATCTTCATCGCAAGAAATAAATTTCATTTACCAATTTAAAAAAAAACCTAATAGCGAACAAACATTCAAGAAAGCAAAATTAATTCTTTTTACGCTTGATTAAACCGGTGGTTAGCGGAGAACTCGCGGTGAAGGCGTCGCTGGAACCGTTCGGTATTCTCCCTTCCTAAATCCTATCGCGTCACCCTCGAAAGAGCGCGTTGAGGCCCTGGGAAAGGCTTAAATATAAACGATAAAAATAATAATTTGAAAAATATTTAGAAGAGTTAGTTACTACAAACGGCGCAAGCAAAAGTAAAGCGAAAATAAATTTCAGATAGATATTACGACGAATGAAACCACTAATTACACAAATTATGGTCAATGAGACACAAAAGTCATTTTGAATTTGAAAATCAAGAACTATTACTTTAAAATCGATTGAAATGACAACACTTAGTAGAAAATACTTAAATGAATGCATTTTTAATAAACATTAATGAATCCAATCCAAAGGAAAGCAAATGTTCAATTGTCAAAAATTTGACAAAAGAAGGATTTCAAAGTCTTGTTTAGATCTTATGATCTTAAAAAATCCCACAAAAAATTATTTTCAGGTAAGCTTTAGACGTATACACGCGTTAGCTATTTAATTCGAATTACTATATTATTATTATTATTATTATTATTATTATTTTAATCCTATTGTGATAATTTTATTAAATTTAGTCTCATTTTCATATTTCATACATTTACATCTATTTTGATTTTATTATTATTATGTTCAAAATTATAAAATTGCTTTTGTAAATATTAATTTTATTTTGGGAATATTATTGATACAACTATGCTTCTCACTATTGAATGAGTTTCATATTTATTATTTGCAAAATTTACCTTAGTCACTTTCAAATTCCTATGATCTGAAACCAACTATGACCCAAGTTATATTTTGATCTAAACATAAAATAACTAATTTTTCAAAAGTGAACTATACGATAAATCTTACGATCAGGTTTTACCTATTTCAAAATAAAAATAATCATAAAATAAGGACAAGTTTTATTAACATTAAAAGGAATTAATGAAAAAAGTAAATCATAAATTTATTCACTTAAAAATAAAATACAGCAAAAATAAATCACCAACTTTATTAATTCACAAAAATCATATAATAAAAGTTTCATTATAGATAAATTACTTCGAAGCGAAGTGGTAAGGAGATTTACAATTAAATTCACCTAAATTAACTTAAGTCAAATCAATAAAATGACCGTGTTATGTATACCAACAAATACTAATTTTACGCAGCAAAATAAGAAAATCGAATACAATTCAGAAAAATCACCATGAGATGCACGACAGCAAAAAGGATTGATTTAGAATTAATTCCACAGTGGATATTTTCAAGAAAATTGAAGGGAACCCAAACGAAAGACTCGTTATGGGTTGAGGTGAAAAACTTGATTGTTCGTTTGTTTCTTTAGAAAATCCTAAAACAGCAAGAAGATTAGATTAAAAGAGCTAAAAATATACACACTTACTTTTATTATAGGAAATTGAAATACTATAATAAGTTGACATGGAAATAAGTGGCAAGCAAATAGACTCATTAACTGGGTCATAATTGAAAAAAATATTTAAAAAATAGTGTTTTATTAATTTATCTTTTAGAATTTTGATTTTTAAGGGATATGATTTGAACTTTTAATATAAAATAGGAAATTCGTACAAGTTCTAATATTTATCATATTATATAAACAAATTTCCGTATCCTATACTATATAGATAATATAAATCGATTAATATTATTTTAGACATTAATCAAGCCATCATTACTGGTATTATAATATGATCATTATGATTAAGGTTGAGAATTACATTGACATATTTAGAATCATTTTTATAATCATTACTATTATTATTATTTCTATAATTATAATTATTATTATTGTTGGGCCAAGACACAAGTTTGTTTAAATGAATCGGTAATACACACGCAAATACAACAGGCAGATTTAAAATCTGACCCATAAAACACCAACTAACCATGCTAAAATAAGAGAGAGAAAACAATAAAATATAAAATCGAGAAACATAAAAGTAAATTAAAATAATAACAAAGTGCAACAAGATCCGCACGAAATAAACATAAAAATAACACGAGAACATAAAAATTTGACAGAAAAATGCGAAAATCCATAAAAATGGAACTAAAATTAAATAATTTGAATTGGAAAAAATTTAAATAAAAAATAAAATTGTCAAATTAAATTGCAAAATTAATAAAATTAAGATTAGAATATATTAAAAAATCACAAGGTCAAATTTTGTTTTACTAAATCAAATTTAACACGCAAGGTTAGGGTCGTACAATAGATATATATACCGATTCATTTTCACATAAAAAAAACTAGTCTTAACCCGTGTTAATCAGTTTGATTCAGTTTTGAAAACTTGAAGCAGATTTCTTTAACCAGAACTCAAATTTTCAATGTGAGTGAAGAAATGTTCGAAAACTTTCTTCACGTCGCGCCCAGACAACCTCATATGAGCTCTGTTTGAGGCGTCGTCATGGGGAAAGGTTGGTATGTGCAATGTATAGAACCATGTATGCGAATTATGAACGTGTATTTATGCCAGTTATATTTCACTAATGCTTGATTCAGAAAAACTCATGTCGAAATTTTTTTCTGGCCCACAGCCGACACATCACCGCAAGTCAACCAAACTGTGTAAGTGAGGTGTAAGTCCGCCAATAGTTTGTGCCCGTGAAGGCTACGGCGTGAGAACGCAGTAGCTGGAACGTCAATATTGTCCGTTATAGGGGAAATTGGGAAAAGGTGAGGTAGTCTTTTGGCTACCCCTCCGCATTCCATTTCCTGAAAGTTCGACCTAAAATCTTAAATGACAATCGGCTCAAAATCACCACACCGAGTAGTCCAGTGGACACTCGTAACGTTCTAATATCAACATAGTTAGCCTTAAGATCAAATAAAAGGGAATGACTGGAAGGGGCGTCGTAAATCATTGCTATAGTCTCAATTTTAATCAAATAATAAAACATGGTAAAGTAAAGATCCTAAAAAGTATTGCTATAGTCTCAATTTTAATCAAATAATGATATTAAACATAATAAAGTAAGGATCATAAATTTCATTACTATAGCCTCGATTTTTAATCAAATAACAAAATTAATCATAGTAAAATAAAGATCATGGATTTCACTGCTATTGTCACGTTTTTAAAATCTTTAGTAACTGAAAGCAAATGCTTAAAATCACGATTTATAACCAGATAGAAAGCCAAGGACCTTAAAATTTATTGCTATATCCACGACGGAGTACTTACAGGATGAAATCAGTAATAGTAAACACTGAGAAATAAGCTCCACCACCATAACTAAAACGGTCTGAATGTATAATAAAATCGGTAAAGATAACAGTAATAAACCTCCATTAATATAATCGTACGCGAATATTAAACGACCATAATAGTGAGACCAAACACCGAGATCGCCTTAAATGAGGGAAAGATAGACGTGATAAGGGAGGAAACAGATTAAGACAGGTCTCAGTGGTTACATCCCCGAATACATACTTAATTAACAAAATTAGAAATAGGAATAGTTTGTGATAACAATTCTCAGTTAATTCAATTTCAATTAAATGCAAATTAAGTAACCGTAATATTTACTGAAATTAAACTTCAAGCGCGACTCAAGACATACGCCCAAAAAATTTTTAAAATTAATAACACAACATATGACATTTAGATTCGACTTCAAAATTACAGTGGTCCTTAGGTCAATGAGGACCGTAAGATAGGCAAGATACAGGAGGATGAGTTCCACGAATTTCGTAATCAATCTTCTCAGTGACAACAAATAAGACTTTCATTAGAAAATCAGCTGTAGACCTGATAGAGTTAGTTAGATCCACCAGACAATGACGACATCCATGGAGTAGGTAATCGTTTTGAGAATGGAAACTCTCACACCAGATATCTGAGAATTGACCAATTTATCGTTGAAAACTTGATTTCGGTCATTCTATAGGTTGAGCATTCACGGGATAACCAAAACTAGTGTCCAATCTAATCACAAAATAAGAAAAATGAAGATTATTAGTTATCTAACCTTTCCGTTCACTAGACGGCTTAGGGGTTTTAAATCAGCTTGATTATCAAGTAAAAATAAATGTTGGCGCACTCCTACTCGAGTCAAATTAAAAATCAAGAAATTGTCTTTATTAATTCTAATCGCACCACTGATTGAATGTCAGAGGGTATTAATGTAAATATCCACTATTGGGGAAGCAAAAATATCAAAGGAGACATACCAGAAAACAGTCCGGATAGGAAAAGACTCATGGCGATATCGATTAGAAACACTAAGAAAATGTGACATAAATTATAATTACCAAGAATAATTACATGGACTTGAAATTACGTGGCACTTCCCTGGAGTTTAATATAAATTCGAGCGCAGTAATGAATTCACTCACTTTGCAATAGAACTAAATAACTATGAATCCACGAGATAAATGGCAAAGAAATGGGGAAACCGGCGATTTTCGAGTAGAAACTAATGTTATGATGGGAAAGAAGCTATCCACGCCATAAGATGGTAAGTTCCTTATATTAGCAAGTCTATTTAATCTGTAAATTCATGTGAGGGCCAACTGGAGAGATAGAACCGACCAAATTATGCTTGATTTCTGGCGACAATTCGCGACCTGTAAATGTAGTAGTATCTAATCAAATACTCCGTAGGATCCCAGGATTTTTGTTGTATGTCAAATAGAAAATACCAATTATGTTATGAAGTTATTACTACTAACTGAATATTTTTAAAAAAAAAGGTTCACCTCTTGACTCGTTCACCTGACAAATGCCCAGTAATTAGCTCGTCCGAAAGTTGACAGCGTACTCGCTGAGTGACCTGCATGGAGCATTAATTGAAGATTTCCGATTACAATACTGATAACATCACGTCGAGGACGAACAGAATCACCGCGAGAGTCCCAATAACTCGGATGACAAACGTTTTCCCAACTCCAAGTGAAAGCGAACGTGCATAGTAGTATAATGACGCCGTACAAAAATTCTCGGACAGCGGTAAACCATCATGAGTTTCGAGGCGTCCCTAGGAAGACTATGAGTAGCCGACTAAGTCAAGCAGGTATGACAAATGCCGTTGGTAAGATAAATGAATGTTTTCTAAAATATGACGGATAGGAAATAGTTTAATCGCAAGATGACACTTGTAACAACGTTCGTGCCAATACCCGTCCGAGAATCTGACAGTCAGACTTACCCAGTTCACCGTCCTATAGATATCTCACTATTAGCACACACAATCGCCATCTATATGTTAAATTTGTAATAAATAATAGTAATACAAAGAGTATATATGTACCTTACTAAATAACTTAATGAATAAAATCTTTCAAATCATTCTTGGATAGACGCAAATTCTACAAGGAGAATTGGTCAAAGCCCAAAGGTTAAATCGAGAATTGCACCAACAAATTGTACAACTGACAACTGAAATTCAGAGTATCAAATCTAGCTGGGTAGAACCAAAGAAAGTAAAGGTTCTATATCAAAAAATGACGGCCGCCCAACAGGGTTGGGCCGAAGAGAAGCAATTAAATCAGAATCAGAAAACCCAAATCCGCGGGTTGGAAGTAGCTTTATCTGCATGCCAGGAAGGCAATGCAGTGACTTACCCACTGGTTTTGCTCCAGCCCAATTGGCATCAAAGAAGCCACATCAAACTCTAAACCTGCGAGTAAACCGCCCAGACACCGACCTGGCCAAAACGAGCGCGCCAAACGTCGAGCCGCTCAACCAGCAGATTAGAATATCTTTCTTTTGTTATCACTAAATAAATTTTTGTTTATTAAATTGTTGATCTCAATCAAGATTTATAATGTCAAAACTTAGACAGTATAGGTATAAATGAAAAGGAAATTATCCTACGTGACAAGACCAAACAAGGTATATAGATGGGACGAGAATAAGCAAAGCGCACGCAGATTTTCTACCGGTAGTGCGTTGAACCCGCTTTGAGGTTGAGTTAGAGTAGTTCTTTCGTAGCGCTCACCTTTGGTGACCTCAAAAACCAATGGTTGCATTTTTAACGTTGCTTAGCAACGGGTAACTATTGGGGGCAAGAAAAATAATTATGTGTGGGGTCAAGGTCACCGTAACCAGAAACTCCACATTATTATTATTATTATTATTATTATTATTATTATTATTATTATTATTATTATTATTATTATTATTATTATTATTATTATTATTATTATTATTATTATTATTATTATTATTATTATTATTATTATTGTTGTGGGTTTTTTGTAGGGTGATGTCATTGACCTTGACCCCATATTAAAATTATTGTCTCTTCCCCAATGGTTACCCGTTGCCAAGCAACGTTGGTAATGCAACCACTGGTTATGGAATCGCCAAAGGTGAGAGCCATATAGGAACTGCTAAGGCCCGATCCCATAGCGGGTTCAACGCACCACCGATAGAAGGTATGTGTGCGATTTCCATTTTCGGTCCCTTTCACTTGCAAGTATAAGTCGTCGTCTCTTTCTCTGGTTTCATCTTTATTGTTTCGCGTAGAACATTAATAAATCTTAACAAATGCACAAACATTTCAACTAAAAAACATTTATTATGATGACAATTTTTCATTTTTTCTGCTCTGTCGTCCTCATTGCTCGTCGTCTTGCCCGCTCGATCTTTCCTGGACGCCGTTGAGGTGGTTTTATCGCCGGTTTAGATGTGCTGGTGGCGTCACGATACGCCAGCTGGGCCGGTGCAAAAACTAGGGGATACATGACGGCTTGGCCTTCTTGGCAGGCCGCTAGCGCCACTTCTAGCCCGCGAATCTGTGTCTTCATGGCCTGTGTCAATCGCTTCTCTTCAGCCCATCCACGCTGGGCGGCAGTTATTCGTTGGTATAGAACTTTTGCCTTGGATGGTTCTATCCACGTTGATTTTATACGATGGATTTCTCGAGTTAATTCTAACATCTGTCTGTGGAGATCTGCATTCTCCCTTCGGGCACTTTTGAAAGCCGTATTTAATATTTCATCAGAATTCATTTCTACATTAAAAACAGTTCATTAATAGATTTCTCTGGTTATTATACAATCAATTTATCATTAGTTTAGTTTCCCTGATGCGTTAAAAATATCTACAGGTAGTACGATATATGAAAACAATTTTACGGTAAATAAATGTAAGGATGAAAACAATAATTCTGAAATAATTTATTTTATCGAACTCAATGGTAGCGAGATTGTGAATAACAGCGTTTCAAGTTTGATCTGTCCGCTCTTAGTGTTTAGGAATGATCCCACTCCGGTTCACGCTCTCTTATCTCTGATCTCATCTCCCTCGCAGCACTTTCTTCGGCATAGATACGGTCATAGGTCTGATCGGTCGGTTTACTCGCGGGTCATCGAGCTCAAATGAGATGCCGTAAGAAGGGCATACCCATCCGTGCTCGGAATCAGTCCAGATGCAATGTCTTCGTTTATCTGGTTTAGATGCTGGCGGGCTCGATCTACTTCCTTGTTAGTTTTCCTTTAATGAGCTTCGAGCCGTGTGAGGATGTCCTCCGCTCGTCCCCGGAGTTCACGAGCTGGGTTTCGACCAGGTTCTCGTTTAATGGCCACATACGGCAATTCTACATCCTCCGTTTCTCCTTGCGTTCCGGCTTTTGATTCTCTTACTGGGGAAATCGAGTATCCCGCATCCCACATCGTCTGTCTGCATTTTGCGGCGGCGTGAGATGGGAATCTCATTGTTATTCGGGACTCGTCTATCCATGAGTCTGTCAAAATGAATATTATTAATGCAAATATGGAAAAATTGTAACACTATATAAATAAGTGTAGAATGCTATAGATGATTTTGTGCATGTTTTAGGCGATAACGAAAGCTTCGGTTTAGTTCTTAACTTCACGTAGTGGATGTGCTTGCGTTGTATGGGTGTTTGTGAGAGTCATTCTATGGGTGATGAGTAGACAGTGTAAATGGATGGAGTATTGGAGTTACCTTAGTGTAGAATAAGGTCGACCTGGTATTCATATTTCGTAAGATGCTTCATGTGTATATTGCGTTGGCATTTTATTTAGTTCTAAGACTTTTTGGAGACGATTTTTGTGTCGATGAGAATAAAATTTAGCCTCTGGTTGTTCGTTCTGGCCGAAGGTATCAATGGTGACTGTCAGAGTGTGGCACTATGGAGATATCGCATTTTGTTTATCTGGGTTTATGATTTAACGGATGTCTCAATTGATGTTTATACTACCATTCATAACTCGAACTTTTACAATTTACCCTTTGATGGAATGCTCTACGATGTAGGCGCTTGCCTTTTAGGTACTCATTTAGAGTTATGCGAAAATCTAATTCAATTAAATTAGAAAATTTCAAAGATTTTTATTTGGATCATTAACAGTGTGATTAAGTCCTTTGGATTGTCACAATCATCCTTTGCTCTAGAATAGTTTAGTTCTGGCTTAATTGGTATCCTTGCACGGAATATGTCAAGCTGTTGTAATGGTTAGCCAGAATTTATGAAAATTTATGATGGTCAAAACGTAATTACGTAAATAATAATCTTTACTTTCTTGGGCGCCCGTTCGACGCTCCATTGTAATCTCCTCGTCGTCATGGTGATGGGAAGCACGACCTTGGATTCTCGCGTTACATTGTCTGCTAAAATTATTTTTACTATTCATCGTGGTTGACTGAAAATGTCTACACCAGTCTACATATTTATATCACCTCGTTTACTGTGCAGGTGTGCTCGTGTTGGTGATCGAGTGTGGGTGCACGTTATATTTGTTCTGATCGGTAATTTTCTGTTGACGTGGGATTACTTGGTCTGAAATTAAATGATTATTTTCTCGCCACGTGTCACATTCAGTTTACTGCATGCCGTTATTTCACTCTGGGATTAATTTCAGTTGTTAGTTAGCCACGTTACCTGTGTGATTTCCTATGTTTCTCCTTATCGATCCGCGATTAATTTCGTTGTTGGTTAGACACATTTCATGTGTGATTCTATGTGGTTTATTATATCGATCCGAGATTATATTACATGCGTGATTATATGTAGATTATTATATTGGTCTAATCATTGAAATTATTTCTATGATATTTTGTTGATTATATTCCGCAATTCTCATTATCGGCGGCAATTCAAGTAACTGATTTTATTAACTTTCCTAAATAATTATTCCAGATTCCAGCTCCTCACTGTTTAACCACCCACTCCTGCAAGGGTTCCTGAGGTCGCATGATTCCTACAGATTTCGCTATTCATTCGTCGTGGAAATGGTCATGAAATGATTCGTGGCCTATCATAATGCTCTTGGGCAATCAATATATGTGATTCGTGATTCGTTTTCTTCATTCTCAATTTATTATTGTTTTCATGTGGGTGAAAATGGATATTAACTATGTGAATCCTTGGTGTAACATAACTCTTATTTTGATAAAGTAATTTAGGTCTCATTTAAATATTCCGATTATTTTATTGATGGACAATCTAACCCTATTTACGATAATCTAAGTTCGTGGGGTTCTTCTTGTTCTTTGGTGGAAGGTTGTAATTAATTAATAAAACAAATTGGGTGATTTTCTAGGGGTGAATTTCTTACGTCCGGTTCATGAGGGAGGTTACGTTAATTTTTATTACTAGGTTATGGTAAAGTACAATATTTTTGGGTGGATTTGTTACTTGGAGTCAGATTTTTTGTGTTTGGGGGAAATTTTTGTTTACGGATAATAGTTAGCTAGTGGTGATAAAGATATTGTAGATAGTGCGGTTACTAATTAAGCCGTTTGGTTGGTAATGACTTTTAATAATAAACAAAAATTTCTATAACCTTATCATCTTTGCTCATAGTTCATCCCTTCGTTATTTCCTAAAGCTGCGGTTTGAATTTCTCCAGTTAAATATTTGTAGTTAGTTTAATTTATACTTTATTTTGATTCGAGACATTTAAAAGACATTAAAACGATTTCCGAATTCTTTTCCCCACTTCCTTCCCCTTAATTTGATCTTAGGATAATTATGTTTATATTATAATTTTAAGAGTGCTCACCGAGCTACTCAATGTTTATGATTTTTGCCGATATGTGAAATAAAAATTTTAGGTCGAAATTATAGGAAAATGGGCGGTGGAGGAGCAGCCAAAAGACTACTTCCCCTCCTCCCAATTTCCCCTATAACGGTTGTGATTTGATGTTTGGGCCCTGCGTTATTCACGCCCGAACATTCACGAGCACAGGCTATTGGCAGATAAACTGCTCTTACACAGCCTGAATTGTGTGTAGATTTTATTGACTTGCGGTGCGTGAGCGGCTGTGGGCCGGAAAAACTTCGACAAAATGAAAATTGTTAGATTAATCATTTATTTTATATAATCATCATAATACATATTCGTAACTACATTCATCGCATAAAAACTTTTCCCCACGCCGACACCTCAAACAGAGCTCTCACGAGGTTATCTGGATGAGACGTGGAGGAAGTCATTGAACATTTCTTCACTCACATCAAGTATTAAAACTGCTTCAAGACGATTAAAAACCGATTTCAAGTTTTGTAAAAACTGATTTCAACGATTTAACGATTAACGCTTAAAATTATGTGAAAATGAATCAGTATATATATCTATTGTACGACCCTAACCTTGCGTGTTAATTTTGATTTAGTAAAACAAAATTTGACCATGTGATTTTCTAGTATATTCTAATCTTAATTTTTATAATTTAATTCGACAATTTTCTTTTGAATTTTTTAATTGAATTTTTTCCAATTCAAAATATTTGATTTTTATTCCATTTTCATGGATTTTCGTATTTTTTGGTAAATTGTCGAATTTCGGTCAAACTTTACTGTTCTCGTGTTATGTGTATGTTTATTTCGTGCGGATCTTGTTGCACTTTGTTATTATTTTAATTTACTTTATGTTTATAATTTTATATTTAATTGTTCTCTTTTTCGTATTTTAGCAGGGTTAGTTGGTGTTTTATAGGTCCGATTTTAAATTTCCATGTTGTATTTGCGTGTTTATTACTGATTCATTTAAACATTTCCAAGGCCGTTCGTGTTTTGGCCCAACATTATTATTATTATTATTATTATTATTATTATTATTATTATTATTATTATTAATTTCATCTTTCATTTTTATGGTCATTATTATTATTATTATTATTATTTTATATTGATTATTCTTATTGTTATTAATATTATAATTATTGTTTTCATTATTGTTATAATTGCCCTTACCCTTTCAACAGATACCCTCATTGATATTGTCAATCATTAATCACCACAAGTTAATAAACTACACATACCCCAACCGAATTGTGTAAGTGCGGTATAAGTTCGCCAATAATTCGTACCAGTGAAGGCTACGGCGTGAGAACGCAGTAGCTTAAACGTAAATTTACATTCCGTATAGGGGAAGTTGGGTTGAAGAGGGAGCAGTCTTTTGGCTACTTCATCACCACTCAATTCCTATAAATTCGACCTAAACTGTAATAACAAACGGATCAAAATCAAAACACTGAGTAGTCCAGTGGGCACTCATAAATTTGTAATATTAACATAAATTCGACTAGGATCAATTAAGGGAAGGTGACGGGGAATTTAATGATAGAAAATCGTTGCTATAATTTAAAAATTGAAAAAAATGTATTATGTCTTCTAACTTGATTTATTGATATCTAAACTAGTTAGGTATTGTCCATGACTATAAACTAGTATGACTTCTAAATTGTTATAACTACTAATTAGAAATTATTATGACTTCCAAAATCATTTCATAGTTCCACCTACTAGAAACAAAGATATATAATTTTTAAGGAAAAAACTCAATGGAACCCTGATCTCAACGTCTGACTAATTTGCCTAGTAAAATAATTTGACTCCATAATTAGATAAGAAAACAATGATATCTAAAATATGTGTATTTCATGATCAAAAGGTGTTGTAGCTTTAACTTAATCTAAACTGTTTAGGTTTAATATGACCGCTAAATCAAGTATTGCCACCGACTCCAACTTAGTATGACGTTTAATTTTTCATGCCTTCTAATTTAAAATTGTGGTGATTTTCAAATTAAATCAGTCGTTCCATATATCAGAAATAAAAATGCACAATTCTCGGTAGAAACTAGAGCGTGACGCCTGACTGATAATTCGTGAATGTCAATCGACTGAAATGCATTTAGTTTAAGGGAAAACCCAACTTCGTCATCCCTAACTCCCACGATGATGTTAGAAAAACGTCCTGGCATTTGCAATCATGAACAATTTGTTGTTCGTTAACATTTTCCTTAGATGTAAAATATATCGAGCTAAACGATACACAACACAAATTCGCAAACCCTGGTCTAAAGTCACGAATGAACAAAATAATATATTTGATAAATTTTGAATATCACGTAATCAAAGTTAATAAACAAACAAAGGTGCAGAGTCACACGAACGATAATAATTTTGTTGCATAAATCATCTGATAATTTCATTAGTTGGCCGACTGATCCCAGATGAGGCCAACGGAGAACGCGAGCCATCCTTTAAGGTAATCTGAACGAAGAACAAGATCCTGAATGCCCCTCACCTAGAAGGAGGTGGACCCTAAAATTCAATAATAGTAAACAGAATAAATATGAATTACTCGTATAATTCCTTGAAAACCGATCTGATTTCAACCCATAACGATATCTTCGGCGAACGATTAAAATAAACATCCATGTGAAATACCAGTAATTGCCATTAAATAGTGGTATTAAGAATCCATGAACGAATTAATAATGACACAACCCACAAAATATCCACTTAAGAAAATTCGACCTGATATTTAACATGAATGTCGATGGATCAAAATTCCCATACAATTTATTCCGCATGCGCTATTAATACACACTCGCTGCCAAGGCCAAAATCCCCAACTAATGGATGGAGTGAATGAAAAATAAAGGCAATTAGACGAGAATGAATCAATATCACGCCAAGGAATGCATGTGAATAGATACTCTGTATTGGTGGATAGCATGTTGCCAGAGAAAAATCAATTTTACACACTCACCTCAATATAAGGACCCGATAGAGTGAGAGTATTCATTTTAACTACACTGATGGCAAACCATTATCAAAATCACTCTTCGAATGTTCCACGCGATAGCGAGATCGAATCGACTTCTGAAAGGACTAGAGACGGTGAATTCCATTTTATTAAAATGAAAAATATTAATGACTTACTCCGAGAACTGACCCCTTTAAACCAGACGCAATGGCTATGCACGGATCCCGAAGACAATAATAACCAAACATTGATGCACCCAATATGTTGTTAAAATAAATCGTAGCAAGTTAATTGGTTTTCTTAACCGTAGAAGTAGAACCCGCACATGTTTACAATCTTAATCATTGTGAGTATTGAACCACAATGATCTTTTTCAATGAGTGTTTCATCCCAATTCTCCACTTTGGAAAAGAACCGACTTCAGTTCCCATAAACCACCAGCACTGGTGACATGAGTTGAAACAGGAATTATAATACACTGGTTTTGTAAACTTAAATTTATTATTATTTAGTTGATACGTCTAACACATTTGAAACTTGAGTTTCTTAGGTATATCTGTTATTAATAATTTACGAACAAAATTTTTATCATAAATGCTGTTAATAATAGTGTAAATGTTTGTTAGATAATGAATCAAATTTTTATTATGAATACTGTTAATAATAGTGTAAATTTTCGTTAATTAATGAATCAAATTTTAATAGCTAATAATAGTGTAGATGCTACGTTAGACAATGAATCAAATGTAAATTTAAGCATTGTTAACAATAGTGTAAATCTTACGGAGTTAATGAATTCAGTTTAAACAAATGATTTAAGTGTAAGTATAAAATTTTCAGCAAATAATCTTTCTTTAGTAAGGATTTAAGAGGATAGAAGGCCCTAATCGAACCATGTTATAAAGGTCGTTGTAAATTACTTCTAAAATACAGGTATTTTATAAAATGGTATATTATATAACAGATATCCCTACATGACGAAACAACTGGTGGCGTGTGAGAACTGAAGATCGCAATAGACTCACGAGATTAGTAGGAGGTCTATCGACGAGAGAAATACAAAAACTACACTATTACGCTGTATCATGACGACAATCTGACGTGTTCTCGACAAACCAACTAAGATAGGCATATCCAAGTTAGGTACCGACTCGACGTGGCTATGTCCACAGAGTCTGCACATCCATAACATCATTTCCAATCCGAGAGTATGACTGATTACTTCCATAAATCAAGAGGACGGCTCGTGAGCGATGAGAATTAACTGAGTTACAAATACTTGATCCGCTAACTGTAGAGACTATATTAGATAAACCAAAGATGACCCATATCATGTTTTATTCAGACAACTCCTGAATCGACGCGTCCCGGGTCACATTACGCATTCCGGCACACTCGACTGTTCGGTGTCGGCAAGCCATGTGGGACGCGTTATTCTCAATCTCACCGGTCAGAGAACCCCGGATGGGAAATCGGACAAGTACCGACGACACAGACCTCCCATTCGTCGCAATAAAACGAGAACCCCGCCGCAACCTGGCACGGGAAATCAGAGGACAGGCGGAATATCTACTCGCTCGATTAGAGGAGCACCAGAGGCAAACAAACCACCAGGTCGAGAAGGCAAGACGACACCTAGAGGAGGTGAATCGGGATATCGCGGCCGGACTCATCCCGAGTATGGACAGATATGCCCCTCCATACAACACTTCATTCAACTTGGATGACCCTTGGTTGGATGTACACACGGCAGCGATCAACGTGGTGGTTCCACGTACACCGAGCTTAGTTTTACCAACCTCTCCAAAGAGTAGGCATAATCCATAAGGATAAGTTGAAACGTGGAGGTTTCAACTGGTTTTTATGATTCTACTTTTAGAGTTTTATACTGAGTTCCCCGTGACTCTGCCCAAGTAGACAGCACTCCCACCAATCCCTTCCTCCAGACCATGTCAGCTCGAGGCCTGTTTTTGAGCATCATTCAGCGATACTTCACAGACATACCTCTGATTGGTTATGTCTGCTGATGTGATGATATTGGCTAGATATCAACTCATTGTCTTCTATTAATAGGCAGTGGCATCTAAGTGCTAGTGATCTATTGGGATCTATATGGTCTCTTACCAATTATGTGTTATTATTGGGTAAGAGGGTGCAGGTTAGTGAGCATCTAATGCTCCTAACCTCACCTTGATCATACACCAGGAAATAAGTGATGTCCCTGCTGACATGTCATATTCGTATCTCTGGGTTATTAATGACATCGAGTGTTATTAATAACCCAAGCCCATCTTGTGTTACTGTTCTTTGGTTATTAATGTATTTGGAAGTATACCATACCCCAAATAACATTTTTATTTTCATTCATTCATCTGTAGAGATGTACTAATAAGCATATTATGCCACTAGATACATGTAGGTACATTTTTAAACTCTATTTACCCTTTAGCGAAGTATCAGCCCTTCTATATTATTATTATTATTATTATTATTATTATTATTATTATTATTATTATTATCATTATTATTATTATTATTATTATTATTATTATTATTATTATTATAATTATTATTATTATTACTATTATTATTATTATTATTATTATTATTATTATCATTATTATTATTATTAAAAGAAAAATTAGGTTGATTTTAGCCAGTTTTTTGACCTCTATAGTATTAAGTCCTATTTTGATCAGTGTTCTATCATTCTCTCCGTCCCATGACCCAAGTGTTCTTACTACTAGTGCGGATACTGTTGTATGGCAATTATTAACTTTGCCTGTTTCTAGGGCTAGGTCCTTATATTTTTTATAGTTTTCATCTTCAGCGTTTTGGAAGTTAATGAGATGGTCGTATGGTACCTTAATGTCTAGGATGTGGATGAGGTTATTTCTTTTGGACTTTATAATTAGGTCTGGTCTTAATCGCGTTTTAATGCCGGGGGGTGGTTTTTCAACATCTACTTGGAACCCCTTAGAAATGAGGCATTCACTTGCTTTTTCCATCACGTTATTATGTTTGTTTCTCCTAGCGTTGCATGTCTGAGTACAATGGTTGAAAATATGTGCTTGGATTTCAGGTTCCTTATTACAAAGTCTGCAGGAAGTATTTGTGTTTTCCTTCAAAAAGTAGAACTGTTGGTCGTTTAGTGCTCTGTGTTTAGTCTGGTATGCTGATTGTCTATTGCCCCTATAGTCTTAGCTACGTGTCCTTAGAAGGGCATTAAAAACCACTGTTCAGCATACCATTCGCTAGAAAGATCATGGATGATATTTGATGTTTCTTTAAGGGAGTCTATGTCTGTAATAGTTCTAAAGTTTTCCCCCTTTATCTCTAGCTCAAAGCACTCCTTAACTGTTGTAATTTTTATAATAATATTAAATTTTTCGTTTAGCCTACGTATGGAGTTGCAGAATTTTGAAAAAATTGTCTTAGGAACATATTTTTCCCCTTAATCTCCGCATTCAGCCACCTAAGGAATAAGTCAATATCTGCGGTTTGGTTTGGGAATCTGCCTTGGGTAATTGCTATGAGTTCCTTAATTATAAATTCTTTCATTTTAATATCATTAGAGTTTAAAATCTTAATAGGGTGGGCAATACTCTGAATGAAGTAATCATCAATGCTGGGTATTATTCCTAAGCCTCCCATTTTAATGTTAGCGTATAGAAAGTTATTATTAAGATTTTGGTGTATATCTTGGAGGGTGTCTTTCAGTTTGCGTTTTATCTTTTGATCTAAACCCAGCTGTTTATCTCTATGCTGTACTATCTTATTTCGGTTGCTATCTAGTATCATGTGATTTATGTGACAGTTCCTAAAGATGAATACTAGGCGTGAGTGCATATGGGTCTTATACGCTTGTATCTTTTGCGCCGGGTGTAAGTCAGAGTTAAAAGGTTTCTCTGCATCCTTAAGTGCTAGGTCAAGAGTATCATCTATGCTGTGCTTGCCTTTTTGGCCAAAGCCTACCCCTAAGTATTTGTAAAGATTGTTCTCTCCTATTATTGGTATATTTTCGTCATATAGCTTAAGTGATGCGTCAGTATGGTTGCGTTTAAGCCGAAAATATCCGCACTTATTGGGTCTGAATTTTAAAGTGGCCATCTCGGTATATTTAGTAATGTCTTTAATCATTGCCCTCGTTTGTGTTCTAGTTTTTGATATTAAAACTATGTCATCGGCGTACGCCATTATTAATTATCAGTGGGTGATCTAATAGGATATTTCTCAGTATAAAGTCAATGGAGAGGCTAAAAAGGGTCATGGACATTGGGCACCCCTGTTTAACGCCATTGTTTACTTTAATTTCTTTTGTTTTTTTGTCTTCACATTCATAGATTGAGAAGCAGTCGGTATACATTTCCTTAATGAGGTTTATTGTTGAGTTGTTCAGTTTCAATCTCGACAAAGTATGCCAGATCAGATTATGGGGAATACTTCCAAAAGCATCGGCGATGTTTATATCCGACCCATTCCTGACTGCCCATTCCTTTGCCAGAGAGATAACTGTGTTATGTTCAGCGCACCCGTCTGGAGTACCCACTGCCTTCTGGTTCCTACTTAATAGATTGTTCGTCGCTATCCAGGATATTAACCTGTTGTTTATGATAGAGACGAAGAATCTATAAGTTGTGTCGAGGATGGCTAGAGGTCTCCATGAGGATACTTCATGCGGTGCATGTTCCTTCACCGGCTTTATGATCAATTTGGTCCTGAAAGTCTTCCAAGAAGTTGGACTTCGTCCAGTCTTGATGATCTGGTTGAATAGATCCGTCAAAAACTCGAGATCTGAATCCAATCTTCTCCAATCAGCATATGTGATCTTGTCATTCCCTGGAGAAGAGCTGGTGTCCAGTTGACTGTAGGCTTTCTCCATTTCTTCAGCGTCAATCTTCATGTGTGATCTGTATTCCAAGGATAGGATTGGTGTTTCTTTGTGCAGTTTGTTGGTCATGTTTTTTGGTTGTTTTAAAAAGTTATTATTTAAGTCTTCATGGGTAGGTGTGGTGCTTATACTGCTCAAGGGGTTAAATATCCTACTTATAATGACTTTTTGCCTAAGATCAAAGCCTTGCCGCAGTTCGAATATCAGTTTGTTTTTATCCTTGTTTGCTAAGAAACTCGGAGCTGCGTGCTTGGTCTTATATTTCTTAGGATTAGTCGCTTCATGGATCCTATAGAGTTCTTTTAAGCTGTCATCTGGCGTTAAGCTATTAGTTTTTATTTGAACTATTAAATCTTTAATAAATTTTTTATATTTACTGATATCAGAGACATCCTTTTTATTATTAATTATTTTAATTATAGTGTCATTTAATTTTTCTTTAATTTCTCCTATATTTGGAAGCGTTACGGATAAGTTTTTTACTAGGCAGGTGGCGAAGTGACAGATATAGAAGCCTGAATCTTTAATTCGTGGGCATTGGGGGTAAGAGAGTTCGGTTATCTTAATTTGGATCTTATCTATTATGTTCTGTAGGCTGGTCAGTACATTTGTTATTGATTCAGTCATACTATGATGCTTTATGGTGCTATTTTCGCAGGTGGGGTCAAGAAAAGTAGCTATCCGCCTGGTCTTATTGATATAAAAGAATACCCATAGGTTTTTTTCGACATTCATGGGCCAAAAAATGTCATTCCAGTTGGGATACTTATGAAACGGAAAGGAAGAGAAGAATGTTTCAAAGTTTTTGCTTATGAATGCCTTACCTATAAAGCTGTCGATGAAGATAGTGGATGGGAGGGTCGCGTAGGTAAGCATGAAGGTTGAAATGTGGTGCTGTGAGAGTCAATCTGAACCTATGTCAGAAGTGGTGGCTGGACAGTGGAAGTGGAATTATGAGAGGAGAAGTGGATCTTGATGTAGTCTATATCTATAGTCATGCCACAGTAACATCTTACACTTTCTTCAGGGTCAAATGTCTTTTTCTTATGTTTGGTATTTATGTGTCGATTAATCTCTATTAGGTCAGTGTCATAAGACATGTGGATTTCACATGGTGCCTTTTTACCTATATATGCACAGACAAGAGTACCCTCTTCATTAAGGTCAAAAGTTAATATCTTACACTTATCGTTGTATTGCTCGCGTGCGCCGGGTATCAGCTTATCTGGGTGGATGTCAATGAAATGGGCCTCTATGTTTTTAGGTTTATAATAGTGGGCTTGATTTTATTTCTTTGGCATATAAGGCAGTCAAAGGTGTCTGGTCAAGAAGAGTAGACGAACCACCCAACGTTCACCGTGAATTCCCGCGAAGGGACTCCAACCGACGCTATTCGAGAGTGTATTCGCCTCGATAATTGATTTGTGTTTCGCTAACAAAGATATGTTTCTCTGAGGTTCTTATTTACTTGCTTGATGAAAAAATTTAATTAGAAAGTAAATAGTTTGAACCACAACCCGTTCCGCCGATCTAAGAGCCCATAATTAAAATAATCACCATTTATGATATACAAATTTATTTCACACTTCTTTTACAGATATGCATCCCAACCAAATCCTACAACGGGAATTATACAGTTAACTAAGGAGATCCAACAAACCAAGGCCACATGGGTGGAGCCAAGTAGAGCAAAACGCATCTACCAAAAGATGACGGTGGCACAAAAGGGTTGGGCTGAAGAAAACAGCTCAACCAGAATCAGAAGACTCAGATTAGAGGCCTGTGGGTGGCGTTATCGGCGTGCCAAGAGGCCTATTGAGATGCAGCGACAGTCGTGTTGGACGTATAGGAATTTTCAGTTTACTATATCACTCATCCTATTGGTGTGACCTTCTCGTTTAACTACTAGAGATATTTTCCTGATACGCCACACGATTTTAATAACCATTGCGTACCCATGACCGAAATCATGTTGGTACTCTACGCAATAGCCGAATGCCATTCGAGCAGGTGAGCGTCATTGCTAACACTATTCCTCGAAGGACCTTCGCTTTCCCGGATTATTGGCTGCCGATGGAAGGACTTACGCTTTTTACTTCTTAACTTACTTCTAGCCCCTTGTATTTATGTTAACTACGTCGAGAAAATCGTGGAAAACATTCGTGCCCCGTCATCAACTTACGAACCTTATCTACGATATCCGTTATCTGTTGTCGACACTTCGCCTCTCCTAATCCCAAAATAATTAATTTAGACTCAACAGGAAGGAAAGAAAAAGAGTACAAGTAAGCTGTATTAAGCATGATACACATTGATAGCCATATTTGCAAAGGCAGATAGTTCATACAGATACACTTCAGAGCTGATTGAACGTAGCCCGTTTCCAACTCAGTCCTCCTCGGCGTCGATGTTGGTGGGCAGACACCTTCGCTTGGCCGATCGATAAGGTGGTGGATTTGCACTGTGGTGGCCCTCAATACGAGTAGAGGGTCCGGCGACTTCAGGCTGAGTAGTGCCGCTAGGAACATTGCCTGTGAGGACAGCGATGTCGTCGAGATCCAAGCTCAAATGGTCGAGAACTTGGGCGACCCGGGGAGGATCGGGATCCTCATCCACGAGATTTATGTGGATGGAACGAGTGGGCGACGCGAAGATGATGTTGGGAGCGTAGAGTATGTCTGGATCTAGCCCCGGAATCTCAAATTCCTGGTATGGGGGCGGTAGATCATCGATCCGGCATGGGCCTTCGAGTGGCTCCGTTTCTCGTAGCAGCTCCACTTCTCTACGACGTCGGTCTCGACGTCGTCGATTACGGTTTGGCCGTCAATGGGCGGGATTTACAGTCGGTTCCGCCACTGGAATTCGGGGCGACTCAATTGGTGGAGGAGCCGAAGTGGTTGGAATTAAGGGGAGTCCGGCTAGCGGTAGATGATGTTCCGGGATTATGTTTAATTGGCGAGCCCGGACGCTCCCGGGACGTGAGTTTGGAGTTCCCGTCCGTGAAGGCCTGACGAAGGGCTGTGGCTTGTTGTTTAATTAGCAGCCGCTGGCTGCGCGACTCCGCGATCAGATCTTCCCTGGTGCGGGTTAGCCTTTCTATTTTTCGGTGTAGGTCTTGGGTGGCTTCAGGAAAGGACCAGGTACCCTTGATCCTTTCGTATTTGGTTCTCAAGGAATTATACTTCGCCTCCATTTCTTCGAGCCTTTGACGAAGTGCAATGACCGACGGGGAAAGTCGGGGAATCCTTGAGAGATTATTTACTGCTGAGTTGGAGTTAGTATTCATTCTAGAGAAAAGGGAAAATTTTTAGAAATGGAGGTTACTGAGAGATGGGGGGGTAGATTGACGGAACAGTAGCAGGAGGGGGTTCAAATGCCTATTTGATTAATTGACTCCCAAATTTATTATTCCCCGTTATGGCTTACACACGTGGAGATTTCTACTACCTATTAGATAGGGTTGCGATTAATTATCGTTAGATTGGGGTCTTTCACGAAAATCATGGAGTGGTATTATTGAGGTTGCGTCCCTTGGCAAGTCAGAGTCATTGTAAGTTATATCACCATCACTATCATGGATGTTATTAACGGGATTAAAATTCGTAAGTTTCGTTATAAGATCACGCTACCATTATTATAACACCATGTTACCATGATTTGATATTATCATCATTAATGATTATTACGGAATTTGAATTAATACAATTTACTATATACCCATCCTGCTAGTGTTACGTTTTAGCCCTGTAATAAATTTCACTCATGTTTCCATTATTAATAACTTTCTGCTACACTAGAAATTAATATAGATCGCCATAACGATATTTCTATTATTATGATTAATATTATAACAAGTAATGTTGATATTTTTACTAATTAAAAAAATTTTACCGAATTGAAATTAGTAAAACTCGCTGCATACTCGTCCCGTGGTCATTATGATGTTTATTATTATTAATTACCTTAATGTTTACTATATTAGTGATTATTATTAATTTTTAATTAACTAAATTTGTTGAAATAATATTGATACTATTAGAACCTATCGTCCGTAAATCCGGATTATTGTTATGAATAGTCTAGTATTAATATTTCTAGTGGTACTACCGATCCGGTTGAGAGAATTGGAATCTTAAGTGATTCATAAAAGAAAAATTGTTTAATACAAAATTTATACGGGTTAAGAAAGCTAGCAAAAAGGTTTAAATTGATTCTAATAATTACACTTACAGATGTCAAATCCCGACGTGTATTAACCCCTAAGATCCTTAGCATTTTAGAGTTGCAGAATGATAAATCCACGATACTGGCTTGTGTACAATTTAATTGTGGTGGCGATTATCGATTTATGTTCACTATTTGCGTTAGATGTAGTGTACTGAAAAATATCCAATGATGATTGCAAGCGTAGGTGAGCGTGTAGTTATTGATTTTGTCAACTTTTGTGTCATATTGTTTAGTAGACCGTGCTATTCGCAGAAATTTTCAATTTACGGATCAAACAGGTGAACGGATTCTTACCACGATGGATACTATATCTGAAAGAAGATTCCGCCTGCTCTCTGGCTGCAATGGCCTATGTGCAAATTACCGATCTTCATATCGTTAACAATTTTACTTGGCAAATGTAATGTGTTCTGCCTATCTCTAATCACAATACCTATCGATTTCTCGTGAACTTCAAGCAAATCGGGGAAAATGTGTAGCGTAGACCCATCGTCTTCTCGGAGTATACTTATGGAGTCGGGCGTCAGAAACATGGATCTATATTTTCTATCGGCCATACTAACTGTTCATGATTTTCATGCAACTCCTTTGTGATGGAATTTTCTACTGGACTGGAAAATGATTTTTCGCGTCGATCCGTATTGTGGCGCTTATTCTATTTTGTGTAATAATGTTTTCAAAACGAATAAAAGTTATGTGACTTTCGTTTTTTAATTTTTAACTTTATTTTCGAGCGATAATTCCATTAGTCAGTTGTCAGTATCTATGCCTATCCCTGCTACCCGTTCTCTGTTTACTAATTAGTTCGAGATTTCTAAAAATTGTTTCTTAGATCACCTATGATCGTACTTAATATACACTTAACTGAAATGACGCCCTTCCCTTGATTTTATTTCTACTCACTCCGGCCACTTTTCAGCAGTCGCTTTGAGTTATACAACGGCGCCCTGCGTGGAGGTCCTGTGCGTATTGCCAGACCCTACTGCGGAGTGCCGAGGCGTCCACGAGGCATGACCCGCGAGCTCAACTAGTGGTTTTCACCAACAATCCGGCACGAGATCCGTCCCATGGACTTCTATTTATATACATACTATATAATATTTAAGGGACTCGAACATAAATAAATATATGAACCATATCAACATAAATAATTAATAAAAACGTAGAACATTATGACCATTGAATCGTTTAATTAAGTAGAAATTTTACATTAACAACAAGAAAAAAAATATAAACTAAAACTAATGCAAATCCTTACGTTTGATATCGCAGTGATAGGTTGATTTCAAAAATTTTGCATAAGTTAAAAATAATGAATTTCGTCACTGTATATATACTATTTTTATGTGTGTGTGCGACCAATGGGCGGTTTTTCGCCATTTTTAGGGCTTTTTAATTATTTTAACAATTTTAAACTATTTTTATTATTTTTTATGTATTTTTCTTTATTTTTTGATATACTATTTATATTATATTTGGATTTCATTTTTATTACTATTTTCTTATAATATTATTTTTAGCCCTTTTTATTTGTTTTCTGGTCGCCACTTCTGCCTATGATTTTCTAAACCTTATTTTGCAAGATTTTGGCAGTTTATTTTACTTTTCATATGTTTCTTTCTGCAGCTGTAGGCTTTTTAATGATTTTAATTAATTATTTGTTTGATTTAATTTTGTTATATTTTTATTTTGTTTTAATTAACATGTTTTTCATTAATTTTTGACATCTTCTTGCGGTGCGTGCTTATTTTCAGTGACTCGTTCCATTACTTTTATCTCAGTCTCTAATTTTTATTTTTTGTTTAAATTGTAGCTCTGAGCCAAACAGTCGCAAAGCCGGCCACCAAACCAACCCGACACCGGCCAGGGAGATCCGAGCGTGCAAAGCGCAGCGCCGCTCAACTGAATAAGGAATAACTTCATAAAGTGTTGTCGTTTAATAAAAAAAATTTAGAATTGATTCCCGCAGTCTGTATGACTTGTGTTAATAAGAATAGTTTTATTAAAAAAATCAGAAACCAGTTGAATAATAAGTTAGATGGCAATAGATTTAACAGTAAAGGACCAGGATAGAAAATCGCACGCAAACCTTCTAACTGTAGTGCGCTGAACCCATGTTGAGGTCGGGCCCGAGTAGTTCCTGTGTGGCGCTCACCTTTGGAGACCTCAAAACCAACTGTTACATTGCCAACGTTGTCTAGCAACCATTGGGAGCGAAGTAAATATTTATATATGGGGTTGAAGTCACTTCAACCATAAAACCCACAAGACTATTTCTTTTTGGTTAGAACTTTAAGGGTGGTTTTACTAAAAATTTTCTAGTATTTATACCAAAAATGTTTGCTTGTGAAAAAGATTTTTATTTATTTAGGAATTTATATTTCCAGAAAAAATTTTTATTATCAGATATTTATTTATTTTGCAATTCGGGTTTATTTATAAAGTAATTTTGTTTTATTTCTAGACAATTACATAAATAAAAATTAATAAATTATATAAATCACCACATTTAATATAAAATAATAATTGTTCAAAAAATAAAAATTGTTCAGTTTAATTACACAATAATTGTTCAGCATATAGAAATGATAGCATTTGTCATATTAATTGTTCGAATAATAACAATATTGATTTGTTTCATATTATAACCGCTCTTCAGCATGTACATTGACCCTGTATTTCTCAGGCCCTGTCTTGAAATATTTGTTCAGAATAAATGTGGTGATTCGTCTACCCTAATGATCCAACACAAATATCATTTTAGTTTGTTGAGGACAACCTCTTAAATACAATTAGAAGAACCGGAAATGCTTAAGTGGAAAGGTACCAAGAATTCAATTCTAATGATGCGTCGCTCATCAAATTGGAACATTTAAAATCCAGCTAAACTGGAAAAGGCCAGCAGTAGAAGTTTCGTAAAACGACGGATTTCGTTTTCTAATGATTATTGATTGTGGATCCAATATGCTCCCAACATGATGGGAAATGTTGCCAGTATATTCTTGAAAGAGTCAAATACATAATAATTAACTGTAAAAATGCAGTGTAGCAACCCGAATAATGCATTTGCCTGGGTTACCACAACTTGACAAATGTTATCAATGAACCACATCACCAGAAATGTGGTTGAGATTTTTAAAATATTGATCCCATTATTCTCATGATCTTATTTATTATTGACCAATTTTTTTAAATTCTGGTGCTTACTTTCACTTTCTTGTCATTCCATATAGACATTTCAATCGCAACCATTTTGTTATCATTTAAAAATTTATGCTAAAATATAATGTTCATAACTTCTGATCTGATTTTTCCTTCCTCATTATTACATTTCTATATTGAAATACATTATCAACAATCTTAACCAGAGTTTTATATAATATTAGTTATCAATAGAAAAATATTTAACATTATATTCTCAATTGGGAAATATAACACAAATAATACTTAATACTAATCAGTTAAATTAAATCTGATATATCAAATTAAAACAAATTAATTTGGACATTTATAATTAAAAAAATATTTATTAATAACGGTATTTTGTTGAATAATCTTTAGGTGAAACAACTAATCCACGACCCTTTCGAGCTCCTCTGAAAACAGTCTCGATAATATCAATCATTTCTTGATCATGCTCGATTGGCCAGTTGATTTTATTATTATTTCCAGTACCCAAATCAATCATTATATGCCTGTTCCGATAAAAAAACATGACAGTACAAGGATCATACAGCTCATACATCTTATTAAAATCAGGAACTTCTGTAACGTCAACTAGATAAAATACTGCAAAATTTTTTACTTTTTCAGCAATTTTAAATAATGTTTCATCCATGACCATGCACTGTGGATCCCAATCATGACCAAATCGAATGATAACAACTCTATCTTCTTCTGACAAAATTGCCTGGTCCACCTGCCAACCATTTGCTAAATGAGGTAGCATATACGACATATTTCAATATTAAATTTTCTGATATTTAAATTATATAATTAATATAGTAAATAATAATCAGTTAAACAAAATTATTAATAACATTTAAATTAGTTCTCAATTTTTACTCTAAAAGAAATTGTAAAATATTACTTTATGATTTCAATATAACCTTTAGTTAAGATAATTAAAATTGTTTTATGTTTCAATAATTGATTATCACTTTTTATGAAATTATAATAAATAAAATTTATGTGGGAACTTGTCTTTTAAAAACGAGTCGGATGTAACATGCAATGACGCCGGAAAATAAGAATATTACCACAGTTTGAAAATGAACCAAATTATTAATGGAATATTTACCAAAATCATATCAAGATATTTTCCCTAAACATCCGACGATATTATGGACGAGGATCAAAAATAGCAGAATAATGGATCTGAGACATCGAAGAATGGTTGTTGACAGATCGACAGCGATTGACAAGAACGGTTCACGAGCTATCATATGAATTTAAGTGCTCATTTATGATTAAATTACGTCAATTTATCATTAAAGATTTAAAACATCATCTAACGAGGACAAAATTCAATTAAAATTGGTGGGTTACAGGGTTTCGTTATTTTGCTTATCCTCCTGGTGCCCCTAGTAACGCCATACAAAATGATGCTAACCGCCACTTGGCACCCGTTGCTAAGCAACGTTGGTAATGTGTTCAAGTGGTGGATTGCCCGCAAAAAGTGAGTGTTATTGCTAATACTATAGCGGTCGATAGAAGACTTATGCTCGCTTAGCTCTGTCCCATGCGTAAGTATGTTCAAGATCGAGTGTGGGGAGATAGTTGTAAGTATTCCTATTAACACCTGTGCGCACGCGTCTTTAAGAAATAATTTAACTGCAATTAATTTATTGGAACCAACACAGTGAAGGTTTAAGGCGAGTTAATGAGGTGGATTTGCTGCTCGGCGTCGAGCACGCTCTTTGCGTCCTGGTCGACGACTATTGGGTTGAGTAGTAGGCTGATCCGCTGGTTGAGGGTTCTTCGGCGTCATCTGGGATGGGGCGAAAACGAGCGGGTATGTTACCACTTCCCCCTCCCGACAGACGGCCAGAGCGACTTCTAACCCTCGGATTTGAGTACGTAGGTTCTGATTGAGCTGACGCTCTTCCATCCAGCCCTTTTGTGCTGCGGTTAGTCGGTGGTACAAAGCTTTTACCTTTTTCGGCTCCGACCAAGTTGCTTTAATCTGTTGAACCTCTCTGGTCATCTGGAGTATTTGGCGAAGGAGGTCTGCATTTACGTTTCTTACACGGTTTAGTTCTGTTTGTAGGATTTGAGTCGCGTCCATAACTATAAGGGATAAATTTGTTAAATAGGTTCTAATGACTTGTATAATTAATATCTAGGATTATTATAAACCTAACGATTAGAAAGGGTATTTTTAGGCAAATTATCAAACGCAAGAGACACAGTATCAAACATTTTCTTTTTAACAACACAAAAAGAATCAAAACAAATCACAATTTTTGTTAGTGTTTTAGCGACTTCTGTTTTCCGCGAACCGGCTCTTTTCGGCTCTTTTTCGGGGATATCACGGGATATGGGCGTCGTGTATCTCGGACTGGGCTAAGCTTCCGCAATCCGCCCGGCGAGGATGTCTTCTTCTACATTGGCAAGATACATCCTCGCCTTGACTACTTGTAGGTCCACCTGCTCCTGCACCCTTTCCCATTGGGTGAGCAGATTCCGAGCGTTGATGTATATTTCCGCCGCTGGGTATTGCTGTCCATCGAGTCCACAAGGGTCACTAGTTAGACCCAGCAACCTCCACGTGGTGGGGTACGGTCACTGCCGCTGGATTTTCTCTAATATCTCTGTCCTTGGGGTTGACTCCTTCCGGTATGGCTCATCGATTAATTGGGTATTAGTCCGTTCACGTGGCATGTTCTTGGCTAAAAGAAAAGGCATCATGATCGGCGAGTTGCGCGTGAGGAATGAACATATGATTTATTTTAAATTGGTCGCTTGGATACAATACTAGGCTCACTAGCAATTAGGTTGTCACTATTGGGTTTTAATTATTGCTCTAAGGCTGTGATAATGAGACGAGTCGAGATCTATGATCTATTAATTATTATCGTTGGTCAAGTTAGCGATTGTGAAGGATAATATCGGGGTTGAACAGAACCTATTCAGATGTTACTCAATACCTATCGTCAGGTCGTCGTCTGGGATACGCCTAGTGCCTATATTCATTGAGGTTTAATAAAAGAAAATTTAATGGGTATACAGGGCTACTATTTATTCGTGAGCATTTCAAACTTGTGGGACATCAAAATTTTGGGAATCTCAATTTAAGGTTGCATCTAGATGGGGTTGACATAGATTAACACGAGTTTTTAAAGTTTTATCAATACTTAGCATGCATATCTGTTACTTTAACTTCAAAATTCTTACTAATATATGACATGACTATTTGCTAATTTAACTTCAAAGTCTTACTAATACCTGACATGAATATTTGCTAATTTAACTTCAAAATTATTTGTTACGTAATATCAACCCTGATTTGATTAAGTTCAAAATTTACCGGATGGTACATTCATCTTTATTTATGCGACTATATTTAATTTGGATGGAGGTAATCATATCCGTTAAGAATTTGCCGGTGTTTACATAAAGGGCATTGGTTCTACCTATTGCGTCGCCGGAAATTCTAAGTGCACCTGAATTCGGTTAGTTTAGTGATGCGGTTTCCGGTCGGATCTTATAATCAATAGACTGATCGATTTGTAATTAAATGAAGACATTTCCGTTTGGTAAACTGATAACCGGTGTTTATTTTACCTATTTTTCATGTTCAGGATTTACAATCAATAAGTTCACGAAACTTTAAAGCTACTAGGATTTTTCGAGTGGATTCTTTACCTCACGTATTTGGAAATTTTCGATGTGGGACTTAGTTATGCCTTCATGTGTTTCTCAGAGAATTTTGGAATTATGTTATTTGGAGTCAACGGTAGGCATTCATATGATTTAACGTTTGATGTGCTGTCAATATAAATTTTTCAACTGTTGTTTTAATCATTCTTAAATTTTTATATTTCTATTAAGTTTGTAATTTATATTAACTCTGGATTAATTGCGGCTGGGTTTGGGCTCTTAAATTCGATGTTTCAGTGAAAGTAAATGTCATCGATAATCAATTTAGAATAATTTCATGTTAATCCTTGTCTCCTCAATAATATTAATTAAAAATTTTTACCGTAATGATCTCATCTTGGCGAATTGCTATTCTAAATTTGAATAATTGAGTTGTACTTGATTTTTTGTAATGGAGCTAATTATTTTCGCCTTTAACCCGTCAATTTATTTAATTCATAAACTAATTTATTTTGAATACTTTCTTTTCAATTAATGGATTATCTTATTCCTGCTTCCTTGGATCATTTAGTCAATAGATTATCATTTTTACTAATAGTTATTTTCCTTTCTGATTCCATGGATGATGTAAATTTTTTCAATGAATTCCCCAGTTTTACATTAAAATCCATTGGGTCGATGAATTATTCTAGCTAAGGCATTGCTCTACTTTAACAAATTACTTTAAGTTTTTTAATCAAAGGGTTAATTTAGTTGAATCCATAAATCACTTTAAATTTTCTTCATAATTATTCTAATTAATTAATCAAGGAGATATCTCGATAATCATTTTAATTGATGGGTTAATTTAATTCAATTGACTCAAGATTTACTGATGATTTTTATTATTTTACTTCAAAATGTAAATCCAATAATTAATTTAATTTCAAATGATAATTTATTTTAGTTATCAACGATTTCGGATTAATTTATTCCCGTACCCTTTCCCTTTAATAGATCTTAGGCGCATCTTGTGTTTATATTATATTTACTGAGTGCCCACTGGACTACTCGGTGTGATGATTTTAAGCCGTGTGTAATATGAATTTAGGTCGATTTTTCAGAATTGAGAAACGAGGAAGCAGCCAGAGACTCCTTCCTTATTTCTCGCTTCTGCTATAGGGATAAATATTGACGTTACGACCGCTGCGTTGCGCACGCTGAGTCTTCACGGGTACATATCATTGGCGATTTTCCACGCTCTTACACGAATCTGTACTATGTAGATTTCGCTTTCTTGTGTTGTGTGTTGGCTGTGGGCCGGAAAAATTTCGACAAGATTATTTAATTATTTAAGCATATAAAACATGTTAATATTATCAATAATATTTATTAATTATATAACAATTAAACATAAATTACCATCCATGGACCAAAATAACAAAGTAGCATAATATTGCATCAAATAAACCAAATAAACCTCTCTTCCCACGCCGACGCCAAGCAGAGCTCTACCGAAATGCAATGACGTGACGTGGAAAGAGGGTCCAACATAAATATTTCTCACCTAAATAATAATTGAAAATAGCCGTAAATTCGAAAATAGTTTCAAAATGGTTGAAAATAAGGTTTTTAAAATAGTTTCACAACGATTTCAAATGGTTTAAAACAATTTCAAAAATTGGTTTCAAAATGGTTTTTTTAAATGTAAAAATGGATCAGTATATATACTTAATTTTCTCGCATGTGAAATTTGATGCAGTAAAACAAAATTCGACCTTGTTATTTTCTGGCAAATTCTATTCTTTAATTTTATTATTTTTTGATTTATTTTTAGAATTTTTTTATTTAGAATTTTTATTGAATTATTACCAATTCAAATTTTTCCATTTAAATTTCACTTTAATAAACTTTTATTAATTTTTCCAATTTTGTCGAATTTGTTGTGTTTTCTTGTTATGTTTGTGTAGGTATCGTGCGAATCTTGGTGCATTTTGTTATTATTTTAATTTATTTTTATGTTTATTAATTTATATTTAATTCTTTTATTTTCTCATATTTTACATGGTTTAATTGGTGTTTTCAGGTTTATTTGAAGTGCGTGTAATATTTGCGCGTGTGTTACTGATCCATTTAAACATTCTTAAGGCCGTTTAGGTTCAGGCCCAACAAAATAAAATTTACTATTTAAGTGTAACTGAACATTACAATAATGTATTTTTGTTAATTATGTATTGTTCAGGATGGATCTTGCACTTTTTAACTTTCTTTTTTTTGTTTCTTTGCTTTTTATGGAGGTGGTTTTGATGGCAGTGTGAGACTTTGTAACATCGATGTCATTGGAACCGCTTTCAAGGTCGTTGGTACTGATTAGTTTAATTTTATCTACAGATTCATTTTTGAAGTCATCTTGCGAATACTTGGTCACTGTGAAATTCATTTCCAAATAACTGGGTTTTAAATTTTTTTATTGTTGTAATTCTTAACAAGTGCTGAGTACCTGGTGGTTAAGAAAAAATACAAATGTGATCACTTTAGTGGGTTTCTGGGTGTTGATATTTAGAACCATATGGTTCTTACCCAGACAACCCCATACAAATATCTTTCGCTTACCACTCGGCACCCGTTGCTGAGCAACGTTGGAACTGTGTTCGAGTGGGTAGATCGTCCGCAAAAAGTGAGCGCTATTGCTAATGCTATAATTGACTGAACGATCTCTGGGTCCAACGAGCTACCGATAGAAGGTCTGTGCTCGATTTCGATTTTTTGGTCCCATTATTCTCCTATCTCTGTCAAATGTTAACCTATACTCTCATATCATTTATTTTTATGTCCATTTGCTTGGTTCTTCTCATTATTGTCCACGCTGATCATTATTCTTTGGCCTGTACACCCTTTGTTATGTTAAATAGACCTACATTATATCTTTCACCCTTATCCCTATTATAACTACAATGTTTCCCATTATTATTACTAGCATTATTATTGTTGCCATCATATGTATTACCTTTATTAATTGTTGCTACTATTTCCTATGTTATTATTTTTGTTACAATAACTACCATTATGTTGGGCCAGAACATAAACGGCCTTGAGAAATGTTTAAATGGATCGTCAACACACATGCAAATATAACATGCAAATTTAAATAAACCTATAGAAACACCAATTAAACCCTACCAAATATGAGGAAAAAGAGAAGTAAATATAAAATAATAAACATAAAAATAAATTAAAATAATAACAAAATGCAACAAGATTCGCACGATACAAACACAAATATAACACGAAAACCCAACAAATTCGACCGAGAATTAACAAATTAATAAAAGTTCATGAAAATGAAACTTAAATCAAAAAATTTGAATTAGTAATAATTCAATAAAAATTCTAAATAAAAAATTATAAAAATAAATCAAAAAATAATGAAATTAAAGATTAGAATACACTAGAAAATAACAAGGTCGAATTTTGTTTTACTACATCAAATTTAACACGCAAGGTTAGGGACAGAAAATAGGTATAAATACCGATTCATTTTCACATTAAAACACACCATTTTTCAAACCGAAAAATTATTTTGAAACTGTTTTAAAAACTATAAAACTTTCGTTGTGAATTAATTTTAGGTGAGAAATAGTTTATTTTGGAGCTCTCTCTCCACGTCACATCCTCGCAACCTCAGTAGAGCTCTGCTTGGATGTCGGCGTGGGGAGAGATGCATTTTTTATGTCTTTATGAATTATTGTTGGTCAAGTAATTTTGTATTTTAGTTATTTAATATGTTAATAAATATTTATGTTGGGCCAGAACGTAAACGGCCTTGAGAAATGTTTTAATGGATCAGTAACACACACGCAAATACAACACGCAATTTAAATAAACCTATGAAAACACCAACTAAACCTAGCAAATATGAGAAAAAGGAGAATTAAATATAAAATAATAAACATAAAAATAAATTAAAATAATAACAAAACGCACCAAGATTCGCACGATACCAACACAAATATAACAAGAAAACACAACAAATTCGACAAAATTGAAAAATTAATAAAAGTTCATTAAAGTGAAATTTAAATCGAAAAATTTGAATTGGTAATAATGCAATAAAAATTCTAAATAAAAATTATTAAAATAAATCAAAAAATAATAAAAGTAAATAATAGAATTTACTAGAAAATAACAAGGTCGAATTTTGTTTTACTGCATCAAATTTAACATGCGAGAAAAATAGGTATATATACTGATCCATTTTCACATTAAAAAAAAACCCGTTTTTCGAAACAAAACCAAAAACCATTTTTGAAAACCATTGTAACCAGTTTTAAAAACTATTTTGAAATTGTTCAATTCTATTTAGAAATTTTACTTTCAGAATTTTTAGGTGAGAAATATTTATGTTGGAACCCTCTTTCCACGTCACATCCTTGCAACTCAATGGAGCTCTGCTTGGACGTCGGCGTGGGGAGAGAGGTATTTTGGTTTATTTTATGATATGTGAATTTATGATATTTTATGGATTGGCAATGAATGGTAACATGTTATTTTTGTTTATAACTAATAAATATTATTATTACATAAATTGTTTTATATATATATTTCATAAATTAAACTGTCGAAATTTTTCCGGCCCACAGCCGATACATAACGCAAGTAAATAAAATATACACACAAATCAGATTCGTGTAAGTGCGTGGAATATCGCCAATGATCTGTGCCCGTGAAGACCCAGCGTGCGGAACGCAGGGTTGGAACGTCAATATTATCCCTATAGATGAAAGGAGGAATAAGGAAGAAGTCTATTGGCTACTTCCTCGTTCCTCGTTTCAGTAAAATCGACCTAAAATTATCTTACACACGGCTTAAAATCATCACACCGAGTAGTCCAGTGGGCACTCAGTAAATATAATGTAAACACAAAATGCGCTTAAGGCTTATTAAAGGGGAATGGTACGGGGATTAAACTAAATGGAAATCGTTTTTATAACTAATTTGGATTAACGTTTTTGAACAAAATCAAATTTACAATTCGAATAAATTAGTAAAGATCATGAAATAAATAATTCACTGATTTTAATAAGAGTAACTATTGTTTAAAGTTAAAGGAAATTTAGAGTAGCTCATTAAATTATCACACCTTAAAGGCCGAATAAAAATTTGAGGAAAATTTAGTAACCAGATTGTTTATAAATTATGAATTACTAAGAAATGAGTACCGAGTAACACTAAATACCTTATGGACTAAATTCTATTAAATAAGATAGGTATTGCGGAAAATCAATACCGCTCCTTAATTAACAAACGAAGTCTCCTTTAAGGTAATTTGAGAACTAAAGCCAATTAATATGAATCCATTGTCTAACCGTAAAGTAATTCTTGGAGAGAAAGAGAATTGTGCGTTGAACCAAGTGATTCCTCGATTAATATTAAATCCTTTTAGATGACAGTAAAACTATGTTTCGATAAAAAATCCAGCAAATCCTTTGAGTAAAGCGTTAATTCCATAGAGTAATTGATTGACTAAAGTAATTGACCAACCAGCCTTTAAAATTACATCATTTATTTAACTAAATAATCCACCAACTTAAAAATATAGTAATCCGTCAGTTTGGAATAAAATAATTTACATATAGAAATAAGGAGTTTTACTGACTAAATCGATTAACAAAATAAAGACAAAGATAAATAAATGAAAACCCGTCGATTAATACGCTAAAATTAAACCATTGCCAAGCGTTATAGTAGAATCATCATCGAGGAATTGTGAGAAGCGGTAATAGGAGTTGTTGGACAATTCATTCTTGATAGCATTTAAACTGAAAGTTATTCCCAGCGAACTTTGCAACGAGAAAACCAAATCTGAACCCTAAAATGTAAAGATTAATACCGAACCATGAAAATCAAACAGACATAAGCACCAATACGACATAAACAAAAACCAAAATTTATTATATTGACCCACCCCAAACATCGAACTGTAAGAAAGACTTACCACTGATTTTTTCGACCATAGTGATGAGATGATCCGAATTCCCCAAGATATGATAAGAAAATTCCCAAAATATAGTTTCCAGACGCCAAAATCCACAATAGAGCCTAAATCAGAAAGCACGATACAGGTATTTTTCCTTAAACAACGAGGTTAGAAAATATTCAAATATAATGAAAATGTATCACTCACTCGATAGTTCACGACCATGCGAACATAAAAATCCATGTACTGAAAATGAACTTCACCAGATTCGAACTGACCGGATAAACAAATCCATCCGCCTAAAATAAACATAATGGATTGTACATTGTGAGGTAAACAATCTAACCGTTGACGTTTCCGGTGATTCGCCATAATAATCAAATCATAATTGGCATCCATTTCCTGCCGTCTAACTTTAATTCAACAATCTACCCTATAATTATCGTCAACAACCGAATCTACATCATTTTCTCATTCATCAAACCATGAATTCGACCAATATTTTCGATGAGGAGTTAGAGTTCGAATACCCAAATACTACGGAAGATCCTTTAGGTAAATTTTAATTAATTACCGCTATCATAAATTTACGTGCACATTCGAGTTATAGGAGCGACCCCAAAATCATCAAATCAGACCTGATGAAACATATTAAGATTCTTACCCAGATGAACCCCAAATCCAACCACTCTCTCACTAAACACGATAACTTGGACCACATACCTTCGTTAATCACCATAAATATACCATGCTACAACTAGTTGATTAAAAATCATTAAATGACGATTCTATCTTGATTACATTCGAAGTCGCCAACAATTTATAATTCTCGTTAAATGAATCTCTCAATTAACTACCAATAACCAATCAATGGGTCGGACATTACATGGGTATCTAGAAGCCTGTATCACGGTCGTAAGTTCAAGTAATGAAACAACAAATGGAAAATCTTCCTATCTTGCGTGATCACCCAAGCAACGTTTATAAAAGATAACCCATGGAACTCGGTTCCTGCCGAGATCTAATAACTAACTAATGAATATTTTGATAAATTGTTATAGCAACACTATTCATTCATTTTATTTTTGTTTTTATTTAAACATATATTTTAAGTTGATGTCATTATAGAATTGTTCATTCATTTTGTTTTATTTTTTTTTATTATGCCTGGTAAAGTAACGGATACATATTACAATTCTAACGCTATTAATAAACCATCATTTAGTTATATTATAATTCCGCATATCTCATATTGTATTTATGCCCTCGTAAGGTTTTGAAATAACATTGTGAAGGGTTAATTAAAGACCACCACTTATTTTTTTGTTTTCTCAAACTAATACCAGAAAAATAGCTAGATAAACGATAGAAATTTAAACACAAGGGGACCAAATGAAATAAAGCGAGCATAGGTCTTCTATCGACAGCTCGTGAACCCAAGGATTGTCCGAGCAATTATAGTATTAGCAATAACACTCACTTTTTGCGGGCAATCCACCACTTGAACACATTACCAACATTGCCTAGCAACGGGTGCCAAGTGGCAGTTAGCATCTTTTTGTATGGCGTTACGGGGGCAACCACAGGATAGTTTAAACAAATAACGAAACCCTGTAACCCACCATTTATAATATTTGAAATTGTTTTATATATTTTATAAAATCATTTTTGTCGAAATTTTTCCGGCCCACAGCCAACACATATTGCAAGTTAGTAAAATATATACAGTGCAGATTCGTGTAAGCGCGTGGAAATCGCCAATGATATGTACCCGTGAAGACCCAGCGTGCGGAACGCAGGGGTCGTAACGTCAATATTGCTCCGTATAGAAGAAAAGAGAAATAAGGAAGAAGTCACTTGGCTGCTTCCTCGTTTCTCATTTCTGTAAAATCGACCTAAATTATTTTACACATGGCTCAAATTCATCACACCGAGTAGTCCAGTGGGCACTCATTAAATATAATATAAACACAATATGCGCCTAAGGCTTATTAAAGGGCAAGGGTACGGGGAATAAATTAATTTGTTGATTAAAGATAAAATATTATAAATTCGTTGATTAAAAATAAATTAATTTGTCGATTAAAGATAAAATAATATCAATTCGTTGATTAAAGATAAATTAATTCGTTGCTTAAAGATAAAATAAAATAAATTAGTTGCTTGAAATTAAATTAATACAAATTCATCGATTAAAACTGAATTAATCCGAAATCATTGTTATAGAGTAAAAAATAGAGTCGTTGATAAATTAAATTTGTAAATGAATTAAATTGATGGAATTAAATATTAATTAATAATTAATATGAATTCAAAGAAAAGAGAAACAATAATTTTACTTAAGTAATTGAAGGAAAAAATCCAATGATTACCCCCCATAATTTCGACACCATAATCTAAATCCAAATCAAAGTACGAGAAAATACATTTTCCTGAACCCTTTCATAAGAAAATGAGAATTGAATAAAACAATTGAACGTCATCGAAAGTAATAAAATGTATTCCAATAAAATTCCATCGTCCGCTAAAGAGTAAATAACACCATCAAGAAGTAATCAAATTTAGCCCATTAAAATGACTATTCCAATAGTTGATAAGGAGTAACTCCCGAATTCCTATGACGACATTAAAGTTGTGCGAAATTAAAAATCATAAATTAGAATACCAACCACTTGCAGAACCCGTTGTAGAATCACCCTCGGCAAACCAAACAGAAATACTTAACAATATCTAAAAAGAATTAATAACATTAAAAACTGATACATAAAGCAGAAAACGTACCAAATCACGGAATGTCGACAATCGCCGAAAATTAATAATCGACCATTGATCATTTCATTCCATAATGATCGGAAACCGACAAATTCGACAGGATGTATATTCTAACTGTGAATAGGGTCAACAATATAAAGAATCAGAATTGGTTTACCATTAACAGTCTAATAATTTCAGCATCCGGAAAATTGGCTGAAACGAATCAATAAATCTGATCAGGAAAATTTGCATAATGGAATTTACATCACATTCAGAGGAGACAACCATAAAACCAGGAATGTTCTTGGAGGGAGAAGGACCGAGAAAATTGGTCACTGTAAATAGTGGTAACTTATTTTTGAATTTTACAATATTTATCGTCTTTAATGATAATTAAATGATTATAATTGCGATGTCTCTTGTTAATCTTAATGAATGATTTTAATTTTCCTTTTACAACCAATGTTGAATTTTATTAAACGGTTTAAATCATAAGATACCATTCATAAGATAGATTGGATTCTAGCATGTAGTGTTATCAACCTGGACGGTTTCATATCAATGTTAATAATATGGCGTTGAATTTCGGTTAGAAGGAATAGTTCCTGTAGTTAAAGGTTCTGAGTCTCATTGAGGAAAGCGATAGTTGATATTTGTCTCTTAATATTTACAAATCTGATTCATAAAGTGTAGATTAAAATAATTATTTCAAGATCTAATTCACAAATGCATTATCAGATGTATATGGTGAATCAGTATTAGAATTAATTCGCTAATATATTATCTCTAGTTTATATACTTATTACTTACTGATAAACCCATTGAATTAAAACAAAAAATTATTAATATTGTAGGAGTGGCATATTGTTAAGTATTTCCACAATCTAGATTCCGAACCCCTAGAGGATTGATGATGCAATATTTAAGGAAAAGATCTAACTAATAGGAGTCTTAATGGTATCTACTATAAGACAATATGAGGTGACATCTTCCTAATCTATAATATATTTAATCATGGAATACATTTTTCCAAAACCATAATAATAAAGGAAGAAACACTATGACGCTAAATACCTGAAATATATTTCAAAGGAATTATTTCCAACATCAATCTGCAATCATAATTCGTGTCAAATACTATTTACCAAAACTACAAGTTAAATAATCTCAATAAATGCGTTGCTGAGGCTTTCCGGTAAGTGGATACCCTATTGACAAGATTTAATTTTAGTTATCAATTCCACAATTTCCCTCGCAGATCGCTGGAGATGGGCTTGGGCCCAATACCGCCAAGAACGATGTCTGGATTTCCCGCCGTCGAAATTCCTCTACCGGGATAATCTGGGAGTGGGCACGTCTACTCAATGGAGCCCGTCGGAAGAAATATATCAGCAGGCCCGGCGGCAATTGGAAAACCTAGTGTTGCAACAACGAGACCTGAATTCGCAGGTGGCCCGAGCTCGCCAGCATTTGGCAAATGTAGAAGAAGATTTGCTGGCGGGTCGGATCGCCAACTCTTACTGGCACCCCCAACAGACCCCACCAAACAACGCGACCCAGAACCGCAATACCAAAAGGCCGACGATGGCAATTTCCGGCTTCACACCTGAAGAGTGGGTGTCAAGCAAATTCCCCTAACAGTTGTGATGATTCCATTTAATTTAAAATAATCAACATTAAATTAAGAACTTGTGATTTCTTGCTACTCTTATATCAACATTAAAAAATAAAATTTGTAAACTTGTCGTTAGTTGTTTCTACCCGATAAAATTCTTCTTCTTATTACATTAATTTTGTTTAAATTAACACTAATATGATGTGATTATACCCTTAACATGAATTTCTATACTTAATGTTGTTTGTATTAGCTATGGATCCTACTCGATTATTACAACAGGAACTATCCCGAGCACAGCAGAACAACCAATCACTCTACGGACAAATCATACAGCTCACCAAGGAAGTACAGCAAGTAAAATCCACCTGGGTAGACTCAGCCAGACTAAAATCCATCTATCAACGCCTAACAGCGGCTCAAAGGGGTTGGGCAGAAAAACGTCAGTTAAACCAGAGTCTCCGGACTCAAATCCGAGGGCTGGAAGTCGCCCTGGCAGCAAGTCGGGAGGGGCAGGCAGTAACTTACCCGCTCATTTTCGCCCCATCCCAGTTACCCTACCAGACTCAGACCCACGACCCAACACCGGCCAAAGATTCTCCAACCGTCCCATCCAGCAGTCGTCGACCGGGACGCAAAGAACGTGCCCGCCGCAAAGCCGAACAGCTATTGGACAAAAATAATCTTGGATAATTGACTTGACAGATGAACTACGTTTTCTTTAAAATTGTAATTGCGATTAAATCAAAATTAGTATGTTCTCAATATAATAAAAATGGAATGATCATCGGAAGGTCGTGAATACTCTCATTATGTCGTCGGAAAAATAGTGTCCTTCTCCTACTGGTCAGCATGAATTTCGAATTTCCACACAAGGGACAGAAGAAAGCGAGCACAGGTCTTCTAACGACAGCTCGTTGAACCCGCGGATTGTCCGGGAAATTACAGTATTAGTAATAGTGCTCAATTTTTGCGGACAATCCACCCACTCGAACACATTTCCAACGTTGCCTAGCAACGGGTGCCGGGTGGTAGTTGAAGTAACATTTTGTATGGCGTTACTGGGGCAACCACATGCTAATTAAAACAAACAATGAAACCCAGTAGCCCACCAATTATAATTATTGTTATTACCACTATGATTATTACTACTATTATTATTATCATAATTATTATCATCATTACTACAAATACCATGATTATTATTAATATTATCATTATTATTATTATTATTATTATTATTATTATTATTATTACTATTATTATTATTATAATTATTATTATCGAGTTTTTAGTAGGGATCCTTTTTCATTCCTCAGCTTTATAAAATAATTTTTTATTTATATACAACATTAGCCGTAACCCATTCTTATTTTACAATTTTAGACAAAGTAGTTTTGGTGGTTCGAAAATTTTGGCAGCGTACCGTCCTTATTTTTCGGTTCATCCCTATTCTACCGTTTCCGACAAAGTATTTTCACTGACTCGGAAAATTTGAGCAGCGTTCCACCCTTATTTTACAGTTTTTTATGATAAGTTTTTTAACTATTCACAAAAATTTGCGCAGCGTTCTGCCCATATTTTCCGTTTCAATTGACATAATTTATTTAATTTTTATTTAAATACTATTTTTCGTGATTTTGAGTCGTTCGGATCAATCTTTTTCCGATGGCTATTCATTTTAAGTGTTGCAACGATTTCGCAATTTTTCCCGCTACCCATTCCCTATTTTTGTTCTTAAGATCTATGAATGTTCATTTCATAGTTAGTGAGTGCACACTGGACTACTCGGTGTTAGAGATTTTGAGCCGATTGTAGAATCATTTAGGTCGATTTTAAAGAAATCTAGAAACGAGGAAGTAACCAAAAGACCACTTCCTTACTCCTCCTTTCTTCTATACGGAATAATATTGACGTTCCGATCCCTGCGTTCCGCACGCCGGGTCTTCACGGGCACAGATCATCGGCGGTATTCCACGCACTTACACGAATCTGAATACTGTATATGATTTTACTATCTTGCAATGTATTGGCTGTGGGCCGGAAAATTTTCGACAATTAGAAAATAATTTAAACATCATAATAATTTATTAAAACCAAAGCTAAATTACGGGCTACTTCCATTAAAATTCATAAATTCAACCATCCAAATTAAAAACATTGAATTAAACTTCCTAAATAAATCGAATGCATCCATAAAAATCCATAAAATTCATAATTATCCATAAAAATCCATAAATCCATATCCTTCCTAAATAAATCGAATACATTTCCTAAATAAATCGAATGCATCCATAAAAATCCATATCCATAAAATTCATAATTATCTATAAAAATCCATAAATCCATATCCTTCCTAAATAAATCGAAAACATTCATAAATCCATCCAAATTAAAAACATCGAATTAAATAATCCAAAGTGAAACTGCTGACAACCAGTGTCAAAATACGATTTAAAATCAATACTGAAAATTAAGATTAGATATTTGTCAAATCATATCAGTGTATATACCTATAATTTGGCCTTAACCTTGCGTGTTAGTTTTACTGCGAATAAACAAAATTCGACTTTGAAATTATTCATGTTATCTACATTAAATTTTTATTTATTTCTTAATTTAAATTAGTAATTTATTTTTAACATTTTTAAAATAAATTTATTCAACCAAAAAATATTTTATTTTTATTCATTTAATTCATTAATTTTTACTTTTATATAAATGGTCATTTTACGGTCGAATTTTCTTGTTATTATGTTATTTTTTATGTGAATTTCGTGCGGTTCTTGATGCATTTTGTATTTATTTTATTTTACTTTTATGTTTTTGATTTTATATTTATTTATATTCTCTCAGATTTTAAAGTGTTTAGTTGATGTTGTCTATTGTATTTTAAGTTACCTTGGTGCTGGGTTTTCGTGCTGTATTACTGATGCATTTAAACAATTCTCAAGGCTATTTGTATGCTGGCCCAACACTACTGTATTAAGTTTTCTATCTGTTGCTGCTTTTCACTCTCTTTGAATTCCAATAAAATGGTCTATTTTCTTTATCCTTGTTCTCCGTTTGCTTTGGTATATTCTCAGTTTCTGTACTCAATGGTTTCCTTCATTCCGGTTTCTCGTAACTCGTTTTCTTGATTCTATCTCTAGTTTATCGGCTCTATTATTCGTCGTTTACTTGATCTCTTTATTCCTTGTCAATTATCTAAAAATAAATAATACTTCTAGTGCATATTATTCTACATAAATTTCCGCATTAATTTTATCGTATTATTCTCATTGCTTCTCCTTATTTTAATTCTTTTCGCTGCGTCAACTTCTTTATCTTTTTAATTTTTGTCTTTTCATTTTAAGTTTATTTTAAATTATCTATAACTCGTATCAAATATCTATTTGCTTACTATAAATTATCTTTATAGTCGCTTCAATTATCTATATTGTCGTATCCATTAACTATTTTAATCAAATAAATCATCACCATCATATCAACAATCGTCTCGTTTACTATTCTCCTTTATCTCTATCATTGGTCCAAAAACGTTTCTTAATCTCTATGCGCTATAGGCCTTTTTACTTAACTCTTCTCGTCTTTTTCCTTAAACTTTATCCGCTGTTGCTCTATGGGTCTTTTTATTTAAATCTACTTGTCTTTTTCCTTAAACTTTATTCGCTGTGATCGTTTTCCTTTTGATTCATCTCCCTTCATTTTAAATCTATTTTAAATTATCTATTTCTCGAATTAATTATCTATCATCATCGTATTAATCTCGTATCAATTATCTATCATCCTCGTATTAATTATCTATGTAGTCTTATCAGTTATCTACATAGTCGTATCCGTTATCTATATTTTTATCAAATAAAATTGCTATAATCATATCATTATTCAATCCATTAATTATCTTTCCTATGTCTCCTTGATTTACTAAAAATCGTTTATTTAATCCACCATCGCTGGCGCTCTATTGCCCCTATCCTTTCCGTTGGCTCTCCGGCCTTCATCATCTTATTTCCAACTGGCTCTCTGTGTGGCCTTTAATATCTAATCTCATTTCATCTGGCACTCTATGGTCTTACTATCTAATCGTATTTCATCTGGCACTCTATGGCCTTAATATCTAATCTTAATCATATTTCATCTTTAATATCTAATCATAATCATATATCATCTTTAATATCTAATCGTAATCATATCTCATCTTTAATATCTAATCTTAATCATATCTCATCTTTAATATCTAATCGTAATCATATCTTATCTTTAATATCTAATCGTAATCATATCTCATCTTTAATATCTAATCGTAATTATATCTCATCTTCAATATCTAATCGTAATTATATCTCATTTCATAATCGTATCTTATTTTTACTATCTAATCTAATCATAGTCGTATTCTATCTTTACTATCGGTTCTCATCTTTAATTATATTCATATTATCTTTAATCCTAATCATATCTCATCTTAATATCGGAGTTGAGTTTCATCAGTGACTTTTGGGTGGGTTTGAGGCCTCACACTGACTCTCAATCCATGGCGTCTTTTGTCTAGCGCATTTAACCGGTTACGCCTTCCTCATCGCCACTCGGATATTTGGTACTCGGTGTGGGATCCGGGTTGTGTGCCTCGAAGAATATAAAAGCATGGAAATGCCTAGACGTTCAATCAAGTTTCAAAAGCGGTTTACTTGATTTCCCGAATAGTGAAAAGAAAAGGAAGCGATAAATGAGCGCAGAAATTCTTAATATATCTGTCTAATATCTGCCCGCTCTCCCGTCAGATTTCCGGCACAATTCGGCCGCCCTGATCTGATCCTTAGTAGGTCCTTTCGAGTATGAACCATTTACCGGTTAGTTCACATCTCGCCTACCGTTTGGTGTCCTCGATACTCGGTGTGGTATCCGGGTTTTTGTATCGAACGGTCCAGCGCCATCAGTCCCTTGGCTGATAACATCCTGAACACGACAGTCCGTAGCTGTCCTCTGGTGCCTCACCACCAGCTAGGGAAAAAAGAATATCTTTAGGTACCTTTAACGTCTAAATCATGCGCATTTTTCAATTTTTATTTTTATTTTCGGTTTTCCCTTCACTTTCCCAACTCAAAAATTGTAGTAATCGCGTTGGTTTGTTCCCCAGAGAGGTGATCAATCTCTCGCCAGGAACTCCCCAACATTTGCGACGGATCCTACTACCTTCCTCTCCTCGGGTTGATCAAGGTTCCTCATCGGAATAAGCGTACTATCGTTATGATAGCTCGGTTTTAAATCTTACTTCCCAGTATTATTTCCATATAATATAATATAAATAACATTACAAAATACACTAACAAAATGATGCATCGAAACTTTTACCGTACCTTATGTGTGATTTTTCAGCTTTCACTGTTTAATTTGTGTTTTACTTGTCCACTCAGAATTTATTTCACGGCTTTCATGAAGTTTTCGGCTTTTTCCGTATGTTTTACACCTTTCGGTTGCTATTGTTGTCTCATTTATTATTATTATTAATCTCAACTCATCGTTTTCAATCATCATTTTCCTCGAGTTGCTAACTATTATTCTCGTAATTCATTATTATCTCTAATCCTTTATTTTTATTAATAACAAGCATCATCGTTTGATTCATCTACGCTCATTTCTTACTATTCATTCCATTTACAGCTGAACATTTCCTTTTATCTACGCCTAAGTTTCTCCATCATCAGGATTATTTTTTCGTCAATTTCTCTAACTTAATCGATTATCTGTTCTCGTTTAGTATCTAATTTGGCTTTGCTTGGCCTCATGTCTTTTGTAATTCGCACAATCGATCGTTCGTTACTTCCGCTCATCTCATATGAGTAGGGGTTCGAAATCGTTGCAACCTTTTCCGTTACTATTTTGATCTTTAAATAAATTACTTTCAGTTTATCGTTTATTACGTTTAAAATATTTTAACTGACTTGATTATCCCGTCTTATTTCTAAACAATATTAATCTGGCAATTTCTATTTTTCCAATTTTTTTTACGAACTCTTACCGCTGTTCCTATCTAATTATTATTTACATGGTTCTGAAATTTATTTACACGACATTTACACGTCCCCTTTTTTTGTGGTTTCCCCTTTTCTAATCGCTTTATCCCTAGTAATTTCCACCTTTTTCCTGCTTTTATTATTTTTATTTTATTTATTTTAATATTTTTATATTTTTATTCTTACTTCCACTGTTTTGGATGATATTTATACGATGATTCCATTGACTTATACAACCTACCCATAATTTTATTTTTATTTATAGTTTCCTGTTTCTTTGATTTCTGCTCTACAAATATTGATAATTTTATCCCCACTTTCCTGTTGAATCGTTTCATTTTTGAAATTTTTGTGTATCTAATATTTTAATTTATTTATATATATTGATATTTTCCTCTCTTATTACAATACTCGTCATTTATGAGTTTTCTAAACTGTTGTTTTGTTTCATCATATTGTTGGGGTTGTCGGTGACTTCGAATAGAAATTATTGTTGATCTGACTCCAAGCGTGCTTTAAACAACAGTAAAGAACTCCAAACGATATAAACTTTATTGATTAATACACTTTGTCTCCACTGATTTACAAAAATATTTACAGTTCACTTTCAAAATTTTTAATTTCTTCACAATTCTATGAATTCTAGAGTATTCGAAGGTTTTGACCCATTGTAACTTTTTATCAAAAGTTCACATGATGATAGTTCTATGGTAATTTTTGATCGTCTTATTATTCTACACAATATATCATAAATTAAAATTTTTTGCCAAAGTTGTGACCCTTTATAACGTTTATCTAAAGCTTTGATGACTAAAGTTCTATTGGCAATTTTGCTTGTTTCGTCGATCTCTACAACATATCAAAAATTAAAAATTTTGACCAAGGTTTTGACCCTTTATAACTTTGTACCCAGAAGTCAGACTGCCATACTTCTATAGTAAATATTGCTCAGCTTCTCAAGCTCTACAACATATCAAAAATTAGAATTTTTGAAGGTTTGACCCTTAATAACTTTTTATCCAAAGGTTGGAAGATCCTAATTTTATCACTACTTTTGCCATTTCATCGTTCTGTACAACATATTAAAAATAATTTTTTTGACCAAAGTTTGAGCCTTTTTAGCTTCGAACCTTTAGAAGATATGACAATGGTTCTATTGGCAATTTTATTAAGCTCATTCTTCTCTACAACATATCAAAAATTATATTTTTGGTCAAGGTTTGACCCTTTACACCTTTGAAGTTCGATAAGATACGACTATAGTTCCATTGACAATAATACTCAACTCGCCGTCCTGTACAACATATCAAAAATAAAATTTTTGGCCAAAGTTTGACCCTTTTTAGCTTCGAACCTTTAGAAGATATAACCATGGTTCTATTGGCAATTTTATTAAGCTCATTCTTCTTTACATAATATCATCGAATTGTTTTCTCATCGTCAATAAGTCGATAGTTTTCCTTCGTTTATTGTTAAGTTCCATTCTTTAGTTCATCCTCTCTCCGTAGTCCGACAAAATGTCGTTCCGACATTTCTGTTTAATAAAAAGATTCTTACTCTGGTTTTTTTCTGGTTGTCTAGCTAAGAAATGATTTTTATTCCCGGCTGAGGGTGTTCCAACAAAGTATTTGTTGTTTCCTCTTTTCAATTGGCTTTTGCTTCCTGTTATTTTTTGTGTCGTTTGATTTTACCAAGAAAACCACTTTCATCCCGGCTGAGCCCCCAAATTTGTATGGTGGGCTAGTCGTCTATTACTTATTCTCTTAATTTGTAGTCAGGTTGTTCGTTTTTCATCGATCTTTACAATCGATCTTTATACTTTTAAGCTCCACATATTTCATCTCTCCGGGGTTCGGCAAAATGTCATCCCGACATTTCTATTTGACGAGATAGTTCTGTAACCTGTTTCCTCTCGTTTGTTTGTACACGAAAATCATTTAATCCCGTCTGAGCCCCCAAATTTGTATGATGGGTTTCTGGGTGTTGATATTTTGAACTATATGGTTGTTACCCAGACAACTCAATACAAATATATTTCGCTTACCACTCGGCACCCGTTGCTGAGAACGTTGGAACTGTGTTCGAGTGGGTAGATCGTCCGCAAAAAGTGAGCGCTATTATTAATGCTGTAATTGCCCTAACGATCTCTGGGTTCAACGAGCTGTCGATAAAAGACTTGTGGTCGCTTTTGATTATCAGGTCCTCTTAGGTCGTTAATTTTATCATTCGTGTCCATCAAATTCTTTAAATAACGTTTAAATAACGACAAATATATATTTTAAAAGGAAACAACGCATTTGATACGTGCAACTACATGTTTTGTGAAAGAAGCAATACATTTTTAATGAGTCGGCTGCGTGTTATTTAATATTCGAGCGTCTCGGCGCTTGGCTCGCTCTTTAAGTCCGGGTCGATAGCCGCTTGCCGTTGGTGTAGTCTTTGGAGTTGTTGCCGTCTCCCGGTAGGCCAGTTGGACAGGGGAAAAAACGAGGGGATTTGTCACTGCCGCTTTCTCTTGGCAGGCTGACAGTGCCACTTCTAACCCCTTTATCTGGGTCCTCAGGCTTTGGTTCAATTGCCTCTCTTCCATCCAGCCCTTTTTTGCTGCCGTGAGCCTTTGATAAAGTAACTTTGCTTTCTTTGGTTCCACCCATGTAGTTTTTGTCTGCTGAACTTCTCTGGACAGCTGGATAATTTGTTCGTAAAATTTTTTGTTGATTGTCCTCGCGTGCTCCAGTTCCTTCTGTATAATTTTTAAGGGTTCCATCTCTGTAAATAATGCTATTAATTTTGGTCTGCGAATCTTGAGTTATTTAATTAATCATACAAATATTTATAGTATTAACCAAACAAACAGAAAATCGTGGAAAGTAACTAATTATTTATTTAACTTTAAATCTAATCCCACTAATGTTATTGTAAATCCTTGGTCGAATAATTAACTGAATTGAGGACCTGGATGGTGTCTCTCAACACATTCAGGGACCGGCTGAGCATGATGGCGCTTGCGATACACAAAAACCGGTCGTCTTGTGTTCCGGGTACGGCTGGCACGGATCATTGGAGGGACGACGACATTAGGTTCCGTTTGCCCATCAGCATGATCACGAGTGGGGATGTGCGGCGGTGAGTATTCATCGGTATCCGCGATTCTACCAGCCGCTATGTCCTCTTCCACATTTGAAAGGTATAGCCTGGCCCTGGCGATTTGGAGACTGACTTGGCGCTGGTGATCCTCGAGCCGAGAGAGGAGAAATCGTGCCTGATCGTGTATTTCCTGGGCCGGATTCTGACCACTTTTTTGTCTGCCCGACACGAATGGTATCTCATTATCTTTTACTGGTTCAAAGGCCTGTACTTGGCAGCAATATATTTCATGAATTGCCCTTATTTTATTATAATTGACCAACCAATTATTAATAAGTAAATACCAACACTTCGGCGCCGCAGTAATGATAAAGAGAAATAAAAACAAAGAACTCGCCATGAAATTTAATGTTTCGCTTTTAACATTTCATTAAATACTTATTTCTATTATTCCAACTAAATTATTGGTGGGTTACAGGGTTTCGCATCTTGCTTAACTGTATGGTTGCCCTAGTAACGCCATACAAAATAATGCTGATCGCCACTTGGCACCCGTTGCTAGGCAACGTTGGTAATGTGTTCAAGTGGTGGATTGCCCGCAAAAAGTGAGTGCTATCGCTAATACTATAATTGCTCGGACAATCCTCGGGTTCACGAGCTGTCGGTAGAAGACTTGTGCTCGCTTAGCTCTGTCCCATGTGTAAGAGTGTTCATGATTGAAGGTGGAAAGATGGTTGTAAGTGTTCCGATTAACACCTATGTATCGTTATTATGAGAAATGATTTGACTACAACGAATTTATTGAAATCAACACATGTAGAGATTCCGTGTGAGTTAATGAGGTGGGTTGGCTGCTCTGCGTCGAGCACGCTCTTTGCGTCCTGGCCGACGATTTATGGGCTGATTAGTAGGCTTCACCGCTTCCCCCTCCCGACAAACTGCTAGAGCGACTTCTAACCCTCGTATTTGCGTGCGCAGGCTCTGGTTGAGCTGCCGCTCCTCGGTCCAGCCTTTCTGTGCTGCGGTCAGGCGGTGGTACAAGGTCTTTACCTTCCCCGGTTCCTTCCAGGTTGCTTTAATTTGTTGGATTTCGCGGTTCAATTGAATAACTTGGGCCAGCAATTCCTCATTTGCTTGTCTTGCGTGGTCCAATTCGGACTGTAGGATTCTTAGGGAGGACATCACTGTAATTAAATAGATCATACTAATTTATAATTGGTCAGGTCAAGTAATCATTAATTTCATTAAACAAATCACGAGTTAATTCCAGTTACATGAGAAGAAAACACAAATTTCTAATTATTTTGATCAGTTAATACATTAAGTTGTCTGTTATTTCAGTCGTCTGGACAATACCTCTCTAGGCTTCGCTTGAGGGCTTCCACAGTATATGGTCGCCTGGTGTCTCGAACTGGACGAGGTGGATAGGCGACTGTGATCCGCCCGGCAAGGATGTCCTCCATCACGTTTGCAAGATACATCCTTGCCTTGACTACTTGCAAGTCCACCCGCTCCTGCACCCGCTCCCATTGGGTGAGGAGGTCCTGTGCGTTGGAAAATATCTCGGCAGCTGGGTACTGTTGTCTATCGGGTTCATAAGGGTTGTTATTCAGACCCAGCGCCCTTCGAGGGTTAGGGTAAGGCCATTGTGATCGGATTTCGTCTATGGCGTCTGCAGCCTGTGGTGTCTTTCTCGAGTGTTTTTTGCCAGATGATTGTACAGTCGTCCAATTGAGAGACATGATCTGAAACGATTAGGGAATAAATCATGAAAATTAATATTAACGGGAGAAATTTCTCCACATCGGTCGTAATGCGTTCACCTATGCGGGTTCAAGAACTGGCGTATTTATTGTTAAGTGCGGTATCGAGTGACCTTGAAGGTTCTTCTTCAATCAGTCGGCACACTGGATTTTATGTGATGTCTTGGGTTAACATTTTGGTCGTGGATCGGCAAGACCTATCATGGCTTGAGTATCAGATTTATGTTGAGCATAATTAATCGAAGGATGACTAGAAAATTTAGATGACCTGTCAACTCGGCTTAATGTATTAGGGCATTGTTATCGGGTTTGACAATATCGTTGGTAGCAGTTAAATTGAGAGTGTTAAGTTGATTATCAGTTGATTTGCGCGATCCTTATTTAGTGTGAGGTTGAAGGTCGACTATAACATGATGATTTGTATTCTCGAATTTAAATGAGGTCCATAAACTCTCTCAAGAAAAATCGGCGGTGGTTTGTCATTGCAACGGTGCGTTTCCGTTGAATGGATTGTTATAGTTCACTATTGTCGTCGGTGATCGGCAGGATATCCGGTGATTTTATCAACGTCGAAAATCTCGGATTGGTAGTGATATCCTGTTGATTTTGATTATGTCGTCGGTAAATGTGGGGAGTTATAATTTGTCATATTCGCTTCAGTTTAATCAGTTCTGTTTCGGAAATTCTTATGTTATCTCTCATTTGAATGCTATTATTGTTACGTTCGAGAAAAACACTTGCAATTTACGGTAGGCTTCGGGGAAATCTTCCTCGACACTGTGATGTCATCTCGCGCATCTGAAGCTTTATTATCCGGATTATTTGGAATTTTTCGTCATTGTTTCGTCAGGAATGTTGGAACTTAATTTATTATTATGCTCGAATTTATTGGGGTCGGCGGTAAGCCTTTATGTATGTTGTCCTTAATGCAATCTCATGATTAGATCTTTCTGTATACAATAAATTTTGATCGTTATTTTAATTGAACTTAAAGTTTATGATCATTATACACTAAGTCACCATTTGGGTTTCGTCTCATTTTTCAATTTTAACCGATTTTTCATTCAAGGTTATCCATTCAATCAATTTTAGTTCATCTTTTGGTAAAGTTAATCAACGACTTCAGGGTAACTTTAATTTTATTTTTCTTTTCCTAATTTTTGACCACGATTTTAATCCTATATTGATGATTTTATTACTTATCTATCCTAGCGAAGTGTTGGACTATTTATGAATATTTGCCCTTTATGTCCTTAGCTTAAGTCAACTACTTAAATGTCTTCATTTTGAACACCTTATTCCCGAACTAGTTTTCCGTGCTTTAAGTCTGTGAATTATATACACGTTCGTTATTTGGAATTGATAACTTCATTTAGTAATTACTTTGGTTTTATCAATAGATAATTTTAAATACATCATTCCTTACTTTTATTTTATAGTTTTATCAATAGATAATTTTAAATACATCATTCCTTACTTTTATTTTAATGGATTATAATAATTTAACTATTGAGGTTATTTGCTGTTGCTCTACTGCTAATCAATAGATTAGGATCCTCTAAACCATGAATTACTTTTACTCACTAGTTAGTCAATGAATTAATCTAATCTAATTACATTTATTCAACCTTTACTTCAATTTAATTAAATGAAATTGTCCTTATTTGTCGTTATTTTCCTTTTTTATTAAAAATTTATAATAATTTAACCACTTTACTGTTAATAAATTACAATAATTTGATGAATGGATTACGTAATAACTACTCTAACTTTAAGTCATGAAATACTTTAATTGTTACTTTATCTATAGTAAACTGTTATTTTAATTCACCTTTTAATTTATTTGAATCATTGAATTATTTAGTTGATACTTTCTACAAATTTAGGAAAAGATGAAAACAATTTAATTACATCAATGATTTTAACTAATTTTCTGAACAATCTTAAGTCGCGGTGGTTATATCAACGATTATTCCAGTACCCTTCCCTTTAATAGACCTTAGGCGCACATTGTGCTTATATTATATTTATTGAGTGCCCACTGGACTACTCGGTGTGATGATTTTAAGCCGTGTGTAATATAAATTTAGGTCGATTTTTCAGAATTGAGAAACGAGGAAGCAGCCAGAGACTTCTTCCTTATTTCTCGCTTCAGCTATAGGGATAAATATTGACGTTACGACCGCTGCGTTGCGCACGCTGAGTCCTCACGGGTACATATCATTGGCGATTTTCCACGCTCTTACATGCATCTGTACTGTGTAGATTTTATTTACTTGCGTTATGTGTCGGCTGTGGGCCGGAAAAATTGCGACATTTTAATTTATAACAACATATAACATAATTTATGTAAATAATATTTATTAATTATAAATGACAATAACATAATTACCCTTTTCACCATTCCAAAATATGTAAAAATTAACATAAAATAACATAAATACCACTCTCCCCACGCCGACGCCGAGCAGAGCTCCATTGAGATGCAAAGAACGTGACGTGGAAAGAGGGTTCCACCATAAATATTTCTCACCTAAATGTGCTGAAAGAAAAATTGATTTTCAAAAATGGTTCTAAAAATGGTTTTTGACTTTTAAAACTGGTTAGTTTCGAAAAACGGTTTTAAACAATTTTCAAAATAGTTTTAAGGTTAAATGGTTCTTGGTTAAGTTTAATGTGAAAATGGATCAGTATTTATACCTAATTTTCTCGCATGTGAAATTTGATGCAGTAAAACAAAATTCGACCTTGTTATTTTCCAGCAAATTCTATTCTTTAATTTTGATATTTTTTGATTTATTTTTAGAATTTTTTATTTAGAATTTTTATTGAATTATTGCTAATTCAAATTTTTCGATTTAATTTTCATTTTAATGAACTTTAATTGATTTTTTCAATTTCGTCTAATTTGTTGTGTTTTCTTGTTGTATTTGTATAGGTATCGTGCGAATCTTGGTGCATTTTGTTATTATTTTGATTTATTTTTATGTTTATTATTTTATATTTAATTCTCCTATTTTCTCATATTTCATATGGTTTACTTGGTGTTTCCAGGTTTATTTAAATTGCATGTTATTTTTGCATGTGTGTTTCTGATCCATTTAAACATTCTTCAAGGCCGTTTACGTTCTGGCCCAACATGATAATTTATTATAAACAGAATTCACACATATTCGATCACCTAGATTATAAAAGGCAAAAGATTAAAACTCTAAAATAATTATAAGTTGAATAGGGAATCGTGATAACCATAAAATAATCTCAACAAATTATTACCCCGCAGCTCCAATGTAGTAGAATAAAATATGAGCAAATATATACGGTGAGTATTAACACCAAATAACCTGTATAATATCGTAATATCTTTATGGTACCTAAATACAAATGTAAGAGAATTAAAGCCAAACAAAATAAATGAGCTTATGTGCGAGCAATCATTGAAGAAATGTACGAAAATTGAAACAAACGGTTTCCAATTTGCATATTTCAGATTTGTGATTTAAGGTTGATTAGACTTTCCTTGTTTTCCAAAATCATATATTTTTGTATCACTTTTAAATCTGTATATTTTGGATAAAGATTATTCTTCGGATCACTGTATTTTATACATCTTAAAGGGGACTTCAGTATGATTCGGGATTGTCTAGGACTAGCTGAGGTAACTTGGAATATTTTCCATCATAATTGAACATTCATCATTATCTTTATTAAAATCAACCTCTAAAAATTAAAATTTTCTAATAAATTATTGAAATCCAACATTTGAAGTTTAGAACTTAAAAAAAAAGATTTTATCAAAATCAAAACTCGTGCAATTATTAAAATGAACTTCAAAAAATATTTATAAAAAAATTCGTGTGATTATTAAAAGGTCGGATTCTCGAAGATTAAAACTTACCCCAAAACTGTGGATCTGGGTTCAGGGTACATCCCTGGTTGCCTCCCTGGTCGTTGTGTCCTTGAAGTCCTGTTGTTGGTGCATTCCTTGAAAATTGTCCAAAATATTTATGATCTATTGGAATCGTCGACAATTTTATTTATGGAATTTGGCGGTTGGTGGACGTGTGTGTACGTGTGCGATATATCGTTCGCCTTTATTGCTATCCCCGATGAAGCATTGGTGTTGTGGGGATGCAATGACTTATCGATTACATACCAAAATTTGTTACAATGTGCACTACTCTTGAGGGCGTGAAAAGACGTGCGTGACCTTTGGATTGGGTGTGCCTGCCAGGCTCGGTGGTGTTTAATATTCTTGCCGGCGTCATTCATTAGAAATTTTAGAAGATGAGAAAATTTCACGTAATCAATATTCCTAAAGGTCAGCGTCTCTCGTAATATGTTAATTTTGTTTTACTAATTATTTGTGGAATTCTGGCACACCGATTTCTAGTCGGAGCAATCGATCACTATTCTAGAAATTGAATAACGAATTTTTTGCGTGGCATTATTGGGAAATTAATTTTGAGCTTCAATGATGGTAGGTTGAATTATTGTAATTATTTTATCTCAGCCTTCCTCTTTCTTCATTCAGGTGGCGATCTATATCAGCGAAACTCGTGGTGATTGTAAGTATTATTTTAAGGCTAGATTTTTGGGTTTGGAATTTTTATTATTTCAGGATTTTAATTCGCTGTGTGGTTTATTCCTAAATGATTTTATGAAAGAATCCATTGGAGATTCCCTTGCAACGTGATCGCAATAGAAGTCAGTTTATTTCCCTGCTGGTTACCCCGTTGGTCTAATCGAAACATCAGATTTTATCGTCGATTGGAAATTTATCTTAGTTTGTTTATTTAAATAAAATTCTATTTTTCTTTTGGATTTGGGTGGTGGAATGTGGGTGGCGATCATAAACACGGGTGAGTTTATCTGTTACCTCATACTATATTAAGAATATTTTTTTTTTAAATGATAGCAAAACTTTACAAAACTTTGGGGATTTTTTGTACTTAGGGGAGAGTTATCGCATTTACCTCAATCAATTTTTCTCGTAGATAGTTTTGTTGAATCTAAATCGTACAGATTATTGTGACAAACTCATTGGGAATCCGTAGGGATTAACTTCTCCTTTTTCTTCGTTAGAATTGAGGCTATTCAAAATTTTATCGAATTTTTAACGTAAATTGGAGTGGTTCTTAACACTTAAGTTCTTTTTACCTTTTCCTTTTGTATTAAGTTTCTAAACACGATGTTGGGAATTACAGTAATTATCATCTTTGAACTTTGATTTGATTTAATATATTTGCTTCCGTGGTTTATAGTAATTACGCTATCGTCTTTTATCCTCAAGTAATCATATCGAATCTTACTAGGATGTTAAACGTTTAAATTAACCGCCGTCACATACGTTTATTTAAATAGTAATATCATCTCTAAATGTAACGCTATTGTGTTCATAACGACTACTTGAATCTATAATTTATTTAAATTCGTAACCCTAACTTAAAATTATTAATTATTATACGTTCATGGCAACCGTTCAATATTTATGATTACTTTAAATTCATATCAGTAGTTTGAAATTTATGGCTATATTAAATTCATAGTAACAGTTCGAATCTATAGTTAATTTAAATTCATAACAACGATTTCAATTTTTTATTTTCCCGTTACCTTTCCCTTGGTTGACCTTAGGCGCGTTGTGTTCATATTATAGTTAATGAGTGCCCACTGGGCTACTCGTGTGAAGATTTTGAGCCGTATGTAAATATAGTTTAGGTCGAGTTTATGGAAATTGAGAGACGAGGAAACATCCAAAAGACAACTTCCTTATCCCTCTCTTCCCCTATACGGAATAATATTGACGTTCCAGCTCCTGCGTTTCGCACGCCGGGGCCTTCACGGGCACGAATCATTGGCGATTGTCCACGAACTTACACGAATTCGAATAATATGTTGAATTTTAATGACTTGCAGTGTGTGTTGGCTGTGGGCCGGAAAAATTTCGACAAAATAAAACAAAGTTTATATGCATTATTAATAATTTATTAAAATAAAATTATAAGTTACCTGATCCATTCAACATAAACAAAAATATCATAAAGAATCACTCTACCCACGCCGACATCCAAGCAGAGCTCCATCGAGGTTGCGAGTGTGCGACGTGGAGAGAGTTTTCAAATAAAAACTCATACTTACATCGTGAAAAACGGTGTTATTAGTAAAACGATTTCAAGTTTTTAAAAACTGATAAAAATTGTGTAAAAATGAATCGGTATATATACCTATTGTACGACCCTAACCTTGCGTGTTCTTTTTGATTTAGTAAAACAAAATTTGACCTTGGAATTTTCTGGTATATTCTAATCTTTAATTTTATTATTTTGAGATTTTATCTGACGATTTTTTCTTTAGATTTTTAATTGAATTATTTCTAATTCGAATTATTTGATTTTTATTTCATTTTCATGAAATTTCGCATTTTTTAATAAATTGTCAAATTTCGGTCAAAATCGTTGGGTTTTCGTGTTATGTTTATATTTATTTCGTGCGGATTTTGTTGCATTTTGTTATTATTTTAATTTATTTTTGTGTTTATAATTTTATATTTAATTGTTTTCTTCCTCGCATATTGATAGGGTTAATTGGTGTTTTAATAGGTTTGAATTTAAATCTGCATGTTATATTTGCATGTGTGTTACCGATTCATTTAAACATTTGCAAGGCCGTTTGTGCTCTGGCCCAACAGTTTTCATACAAAATTTTAAATGAATTTCATGAATTTATTATGATGGGTTTCTTGGTATTGAAATTTTGGGAGACTATATGGTTGTTACTCAGACAATCCCATACAAATATTTTCATTTGCCACTCAGCACCCGTTGATATGTGACATTGTAACTATGTCCGAGTTGTTGGATCGTCCGCAAAAAGTCCGGGTGATCCATGGGATAACAAGCTGCCAATAGAAGGCCTGTGCTAGACTTTTCTTTTAAGGTCCCATTATTTGCATATTCTACTCAAAATTTAACGCATACTTCTTTCGTGAGTTAAATCCCTTTAATACCTACTTGTCACCGGAACTTATTTTATGGTCGACTTGATACTACCTGCAAATACCTTCTTATGATTTATGTGATCCTAACATTGTTATTTATTATCATTCTAACTATCAATATTATTAATATCCGTATCATAATTATTAATGCTGCCGTTATTATTCTCTTTATAGGTATTGTATTTAGTATTTTATTATTAAAATTATAAGAGTGATTGTTCCTTTTATCATGATAATTACTGGTATTATTATCTCCATCATCCACTATTACCTTTATATTCATTATTATCATAAACACTATTATTGTCATTATTATTAATGTTATTACACAAATTTATTATTTTTACTCTTATTGTTCTATTTTTGTAGTTAATTTTATCTCATTATTACTATCACCAATAATATTATCATTAACATTATCCATCATTGTTATTGAAGTCAGTACCTTATTATTATAATAATTATGATTTTTCCTATCATATTTATTATTATTATTATTGTGTTTTTATTATTATTACCAGTACTTTCGTTATAACTAGTATCATTATTTTTATTGTTATTATCATTATTATTATCATAAGTATCATTATTATGAGTATTATCAATATTAATATATCATATAATACGTAATATCATATAATACTGACAAGATTATTATTATTGTTATTTCAGATAAGTGAATAACAAAATACGCCCTTACTGCGAAGTAATAATCATATTATTGAAAAAAGTTTCGATTATCAAATAATACAATTATTACTTCGTAGCAATGGTTTATTTTTTTATTTACTTATCTGATATATTAATTTATGCTGCTACCAAGGAATCACCGTTTTATACTTATACTATTATTTTTATTATTCTTATTCTTATTATTCATATTATTAAAATCATCATTATTAATAATTCTACTTCATTTACTTCATCGGACTGTATATTTGATGCATTGGACTACCCCTGAGTGTCACCGCCATAATTAACATACCACGTGGCAGCCTGATGACAGTGTGGCAATTACACACAAGTTACCATTTTTCATCTTTACTTTTTTTCATTCACTGACTCATTGTATTTCTAGATTATTTTCCAGCATAGATTTTACCTTGGAAAATCTAATTATTCGCAACGTATGTCTGGATCAATTTAGATCAACGTATTTATGTCATAACGCAAATTTTTTTTAGATATTATTGAAATTTTAAATTGATATAAATTAGGATCTTTGCTATTATTGTTTTTTCTGGTACTGTAATGTTGATAATCGTTTTTATTTTGTTATTCAACAGCATATATTCTTTGTTAATGGAGAATGATATTATTATTTGGAATTGTGATTGCGAATAAAAACAGGAATGCTTATGTTTAATCAAATTGCATGAAAATAATGGAACATTAATCACTCAAGAGCTCAATGCGACGATGATTTTATAACCGATTCGTTTTCAAATCAACTGCCGGCAATCCTTTTACATTTCAGAGACTATCGATCCAAATACTTCTATTAAACGTAGCAAAACAACTTAATACTAGTTTCAAATAAAAAGTTTAAATGGAATTGGATAAAGGACTCCAGAATAAATAATTTCATACACTCAGATAAATGCTTTGCTGAAATTAGTAAATTTAATTTGGATTTCTTCTTTTAATAATTCCAATAGTCTTCGGACTTTTGGCTACAATCCTCATCATGGTCATATCAACAATAGCAAAGGTGACCAAAGAATTGTTAATGTTTGATTTTGATAATCGGTTTCTAATTTTATTAATAGATTTGAGTCAAAATGTTTTGTACATATTCCATTCATTTACACAGGATTTCCGCCTTTATTTTTCGGCTTTACTAAAATATTTTAATTATTTTAATTACTATGCCTTTATTTTATAGTTTTCAAAAAAAATATTGTAATTATTTCAGAAAACTTTCGCAACGTTCTATCTTTTTTTTCTCTCTTAACCCAACAATTTATCTAGTTTTTGATTATTATTTCAATTTTTCATTTTACAAAATTTTGGTCATTGGAATTAATCTTTGTCCGACAGCTATTCATTTTAACTGTTGCAACGATTTCGTGATTTCCCAGCTACCCTTTCCCTTTTTTGACCTTAGGATCTATTAATGTTAATGGGTGCTTACCGAGCTACCCAATGTTATAGATTTTAAGCCAACTGTTGTTTGAATTTATACTCCAATTTATTAAAGTCACTAAAATAAACGATCGACCACAAGGCATCCCATCAGCTTTCCATTCATTGTTATATTTATTCATCATTTTACGTTCAAGCCAGTTGTTTTTCACATACAGGCACTCACGGACACGGAACCGTTGCAGATGAACTTACAAGGCTCGATGGATATGTCTGATTTTATTTCGTGTCGGTCATGGGCAGGAAATACAAAAACAAAATACTACTTACAATTTTAGTTAAATCAAAGTTTCGATACACAAGTTTTTAGTTGTACATTTATTCAGCATGTCACATCTTCCATAGTGATCAAAAATTAATTTAGACGCCACCAATTCACATAAAAATTGAAAGTTCGCTTAATCATAATTTAATCATTATAAATTCATAAATTTGTATAGGAGTAAAGATTCATGTTCTAATCACAAGTCAATGCTCGTATATCAACTGAGAGTTGTTTTTTTCAAACAAAACATTTACTAGTATTAATTGCTTGAATGCACGACCCTCAGAGTATTACAGACATCAACCTATTTAGCTGAAAAGTAAGACTAAAAAATAATACTAAAAGTTTGACCTAAACTTTGCGTGTTCTATTTATTGCGATAAAACAAAATTTGACTTTGAAATTATTTGTGTTATCTAAATCTAATTTTTATTATTTTCTTAATTTAAATATACAATTTATTTCTTCAATTTTTGAATTGAATTTCTTCGTTTTATTCATTAATTTTCTAATTTTATATAAATCGTCGATTTTCGGGCAAATTTATCTTGTTATTATATTATTTTTGTTGGGCCAGCACACAAATAGCCTTGAGAATTGTTTAAATGCATCAGTAATACAGCACGAAAACCCAGCACCAAGATAACTTAAAATACAATATACAACACCAACTAAACACTTTAAAATCTGAGAGAATATAAATAAATATAAAATCAAAAACATAAAAGTAAAATAAAATAAATACAAAATGCATCAAGAACCGCACGAAATTCACTTAAAAAATAACATAATAACAAGAAAATTCGACCGTAAAATGACCATTTATATAAAAGTAAAAATTAATGAATTAAATGAATAAAAATAAAATATTTTTTGGTTGAATAAATTTATTTAAAAAATGTTAAAAATAAATTACTAATTTAAATTAAGAAATAAATAAAATTTTAATGTAGATAACATGAATAATTTCAAAGTCGAATTTTGTTTAATCGCAGTAAAACTAACACGCAAGGTTAAGGCCAAATTATAGGTATAAATACCGATGTGTTTTCACAAATTTTCAGTCTTATTTTTCGGAGAAAAAATTTCATTACAGAACTGTATAACTGGTTATATAACTGGTTGAGAGCCGTGCATTCAGGCAATTAACACGGGTAAGTGTTTTACCTGAACACGATCACTCTCAACTGGTGCAATATTATTAATTGATTTTTCCGAACGGAATTGATGGGTAATTTTTCAATTGAATTTATGTATGACTTTTCAGATCGAATTTATGGATGATTTTTGTTTTTCAAATTGAATTTATGGATGATTTTTGTTTTTCCAATTGAATTTATGGATTATTTTTCAGATCAAATTTATGGATAATTTTGTTTTTCCAATTGAATTTATGGATGATTTTTCAAATCGAATTTATGGATGATTTATCGAATTAAATTTATGGGATTTTCGAAGTAAATTTTATGGAATGGATACAATGAATTTCAAATGTATGTGGCCGATGTAATATGCTGAATAAATATTTTCTATCTATAGCCTTAGTGCATCGAAACTTTTATTCGAAATGCTATGGTAAAATATTATTTGTTATTCCTTTTCCGGCCCACAGCCAAAGACACATCACAAGTTAATAAAATCATATACAGTATTCGAACTGTGTAAGTGCGTGTAAAATCGTCAATAGTTCGTGCCCGTGAAGGCTCCGGCGTGCGGAACGCAGGAGCTGGAACGTCAATATTATCTGTAGATAGGGAAATTGGACGGTAAATGAGTAGCCCTTTGGCTGCTCCTTCATCATCCGTTTCCTGTAAAATTGACATAAATTTTTAACAACAATCGGCTCAAAATCTCTAACACCGAGTAGTCCAGTGGGCACTCATTAACTATAATATGAACATAAATAGATCTTAAGGACAAAAAGAGGGAATGGGTAGCGGGGAAAATTGCGAAATCGTTACAACCGTTAAAATGAAAAGCCATCGGAAAAAGATTAATCCGAACGACCAAAATCATGAAAAATAATGTTTTTAAATAAAAATTAAGTAAATTAATTTGAGTTGAGGCGGAAAATATGGGCGGGACGCTGCTCAAATTTTCCGAATTAATTCAAATACTTAACAAAAATAGTAACGCAAAAATGGAACGTGTAAAATAAGGGCGGAACGCTGCTCAAATTTTTCGACTCAACAAAAATACTTTATCGAAAACAGAAAAATATAGATGGACTACGGCTAATGTTGTATATCAATAAAAAATTTTTAACGCTGAGGAATAATGACGGATCCCTACAAAATCTTAATAATAATAACGATAATGATAAGTGTTATGGTGATTATAATAATAATAATAATAATAATAATAATAATAATAATAATAATAATAATAATAATAATAATAATAATAATAATAATAATAATAATGACAATAATAATAATAATAATCATGGTATTTGTAGTAATGATGATAATAATTATGATAATAATAATAGTATTAATAATCATAGTAGTAATAACAATAAATATAATGGTAGTTATAGTAATAAAAATAATAATAAAGGTAATAGTAGTAACAATTAAGAAAGGTAATATATATAATAGTAACAATGGTAATGCTAGTAATAATAATAGGAAACATTGTAGTTATAATAGGGATAAGGATGAAAGATATAATGTGGGTGTATTTAACATAACAAAGGGTGTACAGGCCAAAGAATAATCATCAGCATGGACAATAATAAGAAGGACTAAGCAAATGGACATAAAGATACATGATATGAGAGTATAGGTTAACATTTGAAAGAGATAGGAGAATAATGGGACCTAAGAATCAAAAGCGAGCACAGGTCTTCTATCGACAGCTCGTTGGACCCAGAGATCGTTCGGTCAATTATAGTATTAGCAATAACGCTCACTTTTTGCGGACGATCTACCCACTCGAACACAGTTCCAACGTTGCTTAACAACGGGTGCCGAGTGGTAAGCGAAAGAATATTTGTATGGGGTTGTCTGGGTAACAACCATATAGTTTCAAAATATCAAAACCCAGTAACCCACCATACAAATTTGGGGGCTCAGCCGGGATCGAAATGATTTTGTTGGCAAAGGACCAAAGGAAACCGAAATAAAAATCTTGGAATTAAATAGAAAATGTCGTGACGACATTTTTACCAAACCCCGGAAAGATGAGAACGACATGAAACAAAACAACAAAACCCAGAGAACGATTGATGGAAAACGAACAACCTGACTACAAGATAAGGAGAAATGTCAAGGAAATAAACGACTAGCCCACCATACAAATTTGGGGGCTCAGCCGGGATCGAAAGTGGTTTTCTTGGTAAAATCAAACGACACGAAAAATTAACAGGAACCAAAAGCCAATTGAAAACAGGAAATAACAAATACTTTGTTGGAACACCCTCAGCCGGGATCAACATGATTGTTTTTGCAAAGAACCCAAGGAAATAAAAGCAAATATTTAATTATTAAACAGAAGTGTTGGAACGACATTTTGTCGGACCACGGAGAGAGGGTGAACTAAAGAATGGAACTTAACAACAAACGAAGGAAAACGATCGACTTATTGACGATGAGAAAACAGTTCGATGATATTATGTAGAGAACGATGAGCTGAGTAAAAATGCCAATTGAACTATGGTTGTATTTTCTAAAGGTTCGAAGTTATAAAGGGTCAAACTTTGGCCAAAAATTTTATTTTTGATATGTTGTACAGGACGGCGAGTTGAGTATTATTGTCAATGGAACTATAGTCGTATCTTATCGAACTTCAAAGGTGTAAAGGGTCAAACCTTGACCAAAATAAAATTTTTGATATGTTGTAGAGAAGAATGAGCTTAATAAAATTGCCAATAGAACCATGGTCATATCTTCTAAAGGTTCGAAGCTAAAAAGGGTCAAACCTTGACCAAAAATATAATTTTTGATATGTTGTAGAGAAGAATGAGCTAAATAAAATTGCCAATAGAACCATGGTCATATCTTCTAAAGGTTCGAAGCTAAAAAGGGTCAAACCTTGACCAAAAATATAATTTTTGATATGTTGTAGAGAAGAATGAGCTTAATAAAATTGCCAATAGAACCATTGTCATATCTTCTAAAGGTTCGAAGCTAAAAAGGCTCAAACTTTGGTCAAAAAAATTATTTTTAATATGTTGTACAGAACGATGAAATGGCAAAAGTACTGATAAAATTAGGATCTTCCAACCTTTGGATAAAAAGTTATTAAGGGTCAAACCTTCAAAAATTCTAATTTTTGATATGTTGTAGAGCTTGAGAAGTTGAGCAATATTTACTATAGAAGTATGGCAGTCTGACTTCTGGGTACAAAGTTATAAAGGGTCAAAACCTTGGTCAAAATTTTTAAATTTTGATATGTTGTAGAGATCGACGAAACAAGCAAAATTGCCAATAGAACTTTAGTCTATAAAGCTTTAGATAAAACGTTATAAAGGGTCACAACTTTGGCAAAAAATTTTAATTTATGATATATTGTGTAGAATAATAAGACTTTCAAAAATTACCATAGAACTACCATCATGTGAACTTTTGATAAAAAGTTACAATGGGTCAAAACCTTCGAATACTCTAGAATTCATAGAATTGTGAAGAAATTAAAAATTTTGAAAGTGAACTGTAAATATTTTTGTAAATCAGTGGAGACAAAGTGTATTAATCAATAAAGTTTATATCGTTTGGAGTTCTTTACTGTTGTTTAAAGCACGCTTGGAGTCAGATCAACAATAATTTCTATTCGAAGTCACCGACAACCCCAACAATATGATGAAACAAAACAACAGTTTAGAAAACTCATAAATGACGAGTATTGTAATAAGAGAGGAAAATATCAATATATATAAATAAATTAAAATATTAGATACACAAAAATTTCAAAAATGAAACGATTCAACAGGAAAGTGGGGATAAAATTATCAATATTTGTAGAGTAGGAATCAAAGAAACAGGAAACTATAAATAAAAATAAAATTATGGGTAGGTTGTATAAATCAATGGAATCATCGTATAAATATCATCCAAAACAGTGGAAGTAAGAATAAAAATATAAAAATAAATAAAATAAAAATAATAAAAGCAGGGAAAAGGTGGAAATTACTAGGGATAAAGCGATTAGAAAAGGTGAAACCACAAAAAAAGGGGTCGTGTAAATGTCGTGTAAATAAATTTCAGAACCATGTAAATAATAATTAGATAGGAACAGCGGTAAGAGTTCGTAAAAAAATTGGAAAAATAGAAATTGCCAGATTAATATTGTTTAGAAATAAGACGGGATAATCAAGTCAGTTAAAATAGTTTAAACGTAATAAACGATAAACTGAAAGTAATTAATTTAAAGATCAAAATAGTAACGGAAAAGTTTGAAACGATTTCGAACCCCTACTCATATGAGATGAGAAATATTAGCGGAAGTAACGAACAATTGATTGTACGTATTACAAAAGACATGAGGCCAAGCAAAGCCAAATTAGATACTAAACGAGAACTGATAATCGATTAAGTTAGAGAAATTGACGAAAAGATAATCCAGATGATGGAGAAACTTAGGCCTAGATAAAAGGAAATGTTCAGGTGTAAATTAAATGAATTATAAGAAATAAGCGTAGATGAATAAAATGATGATGCTTGTTATTAATGAAAATAAAGGATTAGAGATAATAATGAATTACGAGAATAATAGTTAGCAACCAGAGGAAAATGATGATTAAAAACGAGTGCGATGAGTTGAGATTAATAATAATAATAAATGAGACAACAATAGCAACCGAAAGGTGTAAAACATACGGAAAAAGCCGAAAACTTCATGAAAGCCGTTAAATAAATTCTGAGTGGACAAGTAAAACACAACTTAAACAGTGCAAGCTGAAAAATCACACATAAGGTACGGTAAAAGTTTCGATGCATCATTTTGTTAGTATATTTTGTAATGTTATTTATATTATATGGAAATAATACTGGAAAGTAAGATTTAAAACCGAGCTATCATAACGATAGTACGCTTATTCCGATGGAGAACCCTGATCAACCCGAGGAGAGGAAGGTAGTAGGTACCGTCGCAAATGTTGGGGAGTTTCTGGCGAGAGATTGATCACCTCTCTGGGGAACAAACCAACGCGATTACTACAATTTTGAATTGGGAAAGTGAAGGGGAAACCGAAAATAAAAAATAAAAATTGAAAAATGTGCATGATTTAGACGTTAAAGGTACCTAGAAATGATTCTCTTTTTCCCTAGCTGGTGGTGAGGCACCAGAGGACAGCTACGGACTGTCGTGCTCAGGTTGTTATCAGCCAAGGGACTGATGGCGCTGAGCCGTTCGATACAAAAACCCGGATACCACACCGAGCATCGAATGAACATTTTTATTGCTGGGCGGGACTCGATACACAACCCGGATCCCACACCGAGTATCGAGGACCAAACGGTAGGCGAGATATGAACTAACCGGTAAATGGTTCATACTCAAAAGGACCTACTAAGGATCAGATAAGGGCGGCCGAATTGTGCCGGGAAATCTGACGGGAGAGCGGGCAGATATTAGATAGTTTTATTGAGAAAATTTTCCGCGCCCATGTTTATCGCTTCCTTTTCTTTTCACTATTCGGGAAGTCAAGTAAACCGTTTTTGGAGCTTGACTAAACGTCTAGGAATTTCCATACTTTTATATTCTCCGAGGTACACAACCCGGATCCCACACCGAGTACTGAGGGAATGTTTTTTTAGTTTTCCCAGCGAGGAGTTTGGTACAACAACCCGGATCCCACACCGAGTATCAAATATCCGAGTGGCGGTGAGTAAAGCGTAACCGGCAAAATGCGCTAGACAAAAGACGCCATGGATTGAGAGTCAGTGTGAGGCCTCAAACCCACCCAAAAGTCACTGATGAAACTCAACTCCGATATTAAAGATGAGATATGATTATGATTAGATATTAGAGGCCATAGAGTGCCAGATGAGATATGATTATGATTAGATATTAGAGGCCGTAGAGTGCCAGATGAGATATGATTATGATTAGATATTAGAGGCCATAGAGTGCCAAAAGCAGATATGATTATGATTAGATATTAGAGGCCATAGAGTGCCAGATGAGATATGATTATGATTAGATATTAGAGGCCGTAGAGTGCCAGATGAGATATGATTATGATTAGATATTAGAGGCCATAGAGTGCCAAAAGCAGATATGATTATGATTAGATATTAAAGGCCATAGAGTGCCAGTTGAAATGATATTAGAGATTGAAGGCCACAGAATGCCAGTTGAAATAAGATGACGAAGGCCGGAGAGCCAACGGAAACAATAGAGGGTATAGAGCGCCAGCGACTGAGGATTAAGTAAACGATCTTTAATCAATGAGACATAGGAAAAATGATTTACAGATTGAATGAGAGTATGAGTATAATGATTTTATTATTTTAATATAGATAATTAATGCGACCACATAGATAATTGATAAGACTATATAGATAATTGATACGAGGTCGATAGATAATTGTTACGAGATATAGATAATTCAAAATAGACTTAAAAATGAAGGGAGATGAATCAAAAGAAAAACGATCACAGCGAATAAAGTTTAAGGAAAAAGACAAGAAGATTTAAATAAAAAGACTCATAGAGCAATAGCGGATAAAGTTTAGGATAAAAGACGAGACTAGTTAAGTAAAAAGGCCCATAGTGAATAAAGATTAAGAAACATTTTTGGACCAATGATAAAGAGATAAAGGAGAATAGTCAACGAGACGATTGTTGATATGATGGTGATGATTTATTTGATTAAAATAGTTAATTGATACAACAATATAGATAATTGATACGACTATAAGGATAATTTAGATGAAACAAATAGATAATTGATACGAGTTATAGATAATTTAAAATAAACTTAAAATGAAAAGACAAAAAATTAAAAAGATAAAGAAGTTGACGCAGCGAAAAGAATTAAAATAAGGAAAAGCAGTGAGAGTACTACGATAAATTAATGCGGAAATTTATGTAGAATAATATATACTAGAAGTATTATTTATGTTTAGATAATTGACAAGGAATAAAGAGATCAAGTAAACGACGAATAATAGAGCCGATAAACTAGAGATAGAATCAAGAAAACGAGTTACGAGAAACCGGAATGAAGGAAACCATTGAGTAGAGAAACTGAGAATATACCAAAACAAACGGAGAACAAGGATAAAGAAATAGACCATTTTATTGGAATTTAAAGAGAGTGAAAAGCAGCAACGGATAGAAAACTTAATACAGTAGCGATAGTAGAACCAATGATTACAACAAGATTAGAAAGTTTGGAAACAGAAGCCGAAAAATATGATAAATTAACGGAAAAGTTAACCGATAAAGGAAACAACGTGAAATCACCCGAACCAGAAATTCCAATTCAGTTGAAAACAAGTACGAGTAAAGAGATGGAAAAAAAAAATCGAGAGGAAATTAACCAAGAATTGCCAAGTAAAAACACGGATGAAACTGAAATATATTTGAGAGAATCAACAATATACGAAATCACACGCGATGAACCAGAAATGAGGAAGCAAGAACCAATATATTCGAGTTTAAAGAGGAATATACAGGAGATGCATTCAGAAAGAAAATGCAACAAAGAAGATTTAAATGACGAAAAGGAAACTGGAAATTTGGAAATGAAAACAGTTGAAACAATAATAGCTGAAACAAAGAAAACAGAAATCGTACGGGAATAGAAAATATTGACCACGATGGAAGAAAGATTTGAAAAAAAAAATGATGAAACCGAGTTTAAAGATCGAAAATCAGAACCAACAAAAATAGCGATGGAAGCAACGAGACAAAAGAAAGATATTTATTCGCAAACCAATCAATACATTAAAAAATGATCACGAATTTGCGAGATGCCAGTTAAGAGGATTCAAGACAATAGAGGTAAATTTATAAAGTGTAATAATTGTTTCAGGATTAACAACGCGAACTACAATCAAGTATGTACTATCCGTTCAAAAGAAGGATGCCGAACTGACCGAGGTTATCAACTAAAAAATTGCCAAGGATGTGATAGAATAGTTCGCACAGAAGGAGAAGAAATGATAATCTGTTTTAATTGTAATCAAAGCGGTCATATGTCAAAGAATTGTCGAATGAGAAGAATTCAAAGTCAACAAAAACCAAACCAATTCAAGAAGAATCCACAAAATAACCCATGTCACAAGAGGTCAGACATTTAAGAGATATGGCGATAATGAGTACAACAACAAGATTAGAGATTACAATCTGTTTCAACTGCAACCTAAACAGACATTTAGCTGAAAATTGTCCAATAGAGAGAAAATCGAGACAACCAAAAACGAAAATTATAGTCAAAGTACACAAAGCAATCAAATACAAGAGAGATTACGAAAGACAATACCAATAAACGACAAGACAAAAGATGATGAGACTGAACTACAAAATGCACTCAATCAAAATGAAATATCGTAAGAATCTTGCAAATGGTAGTAAAGACAAACAAAGAAGATAAATGATGTCAAAATAAAGTTAATACCAATCACAGAAACGAGAAACCAGATATGATAATAAAGGCAACAGAAATCAAAAGGAAGAGAAACAGAAAGTCAAACCGCTACCTAAAATCAAGAGGAATGATAACGAGTCTTATTAAAATAGCTCGAAATTTGTGAAATGCGAAAGCAGCATGATATTGGCAATGAGGAAGAAGATGGCAGTAATAAACCCATATATACAATCTAGTATCCCTTAGAAAGATGTCGAAAAACCCCACAATCAATCAATCGATGCAAACATTAACTGTAACAAATATGCCGATATATGAGAAGACAAAGGATATCAATTACGGACGGATCAATTCCTATTATACCCTATGGTCAAAGGATTAAAACAAGAAAAACGGATCGTTCAAACCCTCAGAACTCTAGAAAATCAAATCGAAAGTCAATAGAAAAAGGAAACACCCATCAAGGAAACAATATTAAAATAATCATGGATGATCTTTAGAAACCCTACAAAATAACAAAAAGAACCGAAAATCGAGAACAAACAGCCAAAATTGATAACTGAAAAGAAGAAACTCAAAACAACCTCAAAGAATCATGAATAATCCCGAACCGATCAATTATCATCAAACAATCGAGACTAGATAATATGATAAAGGGTCAGCTATCCACAGAATCCAATTGAACGCCACCCAGTTCAAGATGCAAAGAAAAAATCAACAAACGAAAGTTAGAATGTCAATTTACAACTCAAAACCCTAAATAAACCAGCAAAAAAGGAGTCTTGAACTAAACATTCTATCTATTCTTCTTATCTGAGATTCACTAAGCCTGCCAATCTTCCAAACAATCGGCATCTAATGAAGTCAATTCCCCACACTAAACAAAATCTCAAAGTCAAATCGCACAACAGATATCGAATCGTCAAAATATCAGAACCTGTTGAAGAAAGTAATCAATCAGAAACCAAGAAACTCAAGGCATCAACGAGACGAATACCCAAGTGACAGAATAGTGAACTCATGATTAACAATGAACTAATGATTCTTAGACTATTAACTATTCTTTATGTGTGATCATGACCGGACTGTATGTCCTCTTTCACTTCATCTTGGAATCCGTATATTGATGTATACTGTATGATTATTTTTATGCATGTGGGTTTTAAGGTCACGACCATGTAACTCGTAGACCCAATTGAATGGAAAATATAAACTCTGCATAGTTCATAGCTTAGATCTTTTAGAAATTGCGGGTCGCAATTTTACGGGCCCCGGAGTGTTTTATGTTGGGCCAGCACACAAATAGCCTTGAGAATTGTTTAAATGCATCAGTAATACAGCACGAAAACCCAGCACCAAGATAACTTAAAATACAATATACAACACCAACTAAACACTTTAAAATCTGAGAGAATATAAATAAATATAAAATCAAAAACATAAAAGTAAAATAAAATAAATACAAAATGCATCAAGAACCGCACGAAATTCACTTAAAAAATAACATAATAACAAGAAAATTCGACCGTAAAATGACCATTTATATAAAAGTAAAAATTAATGAATTAAATGAATAAAAATAAAATATTTTTTGGTTGAATAAATTTATTTAAAAAATGTTAAAAATAAATTACTAATTTAAATTAAGAAATAAATAAAAATTTAATGTAGATAACATGAATAATTTCAAAGTTGAATTTTGTTTAATCGCAGTAAAACTAACACGCAAGGTTAAGGCCAAATTATAGGTATAAATACCGATGTGTTTTCACAAATTTTCAGTCTTATTTTTCGGAGAAAAAATTTCATTACAGAACTGTATAACTGGTTGTATAACTGGTTGAGAGCCGTGCATTCAGGCAATTAACACGGGTAAGTGTTTTGCCTGAACACGATCACTCTCAACTGGTGCAATATTATTAATTGATTTTTTCGAAGGGAATTGATGGGTAATTTTTCAATTGAATTTATGGATGACTTTTCAGATCGAATTTATGGATGATTTTTGTTTTTCAAATTGAATTTATGGATGATTTTTGTTTTTCCAATTGAATTTATGGATGATTTTTCAGATCAAATTTATGGATAATTTTGTTTTTCCAATTGAATTTATGGATGATTTTTCAAATCGAATTTATGGATGATTTATCGAATTAAATTTATGGGATTTTCGAAGTAAATTTTATGGAATGGATACAATGAATTTCAAATGTATGTGGCCGATGTAATATGCTGAATAAATATTTTCTATCTATAGCCTTAGTGCATCGAAACTTTTATTCGAAATGCTATGGTAAAATATTATTTGTTATTCCTTTTCCGGCCCACAGCCAAAGACACATCACAAGTTAATAAAATCATATACAGTATTCGAACTGTGTAAGTGCGTGTAAAATCGTCAATAGTTCGTGCCCGTGAAGGCTCCGGCGTGCGGAACGCAGAAGCTGGAACGTCAATATTATCTGTAGATAGGGAAATTGGACGGTAAATGAGTAGCCCTTTGGCTGCTCCTTCATCATCCGTTTCCTGTAAAATTGACATAAATTTTTAACAACAATCGGCTCAAAATCTCTAACACCGAGTAGTCCAGTGGGCACTCATTAACTATAATATGAACATAAATAGATCTTAAGGACAAAAAGAGGGAATGGGTAGCGGGGAAAATTGCGAAATCGTTACAACCGTTAAAATGAAAAGCCATCGGAAAAAGATTAATCCGAACGACCAAAATCATGAAAAATAATGTTTTTAAATAAAAATTAAGTAAATTAATTTGAGTTGAGGCGGAAAATATGGGCGGGACGCTGCTCAAATTTTCCGAATTAATTCAAATACTTAACAAAAATAGTAACGCAAAAATGGAACGTGTAAAATAAGGGCGGAACGCTGCTCAAATTTTTCGACTCAACAAAAATACTTTATCGAAAACAGAAAAATATAGATGGACTACGGCTAATGTTGTATATCAATAAAAAATTTTTAACGCTGAGGAATAATGACGGATCCCTACAAAATCTTAATAATAATAACGATAATGATAAGTGTTATGGTGATTATAATAATAATAATAATAATAATAATAATAATAATAATAATAATAATAATAATAATAATAATAATAATATTAATAATAATAATAATAATAATAATGACAATAATAATAATAATAATCATGGTATTTGTAGTAATGATGATAATAATTATGATAATAATAATAGTAGTAATAATCATAGTAGTAATAACAATAAATATAATGGTAGTTATAGTAAATAAAATCATAATAAAGGTAATAGTAGTAACAATTAAGAAAGGTAATATATATAATAGTAACAATGGTAATGCTAGTAATAATAATAGGAAACATTGTAGTTATAATAGGGATAAGGGTGAAAGATATAATGTGGGTGTATTTAACATAACAAAGGGTGTACAGGCCAAAGAATAATCATCAGCATGGACAATAATAAGAAGGACTAAGCAAATGGACATAAAGATAGATGATATGAGAGTATAGGTTAACATTTGAAAGAGATAGGAGAATAATGGGACCTAAGAATCAAAAGCGAGCACAGGTCTTCTATCGACAGCTCGTTGGACCCAGAGATCGTTCGGTCAATTATAGGTATTAGCAATAACGCTCACTTTTTGCGGACGATCTACCCACTCGAACACAGTTCCAACGTTGCTTAGCAACGGGTGCCGAGTGGTAAGCGAAAGAATATTTGTATGGGATTGTCTGGGTAACAACCATATAGTTTCACCATTTTTTATGTAAATTGTGTGCGGTTCTTGATGCGTTTTGTATATATTCTATTTTACTTTTGTGTTTTTTGATTTGATATTTATTTATTTATGTTCTCTCAAATTTTAGAGTGTTTAGTTGATGTTGTATGTGGTGTTTTATGTTATCCTGGTGCTGGGTTTTCGTGTTATATAAGCTATACATTTAAACAATTTTCAAGGCAGTTTGTGTTTCAGCCCAACACTTGTAACAAATCTTGTTCTCATTATAAAAGTTACAACTTGTAATATTAAAACAATAAATCTGTATAGAAGATGTTTTACGCATTTTAAATTTTTGGATATTTTTAGGTTGGGATGTTATTCTAAGGATTTCAAATTTTGGAATAATTTTGAGTTAAAATATTTTTCATATAATAGGAAAGTTAAAACATATACCTAAAGTTTATTTATTTACAAAAGATTCTTATGAGTATATTTCTCAAGCAATAATCACAATTTGAAACTCTAACATAACTTGATACTTATAATATTTTCCTCACATGTATAAAAATTTATATTGTATGAAAAGATAATAAATGTATATTGACTTCACCTACATAAATTTATAAAAAAAATTTATTGTCTTTGAAAATACTTTATAAATCGGTTTCCACCACCAACGCCACTACAGGGCAAGGTATAACGAGCAAGAAAAATGAAAATTATGGTTTATATTTAAAAATTAAATACTAATTATGTAAAATGTTATTAAAACAGTATTTTCAAATTAACATAATGTTTTGTAAATATAAAATAATAAATTTAGTATAAATTGAATTTATGAATAATGAAATCTGTCCTTCTGAAAATGGCAATAGTTTACACTTAAGAAAAACACTTCAAAAATATTATGTGTTTGAATAATATTGAAAAAGAGTAGATTTTTGAATTTCTAGAAATAAATTATTTTTTGCAGTTATTAATGGGGAAAAAATGAAAAAGCTGCAGTAGCTAATATGGCAACTACGATGGCCAAATTTATTAAAGCACGAGAAAATTATGGAAATTATATTGAAGATTTTATCAAAGAATCCGAAAGACTTTTTGACCTGATGTCTATTACAGAAGAATTCAGAGGAAATCCGTGAAAGCATTTTCATCAACAGATGCTATAAAGAAATATGATTTAACGAATGAGAAACAGAACAACAGCAACAGACTGAGAGAAGCTTTAAAAAGACCAATGAATATAGTCGAAGATTTGAATGAGGCTCTAAAATACCGACAAGGAAACGATTCCGCTAGTGATTTCCGTGAGAAAATTGAAAAACTAGCCGAACAAATTTTACGACACCAGTTAGATAAAAAAGATTTTTAACTTTTAACTCAATAGAAGATCACGATTTAAAAAAAATAAGAATGAATGACTATAAATCTGTGGAAGAAATCAGAGGGAGAATAAAGAAACATGTAAAAGTAAACAAAGAATTCAACTGAAACAATTTTCCAATAGCAGCTCTAAAAGCAAATGTAAGATATGTAGTTGTTGTTAGAAAGTAGACAAAAAATCAAATGAGAACATGGCCACAGAAAACAAACAGAGTCGATTAGAGAAACAGCCGAATATTATGGATCAAACGCAAAATTCCAAAGTAAACTTGCTGAAAGCACATAATATCAAAATAATGTACTCAAGTCCGTATCATCACTCAGCAAACAGACAAATTGAAAGACAATTCCGAACAGTTAGAGATGCTATCCATATTACTCTTAAAGACAAAAGTCATAAAAATTTGACTGATTTATTGCCAGAAGTTGGTTCCTAGTGTTTCACTTTTCTTATGTACCTATTTGATGGAAATACACTTGGGAGGATTCCACAAGAAATATTCTTTCCCATTCGGTACCCATCTTCACCTTGAAATATTTGAATACTTCTTTCTGGTTACCCCATTGCATTTAAATTATTGTATTTGTATTCGTCGTATCATTTGCTATCCGTCCATACCAAATTCCCTGCAATATGTCAAATTTTAATTAATTTATTAATTCTGAGTTTATAAATTTTACCATTTATCTATTTGCACTCAAATTCCTACACGCTCAAGTTTTATTCGCAGTACTGTTAATTAACCAAAACAAGAATTATTTATTCAGTGTTAGTTATTCAACAAAACAGTGCTAATAATAATTTTTGAATTTTTAAACAATTTTTTGGCATATATTTAGAATATTATTATAAGAGTAAAATTATTTTCTTAAAAATTCCACAATTTTTTATATTAGAAAAATTCCAAATCCAATTTAAACAATGTTTCTTTTGGCATTTAAAGTAAAAAAATCAAATTCTTGTAGCTTGAATTGTTTGTTTGGATGAACCTAAATCTGATTTAAATAAACATAATAATCAAAAATATTTCAAATGAACTTTAATTAAATCTGAATTTTTTATAAATTGTATTTTTTGGAAAACAAAACATTCACATTTATTTTTCTTTCATAAAAATTTAAAAAAAATATCAACATGTTTAAACGGATGAAAATTAATGTGCAAAAATATCTATAAAAGCATCATGAATATGGACAGCTCTTTTGATGAAATAGTTTAAAAACCTTTCGGTTTTTCTGTTGAAACGGAAACAGTTTGATTAACTAAAACTTGGGTCTTTTTTTCTGTTGCTGTCAAATTGTTGGCATTAACAATTGAAGTTCTGATTTCCTCAAATTTCTGAGAATTTTTATAGATTTTATTTAAATTTTTTTTTTCTTTTGGATTTTTTGATTTTTTATTATTTTTTGGTTTTGCTTTGAAAGATTTCTCATTGACTTTAATTGAATTTTGGATATTTGATTTTGAATTTTTCGATTTTTTTGGTATTATTAAATCAGTTTTTTCAAGAGCGTCGCCTTGCATTTTCGACAACTCAGCCAATCGGGAGCAAGATTTACAGCAAGTGTAGCGGTAAATTGATTGGATGCACTTTTTCGCGTGAGGCTTGCAAGATGCGTACAAATCAACGCATTCTAAGTAAATATAATTGAACAAAAGTTTACAAAAAAACTTTTAATACTCAAATTGCATTTTGGAGCTCTGCATGATTTTATCACTTCTGGCAACGGAATTTTCTGGCTATAACATAGTGAACCAGCTGGATCTTCTGTATTTTTCCATATACAAATCAAATATCTTGCCATTATTCCAATTCCGCCACAGCTCTTAGAGCACTGAGTAAAGTAAAATGGTGATGTTAAAAAATATTCCAAAAATAAAAATATAAGTAAAACAGTGGCATAATCAATTCAACAATGACCGCTAGTCACCAAAACTTTTCAAAAGGCCAATTCCAAAATTTTAATATCTTTCACTTTGATTATTTACAATTAAGTAATTAACAAAGGATCAATGTTACAAACATTTTAGATTAAAAAATAAAAAATAAATTTCCTTTATTAATGACAATAATTTAATGTTAAATAAAAGTATTTTTTATCACAACAATTTCTTCTTCATAAATCTACTTTTTAATTTGTCTTTTTGTTTTCATAAGATTATAGATCAATAAATTCAAATTTTTCACAAAACTTTGGTTCAGACATTAACCCTTTCTAAGGTGGTGGCAATATACTGTACACCATTTTAAACTAATAAAAATATTTAAGTGTAACGCTGTCTGTAATCATGTTTACTTTTGGTACAACGACTGACATATATTGAGCTACAATAGAACAAATGTATAGTATTTGAAACCATAGATGTGTTTTCCAGCTATATTTATTGACAGTTGACAGACAAATGTGTGTGACCTTTAGTTTCCTTTGCCTTAGAAAGGGTTAACACTTGTACATGAAAATTTGTACATAATATATTTATATGTATGTATTTAAAAAATTAATTATATAAAATATTTTTAAAATAGCATTTTCAAATTAATTGCATAATGTAACATATTGAGTGTCATATAAATTGAAAATAATAAAATGTGAATCATATGTATAAAGAATGAAACCTGTCCTTGTGAAAATATCAATATTTCACTGTTAAGAAAATCTTCAAAAATATTGTGCGTTTGAATAATATTGGAAAAGATATCTTTTTGAATTTTATTAAAATTATTTATTCAGTTCTTAATATTAATTTAGCTTTTTATATTCGAACCAAATGTTCATTGTATATTCCATAGTTTTGCCAATGTTATTCTAACATATCTTGTCGACATATTTCTTAGTTGTTGATAACCATGGTCAAATGAGGTAACCAGAAATCAACGTAATAAAAATGATTAAAAGGTTTCTGCTATGGACCGACAAGCTCGATGAATAAAAGTGTTGAATTTGTCTTGGCCTTAAAACTCTTCCCTCTAGGGGTAACTAGATTTATCTGCAAAAGTCGACGTTGACATTCACTTGGGAATGGTATTCAAAGCCCGTATCAAACGTAGTAGTTTTTTATACATCTTTTCAAGAATTTATTCACATAATATGCAAACCATTTCCTTTCATTTAGTTGCATTCTGATGTAAAAGTTTCTTATTTCCTCTTATACAAATGTATGAGGAGTATTCATGTCTTCGATTGCTTACGTCACAATATCATAATTCTCTATTTACTTTGACAAAAATTTTAATTATTGCAGATGGATCTTCTATATGAAAATGCATATGTATTATCCTTTTTTATTTTATTAATTATGTAATCATTGAATTTATATTGTTTAAGCAATATTATGTTATTATTTTTAACTGCTATGCAATATTGAAGTTTTTAAAATATGCAATTACACCATTTCCAAATTGAATCAGCAACAAGCAAACAATTCGAACTCGCATGATACTTTTATGATTTAATAGGGGCTGGAAATAAATCAACGCACAAATAACTTCATATTGTTTGTATTCCTGTTTCTGATTTCGATTTGCCCGATTAGATCTGTAAATCAAACTATATGCCACTAATATACATGAGTGCATGCATCGGAAAGTGTACACAATTTTCTGCTGATATCAGATTGATTTTCGAAATAGTTTATATTAGCGCATTTTCTACGTTATAGAGCCGTGTTTCTCAGCTCCAACTGGATTCATGAGGCCGGTTTTTTAGTGTTTTTGAGTCAATACGAATACTACAATGCGAAATTTTACTAAAATATGTTATCTTATAAATATATTATATTTTGGTTTGAACTTATGGTGCAGTCATGTGTTAAATACATTTAAAATTTAAATAGTACAAAGTTAATAACACGTAATTCAAGTTCATAAGTAATCAGCGGAATAAAATAAAAATTATATTATTGCCTAAATGTCGCCCTCACCTTTGACCAATTACTTGTCTTCCAACCAACTTGACATTTTTCATTTGGACATTCCATATTATACTTTTCTTTTTTATCACAAGCACTTGCTTCTATTATCTGACCTTGATGAATGCAATGAAGATTTCCTTCTATTTTTCCGAAACCGATTCTTATACATTTATTTGTGCACTAAAATGATTATTTTTATTGCAATATAAATAAAATAAATTATAATACATTAGAAACAAAACAATAATGGTCAACAATATTATCAGATAAATATAAAATATTTAAAATTCTATTTTTATTGTGACATCATTAAAACAAAACATTTCTCAAGAGTCACCAAAGTTGAAAGAATTTTTTATCATTTTCATACATTTAACTAAATCATTAATAATTTTGTTTATCTATAGCCATAATGATATAAATGAAACATTAAAAGAAAACATATCAAAGACGAATACAAATTTCAGAAACCACCTCTTCCAAAATGAATAATCTCTATAATAAGTAAAATATGCTATTACATAATTTATTACAATTTCAAAAACTGATCATTGTCAAAATGAATATTTAAACAACTGTCATTTAAAAAAAAAATTGAAAATCAGTTGAAGGAGGTTGTGCCAAAAATATGTGAATATCATTAAAACATCGAAATTATTACTGATTCATAGTCAAATATTAAAAAATTCTTTAACATTTATGAATTTATGTAAATATATATGGGATTTTATAATTAAATTATAAATTACTAACATAATTTTAAAATTTAATTTATTAATATTTGATTTTTAATATGGGAATTAAATTAAATTATTTTAATAATAGACCATTCGTAAAATCGAGGTCTATTTTATCTCGAGATTTAACTACTAAAATTATATGAAAATATAATTCTATCAATCTTATATAAATTATTTAGAAATTATCCAATAAATTTACAAAATTAAAAATTTCTATAAATTTTCAGAGTAAACTCGCTGGCCTCGAAAATATTTATTAAAATGTTTTTACTTAATTCCGGAATGCATTTTTAATTAAATATATTTAAATATCTCATCATTTTTTTTTCTAAAATAAAATCATAAATTTGTTTTTAAAATCTTTCTATAAAATATTAAATCAGAATAAAATATTTTAAAAAATAACATCTTCCATTTAAATTTTTCAAAATAATGAGTATTTGAAATTTTTCTAGCAAAGTATTTTAACACTCCTTATATTTAATCTAAAATAAGTTTGTCCGCCATTTCGAAAATTTGTATGGTTTAATTTAGCACAGTGAAATTGTGCTTAAACATTCAGTTAAAGTTAAATTTCATATCAGTGCCTATCATAAGAGCATTGTAGACACGAAGTACACCTTTTTTAAATTGAATTTGTTATAAACAAACAATTTGTACGCCAAAATCACATGAAATATTTTGTGGCTGTCACTAGTTGCATGAACTTAAAATTTACTGAAATTTGTGTGTCATTTGTCATTATAATGAATGTAGATTGAGCCGGATGTGTTACTCATTCATTCCTTGATTCTGACTACACGCCACTAAAAAATATATGTACATATATCCAGCAGTTTGTACATTTTCATGGAAATGGTATATATAAAATAAGAGCTTGAAAAGTAATATTAAATTAATTGAAGTATATGCAGCTTTACGCGAGAAATATAAGGTTTAATGAAGAAAAGATATATAAATATACAAATTATATTAATTTTGACATTTTGATGTCAAGAATTGAGTTAAAAAATATGAGTTAAAAATTACAATATTTTAATTATTAAGATGCCCAAAATGTAATTGATGATATTTCATTTATTTTCATTTTGACAAAAAAAATTAAATTTTACGCAATAGAAATTTGTCACGAAAATATTTAAATTAAATATATCTATGAAAATATTTAAAAAACATTTATTTTGTTTAAATTTAGAGATTTAGTCTTCAATATAATTTTACGCAATAAAGAAGTGATTTTATACAATCAGACTTACATTATCTGGATTAATTCCAGTCATTTTCCATTTTGGACATTGTGTAGCCATTTGACAGGTTCTTCTAGTAAGCGGTTTTTTCTGACCTTTTTTCTCACAAACAGAATCGTCAAGAATGTTATAATGTTGTTTCTCAGATTGTTCACAGTGCACCTCCCTGCTCTGAAAACCTTCGACTCCACAAGTTACAGAACATTGACTCCAACCTTTTTTAATCCACTGAATAACTTCATTTCTGGTCATTCCTACTTCTGGATCTTCATTGAGCATTTCTTTATTCCAGAGTGTTGTTCTTAATTTCCAATCTTGAAATCCAACAGCAGGATTACGAACTTTAATAATGGCAGATGCATTTTTTGGTCCAGCAATACATGTCCAAGTTCCTTGATCTTTAGATTCAAACTTTCTTATTCTTAACCGACCTTTTTTATCTACTCGTATACTGTCTTTCGACTTTCCATGATAACTAAACATTAAAAATGAAATTAAAACTAATGTCAGTTAACATAATTTTGAAATATAAATATTAAAGTAAATATTTTGACAAAGTGTAATGTTATATTCATCTAAATTTATAATGACAGTCTAGTTTCGATCTTATTTGGTTCTCATCAGTACCATGTAAAAATGTCAATCCCAATTTAGATTAAACCCATGAATTTTGCATTCAAATATTTAGATTTAAAATTTCCTTGTCAAATGTACGAATATTTTTTAAGCTCTCACAAATATTTACATGTCGTAAGATTGAATTATTTATATATATTTTTTATTATTTTATAAATGTCTTTATTATTGAGAACATTATATTGACAACTGGTGTGAATGGTTTTATAAATGAGCAAAATGCTCTATGTATGCTATTACACGTTTAAACTTCGTATGAATCAGGCCTCATATTACAAAATCATAATTCCATGATTTCTTCTAATATCCTAAATATACATATATTTGGTTATTAGGTTGGCAATGCGAACATGGACAACTTTATATTTATAGTTATGAATAATAATAAATATTCACAAAACAATTTATATTTTATATAATCTTACTTGTAAATTGTATTTCCGTGTTTCCAAACAATATCTCTGGGAACAAAATAAGTAACTGGGCAATTAATCATAATTCTTGTATACAAATATACATATGCCAACTGTCCAACGTCAATATTCAAGAGTTTGGTTTTACGCATTTGAACTAAGGTGTTCTTTTTTATTTCAATTATTGGAGGAATTCGAAGATCTTTCAAACATTCTTTTGTGTTCATGTGATCATAGCATTTTCTCCAACTAACTGGAGGCTTTATGGTTGATGAGCACGCGTGTCTCGGCATGGATTTAGGTTTGCCGTTTTTGAGAATTGAAATACAGGTCATTGGTCGTCTTTGAGTCCCTGCTGAACATTTGTGATTTTTCTTACACTAATTTAAATAGAGGAACTATTAATTAAACCTTGAAAAATTGTAATCTTTAAATTCTGTACTTAAAGTATTATTAACATTTCAATAAATAAATGTAAAAAAAAGTCATTTCTTAAAAAATAAAAGTACAGATGTGAATGTATAGTTAAACAATGGAAAAAGTAATTTGTTTTATTTGTTTTTATTCGATTCTTCAACTCAACACAGTTTCCTAAACACTGGATACGTGATATTTAGAAAGAAATATAGAATTAAAATTAAAATAATTGTTAAAATATAGTTGTTTTATGACAATCAAATTAATCAAGCTAATATATAGTCATGTTGATCTTGAGCATTATTTAAACAAGACCCACCTCTCCAGCCTTCTTGTCAATGGTGCCCCCTTCACTAATGTTAAAATGTGGTCAATTTACTATATTACAGGTTGTTGTGCGATTCAATGGATGACTTGGTGTTTTTGGACTTTTTACAAGTTGTAATATTTTTTATCTTAAAATTATTTTTTACATTATTCGTTGCATATTTTCATTATATTTATGCATTTTGAATGTAACCGGCGAATCTTTAAAAAATAATGTATTTTAAGTTTTAATATTGACTTTTATATTTATCTCTTTTTAAATTATAGAGCGAAGTGAATTGATATATTTTTAAGGACCTTTCAAAGTGAAATTATTCATCATTATTCACTTATTTATCTCTTTATTTTCTCGACAACTCATATTAAAAAAAACTTTATCTTGATGCATAAATAAAAACAAATTGAATTCAAGTTATACTTAAAAGACCTCTAATTTCATAAACTCTCAATGTTTTATTAAAATTTTTGTTTCTCATTTGAAAATTTGTAGTTCAAAGGATATGTGGTTAATATTTATAGACATTGAAGAAATTCTACTATGTTATAAATATAATTATATTTGAATTGTATTACGAGTACAGATGGTTTTTATCAAAAATAACTTACGTATTTCCCAAGTTTATTGACACTTCAAAAAAAACTGAAATCAAATCAAAATACATTTACATAGGACAGTATTATTCATCACAATTTCTTGTTTAAAAGGTTTAATCCCACAAAATAATTCTTAGACTGCTACAAAGTTAAGTTTAAAAGTTGACTAAGGCAAAGAATTGATAAGTATGAGAAACGCCGTTATAAAATATTACAACTAAGAGCACATTATGAAAGTGTGATATTGCAAAATTTTGTTATATAGAAGTAACATCTTTTTTAAAATTACGAGCTTATAAAAAAGAGCGTTACTACTGTTGGACGTTGTTTAATAAAAATAAAGATTCACTTATTTGAAAATAATTTTATACATACTTTTCCCCATTCGCCTGGGACGAGTGTTAACGGACAGTCAATTATGTTACACGAAGACGATGCTTCAGGTCTCAATGACGGTTCACAGTATTTCGAATCACTGTTCACAAGATTTCCAGATCCTTCATCATATACACACTCAACGTCTCTTGTCTTTCTGCCATTACTGCCACAAGTTTGTGAGCATTCACTCCATTTTCCGGGTTTCCAAACATAATTATCATAACAATTGCCTAAATTACACTCTTTTATTGTTGGAGATATAACCGGAACGGTTTTGCATAGTTCATCGGAAACCATTTCTTCCGTATAGAACGACTTTTTAATACAAATTACTTTCTTCTGTCGAGTTCCAGGACCACAAGTTGTGGAGCATGAATTCCATTCATCCACTTCCAGCCAAAAAGTTTGTGTTTGACTAAAATATATAATAATATTATGTAATTTTTCTAAATATTGCTTCGTAAATCAACACATTCATATGGCATTTAAAATACCAATTTAATAGCAACTAGTAATAAACAAATTATAATTTATTAAATATTCATTTAAATTCATTTAAACAAAAGTACTTAAACCGTTCGAATGTGTCAGCAGTTATTTGAATGATTAAATAATTAAATAATTCCATAATGCTATGTGATAACCTCATTCCTCTCGAATTTATATCTGAAAACACTTTTCAAATATTTTTGTACGTTTTATAGACTATGTAGAAAAAAGTTATTGAGGAAACTTTTAATATTTTATGTAATGAAATATAATTTATAACACTTCAAAAAGACTGCCGAAAATTAGTGTTAAATATGAATAAACAACAATCTACCTTTGAAATTGTAACAGAATTAAGTTATAGATATAAGCTGGGATCATCATTAATAAAGATTAAAATTTGAAAATATTAAGACCAGAAATTAGACCAGAACACGTGAGTTATATTTATTATGTACAAATTTATGCTTTGAGACACCGCAAGGAAAAAACGGGCAAAAATTTGCAGTGTCCGAATATATACATCTTACCCAAACATAAAACAAAAAATAGACTACAAATTGATTGACACGACCTCTCTTGGCGTCATCTCATGTTAGGAACACAGCAGATTGACATAGAATTCCATCCAATAAAGATTCACCTAAATTTTTAATTTGTGGATATATCAGTCATAAGTGCACAGTAGTGAACTTATCTGTGATCAATATATTCGTTATGTGCATTTAAGAGGTTAACATTGTTCTGCTTAAGGCATTCTTTGCTAGTAGTGAGAAGTGAGCTATCTGCTATCTTATACTGGGTTTTAGTGATATTTTTGAAGTGTTTTGTTCAAATGAGGATTTAGCGGGATTCCTAAAATATATTTATTTTTGATTAAATTTCCGTGGCATTTCTAAAATCTGTTTAAATATTTTATTGCGATTTTTTAAAATATATTAGCGTGCCTTTTAAAATGTGTTGTCTTTTCAATAGCTGACCAAATTACAAATTACCAAGATATTTGAGGGCCAAAAATAGTTTAAAATATTTTAATAGATCGAATCGTTTGTGATACTCAAATAAAATCAATAAACAAGTTATTAATTAATAAAAATGTTTTCAAAGAAGTGAAATTAATAATTATTGTTAGCCTTCAATTTATACCACTTGTGTTCAAAATAAAAAGTAATAAAGATTTTTGAAAATTACAATTATTAAGTTACCTAATTTTTCAAAAAAATGAAATAATTCGATTATACCACAAACATTTGATAAATTTGAAATTCAACTGACAATTAAACCAATTAAATTACGACCGATAAATATTGCAATATAAAATCAATGCTAACAATGTTTTTTAATTATTTCATAACATTTAACTCTAATAATAATTTATTTAATCTGATATCTTCTTATTTTAAAAATTCAAAAAGCATTTCTCTTTAATTAAAAATTCTGATGAATTTTGTTTTACCTGTAAAATAAATTATATTCTTTTATGCTATTATTTTGAAAAATTAAATTTAGTAAAAAACTAAAATTAGACAATATTATGTAATGATTTAGGACCGCATATTAAATATGGACAAAAATGTAGACAAAAATAAATATGAAAATAAAAACAGTTACCTTTTTTAAGAAATTAACAGACTATGCAAAAATGATAGATCTAATCTGGTCTTTTAATAAATTATAGCAATTATAGAATTAATATTGTTCATTATAGCTTGACAACAAAAGAATCAAGATTTTCTTGTCATTCACATAATGGAAATTTCATATTTTTAAAATAGCAGACTGACATTACTTTTACGTGTATACAGATATGATTATAAACAAAATGATAAAGTGAAATTTAAAATCTTTTCAAAATTTTTATATTTTATATATTGACTTGTATTTATTATCGTATTGGTATCCAGATTATTATAAGTGTTCACTATGACAAAAACAAATTATTTAAAACATTTGTTAAATAAATCTTGCTCCAATTATATAAAAGACCATTATGCTGTCTAACCAAATTGAAAATAAAAATCAGTTGAAACAATTTTAAATTAACATAAATTAAATGCTTTAGATCAGCGGTCGGCAACTCTTTTTAAAAGTGAGTCAATTTTTTCTCACAGAAATATTTTCTGGTGGGTTACATTTCTTCTATTTTAGATTGCATATTATCTCTGAGATACAGAAAATAATTTCATCACATTTTGCAAAAGTTCTCAAAACAAGCACACTCTGATTTGTTGGCAAGAATACCTACCGATCTTTGTTAATGCGTAATTAAAAATTGTTTATCTGGATCCCTTAAGTTTTCGTCTTGTGTCACCAGGTAACACGCGAGTCATAAGTTCCCGACCACTACTTTAGAATCTAATATAATAATTTCTTTAATTTTTTTTCATCATTTTTTTTTCTGATATAATTCAATATAAAAACAATAATAATAATTAAATCGATTCCAAAGATTAAAGAAATTAGTACAGTCAAACCTCGCTTTATTGCCATTTGAGAAAACAAAATATTGTTGCCGATAAAGCGGGGTTTGACTAAAATGAATTTAAGATTAAATATTACCAAATCATTTGAATAAAAACAAGAGATACTATCCATTATCACCAACAAGAATAAGAGAATCATTATTACAGATGAAATTGAAAAATAAATCATTCTCATTTTTGTCGAATACAGAACAAATCTCGCTTTATCGCTTTTTGAGAAAACAAAATATTTTTGCCGATAAAGCGGGATTTAACTGTATTTGAAGATTTTAATTCAAACATTGTCCAACAAATATCTATTTCAATATGTAAATATCCACAATAGCAAAACAAATTTGTTTTATTTGTTTTAATAAAGCATTTTTGATGCAATTGAATAATATACTTTTATTTTATTTAGGCTACAGAGTTTTGTAGAACTGTTATGGACATAAATTTATAGGATTAATAGCTAGGTAATTTATTTAACTTTTGGGTTTTTAAAGCTTATGGGCTAATCAATGGTTATAAAAACACAAATAGTTGTCTTAACAATATTAATAGTATTATTAGAAAAAAACTTTGTTTTAATGTTCACTTTTGATTTGGTTTAATTTTAAGTTTTTTTATTTGCATTCCGACATTTGAAAAAGCCAGTTTTGTGTTATCTAAGAAAATTTCTATTGTAGGATTGAAAATAAATAGATGTAATATAAAAATATTAGGTGTACCCATAAGAAATCAATCATTTAAGTGCCAACAACAGAAGAATTTAACTACATTTTATATTTAATCTATTAAATAATCTCCATCATTATCTAGGACCTTCTGCATTTTGTAAGTAGACTTTTAATTCCCTTTTCATTAAATTTAGTATCCTTGAAAGAAAAATATGCTTCTAGGTGAGTCCGAGCATCATCGACATTTTGAAAGTTTTTATTCGTCAGGTAATGTTCATGGACCAGAATAAATAAGAATCGAATGTCTGGGGAATATGGGGATGTGGTAAAATCTCCCAGTTTAGCTGCCTTATTAATGCGGCCGGGCATTATTATGTTGCAATATTACGCCTTTTCTGTTGACCAGACCTGGTCGTTTTACTGACAATTGGTTGTGTAATCTATCCAATTGATGGAAATACAATTCAGCCTTGACTGTTTTTCCCGGTTTCAAAAGTTCAAAATAAATCATGCCATAACAGAGCCACCAAACGCACAATAACACAGCTAGTTAATTTGAATAAAGCCATTGTTTAGTGCGCTTGTTGTTGTTGTACAAGACCCATTTCTCGTCACTAGTAACAATCCTTGGTAAAAATGGATCACTTCATTCTCTGCATAAAAGAGATGTGCTCAAATTGTACGCCTTTGATCTTTATTCGTCTCCGACAATAGATGTGAGACCCATATACCCTATCTGCAAACCTTCCCGATTTCATGAAGAAGATTTCTTTGAACTGTTTACCAAGAAGCCTGAAGAGTATTTGTTATTTCTTGGATACTCAGTTTGGGATTCGTTTCCACCAGTGTTTTTAAAGCGTCATTATCATTCATTCTTGCTGAATTATCAGTACCGCTTCGCCAGCATGTTCCAGAATTTCATCATAATTGCTTTCCGTATTGTTGTAACTTTGAAACTTGAATAAATTTCCATCGAATAATCCTGACCTCTATGCGTTTGTGTGTCATGGCACTGAAATTTGAAGAGACATTTTCTGTTATTTTAGAAATGAATATTAAAACCCTTATTTCTTTGATGCCCCTATTCTTTATATGAGTAACAAAATTTGTTTCTTGGGTATTGCCTGCTAAGATGGTCTTTTCTGCCACATGAATAGCATTACTGTTTCTTCTGTTTGATATACTGTCGACTGGTATGCCCCATTTGATTACAGTTCCAAAAAGTAAATTTCAATTTCAAAAAGGAAATTTAACACTTTTTTCTTCTAATTGTACCAAATATTCCTTTTGATTTTGTGTTCATCATTTTTTTCTCTGGTGCTCATCAAATATTTGTCTTATTTTTATTAAATTTGCAACTGTTTTCTTTCTTTGAGCTGATTCAATTGACGAAAGTTCCCCATAAACTAAGCCGATTCTTTTTATAACTTTTATTTTTTCTTCAATCTTCTTGGAATCTCACATTTTTAATGATTTCTTTCTTTCTTTTTCTTTGAAAAACCACACTAATAGAAATGCAGTAAATTCTTATTAATTCTAACGATGTCTCATAATTTTTTTCACCAGCTTATCAATTTTTTCGAAATAAAATGTTGCTGTTTCTGTATCTTTTTCATAATTGTAGATTTCAAAAAAAATTCAATCAAAATTCTGGTTTGAAGAGCTACTCTTGTAATTTATTCTCGAATCCTTGACGTAAGAATTGCTTCGAAAATTTTCAATATTAATATTTTGATGAGGAATTTCACCATTGTTTCGACATTGTTGTCCACCTCGAACATTGGTAGGATCAAACTTTCTGCAATCATCATTATTGTAAAAACGGTGGTCATCATGTGAAGAATAAGACTAAGTTTTCTGATATATTTATTAAAATCCAAAATCTTCCATTGTTTTATTTAATAAAACAACCCGACAAATTTCTCAATAATAAACCGTACATCATTAAAAATTGTATCATTGAGTCAATTTTTAATTCTAAAGATTTATCTTTATAAAAAACTTTTTCTAGACTGATTTAATTTATTTTATCATTAAAATCTTATATTTTTTAGATACCCATCATCTGTTTTCTTATTTTTATATTTCATTTATTTTTATTCTGCCAAAGATCAAAAATTAATTCTATGTAACACAAGTTATTTTATTTTGATTAAAATAAATAATTATTTCATTAATTTTCATCATGACTATATATCGAAAATTAATTTTTCCATAAAAAAAACTGTTGACTTATGGCCATAATGAAAATAAATGAAATATCACAAATCAAAAGCGGACAGAAATAAAGGATGTTTTACTAATATAAAAGTACGAAACATCATTTACAGTCCCTAATTGAGCCGCTGAAGCATAATAATGAAATGGCAGGCTGTCCTTTTGTCCAACTTATGATTTCACTATGTCAATTTTGTTTCTGTTAATTATTTTTTTTTAATTTGACCTTGAAAAATTAACAGAAAATACAATCAATATTTTACGCTATCTCATTTTGTGAAACTAAATAGTTCAAAAAAAGTCAATTTTTACTGTGAAAACTTGGCTTATTGTTTAAAAAATGCATCACTTACGTGAAATTCTTATTTACATATTGCACAAATAGTGACATAATTGTTATGATAATATATAAAATAGAAAAAGTTCCATTGAATGAAATAGAAATGTGTAAATGGAATTCAAGTTTCAATCTCAGTAGATTGAAAAATAAAATAAAAATATAAATATGAATTTTACATAAAAAATTTCAAGTAGCCTTAATTTATTTTGTTGGGGTTATAAATCTAAAATTATTTTAAATGATTTGAAGCAGGTAACAAAAATCATTATTAGAATGAATCGGTGTAAAAAATGCGAAATGCCGCAGATAGGGATGAAGAATACGAGAATAGGAATTTGGGATAAAATTTATTGAAGTAGGACAATTCATAGAGTAGTCAGAGTCAAAGCAGGATCAGGTTAGTAAAGGTAATTATTATATGAAAAGTGCACGGAGCCAAACAATCGTAGTGGAACTCATCAACTGGTCATAACCCATATCGTTTTTTTGTAAACACAAACATATTTTAGTAGTATTGTGTTTCGTTTGATAGAGCACATGTAGTCAGAACTATTAACTATCATTATTTATTAAAATCCAACAATTTAATTTCATTTATATGACAAAAGAATATATAAGAATTCTATTGAAACACGAGTAAAAATTAGGGGGTAAACATTGGAAACAAATGAAGACAAAATAAATTGAAAGTCAAAAAGATCATTGGTGAAAAAAGTAAAAGAAATAAATACAGCTCCAATTTTCGTTAGATATTTATTATTACCTTCTTTGCCTTTGGTATTGATTATATCAATAGAGAAAGACACATTAATTTTTAAATTGGAGAACATTATTAAATAAAACTTCCAAGGAAATTATTTTAATGTAGTAATGTATAAATAAGTAATTCAATAAACCGTATCAACATACACACAATCTTAAATTAATTGATTATTTATTAGATTGTTAAAAGTATTATTTAACTTAATTTATCACTTTAATTAATTAATTAAAATAGATTCTCAAACTTCCTCTAGTTTAAATGACTCAAGCCATTCAATGTTTCGTATTAATGTTCTCTTATTGACTAACTTTGTAGCTTCTTTCATGTATTTGTTTCACGACTTCCGCAGGCCTAAAATAGAGATTATTTTCTTTTATATTTGTATTTCCAAAAACTCATTCACTAGGTGTCTAACCGACATCTTTTTGGAAAGTGGAGTTTATCATAAATTGGATTTATGGTAATAACTTTATGGTAATTTTTGTTAAATGGGATATGGTTGGCGCCTAAAATGGTTCTGAATTATCGCTCTATTTATGCATTCGCCTAATGATAATAAAGACTTGAACAGATTATTTTAATATTTTGATATTTCCTTAAATTTTCCATAGCTTTGCTTTTAAATTATTTTCTTTTATAACAATATATGGTTGCTGGTGCACCATGTTTCAATACTCAACTCTTTTTTAAATGATGATGAGAGTGTTTTCGTTTTGTGATTTTACAGCATGAAGTGATACATATTTACTATATTGATCAATGATACCAAAAATGTATTTCATCCCATACTGTGTTTGTTTCTAATAGACGACAAAAACCATTAACTGTAGTTTCAAATAAATTTGGTTCTGAAACCTTACAATTTATTTCTTAAGTTGGAGGTGTCGAAAGTTTCCGTTTTTGACAATTTTGACCATTTTGAACAGAGGCTTGAACTGCTTTTTTCATATTTCTCGTTTCAAAGTTTTTTGACATATATCTCTCCAATTTTCAGAGGTTCCGCATTACAAAATTCAATATGATTTTTTTAATTCAGTTCTTCGATTATTTGATATTCTATTTTATCATCTTGTGTTAAAATCACTTATCTTTTATTTTGAAATTATTTTTAGCTTTTTGAATCCGAAAATTCGTGAATATCTTAAATAAATCTGATTCATAGTCAAATTTTGTAGAAAATATTATGCCAATAATTTAGTTTTTAATTTACCTGTTTTTGCCTTAACATTAATCGTTTGACACTGTATGCATTTAGTACATTCGCTTCTTGATAATGTATCTGCATTGGAATGATTTTCTCCTTTCTGATATTGTAAATCTATTTCTAAGTTGCTTAAATAGTTTATCCTAGTCTGAAATTTGGAATTATTGGCTTTTTTGTTTTCATAATAAATGTAATTGCCATGTGATTAGTACGAAAAGTGAATTTTTTCACATAAAGATAATCTTTAAAATGATTTCTGAAAAAACAAATTGCTACAAATTGGTTTCTTGATATACATTAGCCAATTTCATGTTTAGATATTGCATGGGAAATATTATCTTAGTCAGTTTTCAAACATTTTTACTTATTACATGACCCATTAACTACACTTCGCCTGTAAAAAATTCGCATTTTGATTAATTGATCTTTAATCCGGCTTGTTTAACATTTTCTAAACCCATTCAATACTGTAATAGTATTCATTTAATTTCTTTGAATATATTAGGATGTCATCTACATATACAATCGCTAATTTCCAGCTGATTTCACTTAATACAATATTCATAAGCTTTTGAAAGTTTGCTGGGACCTCTGCTATTTCAAATGGCATTTGGTTGAAACAATATTTGGTTTTAGTAGAAAATACTGTTTTCAGGTTTTATTGTTCATCCGTTTCAACGTAATAATAAGCGTTCCTAAATCAGTTCTACTAAAATATTTTGCTCCTTCTAAATAATCTAGTAGTGCATTGGTATTTGGAATTTGAAATATTGATCGTTCTGTTACATTGTCAATTGCTTTAAAGGCATTTTAATTCTCCTTTTCCCCATATACTAATGAAGTGTTCCACGGTAAATTAAATTCTTTTATTATTTATCATATTTAATTATATTATTAATCGAGCTATCAATATTAATTTTATTATTAAGAATAAAATCATAACTATCCAAATTTACATTAAAATCATCCTTACATCCTAAATCATCCATTCTCCATTTACCAACACACAAATTATTGTATATATTTGATCAGACTAACAGTTACAATTATTATAAAACGGTGATTTCTTGGTAGCAGCATAAACTAAAGTTTCAAACAATTAATAAGATAAGCTCTTAAGTTATAATATAATCCTTATCGATTTCTGATAGATACTTTACAACAAAGGCTTATCTTATTATTTACTTGTTTGGAAATTAAAATTATTATATACAAATATTAGGATTATTTATAATTTCCATCATTCAAAACATAAACAATCATCATTCGTTTCAATCATACTTTCTTTATTCAATAAATTACTTACATTTACTGAAGAGCTCCAATCACCTACTCTGGTGGCGGCGAACTTAAATTATGTGAGTTTATAAAGGTTAATGGAGATAACGTAAATAGAAATTTCTATAAAGTCTAAAATCATTTGTTTATAATTTTCTTATTTTTTTAAATAAACCATTCCCTATTTTTCTATTTTGATTGGGAAATATTTATTAATTTTACAGAAAAATATGTTTAATAAATATAATGTAAGGTCCAAAATAAAAAAAATACCTTTCTTTAATTTTGGCATTGACCTTGAAAGTTTCCGAAATCAACTAAAGTTTATTGGTGAAATAAAATTGTTTAACTAAAAAAAATTTTACCACAAGGAAAACGATTCCAAAAACGTTCCAAGAAATTTTCATCTGTCGAAGATAAATTTTTTTTGTTGAAATATTTCAATGCTGTTGATGCTATAATGTCCAATGATCCAGATAGATAATATAATGGTTTTGCTGATTAACTACTGTCTATTTTATACATTCAATATTAAACGCGTGCCTGTTTGTGTGTGTGTGTGTTGAAAGAAAATTGTAAAAATGAAAATTTCACATTTAATTTTAAATATAAAAATATTATTACAACAAAAGACATTTTTCTGAAAAAATTTCAAAAAAGAAATTATATTAAAAAATAATTTTAACAATATTATAAAATCTGTAAAAAATTTATTGATTTTAATGTGCATTTTCATCACATTGATGGCCTACACCTACATAAAACTTTCTGTAAAAGATAATTAATTAATTAATGTGAAATTTTAGTCAAATATGAGTAAGGTCTGTCAGTCAATTAAATAATGATATGTGAATTAATAAATATCTATAATGGTTTCTGTTTTTATTTGTTTACCCATTTGTTGGGCATTGTAAATATAGGATTGATTTTGTATAATAATAGTAATGATAATAATAATAATTTTATATATAAATTTCTAAATCAATACTATATAGGTGAGTTGTCCAAACTTTGGGCCGCATTGGGATTTAATCCATTTGCGGTGGACCACATAAATATGCGAATTGAAAAATCTTATTGTGAGTAAGGTAGCATTAAGTTTTATTTTTTACAGTTAATTACAAATACACGAATCATAAAGAAATATGGTTAAATTATAGTATAATTGTATAATTATTATAAATAAATAGGAAATTATTATTTTTTTTTGGGAATCATCGCGGAAAGGTCTATCGGCAAGATACACCCGAAGTGGAACAGTTTCGGTATCTGATTAAAAACCCCCTGTCACAATACCATCATTGCCTAACAAAGGATTGACGACTTCGTATGCATGTGTTAATGAAGTCAAGATGGCGCTAGTAAAATATCAAGATCACAACACCGATAACCCACCAAAAGGTATCAGTATATTGTATAACAAAACTCATGCTTTAATTCACGTCATATCTCAAATTATCAATGTCATGAATTTTTGAGATGTTTGTAGTTCAGCACATATGCCAAGATGCATCATATTGAAGCAAAATTAACACTGTATTATAAATGCTGCTTTCAATTTACTTTCCTCCTCTAATTCAACTTGATAATAAGCACTTTCTATATCTATAAATGATAAATATTTTACTTCATTCAGTGGATCTAGAATTTTATCAAATTAGGAATCGGAAAAGCTGATCCAACCGTATTTGAATTTAAAGCTATAAAATCTAAAGACATTCGTATGTCAGAAGCTTCTTTTTGGGCGCACGTACAACTAATGAATTCCAAGGTGACTCACTTTTCTCAATTATTTTGTTTTCGTCCAAATTTCTAACAATTCTTCATAGTACATAGTTTGTTTCCGAGGTAATAATCGTATCGGATAACAACTCGTTTCAATAAGGTGTTTTAAAATATTTGTTTTTCCAAAATTCATTTAGTACATATAAAAATATTTTTCTAGAAAACTGAGGACATAATAATTATGGAACTCAACTAGCTTAATATTTAATTTATTTTATAAATCAACTCATATAATTACTTCTGGACATATATGTTTGGCCACACAAAAAATCGCCGTTTATTTTTTTTTATTGTTAAATTTTATTCGTAAAGAAAGTCTACCTAAAATTCCTAGCATTCTAATGTTGGCATATTTATATTTACATTCAATTGTTCAGAAATCAATTTTGAAATGACATTTATTTTATGCACCTGTGCCAAACATCGAATAAAAATTTTAATTATTGAATTTAATATCTACTAAATGTTGAGGATATCTGAATAATAAAACAAAAAAATAATAATTAAATGCGTAAAATTATTGGAGGAAATGATGAAAAATAAATTGGGTGTTGTTTTGGAACACAGTGAAATAAGAATGGAAAAGAAATATTGAAAAACTAGTAGGGAATAGTTGAAAATCAATTAAAATAGACAATAAAATAAAAGAGGTCATTGCTAATTAACAAATGCAAATATAAAAGAAGAAAAACAAAATCAAAAAACAAAATTGGAATTACTTTGAATATCTTGAAATAAAGAAAAGGAAGAATATGAGAAGTCATAGAAATGGTATTGCAAAACATTGCACATTTCCATAATTGTCAAAGATTGCAGAGTGCCCAATGGAACAGGTTTGAAAATGAATGCATTATCAATAAGTGTCATTTGATGGTAAAGTAAAAAAAGCTAGACACAAACTAGTACAAAAAAAAGAAAAGTGAAGTTAGAAGAAAGTTCCTGAACAAGGATAAATTACGGGAAATTAGGAACTAATTACAAGACATAGAAAGTGAAACAAGGGAAGAACCTGCATACTGAATTTTTAAAAAGATGGAAATTGATATAACAATCAGAAGTAGTTAAAGAATCCAAATCAAGCCAAGTAAGCAACCAGATCAATTGTGACGGATTGCACGTCTTCAGCACTGATGAATCAGCAGCAGCCAAGTTGTAGCGTTGTTATTATGATATTCCTCACGAATGGTTGTAATAAGCACCAAAGGCATTTGAAGTCTGCTGAAATTAATATCATGGTTGTAACCAATTATGAGAATCAATAAAGTTTTACGTCTTTGGAATTCGTCAATATCGATATTAATAACTTATTAATAACTAACCGTAATCCCGTGCATCGCTACGGTTATATTTAAGATTATGATTAGAAATGAACAATTTAAAATATGGCAAACAAACAAACATATTTAGACTTTTATATAAGATAAGACTCGCTCGGAATCAGTTCCGTAATTGTTAATTCAATAATCGCCGAGAGATAATAACAACCCAATACAACAATGCATTTTTTCAACATCCCATACATCAGTGTTTCCTAAACCAGGGTACACGATGGATTTTTTGGGAGTACGCAGGTCTTTTCAATCTTCTATTACCTAAATATTAAAAGATAAACAAAAAATTTTTATTAGATTAAAAATGTCTTATTAAAAGTTTATTAGTAAAGAAAAATATAAATATAATCGTGTTTTTTATTTATTGTTTATATTTTTGAATCAATAACATATTTTTAGAAATAAACTAAGTTTAAAAATCATCTAAGATTAAAATTAACTAACAGAGCACCAAATTATGATGAATTATTATCTCAGCATAAGCAATTTCATCCTTCTAATTAATTACAATAAATTAATTATAGAATTTTTTTATTTTACATTATTTCTATTATAAAAGTATTTAATTTTTCATTAATTCTATTAATTCAAAGGTCGTATATTTTAAAAAAGATATTATAAAAAAATTTGATCATTATATATAAAATTTTAATGCAAAAGGGTACATTATATAATGAAAATGATCAAGGTACCAAAAGTTTGGGAATGGATGGAAAACTATTAAATTTAATAACAGTCAATCATTCTTCATATAGGTTCAAATTCATTCTGAATATTATTTAAACATAGTATATTAAAAAATTGTTGGGCTAGAACACAATTTTGTTTAAATGAATTGGTAATAACACGCAGATTTAAAATCAGACCCATAAAACATCAAATAACCACTTTAAAATATGAGAAAGAAATAATTAAAATATAAAATCAAAACATTAAAATAAATAAAAATAATAACAAAATGCAACAAGACCCGCACGAAATAAACACAGAAATAACAAGAAAACACGAAAATTTGACCGAAAATTGACAATTTAATTAAAAGAACAAGAGTTCATGAAAAGTAGAAATGAAATTAAATAATTTAATTGGAAATAATTTAATTATAAATAAAAGAAACAAATGTCAAATTAAATTAAGAAATAACAAAAATTAGAATTAGATTAGACAAATAACTTCAAGGTCGAATTTTGTTTTACTGCATTAAATTTTACGAGCAAGGTTAGGGTCCCACAATAGGTATATATACCGATTCATTTTCACGAAAAAAAACAAGAAATATAGAAAAATAGTTATTTTAACTCTCTTTTAAAAAAACAGAACCAGAAAACAGTTTTAAGCAGTTATCTTACTTTGTAAGTGGACGATTTCGAAACTTTCTCCACGCAGCACACAAACAACCTCAAGTGAGCTCTGTTTGGGCGTCTGCGTGGGGAAATATTATTACGTATTACAATAACGAATTCCCAGGATGATGCCAAGTAGGCTATGATACTAATTATGCTATGAAGCCAATTGTAATATGCCAATTATGGTTAGAATAAATGTTTCAAACGGACACAATGTTTATATCGAAATTTTTCCGGCCCACAGCCGATAGAACACCACAAGAAAGTAAAATATATACACTAATTCAAGCTGTGTAAGTGCAGTTCATCCGCCAATAGCTTGTGCCCGTGAAGGTTACGGCGTGAATAACGCAGGACCTGAACGTCAATACTATTTGTTATAGGGGGAAATGGGACGGTGGAGGGGTAGCTTTTTAGCTGCTCCTTCATCACTTGTTTCCTATAAAATCGACCTAAATCGTTCTCACACAACGGCTTAAAATCTCAAACATCGAGTAGTCCAGTGGGCACTCATAAAATCATAATATTAACATATCTACCCTAAGGTCAAATAAGGAAGGGGTGTGGGAAAGAATTCGGAGATTGTTGTTATGTCATCAAATAAATAAACTGTTCTAACGTACAAAAACGAAGTACTTAAATGAAAACCCTGACAACTAAATTAATCTTGAAGCTAGGATAGGAAGGTAAACAAAATCAAATTAAAATCTGTTAAATTGACTGCTCCACCAAAAATGATAGACTATAGCGAACCTAGAAACCACTTTCACGTCCAAATTGAATAAATGACGAGAGTGAATCAATACAAAGTTAACCCAACAATAATTCGAAGTGAACATCGAAATCGTAATATGCTTGCATAAGTCAGTTTAATTATATTTTAATTCTTAAATCACTAGAACATAGACCTCAATGGTATTCCCAATAGAAATAAAATCAAAGTTGTTAAAATAATCTAAGCACCACCCTAAATTACTCTAGCACCAATCATTAGGTCGACGAAATTCGATTAATTAACCGAATATGAATACTTTTGATATCATGCCATCAAATTCATAATAGTAATAACAACAGAAACGGACATTTATAAAGCCAATGGTAAAAGCTAATAACCAATGATAATAAGTACATAATGCATCAGGCAATTGTGTAGATTACTACTATGATTATCTGAAATATTGAATAAATCGACCCCGGAAAGGTAAATAATTGATATCGCAGAATGAACCCCAAGGTCATGATTATGCAGAGTCGATACTCGTCCCAGTAATTAGGCCTCCATATATGTGCTAGAGACTCGAATTCAACCCATTAATAGATCCTAAATATGTTACATAAATTTGGCTTCTAAAGAACATCAGTATAGGAATACCCGATAATTAGATTGAACTCAAATCTGGCGAGTTATAAATAGGGACCACAAATCGAGAAGATGAATGAGGAGCAGTGTGGCCAACGATCCATACAATGGTAAATATAAACAAATTCCGATAACAATCGAGGTAAAATCAGTTAATCAAACAGCATACGAACGATTTATTGAAACGAATTAAACTACAATCAATGAAAATTTGCCAACAGTTAATTGGTTTTAGAAAATAAATGAGCTAATGGGAACGCGCACATCCACCACACAGAGAAATTGTCTGGCCAAAATAGGCAGGAATTAACACATTGTAAATGAAAAGCAGAAAGAAACCAGATAAATCAATGAATCGCTACATGAGAAATTATGTACACATCAACATATACTACTCCAGAATTTTAGCCAAGTCAACACGCGTAGGAAATTGTTCTAACCACCAGGTGTGCCAACGGATAGCAGTATAAATAGCATGTCACTGCTCAGGGTAGCTAGTTAATTTCTTGAATTAATAAATGTGAACAGGAATGCCAATGAACCGAAGAAATACTCCAATTCGAGGAGAAGTCCCGCCAAGCGATTGGAAGACCAGAAATTTGAAGCATTAGCTATGGAAAAGAGGATAAATAATAGAGAAGGTAAAAATTATGTCCAGCTATCACTCATGAATTAATTATTATTTTATGCTCGTGACCAAGATAACAGTACTGGATTAAGGCTCGACACGACCCTCCTCTTATTTCCGTCATTCGTAATGCAAACCACTCAATGGACTAATAATTGAATAGGACGGTGTACGATTTTTCTGTGTTTGAGAGAACCAAAATCGAGGAATACCGCTGAAATTAGAGAAAATCCAATGTTTATTAAATCAATGTTTGTTGTGATGGTCTTAATTTGTACTTTGTAAAGTTGTCTTCACTAACTTAAAAATGTAATGAAAATCTAAATAAAAAAATATCTAACATCCAAACGATATTCGCCAGTAACCAACGGATAGAGAAGTCACTTTGTATCGAAAGTTACATCGAAATTTAGTTTTTTTTTATCAAATGAATCAATAGCAAAAGACGACCTCACAGGACGACGTTTTTCTTTACTAAATCGAATCTACCAATGTTCCCTCATTAAATAGAATCCATATTAACGGACCCACTTCGAGCAACTCCTTAACGCGTTATCAACTCCATAGTACACAAAGATCCTACTTCATCAACGCCGTACAAATTTAGTCGCCACTGACCGTCTACTTACTCGTTAGACCCAAGGTCAACCGATCACATATACCACACCTCACCCCAATCTGGATGATTGATAAAATACATAAATGCTGGCGATAATGACTATTAATTCTTTAGAGGACTCATGGATAGACGCGTCCCGAGTCACCGTACAATTCCTATCACACTTTGCAGCCAGATGCGGCAGGCGATGTAGGATGCGGGATTTTCAATTTCTCCCTTGAGAGAATCGAGATCAGGTCGGCAAGAAGATTACGAGGACCTTGATCTACCACATGTCGCAATCTAGAGGGAGCCAGGCGGCAACCTGGCTCGAGAACGTCGGAGTCACGCCGAATATGTTCTGGCTCGCCTCGAGGAATATCAAAGGCAGACAAACAGGCAGGTGGAAATAGCTAGACGCCACCTGGCCCAAGTAAACTCAGATATTGCCGCGGGAAAGATTCCGAGTATAGATGGGTATGCCCAATCGTGCAGCATATCATTCGAACTCAACGATCCGAGGTTGGAAAGACAATCCATACCCATGAATATCATAGTTCCAAGACAAATACTCCTTAGAAAAATGTGAAGTGAGGACAGAAGCCCGATCGATCAACCAAGAAGAATCTCCAACGGATACTACCAAAATTCGGGATGGCATTAAGTTTTATAGAAATAAATGTTACGCTTTGTCTCTGTTTCTTTGCTCATAAGTTATTTATCACTAACAGTAAGGAATTAGAATAACCATTACTATGTAGCCAGACGAATAATTAGTGAATTTATGCCACAAACCGAGCTTCAGACTTTAAAAAATGCATTAATATAGACATAGAATAAAGAATTTTGTCAAACAAAGTGCACCTTTTTATAATGATTTTGTCTTATTGTAGACATGGACCCATACAAAATTCTGAATAGAGAACTCGAAAGATCGCGCAAGGAAAATGCCGAGCTACATCAGCAATTACTACAGTTGACAAGAGAGATCCATCAGATTAAGTCAACTTGAGTGGAGCCTACAAAAGTAAAAACACTGTATTAAAGGGTGACCGCTGCACAACGCGGATGGGCCGAGGAAAAACGGCTTGGCCAAGCGCAGAAAACCCAGATCCTCGGTCTAGAATTGGCGTTATCGGCATGTCAGGAGGGCAATGCCGTAACGTACCCACTTGTTTTTGCGCCAGCTCAGTTGGTCTATAGGGAGGCAACCAAGGTAACTAAACCGGCAGCAAAACCTGCTCAGCGTCGCCCAGGAAAGATGGAACGCGCGAAGCGTTGAGCATTGCAAATTAAAGGATATTCAAATATATAATTGTTGAAATTTAATAATTGATGGTTTTAAATGCTTTAGTTTATTTGTTTATTGTTAATGATAGGGTTAAACCGTTGAATTGAAACAATAAAGAGGTACAAAGAGAAAGATAAGTAATTAAGTATATCGAATATGATGAGAAGGGACCGGAACAAGAAACCGCACACAGACCTTCTATCGGTAGTGCGTTGAACCCATTATGAGATCGGGCCTTAGCAGTTCTATCGTAGCGCTCACCTTTGGCGATCTCATAACTAGTGGTTACAGCATCAACGTTGTAACCATTGGAGGGCAAGAAAGGTTCTATGTAGAGGTCAAGGTTACTCCAACCATAAATCCCCACAAAATTGTTCATTGGGGAAGAATACATTCAATATTTAAGGTCCTTAAAAATTTATCATTGCTTACACATGATTTACGGTGTTCGGCTTGTAAACACAGTATGCACTGTTTCAGAATTTTAATGTTTAAATCAATTAAATTATTTAAATAAAAAAAATTTAAGTGAAATGCCTATAAAAATTGTATTTTAATTTTTAGATTACTTTTATATTCTTTCAACTGTCTTATTTTCTATTGTGAAGAAGTCGCTTGTCAAGCAATTGTAACATACACTGTTGATTATTAAACAGCCCTATCAAAAGCTCTTTATTACACAATTGAAAAACACTTAACAAATAGCCAGTATAAATTCATCATATTATTATATATAGTGCTTTTTAGTACAATTAATAATTTTTTGGGTCAAGTTCAATAAAAATATCTATGAACTTTCATTTTAATGAGAATTATTCTATTCAAATGCAAGATTGAACAAAGATTATCCAAGTAAAAACCAATCACAAAGTCACCAATTAATAATATTCTATTGAATTATTCTGCTAGCTACAATTTTACATAAAGCCTTTTGAAAATCGAAAAATAAAGAAATTATAAATTTATTTTGAAATATTAAAAATTTTATTTTAATTTTAAAATTAGTTTAAATATTTATATTTTGAGAGAACTGCAAACAAGAAAAGAAAAAAAAAGTACAATGTCAATTAGAAATATAAAGGAATCAGTTTAATTTTGTGTTTTGGTGAAATTTATTGGTCGCAAAATTATCAATAAATACAAAAACCCAAAATGTCTTTTATTATTATTATTATTATAAATAATCAAATAAATGTTAGTAAATAAAAGAATAAAAGACTAACCGTAATTGAATTTGCTAAATCAGTTTACAATGATCAATTATAAAGAAAGTGTATCAAAAAACGAAAACCAAATAATAAGTCACAAAATTTGATGTAAATAAATGTCACGGAATTGTTTATTTAAATGGTTTGTTAGTCGCATTTTTTCAATGAATTATTTACTGACATCAAAATGCAAATTTAATTAGAGATAATTTTTTTTTCATAAAAATAATTTCATAAAATTAAAAGAAATTTTCTGATTAAATTTAACATTTGAATTAATGACTGTTTACAAATTATAAATAAAAGTTGTGTGATTTAATGTGCCTTTTTATGCCAGAGCGTTCTTACATGGAAAAAGGATTACTTACCATATTATACTAATTCATTTATTTATAACATAGGTTCCCAATATTTTCCCTCATAATTGTTATTCCAAGAAATAAAATATTGTTAAACATTATTTATATTTTATCTATTAGCGTATTTAGAGTTGAAATCAGGGGTCGGAACCTTTTAGCTGTGGTGTGCCAAGCCACACTGCCAATTAATTCAGGGTGCCAACTTATTTTTTTTACAAAAAAAGTAATGGCATGTCTGTCACATTAAATAATTTTACCACAAAAATATCTTTTTAATATATTTAATTAAAATTCCAACACAATTTAAAATTTTATTGCGAACCTTGTCTCAGCACTGGTTTAGTCAATATTTCAATATCAGGGGTATATTTTGTCAGTTTTAATTTCACACAATATTTTCAGCCATTTTAGTTCTTCTTTCAATTGATCGTGCTCAAGCTGGTAATTCTCGAATTCTTGATAATATTGCATGTTCATTACCAAATCACTGAACAATGTTTCAGTACTTTTAATAAGGATTTCCTTTATATATTCACCATCTTTAAATGGTTTTCCCTTGGCAGCTATACAGTGAGCAATTATCAAGCTGCAATCTGTCGCTTGACTATTCATTACAGTTATTCCACAAAAAAATGATGCTTGTTTTTTATAATCAGAAACAGCTCGCTTTATAGTTTCACATTTATCATCGTTGTTACTAAATGTGGATGCATTTTTAGTTTGGAAATGTCTTAGTACACTTGAAGTGCAGTATACAACGCTCTCGCAACATATAACACACATAGCACGATCCTTTTGCTTTAAAAGTCTATATTTATTTGTCCGTGAGTCTTGAAAACTACGAACATCAAGTTCTTTTTCTTATTCTCCATTTGTTTAAATAGGAATGAATTAAAACAAAAATTAAATGAATATAATACGAATCTTCACAAAGAAAATTAAAAAGTAAAGTAACGACTCAACAGAAAATCACTTTGAACCCGGTTGCGTGTTTCCCAAAAAGATGATTAAAAATCAGTCAAAAAAACTTATTTCGCTAGTATTTCTATCCAATTTTTCAATAACCTTGCGGTCGTTTTCCATCGTCAACCATCTCATCATGTAATCTTTTTAGCAAACCTTTAATAGATTCAATAAGGTTTTTTTTACACTAATCCAGAATAAATGGTCTTTCCAAATGTTATATCTTTCTATCCAGAAATGTCGCGATTATTCTAGTTCTATCAAGACACAGCAGCATTTCCCCTTACCTAGTCTAGGGATTTCACTGAAAAGAACCTATCTAACCCTTTTGTGAAGTATAAACTAACCATCCCCAGTGAAACAGCTGTCTCGGAATCCAAAACAGCCACGTTTTTTTGGCAAGTGCGTTTCACTCAATGACCTGCGTTAGTATCTCGAAAACTGTGACACAAAATATTTTCAAATCGGTACTAGATATTAGAATATTATCTTTAAATTCAATTTCATGATAAAAATTTGTTCAAAATAAGAAACTTGATCAGCTTCAGATGATTAATGGTAGGATGCGAGTGTGTTTACACAACTTTGAACTTAGAATAATGCAAATTATTTTTACACAAACTCGTCTCTGAACTTTGAGAAATGACAAAATAAAGGAATATAGTGTCAAATCACCTAAAAGTAATATTTAATGTTTATAATGATATTATATATTGCGGGAGAAACCATAATAATCGATAAATATTTTTTAAAAACATCTGAATACCAAAAAATACTCAACTTTAAATTTGATATTTAAATTATAAACGTTTTTCTTATATATATTCCATAATCTATCATCATTTTTTCCAAATTTCTAAAAGTGAAAAATAGAACGACTTTGTTTAAATGAATCGGTAACACGCATGCAAATACAACATGCAGATTTAAAATCAGACCCATAAAACATCAACTAACCATGCTAAAATAAGAGAGAGAAAAAAAATTAAATATAAAATCTAGAAACACAAAAGTCAATTAAAATAATAACAAAGTGAAACAAGATCCGCACGAAATAAACATAAAAATAACATGAGAACATGAAAGTTTGACCGGAATTTGACAATTTATCAAAATTGCGAAAATCCATAAAAAAGGAACAAAAATTAAATAACTTGAATTGCAAACAATTCAATTAAAAAATTAAAAATAAAATTGTCAAATTAAATTACCAAAATAATGAAATTAAGATTAGAAAATACTAGAAAATCACAAGGTCAAATTTTGTTTTACTAAATCAAATTTAACGCGCAAGGTTAGGATCATACAATAGGTATATATACCGATTCATTTTCACATAATTTTTAATCAGTTTTTAATAACTTGTCAGTTTGGAAAAACTCGAATCAGTCTTAGCCAGTGAAAAAACTAAATTATAAATGTGAGTGGAGGAATGCACGAAAACTTTCTCCACGTCGCTCTGCTTGGGCGTCGGCGTGGGGAAAGCATTACTATTGTTGGCGTATTGGGTAGAACTACTTTTGTTTTAATCGATGCGCATTTATTAACTCTACATCTCAACCACTCTTACGTCACTAGGGTTTCTCTCCCAGACGCCCCACAATTTTGACATCACCATTGTATACCCATGAGCAAGCCCATGTTGGTACTGTATACAGCAGCCGAGAGTCCACAAGCAGGTGAGCCTCGTTTCCAAGACTACTCCTTGTGATAATCTCGCTTTCGGGTTCCTGATGGCCGATAGAAGGACTTACGTCTATGTCATTTATATATTCCTCTCGATATAGGCATACACTTCCCCATCTGTTATCGTCGGTTTCAGGTATACGTCCTAGTCAGATCTCCGTTATGGTCTCATTTAATTCATTGGTAAGTATTCGTGAACCTTTACTGCCGGAAATATACTCATTTGCACCCTGGCTACTTTTTCATCTTTTATCAGTCAAATTGAGCTAACATTAAATTTAAATATTTAGTAATTTAATTTTTATTTCTAAAATATAGAATATTTTCCAAAGAAAGATTGGATTAATCTTTTTCGAAAAATTCAGATCTTTAAATTATCAAAGATTTCCGATTTATTTCTGAATTAATTATTAAAATGCGAAAAACTATTGCTAACCTCGAATTTTGTTTTAATTTGGAAAATCTTTTGCTCAAATAACCGGCGAAAATTTAAATTTTTATCTAATTAATTGTAATTACTGTTAAATCAGCTGTTTTTAGGTTTGAGAAAATCTCCTGATCGCTTTTAAAAGAAAATAAAATCCCCTTAATATCCACAATTTCTTTTTATTCATATTTAATCTTTCATTCCTCAACATATCCCTTTTAAAGGTTTAAAATCAATTTTTCGATAATCATAAATATTTCTATTTTCAATATTTTAAGATAAATACAGCTTTCCAGTCATACTATTCGCATACATCAAACCTCATCAATCTTACCTTATACTCAGGCAAACCTCCATACATCCCTTTCTCATCTGTGCCCAGACATATTGAAATTTATTAAGAAATTTGACAAATAAAAATTCTATTTTCAATTATAACATGTACAACAGGGAAAAACAATAAATGAAAAGTAAAGATAAAATATAATCGGCCATAAAATGATTTTTAATTATTATGACGAAGGGAAATTTGCTTTTCCACAAGAATCGGCTTTTATTCGTCGATGTCGACGGGAAATCTTCGTTTTCTATCAATTCTTAGTTCGTTGGATCCGACTTGGGGAACCGAGTGACAGAGCTCGTCCCCAAATTTGTCCGTCCAATAACCGATTGAAGTAGAGGGCTTGCGATTTTCGTCCGTTCCTGAAGTGGTGGAAGAAGGAGAGGGAATCTTTATCCGAATTTGTAATTCGTCCGTTTCACCGGCACTGATTTGGATTGCATCTTCTCCGGATTTCCTCGTTTCCGGCAGGTTTTCAGTATCTCTAGCTAATTGTGCCTGCTGTTCGGCGACTAGCATCACCGCTTCTTCCAGGGTCTGCTCTGCATTTTTTAGCAGGGTGACTCCCTCAGCCCGACGTCGTTCCCGGCGACGTCGGTTTTTACTGGGGTTATGCTTCTTGCTAGTTTTCGGCGTTTGTGGAGGACCAGTTGTGGCCGTTTCGGGTATATGTTCGCCAGGAATTATATTTAGTTTGATCGCCAGATCACGGCCGGCTAATCGTTTCTTCAATTCGGTTTCATTAAAAGAGGCTATTAGGACGGCACTCTGGTTGTTGATCACGATCCGCTGTGCTCGGTTCTCGGCAATGAGATCTTCGCGGCACCTGGTTAGTCGGTGAATTTGCTTGTGGAGGGCTTTCACAGCCTCGGGGGCGAACCACGTACCGAGCGTGCGTTCGTGTTCTGCGACTAACTGATCATATCTTTTTCGGCATTCTTGGTGGGAGTTGTCGTTGTTGTGGAGAATTGATGGATTGGATTTTTCAGATCTCTGTGACGTTAATTTCGGGATTTCATATCCTGTCTGCATGCTGTCAAAGGTTTATAACGAAAGAGACTGAATGGGGAGAAATGGTTATTGTAAATTTATATCAGTTTAATAATAAGTATAATAAAGATAATAATTAGTTGGGACGTTCACACGGCACAATCCTGCATCAAGCTCACAATCAATATTAGTTTACTCAGTAATGAATTTAGTGTAAAAGTCTATTGTGGATCTGCTGACCCTAAATTTACATAGAAACGAAAAATATTGATGCTCCGGTCATTTTCCGAGTTGCGTTAGATTTTATATCTTTTCCTTTCGTTATATTGATTTTCGGTTTAATACATTATACATATATTCCTATACTTAACACTAGTCGTTCCCATTGTCGTAATCAATTTCTCGACAGGCATTTAAAGAAAAATATTGTTTTCCTACTTAGACGTTTACTAATGTCAACCCCTTAGGTGTAGCGATCTACCCGCATTTTACTCATACCGCTCCGACCAACATTGAAAATGGCCGCCTCGGTGAATTACGACGGTGTCCTACCCCGTGATCAGTGTAACGAGACCTGACCAGACTAGGCAGACACCGAAGGGTGGTTTGTGACCAAGTAACACGTCGACGTCCTGCCAACTTAACGGCCGGAATCGAATATTACTTTGCCATTCCCCACAATTAATGCATCAATATATAAAATTAAATTTAGGGGGACCTGTCGCAGATACTAAAAAGTATCGCGGCCATCCATGATAATGAAAAACAATTAAAGCGAATATCAAAAATATATTTAACATAAAAATAAAATAAACAAAATACCTACGGCTAAAGTGCGAATTGATTTCAAATTCAAAATGAAATTTTTAAATTTTTAAAGGTTAATAATTGTGACAATGACCATTGTATTTATACTGTTTTCGTGCATGCGTGCGACCAATCAGCTAATTTCGAATCTTTTTTGGCCATTTTTTCTGGTTTTTTGATGGCTTTTATTTAATTTTTTATTTTTCTCTTTTGTTATTTATTTTTCTTAATTTTTTAGTATTAATTTTATTAAATTTGCATTTTTATTTTTTGCTGATTCTTATTCTGGTCGCCTCCTCCGCCTGTGTATTTTCTAAACCTTATTTTGTAAGGTTTTGGCGGTTTTATATTTTTACTTTATTTTTCCATGTATATTGCATGCGGAATTTATTAATTATTTGTTTTACTTAATCATGTTATTTTTTATTTTGTTTTATTTAATGTTTTTATTATATTTTTAATTTCTGTTTGCGGTGCGTGCTTGTGTTATAATAGCCATTCTCACAATTTTTCGACATGACTTTTTTCTAGTCATTTTGTTTTGTTTTACTGATGGCTTATAGCCCAACACTATGTTATTATGATGAAATACGCTATACCAATTGCTGTCTATTATGCTTCAATAAATATTACTAGATAATGAAATGATTTTTTTTGTTTTGTCGAAATTTTTCCGGCCGTCAGCCGGAACATCACCACAAGAAAATAAAATAGATATACCCCATCGAATTGTATAAGTGCGGTGTAAGTCCGCCAATAATTCGTGCCCCTGAAGGCTACGGCGTGAGAACGCAGTAGCTGAAAAGTAAATTATTAGTCCGTATAGGGGAAATGGGTTGAGGGGGAATGGTCTTTTGGCTATTTCGTAATCACTCAAAACCTTTAAATTCGACCTAAATTTGTATTGACAAACGGCTAAAAATCATAACACTGAGTAGTCCAGTGGGCACTCATAAACTCCTAATATCGACACAATTGTATCCTATGATCAACTAGAGGAAGGTAATGGGGAGTTTCTTACGGCGAAATCGTTGACATGTCAATAACTCGTATGATAAAAGACTAAAAATATTTGTTGTAAATTTCAAACATCCGATCTTAAACTGAGTAGTTCCTATATTAATACGACAAACTTGACCCTATTATAAATTTTGATAACTAAAGTAAACCCGACCAAAAATAATCAAGTGAATCAATTAATAAGAGCCGACGATCCTCCTAGTACAGACTAAAAAGTATTATGAACGAATTCCGAGACAGGTAGATTGTATTAATAATTCGAGAAAGGAGGTATTAAATTAATATTAATTGTACAAATACGGGTAGTAATAGGTATAATTGTTAGATAAAAATAAAATGGTATCCAAAAAGCCTATCAAGTAGCATAAGAATGAAAATGACCATGTTAAAACTGAATCACCCCGACGTAGCTAATCATGAAATTACGGATAAAGCATGACATATATAAGGTAGATTACAATCAAAAAAAAGAAAATAAATTAAATTGTTAATAGCTAATATTTAGGGATTACTATATAGAAATTAACGACCCATTTCTAAATATACTTTATTACTTTTGTTACCCTCAACCATACTGTACCATCGTATCAAACCAGCAGCAAAGACGATGTAAGAGTACATGATTTTTTAATAACTAGTTCTTGGAAACACCCGTATACATAAGAGAAAAAATAAATATAAGAGATATTGACCTGGTAGTCAATTGCCATTATAATAGAGCTCCTTAATGCACAACAACTATAATAAAAGGATTGAAATGTTTTACTCTAAACTGATCGTAGGAATAATGTAACAGCTTGACGAGGATTACATTAATACATTAAATTCAACAACAACTTAAATATCATTAGAAGAACATGTAAATCACAAAATATCACAGATGATTGCAGGGATCTCATTCTGTTGTCGAATATCATTGGCGTACATTGGCTGCATTTTGAGGAGATCCAAGGAGATCTAGTCGATCATTCATCTAAATCCAAACGCGACTGGTAGGGAATCCGATCGAGGTCCACCCACATGATAGAAACGAACCAACTACTAAAGGATTACACCAACGTTAAGGATAAACTAATTGAGACATACTTACGATAGTATTTTAGCAAATTGACCAACACTAAATTAATACCGAATCACGAGAAGAAATATCAAGGAATAGAACTGAATTAATAATGATATCATCTGACATTTCATAAATGTCAATCAATACTAGTAATCGAATTCCACAGTAGCTCTATTCGACGACTCCGGTGTGCAGATAAGACACAACAGTTTTCTACCCCTGCACACACACCTACCGAAATATAATGGATGACATATTTGGAATCTGCAGTTTATCGCTAATATGTCAATGAGAAATTCACAGACTTCGAGAGGACTTAAGAAGCAAGGAAAAGAGGGTCTTGTCGCTATGAGTACCAGCCGGTCTCTACACGAGGGTAGGTATCTGAATTAATTCTTGTCATAACATTAGTCTGTATACTGAGTACTAGTACCGAAACGTGACCAAAATCCATATGCATCATCTACGAGGACCCGATAATGAAATCAGCCTGGAAATTACGAGAAAACTATGATGATATAAATATATCCATTAAGCCTATTTATTTATTTGCTTCTAATGAACTTCCTAAATTGCTCTACAACGGATTAAATTCTAGATTAATTCAAGTGACCATCGAACGACCAGCCACCAGCTTCAATTAACAGTTACTCTAAGCGTAAGAATCCAAATCCGTTCTCGCAGATCGTTGGTGGAGGCAGGGAGTTCAAATGAAATAAACCTATGGTGACATTCGATGCGAAATTATATGCTTAATATTAATTTTGGCGGACCCACAATCATCAAGAAGGGGTAAATTAAATTGATAACATAATTAACTCGAGTTTTTATTGAGAATTTTAATAGTAAAAGTTACGTTCATAAATTTTATATGAATTAATTAAACTTCACACCAATTACAGTGGTTCTATGATTGACGGCTAATCCTGTATTTGCTTCAGCACGTTATTAGAGTAAAATTTTTGGTAAATATCCATAATGTAATAAAGTAAAGCTTAATTGAAATTATTATTTCTAGCAATAAAAAGGGAACCAGGACGCAACCCGGCCAGAGAGATGCGAGGCCAGGCCGAGTTTTTGTTGGCGCGTCTTGAAGCTCACCAGAAGGAGACCAACAAGCAGGTGGAGCAGGTCAGGCGATATCTGAGGCAGGTAAATGCAGATATCGCGGCGGGCAAGATACCCAGCACTGACGGGTATGCCCCCGCTACAATGTCTCCTACGAATTGGACAACCCGAAGTTACGAGAAAGAATTTCAGACATAAATGTGGTAATTCCGCGACGTGTCCTGCCAAGAGAGGTGAGAGACGAAGGAAGACTCACAGACCATCGCCGCGACCACCCATATGCGCGCGAACGCCATGGTTAATGATGGAATTAAAGATTTCTTATTCATGACTTAAATAATTATTTAAAAATAAAGCTTATCGTTCTCATGTTTTATTAATTTTTGTTGTTGACTTACCGGGCAATAAGTGAGGGAACCTTTTAGGGCGACTTGATGGGAAACCACATCAATGAATTGATAAATTTCCGCAACTCTAAAATTGAATTTGACTGAAATTTATTATTTTAGCAATGAAAGAGCGTCAATTCTCCGCGTTACAACGGGAATTAGATAAAGCTCACGCAACCAACCGGGAACTACAGCAGCAACTCCTGCAGATCACTCGAGAAATCCAACAGGTCAAGGGAACCTGGATCGAGCCGAAGAGAGTGAAAGCCATATACCAAAAGATGGAGACGGCACAAAAGGGGTGGACTGAAGAATGACAGCTCACCCAGAATCAGAAAACACAGATAAGAGGCCTCGAAGTGGCACTATCAGCATGCCAGGAAGGCGTGGCGATGACATACCCCCTAGTATTCGCCCCCGCGCAGCTGACCTATAGGGATGCCGCGGCCACCTCAAAACCCAGTTCCAAACCCATCAGACATCGGCCAGGAAGAAATGAGCGTGCTAAACGTCGGGCCGCTCAACACACAAGATAAATATGCTTTGATTGTTTAATAAATGTTTCTTTATGTTCTATTGATTTTCCCAGTGAGTTTAACGTCAGGACGAACTAGAGCAAACAGTAGTAGAAGCAAAAGATTTAACCTATTGAGTGAGTAAGATTGAACATACAATAATGGAACCAAATAAATAAAAGCGCACGCAGGCCTTCTAACGGCAGTGCGTTGAACCCAGTTTGGGGTCGGGCCAGAGTAGTTCCTAAGTGGCGCTCACCTTTGGCTACCTCAAAACCAATGGTTGCATTTCCAACGTTGCCTAACGACGGGTAACCATTGGTGGCAAGCAAATATTTACATCTGGGGTCAAGATTATTGAAACCATAAACCCCACAATATATATAAATTGATTATTTTTTATAGTAGGCCTTATAATAGGGCCTAGACAATAAAAATAATCTTAATTGTTTGCTTCTGAACCAATAGTAAAACGTTCTTTGCACAATTTTCTTATACGAACTACTTCTACTGGACTCACTTTTATACTTGATTGCAGTGTTGTATTAATTGCGAGGTAATCGTTCTTCATACGTCTGAAATTATTTTTCTTCCAAACAAGAAAACCAGTCTTTCAGTGTTCGAAATTGTCATTCAATTTTCCCATCGATTGATGATAAGAACTTTAAAAAAACTATCTTCATTTGAGATTTTAGTGCAATGTTCCTAAAACTATTCGAAACATTTTTCTCTATCAACTTGAATTTCTTTCGGTGGACCAAATTTCAAAATCCATGAACTTAGCACATTGTCGAATAGGATTTTTTAATCCGCAGTTCTTACTGGTCAATAATAGCGATAACATATTTTCTTCCAGACGGTGTAGTTTTAAATGAACCATAAAAATCAATGAAATTCAAAATAAGATTTAAGTGCGTAAAAGGAGTCAGACCTAAAACCGATTTATTGTTAAAACACCAAATAAATCACACTGAGTTGACAAAGATTTAAAAACAAAAAATATTGATTTTTACACTTTAAAATCAATTATTTTCATAAAATAATAAGACAATACAAATTATATTGAAAAAAAAGCATATTATTCAAGCTCATCGAATAATTGCTGCCAGATTTCGGTATTTCTAACTTTTTCTGATAGGATAAGATTCTTTTTCATATTGGATGATATTTTGGCTTCCTTTTTCACTTTCACACACGGTGACATTTCATTGGGTTCTGAATTCGTCCGTTTCCTTTTGAATCCATCAAAGTCCTTGTTGTCGATGTCCATTAGAGCCGGCACAGAATTATTTAGCTCGCATTCTTTAAGAATCATATTCACATTTTTTTGAGTACAGAAATTATCACTCAATTCCTTTTTCAGTTTGTTGAGCAGTTCATTAGATTTCTCATTGTACTCTTTTGCCTTATCGTTTGTTTTCTTTGCAGATTCAATCTATACGTGATTTAGATGGGATTAGAATAAATAATAAGGTAAAATAAGCTCAAATAGAATGGAAATAAAAAACAAAGGTGAAAAAAAGATTTTAGTGATAGTTTTAATAATAATGTCGCGACAGACAAAACTATACAATAAAAAATATCTCGAAATCCAGAAACTCATAATCAGACAGAAGTAAAACTTAACAACCAAAAACAGTTAAGGAATTTAAATATTTTCTAATTTCAAATATTTTAGCTGCATTCGAAGCGAAATTCAAGTAGACTTTTTTTATAATTACACAATTTTCATAAAATAAATATTTCTGACAGAAGTTTTTTTTAAGTAGAATTAAAATTGATTAAAATTAAATTAGAATTGATATTGATTTTATGATTATTATAAAGTATTTTGATGTTGAATTTAATTTTATTTGAAGAGTGAAAATATTTTCTTTATAGATAATACAAATGCGGGTTGACTGTAGTCAATGGAAGATTTTTCTTTCCCATACATAAAAATGTACCTAATCCTAAACAAGTGTTGAAATTAGAACACTATGAATATTAACCATCATTTAGAGATTTGCTCGAGAAAGTCAAATTCACAGAAATCATATCGTTTACCAAAGAATTGAGTCAAAAATCAAAGTTTGTGTTTAAAATTTCATAAATTCATTTCTGTACGAATCCATTGACTTTTAATCTCATGGTGTACGATAATGCCAGGACTTTGTAAGCATCGATTTTTTGAGCATTTTAACAGTATTATTCGTGAGATATTTTCATCAAATCGTTGACAAACTTGTGAATATCATTGTTGTGTTGATTTAATAAATGTATTTCTGTTAGTTATTTATTGTTTTATTCGTAATAAAAATTTGGTATATAAACCGACTATTAATAAATAATCAGATTTAGATTAAATAATTAATTAATGATTTTCGAATTTCTGAGAATATCTTGATTTAGTATTCGACCGACAAGAGAACAGTTCTATAAAAGGAACTAAAAACTTAGTAGAAGAAATAATGACTGAAAATTGAGCAAGAGCTAAAGAGTTCTTAAAAATACGAGAGAAGTTTCTATTAACCCTATTTAGATGACTTTTGGTTGTGGAAAATTCAGCAAATTCAGCAATGTACAGTACATGGGAAAATTTTTTCCCCATAATTTTCTGGAGTCTCCTTTAATTTTGTGTCTTGTGGCAATGACAATTTAGAGATGTGTTAAAAAAAATGAAGTAAAGTTATGGTGATAAAAACCAAAATGAACAGGAAGCGCATTCCTAAGTTGTGTTGAAAATTAATGTGGAGTATCAAACTGTAGATAGGCAACATAAAGTCAGTTTTGAACTTAACAAGTACCTTTGTGAATAAATATATTGTGAGCTTTCTAACTCACTTACGATTATCGATATCCTCTGCTAACTAGAGCATATTCCAAGAGGAACGAAGAAACTTTTTGATGATTTCATTTCAGATTTTTTCTGATTTGAACAAAGATTAAAAACTTTTTCATTGAAGATGCCAAGAATAATAATGTCGCGTTCCGATGTTCCCAAAAAGTTTCTTTAAAACACAAAAAGTATATAGAAAATTAATCTTTTCCTTGATTTTTGTATATAATCTTGTTTGTTGGCAAAGAGCACATCTTTTTCATATAGAATATTAAGAATGTTTTAGTAATTGTACTTTTATGTTGACTTATAATTGTTCTCAAAGATCAATATTTTCACTTATAATAGTGTAGATAAGTCCTGCATCAAAATGCAACTGTGACTATAATCAGAAATTATATTTCTACTCTTCACATTTCAAAATCTATATTTTTACTTTTAAATCAATATTAAAAATTATACATAGCACGATAACTCATTGACCAAATTCACAATAACTTGTCAACCATCCTTGCGGAAACTCCATTTGCGAGATCGAAACATTGGTGCTGTCTAGACAAGGACGGTATATGCGCGGTAACTCATAATAGTCTACGGGGCTCACATATACCTACCAAGTATATTTAAACTACACGGTAATTTTTCAAATAGATAGATGTGATCTTCCATACTCGTTTTGAGTTATCAATCTCTGCCACTAGCGAGAGCTTATGACCCTAGTTAAAATGTTTTTTATTAAGTTTTCGCGCGTTTAAATTTTCTTTTTTTTGGCGATAAATTAAAATTTTTTCAAATATGATAATTTCCTAAAAATTCAAACTTTTCGAATCCTTCAATTTTGCCGCATATTTTAAAATTTTGATTAGATTATCAATAGGATTTTTTTGAGTTAAGATTCGCCGCACTATATGTCGAGGATTTCTGACCACTCAATACAAAAACACATTGAATATTTCCTTAAGTAATTAATTACATCAATAGCATGCCATGACAATCGCGAATCGTGTTTACATATACTCGGTGACACAGTGACGAGTGTATGATATTAAATGTATTTATATACATTTGATTAGATATGTATTCAAAAATTGTGATATTTGACAAAGCTGGCTTCAGGAGTTATCAGATTCTGACGTCCGGTCACAAAATTGTTGATATTGATACCAAACGGAGTTGACGAAAGCCAGATAAGCTAGAAACTAGTCCCCCATTAGAAATCGCATTAGAAACTTCATTATAATCAGCAAGCCATAAGAAAAACCAATTGGATATATTGTTTAATATTGATCGTTTTAATAATCAATTTAAAAATCATTAAAAATATTTATTTAGAAATTGGGAATTGTAGACATAAATTTAGTTCCATATAACAAAATGATAAGATTAATTCAATATTATCTCTTCAGAAATTCAAAAGTATTTATTCATTGATCGATAATGTTTCGAGTTGGGTAGAAATTGCAACATGCAGATTTTTTAAATACTCATTTCACATTACTGAGCACAATGACATTTAAAAATTTTTAAAATAATAAAATTTCAATAATTAAACTATTTGTAAATTAATTTAATGAGGTAATGAAAAATAAAACTTAATTCAATTCTCTATTAATAAATAATAGATGTTACCTGACTTTTAAGAATTTCCCTTAAAGTGTCCCGAGCCTGATGGGGGCGGTATTCGTTAAGTAAATGATGCATATTTATAAATATAGTAGTAAGATGATCAATTTTTTCAACACGCTTTGGAGAACCAGGCTCTTGGCTTATAATTTGTAACAAATCTAAAAAATTAGCAATAATAGAAACATTTAACTTTTTTAATTCTTTCTTGTGATCATAAACCTATAAAACATTAAACTTTATCTAGCATTTTTTCTTTTACTTGAGGATATAATCGATGTTGACCTTGAGATTCCAAGGATCGAATAACATGATCATCTTTAAAACATGGCTCACCAAAGCTTATGTATACCGATGACTGAGTAGGTGGAGGTGGTGGTCCTGGTGCTGATCCATTAGCTAATGCAATATTCGTATATTTAGAAACATATGACATAGGCGGGAGAGGAAATGGTGTCCTGTGTGCTACACTTGCATTGTCTTGGTTATTAAAATTACTAGAAAAGGGTTGCATGACGTTAGACTTATTATTCATATAATTTTAATTTAATGTTATTTTAATTAAACAATCGTTTTAAAATTTGAGCTAAAATAAGTAATATTTAAACGAGTAATATAAAAAAAATAAATTCTAAATATACTTCATTGAATCTGAAAATGTCTAAAATTTATTTAATGAATGACGTTATTTATAATTGTTTAGTTATTTAAAATTCAATTTCTTTTAAACACACTCAATCATTAAAATTTTAGTTGCAAAATAAAAAATTAAATTTTTCATATATTATATCCTATTTTGTGTGCATATTTAATGGATTAAAGATGTAAATTTATTTATCACACTTAGTATGCGTTGTTTGTGTGTATTATTGTCATAAATTAATTAAAATACATTTCAAATTTCACAATTGTCGTTATTTTTTAATTTAATTTTTTTAGAAAAATCATAAAAATGAATGATTCTAAAAAAAATTTTAAGTTTGGTTTCAAGAAAAAAGATAAGAAAGGTTCTAGTCAATTTAATTCACCAATGTTTAAATCTCCATCACATTATTGGAATGCTTCACAGACGGATTTTTTGCACAGTAAAGGTAGTGCTAATGTGGAATTATCGATTGATCCTTTTAACAAAGCTTTAATAAGAGTATTTTGCCAATCTGTAGATAGCATGGTCAATTATAAATCCGTTGAATATAATCCCCGTACAACTGTTTTGCAAATTATAGAGAAAATTATTAAAATTTTGAGGTTAAATAAAGGATTTGATCAATTTGTTTTGATAGAAACGGTTGGACGATGTTTATTGATTGCTAAAGATGGAAGTACTACTAAAACTGTTGCTAAAAGTGGACAACCATATATATTCATTGAACAAAATCGCAGGACATTAATGAATTCTGATTATATTCTAACTGTGCTTAATTATTGGAAGCCAATGATTGGATTTTCAAGACGATTTGAACTATGTTTAGCTGAAAAGAATCATCAAATGTCATCTTGTGACGGTGAATCACACGATAATGAATCATACTTGGGGCAATTTGATTCTCACGATACTTTATCTTCGTCATCACAAAAAAGTAATGACTACGAAAGTAAGTCAACCCAAACAGACCTCATCACTGTTCCACCTGTTGCTCCAAGACGCAGATTATCTATGAAATCACCTAAAATTCCACATTTATTAACTTTAAAAGGTGATGATATTGACGATCAAGATTTAGTGATTTCAATTAATCCCAAATTGGAATTTGGATCTCCAAATTCAAATGCTGATATAATCTTAAAACAGTTGACACATTTTCCGAATCAGAAAATATGCATATTCAATAGAATGATTGACCCAGAAAATACGGAAATTAATGGCTCTGTCATTTTTGAAAATCTTTGTGTCATTTCTGATCTTGTTGTCACAGTAAATGGAATCGAAGTTTCGGATCAGATGATTTTACAACCGGGAGATATTATAAGTATCGGGGATTTTTATTCATATTTCTTTAAAGATTTATCAATAAACCCCGAGAAACGGTTGAAAATCAAGCATTTTGTAAATACCTCAACAAAAAAACCTGAAGTTCTCAAACGGATTGGCAACCATTATTCCGACCTATCTGATCCCGCGATAACATCAAGCAGTATCAGCAGCTGTAGCGATTTAAACAATTCAACTTTATCTAGCTCAAAAATTAACAAATTTCGAAAAAAAGTATCCATAGATCTACATGGAATCAGCTTATCCTGTTTTGATACGGCTCTCAATCAAGTAATTATCCATTACTTTGATGGCCGGATGGATCTCATGCATGCGGTGATGTTTGCGCTGTACTTGATAAGGTTCTGTCGAGAATCTACTCGTTGCTCATTTTCACTCGACGAAATGCAGGATAGAATAAAAAAGCGATTTTCTAAAGCTCTTGAAGTAAGCTTTTTATTTTTATTATTGATTATTAATATTTAATTATTAATTTTTTATTATTGTAATGATTCCTATTTATATTTATTGAAATTGACAACTTTTATCATATAAATTCCATCGTCGTTGCAAATGTCAAATTTTGGGCATTTTATGTGTGTCTTTTTAGCAAAGGTACCTTTCCTACTTAATGATTCGTTTCTATAGTTACGGTAGCCAGAATTTCCAAAAGAAGCAAAGAAGATTTCACAGCAATGTATATTTATCGTTAAATTCGGACTATATTACGCACCTTAAATATGTACCAAACTAATTGTGTTGTGTCCACATATAAACCTCAGTGTGGCTATAAAGTACCAGCAATTACTATAAATCTGTATGTTTTATGTTATTTGTGTTTGGCCAACTCTGAAATCCCTTAGAATTTACTGATAAATGTCGACTTGTTATATTATTACCATGACCTTTGTCAAATCCAATATCCTGCAACTTTTATACCTCAGTATAATTTACGTGGTGTTAAAGGTTCTTTTCTATTTTATTATGTTTGTTCAGTCTATTATAATGCCTATTAGGATTATATTGTATTATATACTATGACTTTGAAGATCCCAACACAGTCTCCTTTAATAGAAACTTCAGTGTTGGGACAGCTGTAATGAATGTATATCAGATGTGTGAGAGAATGTGTGTATGTGTGATAAGAATTTTATTACATACGATAACAATATAACTTGTGAACAAAAACTAAATATTTGAAATTGAAAAATTTAATTACAAATAACAATAGGATAAAAGTAACTACCAGTGTTGTGGAATATAATCTCATATTTGTTAATAAATTCTTGGTTATTCTTTAATCTTTGCTAGTTAATTTATGTACTGTACTTTGTTATTCTGGAAATATGATTTAGTCACATAAAAGTCAGTTTTACCAAAATTGTTCAAGGTAAGTTTACTAAATAAATTCTTCATAGATTTGGACAAGGAGTCTCTGCTCTTTATCGGTTTCATATTTTATTTTTTCCTTAAAAGTCCAATTGTTATGCTGTCTTACTTTACATCGCAATTTTTTAATTAAAACTAGAGGCGAAGGTTTTATTTTAAAGAGTGATTGTAATAATATATTCCATGACAAGGGTTCCATATTCTGGCGAGTAAATGAATTCAAATAGGTTGCCGAGGTTTATAATACAATTTCCTCAACTGCATATATCTATAAAAATTCTATTTTATTCTATTCTAGTCACTACTAATATATTTTACTGCAGTAGCCATTTCTCGCTAAGAACATACTAAATTCATATGAAATCATTGTATAAATTGTTTAGTCCTAGTGTTAATTGAAAGTGCTTTCATAGTTCAAAATAAATTGTGTTCGTGTAAAATGATTTTGACTATTTGAAAATATACACTTGAGTATTAAGTGGAATTGCAAAGAATTTTAGTAGAATTCGAACGATTATTTGGCTCATCCTGTTTTCAATTAATGACAAAATTCTTAAATAAGCAGTTTTAAATTCACGTAAAAATACACAATTTCTGAATAAATTTAATAACAGATTTCCTTTAAATAAGTTTAACAAATGATATTTTAGGTACTTCGAAAATTTCCTCAAATTAAAAATTTTGACAATTACGCACTTTTCTGTTGAAAATAACTGGTCAATTTCACAAAGTTTGTCAATTCTTTTTAACTTAGTTTTGACATTAATCATTTCAACTTAAATCTTTCTTACAGCCTCCAACAATTTTTATTTTCAATTAATTTTACAATCAAATTTTAGATATTTTACTTTTAAATTGTACAATCTCAACAATTACAAACTTAATCACAAAAACAAAAATTTGAAATAATCTCGTAATTTTTTATTCTTGACCTTGCTAAATATGAACTCAACCGAGTTTATTTTTTCATTCCTGCTTTTGTTATTAATTTGTTCATTATTGACCTCTTACAGTTACAACTTTATACCTAAATATGCTGAATATTCTCAGCATAATAATCTTATGATTTGCACTTATTAAATGAATATAGTTTCTAGTAACATAGTAAATTTTGATTTTTTAGTTGGAATTTTATTGTTATTTTTCTTCCATATTAATCTACCAATTTCAGTATTTGAGGTTTTATATATAAATATTGTCCAGGTTTTATCTTTTAATCCATGGTGAAAAAAATATTATTTGCAGTAAGATGACATAAGATTTATTATACGTCTAAAGTATATGCATCCAGGCTTTTCGTGTATCAAAACTGTATAGTGATATCGCAATAATAAAATAGAAATGATATATGTCATTTCAGTCCAAGACTATTTTTTCCCAAATCAAATTACTTTATTTAATCCGATATTTTATTAGCAATATAAATTGCAGGGGAAATGGCTGGAAAATATCTCACTCCTACTTTAAGAGTTACAGCTAAAAAAATGGGATCTATATTCCTACTGGTATTTTATAGTGTCATCATCTGTCTAGTATTACATTATGAATTAATAACAGATTAGAACATGGGCGCCCGCAAGTTGGGGCAAGGGGTGCACTTGCCCCTGGACTGATTGAAAATAGTCAAATAATGTTATTTTTATTTTAAATCACTTTCTCTAATTAACTCAATGGAGAGTCGATTTTGTGAAGCCAACAGTGCATAATTTAACTTACCGTTGCTACATCCTTCAAAATTGTGCAAACTGAATCTTCAACAGTTTAAGGAAATAATGTCTACTATTAATCAGGTATACCACATTGATTATTTTGAAACTGAAGCCTTGAGTTGGTTTGATTTTTGGAAAACACGAGAATACAAAAGTAGCCAAGATTTCATTGACTTGTTACCTTTTACAAAGTTTTACCCAAGTGTCAGGTATGCCTTACTAGTTTTGCTAACATTACCAGCAGCAACATGTATGATGGAGCGATTGTTCAGCACATTACGTCGTGTTAAAACATGGCTTAGATCTACAATGTCGGATGAACGTCTGTCTGGATTGTGCATGTTAAGCGTACGCAGGGACAAAATGAACTGCAACAAAAAATACTTTATGGACAAAATTGTAGATATGTTTGGTAGCGATAACAGACGACTCCAGTTCTTGTTTAAAGAATAAATTTTATTTTAAATTTATGTTGTAATATTTTTTGTTATATACATATATTGTGTTAATAAAAAATTTGTTGCTACAGTATGCTTTTCTTTACTACAGGGTCCTGTCTGTTCGTACAGTAAATTAAAACTACATTAAAACATTACTAAAAAATTTTGCCTCCCTCCCCCTAGAAAATTTTCTGTAAGCGCCCATAGATTGGAAAAAAAACTCAAATTCATTAACAAAAAACGCATTATAAAAATATAATACAAAAAGTAATAAGAAAATATATTATAAATAATTATGAAACGGAGTCTGTTTTGAAATCCATTGACGCAAAAATAGTAAATCATACGAACTGTGTTTTTAATAAATTTTTATTTTTAACTTATTTTGATTAGAAAAAAGACTCATGGAGGAATAGAAACTTAATATTTATTTATTGTTCCAACTTATCTAAATATACAAATTTTTGAATATTAATTTTACAAACATTTTTCTTAGGACTCTGAAGTATGTTAATTACAGGAAATGTTTAAATTTTATCCAACAACATTATTCCTAATTTCTTCAATGTCATTCATTTTGTTACTTTAGTTATATTCGTATGCTAAAAATGATTATAATACATATTTTTATCAATAATTTTTCACTTTGAACTTTTAAAAGTATAAACATAAAAATGTCAATTTGTTGTTATTATGACGAAAGATGACAAAAGCTAGCATGAAAATCAAAATTCATCTTTTCTTTTCCCCCCGACTTTAAAAAAATATAAAATAAAAAAAATTACTATTTAGCAAACGATTGGTTAATAAATAAAACAACACTTAATAAAGGCAAAACATAAAATTTGTGTTGAGTATGATAAAAAATATTTAATCCATTGTCAAAATGAAAATAAATGAAATTTTGAAAAAATGGCCAAAGGTAACCAAATTTACTGTTATATATTCCACATGACACAGTTGATATTATTATTATTATTATAATTATTATTATTATTATTATTATTATTATTATTATTATTATTATTATTATTATTATTATTATTATTAATTATATTATTATTATTATTCCAGACCGCATATTCTAATGATTATTATCTATTGGGCAACCTGAAGCTGACCGCATTCACATTCCAGCTGTGGTTGGTGTACAACAATGAAAACTGCATTGAAGCCACCGAAGAAAATCGATATTGGTTGGACTTTTTAGAATCTTTCACAGCCGACAGCTTTGACCATTTGAGCAGCTACATTTGCGAGGTAACCATTAAATTTGATTGGCAGATAATTTATTTATTCAGTACACAAATTAGTGTTATTTGTCATTCGATTTTACGTGTCAATAATTTATTTAATTATTCACCATTTTTGATTCTGTGTAATCGAATAATTTTATTAATTTCATTGAAACTTGATTAATATAAAAATATGCACACTTTGTGTTTGTATAATATATGAATAATTTGAGAATGCAAACAATAATACTGAAATGTATACTAATTTGCAATTTATTGTTATTTTTAACTTTGGTAGATGACGAAAATTGTGAATTTAATAGATTCGTGCAAAACTATTAGTGATCTGAATTTTATTTTCAAATTAGAATAATTAAAATTTTCTATTAATCTATATTAAAGGAATAAAATTTCAGTAGTATAGTAAATAATTTTATTTATTGCATTTTTTCCCTAAAATTTTTCTGTATATTTCCCGCCTACCGGTTTTATATTTGGATTCAATATTCACACAATGGTTTTCAATTCATATTGAATTAACGTTGAATTAAACGTTTTAAGAAGCTTTGGCAATTTAAATAGCAATTGCAAAACTTATACTGTAAAAATTTCCTTTATAAGCTTATTTTTGTGCATTTTACTTTAAAGAGCAAGCGAAAATTTCAGATATTTTAAATATAACATTCTATTTTAAGTTAAACATTTTTAAGATTTATTGAAATTTTAAAATTGAGAAAAATTCTTAATTTTTCACTTTATATGTTTGTATGAGCCACGCAAATCTTGCAACGGCCAATTTACCCACTTCCCGTGATCGGACCGAGCTGAAATTTGCACATATCATAAAAAATATTAATAAAATATTCTTTTCAAAGTAATTTTTTAACTATGTGATTTTGCGTAATATTAAATATTTCGTAGCATTAAGCACACATTGAAATTTTAATTTTGATAAAATGTAATTTTATAAGTTTTACGTTAATTTTTTTCATTAATGATATTTGTACTTTCACATTAGATGATCAAGTATTTGAAATTATGCCAGATGCAGAAAATAGCACCTCTGCATATTGGTTTAGTTGATATTTAATTTGAAGGTCAAGAAAGTTTCAATTCAGATCAAAAATTATTTATAAAATTTATAGAATTTTTGCTTTTCAAATAGTTATTATTATTATTAATACTATTTGAACAAAAGATAAAAATTACCGATTTTATATTTAGGTTACCATTGAAAGTTATTTTGTCAGTTTACTAAATAATTGAATAAAAATGTATTTTATTATTTGGTTTTTCCATTAGCAAACTATTTATTTACTAATTATTATTTAACTATTTTAGAAAATAATCTTATTTAGCCTTATATTTTCTGATAAAACATTGTAATATTCTAACCTCATTGGACCTAGAGTTTGACATACAATTTAACAAAACCTATGATATTTATGAGAAAGTTTTGTAAGTTTACAAATGTCAAAGTTGATTTAAAAAGTTGTTCAAAGTAATTTTTATCTTTCTTCTTCACAAACAGAATTCAAAATTGACCATAAATGATTTGTCACAACTGGAACTTTAATTGTCTCAAGTTATAGGCTTTCAGAAAAAACTAACAAAATTCATTATAAAGAGGTTTAGTTTTAAACCTCACTTTGAAAACTTAGTTAAAATTTATCAAATAAAATTTCTCTTCCAGCACAAAAGTCAATTCTATATGTTACAGTTTTTTTATGATTCGATGCTAGTTTTCGCTTAAAATCTCTAAAATTTGGAGAAAAATTAACAATAAAAGTTTTCAGTTTGCAGGTAGAAAAATTATGCCAAGCTGCCTGAAAATACATTTGAAAAACCAAGAAATATTTATTTACTATCCCGAAGCGACAAAATTTACAACATTTTACTTTCAGTAATTTTTTCTTCAAAAACTTCAGCCATTGACTCTTTGGAGACAAAATACAAATAATAATCGCAATTAAAAAATTTAATTTGTTAATTTCCATGTTCAATTTTATTTTGATTTAAATTTTTGAAGATTCTAAATAAATTGAAATGAATTTGAATTGGTCGCGAATTATTTCATTGGATGTACAGTATATTCCGGATATAGTAATTTTTTCCGTGGAAATAGCGCCTTGCCTATTATGTGTTATATTAATTTTATAGGTTATTGTAAAATCCGGTTATAGTAAATTAAATTATATAAACAAAACCTTTCATTTTGATTAAATATTTTAATTTTAATTTACCTGGATTAATGTTCTAATTTTCAAAAAGTAACCAAGATCTATCTAAATATAACGCGATCGACTATAATAATACTATGGTTACTTTTTTAAGTTTAATGATGCTGATTTATTTCTAGTGTTTAATCAATCTCATGTGATATATTGCATGCCTACATTATACTCAAAAAGATATACATCCCCTGAAGTTCCAACGATTTCAGACATCAAACGTCATCGTTTGTAAATTTATAAATAAACAATAGACCGGTTGAACATGTATAATTGCACATATATTGGTTTACTAATTATAAACATATCAATCAATCAAACAATATAATATTTAATCATTGATATGTCTGTTTCTGTTTTCTTTCACTCAGCTTTTTCAAGTCGATCTCAATTTGGAACTACAAATCCCGGTGAATTCCCTATCCCGAGATTTCTCAATTGTAAATATGTCAATCCCGGGATCCACTTCACTCTAAAATACCTGGCATACAGATATATGCATTTTACTGAAATTATAAAGTTGTAAAAATAGTAAAGTCTACTTCTATTATTTTATTAATTCATTTTATTGAAATAAGTTTTCAATAAAGACAATTTTGATAGTGTTTCACCTCCTAGCCGTGATCTGATCTTTGTAAAAAAAGACCTGCAGAAAACCCCCATCGGCGTCTACACTAGTAGGTGGCACACTCATTAATGAATTATACAGAATTTCATGCATTCTCCATATTAGTCCTGTAATTCTGAAGAATTCCAGCTTCCATCCAATTTTAGCTTTCATTGGATTGGTTCTAGTTGAAAACATCTTTTGATGAACACAATTTTTGGTACTCTTTTTTCCAAGGCAATGCGTAGCCGGTCTGTCATGTTATTGGGCTTTTCATCAGACATTGGATCTCTATTATCAAAGGTTCCATTTTCAAAGTTGATCACTTTGTTGACTGTAACATTCAACTTTTGAGTCAAATTGATTAATGTATTTTTTTAGTATACTGATTTCAAACTGAACCCCTGTTTTTACTGTTAAAAAGACAGGTAGCGACAGAAGCAAGAAAACTGCATCTCTTCTTATGCGTTTCTTTAAATAGATTTCAAGGTGAGAGCTCAAAAGATTGCCTTGAGATTGGAGCTCTTCTAGTGAAAAATATACTGCAGTTTCAACCTTAACCAAATTGCAATTGTGTCCTAAAAGAGTTTTCACGAAAAGCTCTAATGGTTTTAATGCCAGATAGATTTCTTGAACTTTCTGGACATCTTCTGAATGCCTATTTTCTAAATTTAAGCTCATCAATGTCTTTTTCAGTGAAACTTAACTCCAAAAATCTTTCCAACATTCCATATAATGAATTCCAACTGGTTTTGATATCCAGAATAAGACACAGTTCTATACCAAGATCTTCTTCGACAAATTATTTTTTACTGGACTTCTGAGAAATAGTTTTACTACATTCCGTTTTTTGAATAACAGAATTCAAAGAACCAAGAATAATATTATTATTGTACATTAAAAATCAAACCCCTATTATCAATTTCTTCATTATCGTCGAATTATTTTCTTCAAACTCTTGTAGTTGCACAAAACTTGCATTGTTGATATAGTTAAAAGTTAACTTCATGTGCATAACAAATCTTTTGCTAACATTCATCAACTTTCCAAATTTTATCATGACTGTAGCAGTATCAGTTGTACAACAAATAGTATCTGTCTTAATATCCAAACCAAATTGTGATGATCTTTGAACAACGATTTCTTTACACACTTCAAATGAGTGGGATGTACTCAATAAAAACAGTGACAGCACAATTATAAAAAAAAAATAAACGTTATATAGTAAAATTCGACAGTGTTGCGAGACATATAAACTGAATGCACATTCAAACAAAGTGTGAATATTCAAATGTTTTTATTTATTTGTTTAAGAAATGGGTAACAAGACATGTCATTCTGATATACTACATGAAAATAATAATTATAAAATTTTGTATTACAAATGATTTTTATGCTTATTTAAGCAAGAATTAAAAAATAAGGAATTTTTAACAGATTTTTAAAATACTATATAATTGTCTAAAATGAAGCAGTTACTGGACTCTGCCAATTAAATCCGGGATTGTACATCCTAATCTCAATACTTATATTTGATGTTGCAGGTTGATAACAATATCAAAAAATAGTTTTGTGAAATATTGTCAGATTTCCGGGGTCACATGTGGCCTCTATGGGATAGATCACTCCTGGTATCAGTTATCATTTATTTGTCGTTTGTAGATTAAACCTTTTATATCAGTTTTTTTCAGTTAATGCTTTTCAAGAAATTATATTATCATAGGAGTATTTGTAATTTTTTAGAAATTATCTTGTATAATATATATCTTTTAATAATATATAATAAATCATTTCATCTTTAGTTAATAGTAAAAAATCTTTAGGCCGCACAAAATCTCAGTTCTTGTTTTTTTGATGAAAATCCGTTTCGAAATTTTGACGACCAGCAAAAATATACAGAAAATGAAGACATAAGCACAATCAAAAAATTTCTTTCTTTCCTTACTGAAACATATCAAAGCATTTCTAAAATTGATGATCCAAAAATGAGTGATATTCTCAAATCACTTTTCACTTCAAGAATTCTTATTCACATTACGGAGTCTACCGTAATTCAGATTCTTTCAGGTAAGATTTTTTCAATTTTATATATTAAATAGTACATTCTTATTTGCTGTTCCAGACTTAAAGAAGTTTAGTTGGACCAAAGGAATTCAAGTTACGTCTCAGTTAGAAAAGTTTGAAAATTGGTTAAATGATGAAGGGCTAATTAATATTTTTGAAACTGACGGTTTTCTTCGAGATTTTTCCAAATTAATTTCCACTCGAATTAATATATTGAAACAGGTTTTTTATATTTTAATTTGATAAAAATATTTCCTATTTAATTAAGCTCTATTAATTTTTAACGAAAGTATAATTTGAGCGGTCACAAATGAAATAAGAACTGTGTAAAAATAAAAATTATTTGCAATAGAAATTATAAGGTATATTCTGATATATAACATAATTGTGAAGGCTGAATTATGTTAATGCAATATTCTTAATATATCAGATAAGTGAATGACAAGTAATAATTATATTGTTGAAAAAAGTTTCGATTATTAAATAATCCTCTTCAGTTTCTTTTGGAACTACTATATACAATGATAAAATTGTCGAAATACCTTCTGATTTACATTAAATATGCTTTTTTGCTTTTTGATTGGTTTAAATTTAACCGTAAATTTAAAACATTTTAAACCTAAAATTATAAAAATTAAAAATTTTATATATTTTATATAAAATATACAATTTAAAATTTAAAAATTTTTTTTTCCTCTTAATTTTGTTTTCGTTGAATTTAACATTTATTAATTTAATCTTTATAAACTTTAATTTTTTTAGGGCTTATTTTGTTATTCAGTTATCTGATATATTAATTTATGCTGCTACCAAGGAATCACCGTTTTATAATTAATATTCTTAAAAAAAGTTTTATATTTACTGAAAATCACCTCCAGGTCTTTTGCAAGGTTTTGTCTTTGACAGCTTTCAAAACGTGCTAATATAGATATTGTTTGTGTAATTGTGCAAATAACATGTAAAATACTTGCAAAAAATTGTGTAAATTCATTGACATTGGCACTGGGTGCATAAAAATTATATAAATGAATAATAAAATTTTCACTGCAATAATATACCAGTGAAAAATATTGCAGTTTCATCATCAAATAATATTATTGGGTAGACATTCATCAATGTCGATTAGTTACTAAATTGCACATTTGCTCATGATTTGGTTCAGTGGACCACAAATAGATCAATGGCGTGATCAGCTGGACAGCAATTTTACAAAGCATTCTGTGTTGCATTAGGCCTTTGAATTACCGTTTATCAAAGTGATTTTACAGATATTTCATTTAGCATTTGTTAAAAATAACAGATGATAAATATTATTTGGGTTTCAGGCAATAGTGCGCTTGAATTTGACAATATACTATAATTTAAAATATAGTATATTAAGTGGTGGGTTAAATAAAATCTTTCTAAAGCTTCTACAGAAACATTTCAGTGTTTAAGAAAAAAAAATTTTTTTTGAAAGCTATTTTTCGTTTTCTTCGTCTGCACTGTACTTTGATTTTTCAATATTAATCGGATTTTTGATTACTCAACTGAACATTCGGGTGTAAATATGGCTGGAATTAATCAAAAGTCATAGCACAATTAATTTTTGCAAATAATTTAGATGACCTGGAGAGCCATTAGGCTAAACCATAGCAAAATTCCATTGAGCGTACTGAATCAATTCCTCATTGGCATTGCCTCGGATAATATTAAAGCTTTGACTCAGTGGCAGCCAATACCAAATGAGATTAAACAATGTAATAGAGACGGTAAGTTTTCATGTTGACATTGCATAAACATTTGAATAAAATCATTTTCTCTACAAAATCATCTATTATTCTGGCAGTAATGATTTTGTTTACAAAATATTGAAGAATGTTTGTTTGTCCAGTTTCTAATTATGAATTTCTAATTATGTAGTTATTGAAGTCTTATCAGAATACCTCCGATCAGCAGATACCTTCACACTTTTCCAGCCAGGAATAGTTCTGCAAACTGACTGCATTCCAATTGACAAATTAATGAATTCTGTGGATTTCGTATCATTTTGCACTGTGTTCGACACTGAATTAATTGGTTAGATTTTAATCAGAATTATTTCTCAACATCTACTCATGTTTAGCAATGGGAGAAAATTTCCAATGGATGTCGCTGCCAAAACCACAAAGTTTAATAAATTTCAAACATGGTAAATGGTTAGCATTAAAACAATCTATTGGTGAAGAAACTAGTGAATTTTTCACTCCAGTTAAAACTTTGAGATCTCCTCATATACCAGATAGAGTATTATTATTATTATTATTATTATTATTATTATTATTATTATTATTATTATTATTATTATTACTAATTATTAATATTACTATTATTATTTATAAATTATTATTTAATATTTTTATAATTATTATTATAAATAATTAAATATATAATTATAAATATCGAAAAAATGATGGCCCATTATTAATAAAATCTAGATAAAGCCAAATAAAAGAAATATCTTTTAAGGAAATTATCCTCATCTTCAGTCTACCATCATAATCTTTGTCAAATGTTATATACGGAAACAATAATGATGTAATAGTTACGATTTAATGATTTAATTAAATATTCTCAACAAAGTTGTTGCTGATTGAAGGTTTATTTTAGGAATTTGTGATTTTTCACCAAAGCCAAATAATTATAAAATATAATTATAAATAATTATAAAATAAAGAATAAAATACTGACCATAATTATTTATTGTTTTTATATTATTATTTGAATTATTAATTACAAATATTAGTAGTTCCAAAGTTTGCAGAAATCTTTCCCATAGTTTTCATGAGGTTTTCGTGAGGACAATCATAAAATGAATTGAAAATCTTTTATTTCTTTCACCAATAATATTTTTAAAATTTTCTTATCTTTATTTTTTATATTACAGATCAATATTATTTTTTTTCTTATTAAATTTTTTTATCTCCTTTTTTTCATTTTGGACGAAATAATTTTTATAAAATAATGAAAAATATTATTTAAAATTTCCTTTTTCACTAATCTCATCATTAATAAAATCATATCAACCTTCGAATCATCTAAAGAAGTTATCTGCCATATGTTTAACTTAGCATTTTCGTTCTTTCCAATTTTCTTTGAACAGTGATTTGCCATATTATCACTCTGATTACACCACCAATATGACCTTCCATTTATCCTAAGGATTTGAAATTCAGCCCACAAATATTCTTTCATGATTTCCTACTAAACTACTCCAGGAAATTAAAACTTTTATCTGTATCAATTCTTTATAATCCATTGACACAAATGAAATTGAACATTAATTTTTGTAACCTTTTCTTGAATCAAAGATTTCATTTTTTATTAATTATTATTTTTTATTTTGCGAAAAAACATGTCAATATTCAAATCAAAGAAAACACGTATTTCGAAATTTTATTAAAATCTATTTCAAATTTTCAGAGATCATCCAGACAAAAATTACAAACAGACAGTGACTATTCATCTATTTCCAATAAAGATGAAACAAAATCCCATAAAAACCTTATTGAAAGATATCTAAATTTGAAAAACAATTTAAGCAATTATTCGAAGTCATTGATATCACTCAATGAAACTGATAATATACCCAAACCTCCAAGACGTAAGAAAAACAAAGGATCGTTTAATAATTTAGTAAATCCCAACAATTTATACTTGAAAAATCTATCGAAATCTAGAGGAAGTTTTGGTAATAAAAGTTGTGTTAGTCGGCTAGGAAGGTCCGATTCAAATATCAGTGACGTGTCGCATCCTGTATTAATTAACAATGATGCAGATCGGAACTCTTGTATCAATGATGTCGATCAGAGTATTGAAGAAATGGAAAGAGAGTTGCAAGATCCTGTATTAAATCTGAATAAATCCCTATCTACAGACGAAGAGGATGACGAAGAAATGTCTATAGGCCTTTCAGCTACGGGTTTATCTAATCGGATAAAGGCATATAGTAAAAGTAACGATGACCTCATAGATATTGACGAGAAAAAGCAAATTGAAGTTACTTTATCAAAATCCTCAGAAGAAAGTTATGGAATCACTTTAGCAGATGGAATAGTTAGTTTTTATGATATAACTATTTTTAATTGAATTAATTATCAATCATTTATATACTTTTCACTAAGTTTCTTAATTTTCGTCATAAAATTTTAAAAATACGTTTTTAAATTTTTTTAAAATATATTTTATGAAATTAAACTTAATAATAGTTTTGTTGGGTTGTACAATTTTACAGAAAATTATAATAATTAGGCGCAAAATTAAAAATTTAAATAATTAAAAATAATCAAAAAATCAAAATCAATATTTTCCGGGAGAAATGGGTATGTGCCGATGCCAATTGACGAGACGATTACGAAAATCACGATATAAAATTAATTTGGGACATATAGAAAAGTTATTAAGAAAATACAAATTAATTAACTTATTAAAATGACGAAAACGAATAAGCTAAATTAGGGAGAAATTATCCAAAAACAAATTTAATTTCGTGGTAACTGATTATCCACAAATTCGATTTGTGGGGAAATAAATTAAATCCATTAGTTACTCGAGAGCCAATCAAAATCTGAATAAATTCAATCAGTTGTTGAAGAGATTTCCTCTATAAGGAAATCTTAAATCAACAATTTCGCATTTAAATATACATTTGTATATCAAAATGATATACAAAATAGATATAATAATTTTGGACAGATTGAGTATTAAATTTTACTTATATTTATTTTTGATAGAATTCCAAACATACTTAAGCATATTATATTGTTTATAAATATTAATTTGTATTGATAAATATTTTCAAATAATATATTGATCAAAAATATTTATTTTATCTAATAAATACAATTTGATATTATGTTTGATAAACTCGGTTCGTTGATTGCATTTTAAGGCCTCCAAATATATGAGCAAACAGTGATCACTTTAGACCAGCGGTTCTCAAACTTATTTTTTCACGGAACCCCAATACGTTTCTACAAACTTTGCGGAACCCTATTCTTAAAATATTAATATGTACAATTAAATGAAAAGGTAAACTTTCGTTGTATTACAAAAATAATGAGACAAATAATATTTATAAATTTAAATAAATCTTTAATCGGTGTCACTGCTTTTGCCGCATGACTGCATACTTCAATACATTTGGCCAAGCCTATGTTGTGACTCTAAAACTATACAATTAAATATTCTTTCCGGTGGCATTCTTTTCAGGACTTTCACAATAGTAAATCTTCTTTAACATTATTGTTAAAATCGTACCATACCAACACTAGTAAAAGTGCCAATTCAGCGCTTATCTGTGGACTCATCTAATTGTAACATGTAAGTGACAAATCTTTAAACGTAAAATAAGTTCACATTGAATATGGTCATCGGTGTCTTTAATACGCCTTGGCACAGTTGAATTTGAAAAAGGCACAACTTCAACTTTCTTAGCAGCCTCAACATCAAACATACAAGTTTTTAACACGATTTTTAATAAGTGGCATGCAATAACATACTTTGTATGACGCTTCCGTTGCATTTTCATTAATAGTTTTAAATTTTTTAGCCATAAAACTTTGAGCTTCATTTCAAAAAGCTTTTTTTCTTTATATTTTGGGTGATTTTGTAAGAGCTAGTGAACCCATCTGGAGCTTCTTCATTAGCAGTATTTGTAAATCCAAAGGACAAGTAGCTCTGATCATATTTACTTTTTTTCATGATGTATTTAAAGCACTTCTGGATGATATCTCCTTTTGTTGCGCATCGAAAGCGGAGGGTAGTGCGAATTTTCATTAATTGTGATGTTAACGCTTCCTCATTATTTGCATCAGTTGGTTTTTTCACCGAAACGTATTTTAATCATTGCTCCATTTTAATAATTTAATCAGAAAATCAGAAAAACAAACAACGCATTTAATACAAAAAATATATAACATAAATTGTAAATATTATTAACTACGTTGTTTGTTATTTCTGTTTAATAGATTCTAATATATTTTAGTCGAAACAGTTTGAGAACCGCTCCTTTAGACCATAACTGGTACGCGAAGGAAACTACGATTTAAAACCAAAATCTGTTAAAAATCTTACGAAAAAAGAAAAAAAATGACTAAAATCCTCCATAATTAATACATGCAATTTCTTATCTATTGTTTGTTGTAATAATTTACCTAATCTCAAAAGATTCCGCCTATATCTGAATGTGTTATCTCTGGAGGCACATAAAGATTTGACATGTACCTTCAATAATACAGATTACTAGACCTTCCGCTTGTTGGGATCCTGAAATTTCCAAGATAAGCTTATTAGTCTACCGGTATGTCATCAAACATTTTTTCATCAAAGGAAATCAGATTATTTCTTAGAACTTCTTCATCGAATGCTTTCCACTGAGAATTTTCCGTCTCCGATAAATATTCCTAGATTTTATGACTATTGTAAAAATTAACAATTATCCACATTTATACTGTCAAATATTTTTTATTTCATTTTTAATTTGTTTTTTTTTGAGTTGAGATTTAATTTGCCTTGTGATTTATTTTTTTTGTGAAACTGAAACGTTTTTGTTTTCATTCATTAACAATAAAAAATGAGTTTATAAAAAAATAATTAAAATTTCCGCGTTTTTGTTTTCAAAATAATACTTAAAAACAGATTTCTGTCCGATGCGAGGATTTTGTTTTTCATTTTTTTCTATTTAGATTAGCTTAAAATAATATTTACTTAAACGTCAAAGAACTCAATTTTGTTTTCATTTATTTCTAATAATACGATTTGCCAAGAGTGAGATGGTACAAAAATGTTTTCAATCTATTTTTAAGATGAATTGATACCAAATGTTTATGATTAATGACTGATAATTAACGTAATGCTTTTGATAATTCTTTCAATATTTAATGGCAACACCCGTCAACATTGTATTTACCGTTTGTTATTAGAAATAATAAAACGTTCAATTTGGAAAATATTTTTGTCACCTGTCACTGTGAAATCTGTCTCCTCTATTATAGCTTTAGTAGTAGGCATTATTATTTATTCTCATAATGCATTTACGGAAATTAAAGTTCTTGCTTATATCACCTAGTGCTAGCACAGTCTTTCTCAAAGTGGGCGATAACGTCCCCCTGTGGGCGTTTGAGACCTAGAGGGGGCGTTAAAGGGCCCAGAAAAAAATTGGAGGCGTTGACGTGGGTTAAGAGGGCGATGGAAAATTTGTAATTTCAATTACTTTATATTTTAAATTTTACTAAAATTAAAACCCTACCTACTACACAATAATGAATAATTAGTTTATATTTCTACCCTGTATGATGGTATAAAAACTTAAAATACTTAACATAGATTTCGTAGAATAGCCAGCACGCCGTACGCAATCAAGTTGTAACAAGTTTCTGTTAAATAACGCTATTGGAGCAATCAGGTAGCAATTGTTCTGTACCATTAAAATTTATTTACATGTAATACATTTTGTATATTATTCAATTAAATAATCTTTAGGGGACGGTGGCAAATCAAATTGTGTCTTAAGGGGGCGATGGTTAAAAAAGCTTGAGAAACACTGCTAGCACGTTCATTTAGTGACATGCTTATCTTATATAATCCCTATGGCAACTTTTTGGAGGTTTTTGAAACTCAACTTATTTTTAATCTTAATAACATCAATTATGTTAAAAAACAGGAATGTAAAAGACAGGAATTTTCAGCCGACAAGTGTTGTGAATTAATTTTCACTGTAGATTAAGTCGGTAGAAGATGCCGAATAATTGACTCAAAATGAAAATGAATAAATTTTTGGTTTTAAGGTTTTTATTTTAATATTTCGTTGATGCAACTTTTCTATTGAATAATGCAACTTTTTTATTGAAATGCAACATTTAAGTTGCTCTAACACGCTCATTTAGTGACATAATTATCTTATATAATTACAATTGCTATGTTATTTGATATGGTTAAAATATTGTAATTGGTTAGACATCTTCTATAAGCCTTAGGTTTCGAAAGGGTCATTTTTATCGTCCTAATTTAATTTTTAATAGATATAGCAAAATATACTTAAATTTTTGTTTTTATTTGACTAGCCGTTTCTAAAATAATGGAACAGAACATTGATTATTTTACTTATTCCATTTATTACCAACGGTGACAAAAATAACAAAAAATATTTTCTATGAATTGTATCTTGAGGCATATTATAAAATAAGTTATTGTTAAGACAAACAATGCCTTAAATTAATATTTCTTTTGAAAAATATCACAAAATACATTTTTAAAATGTTTCGTTTGCGCGACGTTGGGAATTAATAGGTTAACTTAATGATAAATGCAAAATACTTGTAAAACAGATAACTCTCGTATAGCATAGTTAATTGGTTATTTGTTTATACAAAATTGTGTTAAATGTGAATTAACAACCTTAGAGTTTGTAATTCTTCTCCATCTTATTCTAAGGTAAACAAAGCCGTTCACGATAAGCACATTATGTGTGAACTCATATTTGTGTTTCTTTATAACTATTTAATGGTTGTCGCGATATGATTTTGCATATTTCGGGAGAACTAATGCAAATTTTTAACCATAATTTGACACTGGAAATAAAGTTTTTTGAATAATTGATCATTTCACAAAACGTAGCACAATTTGACAATCCAGCACCGAAAGCGTAACTAACTACTCAAACTATACGTTGATTTTCACATATTGAATTTTGATTTTATTGAAATAAAATTTATCATTTTTCCCCTCAAAAATTAAGATAATTTTATTTATAATTAATTGATAATTATTTGAAGCACATTGACTGATATACACAGAGAAACAAAATTTATATCCATGTGAACGTCAACTCATTTTATGACGTTTCTATGAATCACCTTTGCAATTAGTCTACTGCTATGAAAATATGTTTTTTTTCTCTCTATGAGTAATTATATATTTGTTTGTCCGTTTTAAGCGTTTCTCTCTGTTTTATCTGATTTTTGTGTGCTAAGTCATTGTGCTTGTGGTCTTTAAGTGCAGATTTCAATGCCAATCGATATTGAATTTTTGAAAAACCGTATCAATAAATTATATTTAATCCGATGTGCTTGCAATGCTGATTATTGTAATTGTGGTGATAAATTTATCATGTGGCTATACCAGTGGTGGGGAACCTTGTAACCCTTATAGGCCACAATTAAGTTAGGCAGTAATATTATAGGAGGCCGCCTAAGTTGATACACCTATAAATGTGACTTTTATGAAATTATTATTGTTTTTCTATATTTTTTACGCAATTCGGTGAATTTGCCTTCGTTTCTTTGCTGCGTTTTAAATGTCTCTAGATATTGCTGTAGTTTCACGTCATTCCGAATTGTTAAGAAGTTATAGAATTAAATCTTGAAATTGAACATAATAGTTTCCATTTTTTTTCTGAAATGCAAAATTTTCGTCTTCTAAATATCATAGGGGTATTTTCTTACTTATTAAATATTATTTTATACTTTTTTAATAAGTCATATTTTAAAAGGTTTGATTCATGTACGAAGTGTCCTACACTTTTCTCCCATTGACTCTTACATGATAAAAATCCTGTTGATAAACAGTTAAAAATAATTTCTTCATTTCTGTCTAGGAATATTTAATATTTGTATAACTTTTTATAAAAATATTCATATTAACGGTTATAATAAAATGTCGCAAAAAAATTATTAATGATTTGTAGTAAAATAAGTATAAGATAAAGCTTGAGGTAAAATATTATTGTAAAATCCAATAGAAGTTATGGAGATATTTTTGGTTTTGGTCCTTCAATTTTCCGTATATTTTGTTATAAATTGTTATTGGTTTAATTTTGACAAATTATTATAAATTGAGATAATATCAAATAATGTTATTTTGATTTGATTTATTATTATCGGCTTATCGTTATATCATATCACATGTTAAATAAATAATAAAATCATTCGACATTTTACTTCAAGATTGTATCATATAAAAATAATATAAGTCAAAGTATAAAAACACTGATCTAATCAATCCTTTGGAAATGATATGGATCAAGTATTTGGATTATAGATATATTCTTCAATTATTGTTAAACATTTATCAGTAGCGGATGGCAGATTTGACCGGCCCTGGCAGACGATTTTAAAACGGTCTTTTAGGATAGTAAAATAATTAACAGTAGAGCAAATAAATATTATTTAATTGAAAATAATTATGTAAAAAACATTTTAATTTTTCTTAATATTTCTTTTATATATACACGATACATTAAGTGATATCCAGTACAATTCCCAATAGTATACTTGTTTCGAACTAATGATCTCTCATCAGTACTATGCAGGAGGCACTCAGATCAAGTTAACACCGTTGTGTACTTATCCTGATGCCTGGACATCAAATAAGTTTGCAAAGCTTGGCTTTAAGGCAAGAAAAAAGACGTATCTTTATCTTTATTATATCACTCGCGAAGAGAAATCTGAGCGCCTCCCGCATAGTACTAATGAGAACCATTAGCTCGAAACTAGTATACTATTGGGAATTGTACTGGATATCACTTAATGTATCGTATGTTCTTTGATTAGAATCAGACATAGTGATTAATAATATATATAAATTCACCGGCCTTTCACCTGGCTTTTTAGATCAGCCCTCCGGGAATGGGCTAGCTGTCCTGCTAGCCCAGTCCGCGTCAGATATTATTGTTTTTTCAGAAATTTGTAATTCAGGAAAATAATCCTTTATTTTTGTGTAATCAGTTTGTTTTTCTATAATCATATTTTTATGAACCCCAGTAAAAGGTGATTCTGAAAAGTATGGCAATATCGGTAACTTACAATCTATTAATAAAATAATGAATAATTTTCAATCAATGGTGAAAATTAACAATTTTATGAATTCCTAAATTTGTATAAAATGTTAGATAAAAAAATGATTAGATAAGCCTTTTGTTGAAAAATATTTTCTTAGTGAGAAAATTTGCCATTTTAAGATAACCCTTTTCAATTTCTGAAAACATTGAAATATTAATTTAGAGAAATAGCAAATAAATTCAAAATAAAAAAGTAAATGAATTCAAAAATAAGCATTCTCCTAACTCAGGGGTTCTTAACCTTTTTTACTTCATACCTCACCTAATATTTAATTTTATGTTCTCACCTCCAGCATAATTAATTTATTTTAAGAAAAGATAAGAAACATAATTAGTGGTATACCAACATTACATATATTATTTTATTTTTACCATTTTAATATATATTTACAAAAAAAATCATATTTAATTCATACTGATAATGTAAATAATTTTAATTTTTAATTTAAAAAAAAACATAACAAAAATAAACAAAATCTCATACCTCCACCAACACATTAGTATACCTCCACCGGTTAAGAAACCCTGTCCTAACTCCTCAGCGGTGGAATAAAAAGTATATGATTATAAGATAATGATATTTCACCTTTATGATATCCTGCATAATAAATTACTAATTATTACGTATCATAGCCGTCCATAGTAAATGATGTCCAACATTATTTATATGACACTGGATTGTAACTTTTATTACTTACACTACTTATACCGTTGTCAATGATGACATGGAAAAATATACAAAATATATGAATGTATAAAATTTAGTAATAGTTAGTAATCGCATTTTGTTATTACCAATTAATTTATAAGAGAACACTTGTCATGATTTTATTGTGGAACTGTCATTATATAAATATTAAGGAAATTACAATTTATTTGACTCTTTTTAGCAAACCAATCTAAAATGCGAAGGGATATTTATTTACCAAATATCAAGATATTCCCCAGCGTCGAAAAATGGGAAAATGAAGCCGGGCGATAGGATTATTGCGATTAATAACTATACGGTTAAGGAACTGACATTTGAGGAGTGAGTATTATTAGTCGTGATTGCTAATATTTATTAATATTGTTATATTAGGTGCCTAATGCTTATCACTAAATCATTGACTTCGGTGAAATTATTGATAGAAAAGTCAGACCTTAAAACGACGCTCGGTATCATGTCGATCTATCAGTGATCAACTCGTGATATAATAATAATAATAATAATAATAATAATAATAATCCCTTACTTGTACAGCTGCCTGTTACTCATATCATAACTGCAATTTATTCTGTGTACATATCAACTGTTCCAAACTTTATTCCTTATTTTCATTATAATTATTATTATCATTACCATTTCACTGTCCAGTCAATTCCAGATATCAAATTTATGATCAAATTTTTTTTAGAAAATAGCTTTTTTCAATTGAGAAGCTGCTATTGATTTTTTTTATGAATTTATTATTAAAATTTTGACTAGTTTTAATTAACCTGTGGTTATGGGAATTGCCTTTGATTGGTTGTTATTTATCAATGACCGCACTTTTTATCAATGTTTATGTGTGTGTGTGTATTTACCATTATTTATTTGATAATTGTTAATATGAATCCAATAATTTTCATTTATTTATTCTTTGTCAGCTGTGAAATAGAACATATCACTATTTAAGAGTTTCAATAATATTTGAGAATACATGTGATCAATTTTTATTTTATTGATTTTTATATTAGTATATTGATTTTATGCACTAATATTTTATATTTTATTGATTTTTACATAATAATTCTACAGAATTTATATTGTTTGAATATTTAGATGAGAAATCACAATCTGTTTTTTTAAATTTAATGTATTTATTAAATTTTATTTTTTTTACATTTTAATAATTCGAAGTCCTGCAAAATCCTGTTGAGTATCGCAGATCTCCATCCGAGATGTGTTATTAAATAATCTATTACCTCTCATTTCTATTGTAAACAAATATTTCTCGATATAAGGAACTGGATGATAAGACTGATAATTTTACTTCTTTTCAAAATCCATTAATATTTTCATATATGGTGCCTCATAAAACGTACGAATTTAATTTTTTTGTTGCAATAATTGCTCATTTTTCAAATTAAAAAGTAACTTGAGCTATTCGTTAAAGCAATTCTTTGGTAGCATTTGCTCTTGAGGCTCATCGTGCATCTACCAGAGACCTGCATGGGCCAGTAAAATGTTTACCAACCCGACTCTTCATAATATGTTATAGTCCGAATCCGAAAAAAGAAATTAGATTTAACCAAGTCTATCGTATTGTTGGGGTAGTACGAAAAAGCACGGTAAAATCAATAAAACACTAAATGATAAAAGTGCAACAGTAATTAAAAAATTCGAAAGTAGTATTGATCCTGGGAAATTGGTATGGTTGAACGCCAAATTGAGAGACGAGTCCAGAAATAATTATAAAAATTTAGTGAGGGGTCCCTAGAAAATAATATAAGACAAAAAACAAATTAATTTAAAAAAATTAATTATTAATGAGAAGCCCGAGTCAATGGGAAGTCCGAAGCAATGGGAAACTCGAGAGATGAGGAAAACCCAGCGTGTAGACGGAATAATAGAAAAGGGTAAATATGCCTAAACAATATTAAATGGGCACCACTGATCTATGGGAGGTAATTATTTCGTAATTTGTAATTTAGTGGGAAGTAATTATTTTTAATAATTTAGTATGGCAGCAAATGTTGTTGAAAATTGTCTGAAAACAGTCTGAGCTGGAGTATAAAAGGAAAAGGGAAAAACACGAAAGGACTAATGGTCGAAGCCAACGAGTAGTCTAGTCAGGTCACTAAAAGAATCTAAACCCAAGTAAAGTCAAAGGTTATCTATCAGAAAAAGTGATTATCCATTGGATAACCTACTTTAAGGTAATAAAATTTATTCGGTGGTTGAAGGGTGCAAATAAATCACAAATTGTAATTGCAAAACATTGAAATAAATTGTATGGAGTTGTAACTGTGATTAAGTGCAAATAAAATTATTCTGTGTTGGGTTTACTCATTTGATTTGGACACGAGGAGTCATTGGGAACCGACTTTCAATAATAAGAACCCAACAGTATGATACGATTCGTATCGAAATGCCGTCATTTTGGCTAATTAAAATAAAATTTATGTAAATAGAAAATTTACACACGTAAATTTTATTTTAATTCATTCATAATTGGGGTAAATAAAACTATATTAAAATTTTTAAAGAAAATAATTTTGATTAATTTTTAAAATTAAAGCCGAACCCGAATGAAATTACAAAATATCGGGCTGGCTTAAAGTCCGAGGGCCTAGCTCAAGTCTGTGCAGGTCTCTGGTATCTATAGACCTCTTAAAATTGTTTTTAATCGTGTTAGCATTTGAAGAGGCAGAAGTTTTGCAAACTAAATTAAAGCTGAGCTGCACAATGAATATTCAAAATTTTTTCATTTCAAATCATTCAGTTTTTATATGTATTTATAAACCTAACCATAATTTGAAAAAATGTATGTACACCAATTCTAATTTTTTATACGAAAATATATTGACGAAATTATTAAATTTATAGGAAAATTTTGAGTTTTAGTTATTTTGATGAATTTTTAGGAAACTTTAAGCAAAAGCATTACATTGACAATGGGATATTATTATATTTTAACATTACCATGGGAAAAATATCCCATAATTTAAAATACCTAAAAAAAATTCCCAACTCAAAGTTTTCTAAGTTTTTAAATTTAGTTGACCTATATAAATTTTTTCTAAAATTTGGCTGTTTTTAAATACTTATTTATTACTTAGAAAATTTTGAGTTGACCTACATAAATTTTTTCTATGTTTTTAAATACTTGGAAAAAATTTTAAAAATGTTTTCAAATACTTAGAAAAGTTCAGAAAATTTTTCTTGACCTACTTAATTTTGATTGGTTCCCTAAGGAAAAGTATGTTTGTTAAAATTTTTATATATATATATTTTCGTGACCTGTATAAAATTTGGATTCAACTTAGATATTTTCCAGGGGGAGTCTGAGTTAGCGGTGCCCCATCATACTACTTATCAAGTCTATGTTTTATATTTTAATGTTGGGTTTTAATAAATTAAATAATAATAGTCGGTGTCACTGACTCCACATGTATTATAAGAAACTATTAAACAAACACTACCCAACGTATATTTGTATTCGAAACTTTATTAAACAATCAACGAATCACAAAACTTTAAATATTGCAATGAAACTGCTTATTCTGACCATCCTGTAGGTCTCTCTGTGACTAATTTGGTTCTGCACTTTCTACAATAATAATCACCTCGTTTCTTAATGCTTGATTTAACTTAATTCCTTTTCTCTTTATTTGTTCTATTGACTCTGGGTTCTAATTGTTGAGATTCTCACGATCTCAACTTGATGTCTTATATAAATAAGAACACAAACACTGGTTACAAATTTTTATTTGATAATTATGTTGGGGGTATCACGAAAAAGCACAGTAAAATCGATAAAACACAAAAAAATGATAAAAGTGCAATATTAATTAAAAAATGTATAAAATTCGAAAGTAATAATGATCGGGGGGGAAATTGGTGTGGTTGAACGCCAAATTGAGAGACGAGTCCGGAAATAATAATAAAAATTGAGTGAGGGGTCCCTAGAAAATGATATAAAATAAAAAAGGAAATTAATTAAGAAAATTAATTACTAATGGGAAGCCCGAGTCAATGGGAAGCCCGAGGCAATGGAAAACCCGAGAGATGTGGAAAAGCCGAGAGCTGAGGAAAACCCGAGAGATAAGGAAAACCCGGCGCATAGACGGAATAATATAGTAGGATAAATTAGCCTAAACAACGTCAAACGTTGTTGACAAATGTCGGTCTGAAAGGTAATTATTAATGATAATTTGATAATGCAGAACCTATTGTTGACAATCGTCGGAAAACAGTCTGAGCAGGAGTATAAAAGAAAGAGGGAAAACACGAGAGGACCATAACTCATCAGACAAGAAAAGAGGACCAGAATTCATCAGACAAGAAAAGAGACATTATCAACCATACAAGAAAGGACAATTATTATTAACTAGATACGAGAGAGCAGATATTAATAACTAGAGTGAATCGACGTGAACGAGCAGTAGCTAGGTTAGTAGAGAAATCCAAATCCAAGTAAAAGTCAAGGTTATCTATCAGACAGGGTGGTTCTCCCTTGGACAAACTACCCTAAGATAATCCGAGCCAAACAGTGGTTAAAAAGTGCAAAATAGTGAAATTGTGATTACAAATATTGAACCAAAGGATTGATTTGTTATTGTGATAAAGTGCAAATAAAATTATTCTGTGTTGGGTTTGCTTATTTGATCGAAAAAGGACACGAGGAGTCAGAGGGAACCGACTTTCAATAATAATAACCCAACAATTATTTATTATATGTACACAATAAAAAATGTCACTTTTTAATAAAAATTAATTAACAATTCTGTGCAGTGGTTTATGTGATGTTTCCTGTGCTAACTCTATTTGCAGTTGCTTGAGCTCAGCTGTTTAAATTTGTATGCTTTAATTTATTATTTCAATAGTCGATAACAACTATGATATTCTTCTTAGACTAAGAATATTTTGTGTCATTTAACTAAGAAAAACTTGGGTTTATATAGTTATTTTTTGTGGTTCTTCATATCAAGTGATAATGATCTTCAAATATCAGTAATGTTTGTTTTTCATAAACAATTTTTAAAAGTACAGAAAACAATTTTTTAGGGTTATCTTCATTTCCAGCATCCCTGATGTTATAAATGTAAACGTTGATGCCTATAAATCGTAAATTGATGTTTTATATCTTTAAGTCATTCTTTTATAATTATTATATATATTTTTTGATTTTTGTTTAAATTAATGCATATTATTATTATTATTTTTATTATTATTATTATTATTATTATTATTATTATTATTATTATTATTATTATTATTATTATTATTATTATTATTATTATTATTATTCGTTTTAAAGGCACTTAAGTACCATTGGCCATAAGATTTAAAGCACTTAAAGTGTTATAGTCAATAAAAATATGACGCCTCGCCTCCTCATTTTTTTACATTGACACTTTGCATCAATAAAATCTTAAAAATTAAAAACAAATTATTATTAATTATTTATAAATTTATATTATTTAATGTTATACTATGTATGGGGGGGTTTAATTGGTCTTTTATTGTGTTAATCTATGCTGTTAACAAGAAATCATAAAAATGACACAAATATGTTATGATCAATATATATATATATATATTATATATATATATATATATACATCAATTCTTAAATAAATTATTAAACATTATCATAACAATAAAGATGCATCAAAAGTTAAAACACAGTTTTCACAAGGTTGTCATGATCTATGTTATTGAAATTGGATTAAAATCATTGTTGCCATCATCATATTGTCATACTCATCATCTTCAATTGCCCTATATATATATATATATATATATATATATATATATATATATATATACATAACAATCTTCTCTTTAATCGTAATCTCGTAATATTTTTTTCCCAACCTAAGCCAAAAATGACGATTGCTTCTGAGTTGGAGTTTTTTTATATTATTTTAATAGTCACCTTAATTAATGACGTTTTAACTAAATCGTCTCATTTGACAATCGTTGCCCCCGGGCATTTTCATCTTTTCTCCGTTGAACGAAATGATTAATTGTTCCACCGTGCGTCTCCCTTATAGTAATCCTTTTCCTGTTTTTAATCGGCTTTAATTGGCCAATATGTTGGCGTCTGGAAATAACAATCAAATATCATTTTTAGTAAACCAATGTACTGCGATTGCAGATGTTATTCCATAAAATCAAGTTTGGACTATGAATATTTAAACAATAAAAACTACAAACTAACGGCTGTGTTAGAAGCATTAAATGAAAGATTTTCTTTTGTTATTTGACTAAACCTATGTAATGTTTAACGTAAAATCCGAATATTGTTATCTTTGGGTCTAATACTCAAAGATGTTGTAACAATACTCTCCTTCTAATACTGTTTTATGATTGCTTCCTATTATCTTTATATAAAATTATGTTTTCGAGTTTAATTTTTTGAAAGTTTTTTATCAAATTTTGAACAATTTCTAATATTAAATTTTATAAAAAAAATAATTTAAAAGCAAAACAATTTTCCGAATTTATAAAACAGCAACATTCGTACATAAATGTTGCCTCCGTTCCAAGATTGGAACCTAAAAAAGGTTTACCTCTATTTAAATCGTGTATTTTATCAACATATATAAAATGTTTATATTTGGTTCAATAAAATAAAAACGAGATCAATTTATTGTACAAAACACTCACAGATTAAATCAACATTAACTGATTTGATATTTATTTTTGTTACAAATTATTTTTTTCTTACTCCCATTCAATCTGCGCATGATGAAGATCTCGTCTGTCATAGAGAGAAGGGCGCCCATTTTGATAATTCGTCTCGGATAACCTAAAAAAATTATGTCTAAATAAATCACGAGTAACAGAGTCGAATTAAATGATTTGACTAGGCTAAATCTCACGACGAATTGATCGCTTTAAAAATTCGTGAATAATCCAAATATTTCCTTCGTAAATTGATAATAAAAGTGCCACTGACGATCAATTTGCACAATTTTCAATTCCACTGCCTGCGCTATTCGATGGGAGTAAATAAATGTGCTAATTCGGGTGTTGTGCAGTGTGTAACTGCTGCGGTTGATCGTAAAGCCACGAACGCCTACACTAAAATCAAATTGTTTGATCGAATAGTGAAAACTTATTTCTTTTCTAATAATTTCGAGAAATTCCTTATTTATACTGTAAATATCTCACAATTGTCAGCTTACAGGGAGTCCGCTTAACATCCAGTAGTACCATGGCTCTTAGTGTTACTAAGTAATCATCTATTACGACGTCGTTTATAAATTGATAAATCCAAAAAATAGATGAGAAATTTTGAAAAAATACTTTTTAAGTACTACTTTTTTAAAAATAAAACATGTTTTGTGTTGTTTATAATAAAATAAGGACTTTAAAGTTGCTTTATAAAGAACTATTGAAAAATGCAACTGGTACCATAATTCGCGGTTCACTTATCACGCTCATTGTAAATTCTGAACCCGGACTACCGCGTGTTAACGAGTTCCGACTTACATTGTATTTATCTAAAGGGTTATTAATCTTTTAAATTCATTTTTTGTTAAATTTTAATAAAATCATTATAAAGAAAACTTTAAAATTATTAAAATTAAATTTACAATAAATATTGTGATTTTTGAAATGCATTTTTCAAATTAACAATATTAAGATTTAAATATAAATGGTAATTTATTCACGAACAAAAGAACACCATTGTTTGAAATATATTTTAACAATATAATTTCATGGCTCAGCTGTCACCATCAGGCACTAAACAAGTACAATAAAAACGATTATACTTATAGGTTTCTTAGTAATTACTATAACTTATTAATCTTAATAAAATTAGTTAAACAGCCAAAATGCTCATGGGTAATGTATTTTGTATGTTGATATTTGAGTTAAATGATTTTATCATCAAGGCTTTAAAAGTAATAGCTTTTGAAACCCTTTGATAACACTTTAAAATTTAAAATTTCTCTTTTCAATTTGTTTGTTTTATTATGCTCAACTATATTATTGTTTTCGGTTATTCTGGAAATTCTTGTTCCGAAATGACGAATAATCTCTCTAATTTATATGGTAATACACTCATTACAATTAAAACGATATACGAAATCAGAACGCAGAACAAAATGCGTCATGGATTTATTACTGAACATATATCACGAACTTTGCAATACTTTGAAATAATTTTAGCACCAACACTTCCATTATATTTTAAAATAGCTTTCTAAAGTTTTAAAACCCTCAGAAAACAACAAAGTAACAGGACTATAACAGCACTATAACTGGACCAACACCAACAGACAAATCAGTTTCTTTTATTTTATCAAATTTATCATTATTGCTATCAGTGCTATTCAATTGAGCATTACTGACTGATTCAATGTTTAATTTATTATTATAAATATAATAACTAAATTAAAAATTTTAACTAATTTTATTGAGAATTTATTAAAATTTTGATAGTCTCAGTTTTATAAAATATTTAAAAAATAAATTGTTTAAAACTTGAGATTTATAAAAGCAGAATTTATAATTTTTAGTAAAATAATTTTTTTAGTAATTTTTTAGTAAAATAAAAAAATTCGTTTAAATAAAAGTAATTTATTTTATATAGTTTCAAGTTCATAGCTATCTGACAATGACAGTGAGTTTGTCGAAATATATTGTAGTATAATATGTATGTTGAACTGGCGCTTTATTTTATTTATTAATTTAATGCCGATATTTTGTGATTGTTTAAGTAAATTATCATTGATATTATTAGTGAAATGTATATATAATTTGTGACTTACCAACATAATGAGACACCAAAATACACCGACAGAGACAATATATATTGATAAGTATTGTTGCGAGTATACTCATGCATATTATAACACTCAATAGCACCCTACTGTTAGCCATTGATATCACTAAAAAATATAAATTTTATTAGTGTGTTAAATAACAATTCTATCTCATTTTTCATAAATATTATTCCGTTTAAGGAGACCTGTTAAAATTGTATTTTCAACTGATAAATCTATGCAAATTTATTAGATTCATATTAAATTTATATACATACTTCCCGAACTTAATAAATTCTCTTGTTTCGATTAAATAACAACTAAAATCAATAAACCTATATTATAGATACATACATACTTACATGTTCGATGATTTTATTTGTTCAAATAAATATTAATACTACAGAAAGTGTGAAAGTAAGAGAAAAAATAAATTTGACTCATAAACGCATAAAGATCAATAAGTTTTTAATACAAGTATCAAATCAACTTGCATGTGTGTTGAAAACCTTGTTACGCCGAATAACAATTTTATTATGAGATTTTAACTTGGTCAAAGAAATTATTTTTCTCTCATCACAAAACCCTATAATAAACTCCAGAAAACTAGTATTCAAAAGTTCGTTGCGTTCGACAGCTTCCAACTAAATCCTTTTGAGAATTTTTTTAGAATAATGAATTTTAATGTTAGCTTCAAATCATAAAAACAAATTAATATTTTTTTATTTACTAATAATAATTTGCATCCTTAATTCATATTTTTATGAAATTCCATACCTAAAATAAATGTCTAAAAAATAATAAAATTTTGGTAGACAATAATTATTAAATCACATTCAAATTAAAATTAAAAATATCAAATTAAAATTACCAAATAACAAATAAATTATAATAGCTTCTAATAATATACTTTTGTGATATTGTAAAAATAAACTTCCATTTAATAAACTTGCTTAATTTATTTTTGCATATAAATATCATGTATAAAAATAAATGTTATAATTTTATATAAAAGTTAATAAATAATTGATTATATTAAAATTTATACCTCAAAATTATATAAATTAAATAAAATAACAATATAAAGCGGCTTTAAACTTAAGAAAATATACTTTTAAAGAAACATTAAAAATTACATATATTAAGTAAATATATATTTTATTTGAACACACACTACAAAAATGCTTTAGAATTAAACCGGTTGCAATTAAGTTATGAGCAATATAAACAAACATACACTATACACATAACTGCGCTATAATTCGATATTCAGGTCACATTCTTCTATAACCCTTCAGGTCATAGACTTAAAATTTCAATAAGTTTCAGTGGAACCACCTTATGATTGGCCATTGGCGTAGCTAGGGTCCACCGCGCCTGTGGACAAAACACAAAATTTGCGCCCCCTGCATACAATCTTTACAAAATACATAAAACATAATAACTCTCATACTCAGTATTTGCATATATTTCGTCTCTTTGATGCCTACCGGCATTTCAGTGTATTTATGTTCATATGCATATTGCACATTAATCATCATAATAATTATATTATTGGTGGGTTACAGGGTTTCAAATCTTGCTTATCCTTCTGGTTGCCCTCGTAACGCCATACAAAATGATTCTGATCCACTTGGCACCCGTTGCTAGGCAACGTTGGTAATGTGTTCAAGTGGTGGATTGCCCGCAAAAATTGAGTACCATGTGCTAGTACTATAATTGCTCGGACAACCCTCGGGTTCACGAGCTGTCGATAGAAGACCTGTGCTCGCTTTTGATTCTTAGGTCCCATTATTCTCCTATCTCCTTCAAATGTTAACCTATACTCTCATATCATTCATTGTTATGTCTATTCTCACAGTCCTTCTTATCGTTGTCCATGTCGAAGATTATTCTTTGGCCTGTATACCCTTTGTTGTGTTAAATACACCCACATTATATCTTTCACCCTTATCCCTATTATAACTACAATGTTCCCTATCATTGTTACTAGCATTATCATTGTTGCTATTATATATATTACCTTTATTAATTGTTACTACTATTACCTTTATTATTATTTTTATTACTATAACTACCATTATATTTATTGTTATTACTACTATGATTATTACTATTATCATAATTATTATCAATCATTACTACAAATACCATGATTATTATTATTATTACCATTATTATTATTATTATTATTATTATTATTATTATTATTATTATTATTATTATTATTATAACTACCATTACCCTTATCATTATCGTTATATTTATTAAGATTTTGTAGGGATCCTTCCTTATTCCTCAGCGTTAAAATTTTTTATTGATATACAACATTAGCCGTAGTCCACCTATATTTTCCGGTTTTCGATAAAGTATTTTTGTAAATTCAAAAATTTGAGCAGCGTTCCGCCCTTATTTTACGGTTCATCCCTATTCTACAGTTTTTTGACAAAGTATTTTCATTGACTCGGAAAATTTGAGCAGCGTTCCGCCCTTATTTTACGCATTCCATTTTTACGTTATTATTTTTGTTAAGTATTTGAATTAGTTCGGAAAATTTGAGCAGCGTCCCGACCATATTTTCCGCCTCAACCCAAATTAATCTATTTAATTCTTATTTAAAACCATTATTTTTCATGATTTTGGTTGTTCGGATTAATCTTTTTCCGATGGCTATCCATTTTAACTGTTGCAACGATTTCGCAATTTTTCCCCGCTACCCATTCCTCTTTTTTGTCCTTAAGATCTATGTATGTTCATTTCATAGTTAATGAGTGCCCACTGGACTACTCGGTGTTAGAGATTTTGAGCCGATTGTTGTTAAAAATTTTATGTCAATTTTACAGAAAACGGATGGTGAAGGAGCAGCCAATAAACTACTCATTTACCCTCCAATTTCCCCTATGTACGGATAATATTGACGTTCCAACTCCTGCGTTCCGCACGCTGAGTCTTCACGGGTACATATCATTGGCGATCTTCCACGCACTTACACGAATCTGTACTATGTAGATTTTGCTTTCTTGCGTTATGTGTTGGCTGTGGGCCGGAAAAGGAATAACAAATAATAATTTACCATAGCCTTTGGAATAAAAGTTTCGATGCACTAAGGCTGTAGATATAAAATATTTATTCAGCATATTACATCGGCTACATACATTTGAAATTCATTGTATCCATTCCATAAAATTTATTTCAAAAATCCCATAAATTTAATTCGATAAATCATCTATAAATTCAACAAAATTATCCACAAATTTAATCTGAAAAATCATCCATAAATTCAATTGAAAAATTACCCACAAATTTGATTCAAAAAAATCATCCATAAATTCAATTGGAAAAACAAAATTATCCATAAACAAAATCATCCATCAATTCGATCTGAAAAGTCATACATAAATTCAATTGAAAAAATTACCCATCAATTCCTTTCAAAAAAATTCAATTAATAATATTGCACCAGTTGAGAGTGATCGTGTTCAGGCAAAACACTTACCCGTGTTAATTGCCTGAATGCACGGCTCTCAACCAGCCATACAACCAGTTATACAATTCTATAATGGAATTTTTCTCTGCAAAATAAGACTGAAAATTTGTGAAAACACATCGGTATTTATACCTATTTTTCTCGCGTGTGAAATTTGATGTAGTAAAACAAAATTCGACCTTGTTATTTTCTAGTAAATTCTATTCTTTAATTTTATTATTTTTTGATTTATTTTTATAATTTTTTATTTAAGATTTTTATTGAATTATTACTAATTCAAATTTTCGATTTAAATTTCATTTTAATGAACTTTTGTTAATTTTTTCAATTTCGTCGAATTTGTTGTGTTTTCTTGTTATATTTGTGTAGGTATCGTGCGAATCTTGGTGCATTTTGTTATTATTTTATTTTTATTTTTATGTTTTTGATTTTATTTTTATTTATATTCTCTCAGATTTTAAAGTGTTTAATTGGTGTTGTATATTGTATTTTAAGTTATCTTGGTGCTGGTTTTTCGTGCTGTATTACTGATGCATTTAAACAATTCTCAAGGCTATTGGTGTGCTGGCCCAACATTATTCTTTCCATATATTATCTCTTACAGTGGGGCGTGAAGTTTCCCCACATGTCCCCGCAATGAGAAGTTTTGAGTGACCAAAACTTTTATACCATTTAGTATTCGCTTCAAAAAATATAGCCATCTTACAACCTTTTGTTGTAAGCCTCGTTTTGGCGTCCTATACCTTAGTGCCCGAGGACATATGTACACCCTGCCCTCCTAGCTACTCCGCTGTTATGGGTACTTAAATTAGTTTTAATAAAGGATTTGAAAAAAACTTACAATAATCTTTATCTACCTTCCGAGATAATATTTTGGTGTTTGCCAATGAAGATTTCCCGTGAACAATTTCTAAATAAAAATTTAATAGAAGTATTTTAAAACAGTACAATTTTTAAAATGAAAGATAAGTACATAATTTTAAAAAGCTCAATATTTTAATAATCATTACATTTGTTGTCAGGGCCGCAATAAACTCTTTTGAGTCCCGCATGTGATCCTTGGGCCGTGAGTTTGACATGCTTGTTCTAAATCAACTCTAGGAAAATAATAAAGATAGCTATTCTGAATGTTTATACAGTTCTAACATATCTTAAAGATTACCCAACTGTCTCAATCTGAGATCTATTTCTGGAATGTTTTTATGGAAGACGTTCACCATCTTTACAAACGTAAACACGTTTTATCATCGTTGAGAGTTCGAACGTTTGAAAGAACATTCAAAGAAGTTTAAAAATTTATTTGCTAATTTTAGTTTCGGCGGGGGTGACTGGGTACTTTTTAATAGTGATAGTAATCAGATTCTCCATTTAATACATTTGCAAATCTTTACTATTTCAAAAAATATAATTACGGACATCTGACAATATTACTGTCTGCTAAACTACGAAGTTGAAACCACTGAAAAAACTCATAGTTCTAACTCTGATTATTTTAAATTACCTTTAATTCAAAAAATTGTCCTTAAACAAACTGTCTACTTTTATTTTATTTAGTAATTGAATAAAGAAGAAAAATATGCGACTGTAAAAGTATCATATAAATAAGAGGAAAGAATAAAATGATGTGGACAAAATGGTAATAAGGATATTAATTATTACTAAACAGGCAGTATTTGGTGGATGACTTTTGAGAAAGGTTCTCAGTAGTAATGTTACTTCTTCCTTACCTTTATAAAACTTAAATTACAATTTAAACACGGAGCCTCAATGTTAAGGATCAAATGAATTAGCTAATATTGTGCCAATTGGATATCCATTCTCTAAGAGGCATATATATGGAGTTAGCACGGATATCCCCCCTCCCCAATTGATGCATATTTTTAATAACAAATTAGACTCTATGTTACTTAATGTAATAATTTCACGTTTACTGATAATTAGAACTATATGCTAGTAAGGAAATAAAATCTTAGTTGTAGGCAGAGTTTTTTTCATACTTAATTTATAACATGATTATATGTTTATAACTTTTGGATAAATTATTGTCAACTGTTCCTATAGGTCAGGGTAGACATAAATGAAGCCTAAGGGAAACACAATCCGGCTATTAATATTCTTTTAAGAGCCATACACAAATAAAATTTGTTTGTATAATATAATTGAATATTTTCACAAGTCGCAATATAAAAACTTAGAAACAATATCATTATAACATATAAACATAAAATATAATTATGAAAAACAAAACAATCATTTCAAAATTTTAGTGATAAAATTAAAACATAATACAAATCTAAATCATCAAAATATGCTTACTAATAAAATTTAAGGACCATCTTTGGTAAAATTTTTAAATTTGGTGTAAAATTAGTAAAAGCTGTCCGCAGAAATTCTGTAAGATATTGATTGGTCAACTGTGAACGATGTTTTGATTTCACTAAATAGAGTCTCTAACTTTAATTGGAGCAGCTCTTGACTCAGTGAAGAGCCATGTGCGGCTCTTAGAGCCGGATTTGCCATCATTGTTATATAATACGTTAATATAACAGTACTTCTATTTTACAATATGACACGGAACTGTTTTTATTAAGAAGGAAAGAGTAAAGGCTACCATAGACCCCTATATAGTGTCTAATTCTTTTCCAACACCTTTAAACTTGAAATTAAGCCTGTCTTATCCATAGTAATCTTAAAAAGTTTATCTACATCTTTCATTAAATAAAATTTTATAATTAATTTTGTTAGATTTAGTTTTCATGAATTTGCAAAGTTTTACTAGTAAATATTTAATTTGATCTTTGATTGTCTGGCGATTGATAATAACACCTTTCACCAAAAAGGTCAATTTAGCAAATTTCGATAAAACTTGCGTTCTATATATATATATATATATATATATATATATATATATATATATATTTGTTTTTCACCTCGAATTTTTTTATAAGTGACATAACATTTTATACAAAATGTGACTATGAATCTGATTTATTTAAAGCATTCACGAATTTTGGGCACAGACTTTTTCAAGTGTCGAAAATTCGTGAATACCTTAAATAAATCTGATTCATAGTCACATTTTGTAGAAAATATTATGTCACTTATAAAGAAATCAGATGTGAAAAACAAAAAAATTCCTTTAATAATAATAATAATAATAATAATAATAATAATAATAATAATAATAATAATAATAATAATAATATTAATATAATAATAATAATAATAATAATAATAATAATAATAATAATAATAATTATTATAATAATAATAATAATAATAATAATAATTATAATAATTATATAATAATTATTATTATTATTATGAATATAATTATACTAAATATAAAACTCTAGTATAACAAACCTGTTGTTGTTTGTATTTTTTTATACTGTGGAAGCTTAAGTTTTTTTGTTCTTTCTCCTTTATAGCTACAAAAATGTTCTTTATTTATAGGAATTTCGGAATTATATTGGAAAAGATAGTTATAAATTAGTGTTTTTTTGGAAATGTTATCTTCATGAATTCTACGAGTACACTGAAAAAGTTGAAAGGAATCTGAATTGGGAAATAACAAAAATAGATGTTCTTTTGTATTAATTGTTACATTACTCACTTTCGTTTGTTAAAACATCACAATTAACAAGGCAGGGATCCGGATATTCTGCTATGGGACAAAAGAAAAGCATCTTAAATGGAACTTTATATTCCTGAGAAAGTGATTGTGAGCAAGTGACATTGATCCATTGTGAAACAGTTATTTCAATATCTATGGTCGCATCTGAGGAGAGCATGAAATAAATCCAGAAATATATCCGCACCAATAATTGAAGTTTCAATTTCGAACCCATTGTAAACAAAATACATAAATTTTTGGAAATAAATTTCAACTTCAATTTACTTTGTTTTAATAAAGGTCAAGTGATAGATTCATAAATTGGATTAAAAAATCTATGTCAAAAATGCTGCCACATGTATTTGATAATGGTGATTTACACAGTGATTCGATCGGATCAATTACTAACAAATTAGCACATATAAATTATTAATTAATTTACCAAAATCAATAAACTGAACAGTAAATATTTTGCTGACAAACAATTTCTGGGAATATTTTGTGATAAGTTTACTAGAAAAAAATATTTTTGAAAAAATATTTCAATTTTTATTTGTTTTAATGAGTTATGAGAAAATTGTATCGAAAAAATAACAAATATCTGTATTTTTGAAGTTGAATTTCTTTTCCAGCACAATCTACAACTAATAATTATTAAGATATTTTTGTCACAACAAAAATAAGAAAAATCAAATTTAAATATATTTATTTGCCTTCATCCGGGATTTTAAAGGATCATCTATTGAATACAAAATCTTGCCTATCAGTGAGGTCATCCCTGAGTGACGTTGAAAAACTTGTCTGGTTAATGAAACCTTTACTCAGTATTTCTTGACCGATTCTACACGCACTCATTGGGAATGCGAGATAAAATATCTAGTGGTGCGAATTTAGATTTAGAAATACACTATATATAATTTAAGAGACCTTTGGAAGAAAGACTTTTTGTCAAAAATTAATTTAATATTTTATTTTCGTTTACTTAAAATTCCTTTATATGAATATAATGCATAATATACTGACTACTTTTCTTCAAATTTAGAAAATTTTCTTTTTTCTGTTCTGGAAACTTTATATATTATCCACAATGTTGTCTTAAGGGAAATTTTCAAATTTTTAATTTTTTTACAATATTATTGTATTTTTTAGGTAAATAATCATTTATTAATAACATTACAATAGATACAGAAACCAATGAAAACTAAGATCTAAACAAAAATATTTTATTAGTGGAACATTAACAGTGTACTTCACGCTGGAAAACACAGAAAATTACGATTCTTGGCAAATTCATCCGCTTAAAGTTTTTTTTGGAGGGGCTTAAAAATATTTTTTACTTTCATTTTTTTATAATGAAGTGGCTTTTTTAAATTTTTATATTCTATTTTTTATAAATTTTATCACAATAAAAAGTCTAATAATATTTTCTCTTGAAAGAATTAAAAAAGAAATGTTTTTCAATGGAAAGTATAAGAAATTTTAATACATAAAAAATCTTCATACTTTCACTGACAAAAAATATAAAAAATAAATTTTCAATGAAATTGACTATGAACTTTCTCATGCTAAAATGTCGCAGTAATATTTTTGAAAGTAATTTATGATCATAATACTTTCTGGTTGAGCGAGGTTTGTCATTTTCTACATTTTAAAATGGTCTTAGCCTTTTTAAACAGGGAATTGTAGTCTATTTATTTATTATGGATAAATTATGATCTCAGGATTTTTATGGCTGAATAAGATTCAAGATTTTCTACAGAGAATTTTAGTCAATGTCTTTGTAAGTATATATTTAAAAATTAAATAATAACTGTAAATATTAATTATGTAAAATATTATTAAAATAGTACTTTCAAGTTGTAAAATGTAAAATGTTTTATAAATTTAAAATAATAAATTTAGTATATTAATGTGAATTGAATGTATGAGAATGAAATCTGTCCTTCTGAAAATATCAAGAGTTTACATTTAACAAAAATTCTTCAAAAATATTTTGTGATTAAATATTTTCAAAATTCAAAAACTGATCTTTTTATAGTATTATTATACTATAAAAGATCAGTTTTTGAATTTTCACGAATTAAATTATTTTTTAAGCAGTTTTAATTATGGATGTAATAAATACAAAACCTATTGTAGCTAATAATCTTTGTGAGAAAAAGAATTTAGATTGTTGAATTTGAGTATTTATTTTTTGTGTTCTCGTGTAATTATTTTAAATAAAAGTTTTTAGATTAAAATTTAATTTCTGAATAAAGAAATTAAAATATTTAAATAAGTAAATTTAGGTCTCATGATTTCTGTACTATATTTTACAGTTTCAATAAAATCACGTGTAATTATTTTGAATGGAGAATCATATATTTTTATAAACAGAAAAAGTAGTCGAATGAAAATTTACTACAATTTTCAATTGGTAAATTTTTAAAATAACTAAAACAGGTTTTATTAATTTTAATAGAGAATTTTAGTCATATGTATTAGCATGTATTTTGTTTTCAATAGTTTCAGAAAAGTAAATCACGTCAATGTTTGAGTATAAAGTGGTGGCCAACCCAAATCAATCGAAGGTCCAAATTTTCGTAAAAATAATTATCATGGGCCACAATAAATTCATTCAGTATTTTCAGTAAATATATTCATTATTTTCAGTAAATAATACATAGCAAATAGTATGCAGTAAACGGTACATAGTATTTTAAAAATTTTAATGCGATTGCTGCTTCTCAATTTCCTCCGAGAGTTTGGACAAGTTGATCTCCTTCGTGCATGAAAAGTCGATATTGAGCATGACGTAATATTATCTGATGTAAAATAATTTTATTTGGCTATTGAAATAAATATAACTCGTTTTTACGATTTAAGTAAACATAATCAAATAAAAAGAATTTCAAGTAAAAAGAATCAATATTTTAAATAGAAAATATGCTTAATTCGATTATAAATTCTAAAAAAGCCAATTATTGAGCTGTTGTTTAGAATTTCTTTGCGGGCCACTGGTTGGCCATGGCTGGAATAAAGCATAGAAATTCCGTGAACTAACATCATAACAGAAAATAGTAAACCCGTAACTTTAAACATAGAGAAAGTTAAACATGTACAAAGATTAGATGACATCGAACAGTAAGCTAATCCTGATATTAAATTACTTAAAAGTGAGCCTCTGAATGCCTTTCAAAAAAGATGTATCTGATGCATAAGAAAATACTCATTGTGTTCCTACCTTATCCTTTTAATTTATTTTAGATCTAACTCCCTTCTAAAAAGGGGGCATACAATTCAAAAATTATTATATTTATAATATAGTACAATTTTAACAACGATTTACATATCAGTATAAAATATAATTATAAATTAATAAATTATATAAAACATAATAAAACAAAATAATAGGGAAATAGAGAAGAAAAAGTTTCTGTTATTATTCAGAAAAAACACGACAAATTAAAAAATACCGAAAATGCCAGACATGAAAATGTTGGGGTTTGGTGATTTTCAAAAATTATTATAATAAGTAAAAAAAAATTTGGGAAAATAAAATAATTAATTAAAAATAATCAAAAAATTAAAATCAATATTTTCCGGGGGAAATGGGTATGTGCCGATGCCAATTGACGAGACGAGTACGAAAATCACGATATAAAATTAATTCGGGACCCCTAGAAAAAGTTATTGAAAAAATACAAATTAATTAATTAATTATAATGACGAAAACAAATAAACTAAATTAGGGAGAAATTCTCCAAATTCAATAAATTTAATTACAAAGGGAACTAATTATTCCCTAATGTGATTTATTTCGTAGTCTTCTCCCGGGGAACGGCGAAGCGACCAAAAGATAAAAGCAAATTGTCTAACTAGTTCCCCGGTAGTCCAATGTAAATTGCCGTCAATCAGATTAGTTGTTTGAGGAGAGATTCCCTATATAAGGGAGTCTCAAATCAACAACAGAGACACAAATAATTTTGAAAAATTGCGAGTAACAGAAAAGTTAAAAATATTCGTGAGATTGAAAAAGAACTAGTCAAACTTGTCAAGGATATTTTAGTAGTTAATTGAAAAGGCGGCTTCCCGTGGGGATTCCTGCCATTATTGCAAAAGTAACATTCGAATCGTTAATAAATTGTAAGTATCGAATAAAAGTTTTCCTGCGTTGAGTTATTCCAGTATCATTTAAAGAGCACGTGGAGTCAGAGCAAACAGTTCTACCGAACCAAATAAAATTATAACTCAACATAAAACTTCAACAATTTCAACAGAAGAAATCAAATAAATTTCCATTTACCAACAGTCCAAAAAGTCTATCAGTTCAATTATGGAAAATAATTTAATAAATATTTATAAAAGGTTTTGATTTTTAGTATATTTCTACTACAATCCGTTCTTGATCATCAGCTTTTCGAACCAATTCTATTTTATAGTTGGATGCTTCTTCGTAAAGCCTTGCCAGGAAATCGTTGTCCTTGACGTAATTATTGGGATTCCGCGTTCTCGTGACTCTATTATTTCATGTTAATTCATTTTGAAATTTAGATTAAGTGACTGGGCCAAACAACTGATTTTGGTTCCACTTTGATTTTTCAAAGCACCTCACTTTTTCATGAAAAATATCGCAATCGTACATAACAAAACATCCCAGAACAACCTTCGGAATAACTAAAACATATAAATTAATTTTCTTGCCCATGATGATTATCGATACAAATTTTTCACAGCAAATCAACTTACCACCCTCAATCAGCGCTAAATTTCTTTTGACTTTGAAACTACGATGCCCTTCTACCATAGTTTGCAAGCATCCGGTATACCAAAGTGCTTGTTTACTTATTCCATCTAAGTGAATGAGTAATAAGGTTTTCTTGGCCAAATCCAGTCGCACAGACGGATCAACTATATCGTTTTCCGAAATTATTTTACATTTTCTTGCAAAATGGCCAGGATTACATAGCCGTTTTGCCATATTCGCAGCATTTAACGCGACTTCTTAAAGTGGTGCAAATATAGCTCGTCGAATTCAGTTCACTTGTGACAAAAAAAACTGAGAGAGCAACAGGACCGCCACTTATATGGGATTCTAGGTCCAGTTTACAAAGAAAAGCCTTAATATCCTATTTGTTTTAATTGTTCAAAATTAAATAATTTCTAAAATGAATAAAAAATAGTTTAAAATAATTTCAATCACTCTCATTTATTAATAAATTCATCATAGCGGTGTATTTAATAATTATTGATTGTTCGATGAAATTATCTAAAACTAATCAAAAACACAATTATATATTATCATGTAGAATTGAATATTTGTCACTGTGATTTGATTGGTTAAGAAGTTCGCGTAGCACGCAAACACAATCATGAAACTTAACCTTGATAATAGATTTCAAACAATTGTCTCGGTCGGTTTTTATGACACAAACATTATTTTCATTTACTTTTTGATCCTAAATTGATTCATTTAGAGTATAGTTTTCTATCACAGACAAATGGAGTTGGATGGTGTATATATGCACCTGAGAACGTATCCGTTGATTATCATTTTGATCATTGGATTGATTGGAAACTGTTTTATTTTCGCTATATTTCTGCGAAAGAACTTTCGAACCAGCACAATAACAATATACATTCGAATATTGGCCGTGGCAGACAGTGTTCTCCTGTTGGCTGCAGCAGTACCGAATATTTACAGAGGATTTCACGGAGATATGGGAGAAATTGACAGAACTTCAGTTGCTTGTGTCATCCAAAGGCTGATAATGTTTATTGCTGGTGATATCTCGGTTTGGACTTTGACAGCAATCACAATTGATCGACTAGTGGCAGTCGTTTACCCACACCAAAATTCGTTTTGGAAATCCAATAAAAACACATTATTTGTTTTAATAGTCATATTTGCATTGTCTCTGTTGAAAAACTTTCCGGTATTTTTCACTCTTGCATCCATCAATGGTACTCGCTGTGCAGCCCGAACGTCCTTCGAAATTTATGAAGACAGTGTTCGACCGATAATCAGTTTGATTCTTTATTATTTGATTCCGACAATCACCATGACGGTTTGCACGGTAATGATCCTTAAGGAAATGAGAAAGATAGTTGGCAAGATTCGAGCAATGAGCAATCCCAACAGAAATTCTGTATCGGCGGATTACATGAAGAATCATTATTCAAAGTACGGTTTGACTTATTTTTCTATGTTTACTTTATACGAAATGTTATAAATATTTATTTTCTAAACACCGCGTAATTACCTACGAAATACGGTAGAATGAAATCTCTCAGGGTTCATAAATAAATATTTACTACTTTTACTAACTTTAATTGCTTAAATAAAAGAAAAAGTTCATTATTGTTTTAATTATTTACAAAATATTATTCGATTGTACGTAAAGTCACAATTTCAATATTTTGGTTTTTGTGAAAGCTCATTTCTTTGTGCCAATTAATTTCATCCGAGGATGCATAATTGCAATATTATCACAGTAAAAAAGAGTTAAAGATTTTCCAAGTTGGTTTAGCTCAACTTTTAGCTCAAAATTTAGTAATTAAAAATTAATTTTTAAAAATGACACATGAAAAATAAACAGTTTAAATAGCAAAATTATAACAATTTGGAAATTTTACAAATTTTACATATTTAAAAATTAGTATTTAACGAAAATTTTTGAAGTTTCTTTTCATTTAGGAATTTCTTTATTTAATTTATATACCCATTATTGTGAGTTTTATCACAATAAAAATTATTTATAATAAACTATATTTAAAAGTTTTAATTGTTTAAATATACAATAGAAATAAATATATCTGTTGATTTATTATTATTAAATTAATTATCATTTATTGTTCACTGTATTTTTTTAAAAGAAATTTAAAAATAATACAAAAGAAAGTAACACGACTAAATTTTACAAATGCGAAAAAATATGTTACTCTTACTTTTTAATATAATTATTAAAAGTAATTTTATAAAAAGAATTTACGCAACATATTTATTTATAACATTTTATAAAATTCAAATATATTATTTTAAAATGTTGAAATTAAAAAAATATATAATAAAAAATATTTCAACGTTTAGAAACGACTGAATATCACATGAATTTTAGCCGGCGCAAAGTCAACCCGCCTGACTGTATTTACCAACTTTATCAGTTAGTAAGTTTACGTATATAATACGTATATATACGTAATAATAATAATTGTATGCAAGTTTTTTAAGAGCACTTGACAGGTAAGTATGAAATCTGGATTGTGCGGGTTTCCGTAAATGTTTATATCCAGATTCGCCTAAAATTTGTAGATTTGCGAGTTTCGTGCATGAAAATTAATAATCATGAAATTTGAAAACAATTCCACATGGATTGTCAGAGAAACTTTTTATTAATTTGGCATTTTAATTAAGTTTTTAATTTGAAAAAATTTTTCTTGTTTTATTAGAGTTATTCGTAAAATCCATTTTTAAATGACACACTAATGTTAATAAAATATAATTTATTTATTAGTTAAATAAGAATTGTAAGATATTTAATTATATTATAAGAACTTCTTTTGATTTTCACCACTGATTTCTTTTCAAATAACAATATATTTATTAAAAAATATGTTTGGCTATGAATCAGTAAAGATATCGATGTTTTTTGGTATTCATGAATTAATTATGTTTTGCAGATACAAAATAATGAGAAATGCTTATTTTATTACAAAATTTGTGAAAAATAAAATATTTTAACTTGATTAAGTTTCAAATGTTTCAAATTATGATGATAAAAATAATTAATTTTCCTATGAATTGTTTGGTTAAATTAAAAAGAAGGTTCAATGAAAATTACAGCGTTATTTATATATATTGTAATAATGATTTATTTACAAGAAAGCGCCATTAACACATGTTTTAAGATGTATTTCGGCAGATTCACTGTCATTATCAGATAAAAAACAAATAAAAAAAATATTGATTTTAATTAATATATTCAAACAAGTTATTCATTTTTTAATATTTTAGTATCTTAAACTATTTAAATAAACTTTTAAAATTATAGTTTATTTGTTAAATAAATTTTATATTATAAAAATATATTGCATGTCAATTAATACAGAATTATTAAAAATATGACGAATGACTGTCTGATGAAAAATATTCTGTATAATTTGACATATTTTTGCGCCGTCCATTTCAATATGAATGCTAAACAGATATATAGAAACATTTTAGTAAATTTTCGTAATTGAACCTTGTACTGAAGCGTTAGAAAATTAAAATATCTCGGTTAAAATGGCTTAATTTTCGACTGCTAGTAGTTTTAGACTAGCGCTTGTAATGTGTGAAATTGCAAAAATGACATGGGGCCCATTCTCACGCAGTTTAACGGAATTTTCATCTTATCGTAAGAGTAAACACAACGCTTGGTTTTCACAAACTGATATCCTTATTCTCAAGTGAGCTTAATTATCAAGTTAAATGAAAAGGTTTTGTCAGGTCAGTTTAATATTATTCAACTCGAAAGTCTATGTGCTCTGATTTAAACAAAAATAACATCTAAAAATTTAACTTAGGGTAACCTTACATTATAGACTCCCAAAATTCTATTTTACTCGTAATAATTAGAAATGATTATATTTAAAGACTTTTAAAATATGTTTTCTTATCTTGGATTGATTCAATGCAATTTAACTGCCCTATTCTGGTGAGGATATGTCGGTTAATGCGAAATGTTTATGAATTTATAGGTTTACCTGTCTGTACTTGAGTAGAAAAGCTTCTAAAATTCAATTTAAATGAATTAAAAGTTTTATTTTCATGAAGAGGTTTTCTATGTACTTTTACTTACTTCAATGGTATTCAACCTTTGGAGACTTTCGTAACCTTTTTAATCTATGAAATTACTTATGGAACCTTAATTTTTGAATACACTGTGTTGTGGTTTGACAAAACAAGCACGAGATTATAGGAAAATCACAAAAATCATCTGTAAATCAATAAAAACATCAAATCCAAAATAATAATTAAAGTGCAAAAATTAATTTTAAAAGAAATATAAAATTTTAAAATAATATTTGGCTGGGAATCTGGTATGGGCGTACGTCAAATGATAAGACGAGTTCAAATATAATAAAATAAAATCAATGGAGTGTTCCCAGATTAAAATATTTAAAGAAAACTAAACTTAATTAAAAATTAATTAGCTAATGGAAAACCCGAGAAGTTTAGAAAACCTGAGATGTCAACAAAGTTATTAAATTAAATCAAGGAAACTAGCGAAATAAGGGAAAGCCAGAATTACAAGGTAGCCCGACAATAATAAAATTACCCTCAAGAAAATTGAATTTTTTGGAAAATAATAATGTTTCAAGATCATTAATAAATCCTGTCAAAAAATTAATTTTTCCGATGGAAATTCAATTGCCAGGAAGATATATAAGCAAGGAACATAATTGATATATTGTCGATGTGGTCAAAGATAAAAGATATGAAATTTAAAGGTTAGAACAAAGAAAGAAAATAACTTATTGCGAACCAATAGTAATTTTATTCTTTGCGTACCAGAAAGGATATTTCTTTTGGGAAGACTTATTCCAGCCACGGATAGTGAATCAGGTATAACAAAATTGTGCAGACTAAAGGGTTATTGTAATTGAAAAGGTTTGAAGTGTTGTTAAAAGTATGTAAATTTTTCTAAAGAAGTATGATAATTTGAATAAACGTTATTATGTTGGGTGTTCGAGTTATTTAAAGAAGGACACAGAGGAGTCAGAAATAGTAACCAACTTTACGATTTCTAACAAGTTCGAGGAAATCCTTTTCAACTCAAATATTCATATTAAAATCTAAAAATGATGTCTATACGTTATTTAGAGCCTCACTAAATTGATGTTTAACTGTATTTATTTTGTTGAAATTTTATAAATTGACGAGAAATAAAATTAAATTCCCGAACGGGCAAGTAAATCAAAAATCAAAAAGAAATTTAACAAAACTTAAATTAATAATTTAATAAATCACAAAACCAATATTTCTAAGGGAAACTGATATGGACAGATAGCAAATGAAAAGATGGACTTTCATTATAACTCCATCCTTAAGAACAAATTAATAAATTACTTCTGATAGTGTTAGATTCAATTAAATTCAAATCTTCTTACTGTGTTTTATTTATAAAATAACAATTTTAAATTATCTGAGGTATATAATATAATATAAAATAAAATAGATTTTAGTATATAAATTTACCATCAATAATTAAATAATAATAACATTATATTATTATTATTATTATTATTATTATTATTATTATTATTATTATTATTATTATTATTATTATTATGATTATTATTATTATTATTATTTTACACTGGATAATAAAATGATATATCCAATTTTAAAAATAAAATCAATTACTACAGGGAAGAAAAAGAGAAAATTAATAAATGAAAAAAAATCGAAAAGAAAAATTGATTAAAAAAAGATTGGAATTATATAGAAAAAAAAATTAAAATTCGAATTTAGAAGAAAACGAAAATAGAAAAAACAAGAAAACTAAAAAAATAATTCACTACGCAGTTGAATTAATCTAACAAAAAGAAAAAGTTTACGTTGAATATATTAAACTGGTTTTATATTGTTTATTGACTTTAATAAAATTTTTGTATTATAATTTATTTAAAGATTTTTATTTATCTTGTCGATAACAATTAATCGTATGTATTTATTAACACATTGTGATCGGGCAGTTTTCGGCCGCGTACTAGTGCTGGTAACGGGTGATTTTTCGCGTAATTTCGCGCTAACGTAGACCTCTAGAAAAATTGCGATAACTTCAAAAATATTGGAACCCGCATTTTAACGTGACCCGCGCTCCACTAACAATCTATCAAAAACGTATAAATACGTGATACGCTCTCTAGCATTAATTTGCTAAACACGTATTAATACGTGATCCGATTACAATGTGTTAACACAGCCATCACTCCAGACCGCCCCGAAACCTTTTTTACCGGAGACTCGACTGAGTTCTAACATATTTCTAGCATAAAAAAGTATTGTACAAATAAAAAATAACAAATATACCGATAATAGAATATATTAATAATACAAGTACATTTTAACTTGCACTTTAATAAATTAACATAATAAATTGCACAACCCAACAATCCTCATATAAAATCCTATAACATTTATTATCACTCAAAAAATTGTAAGAAAAATAATAAAAATAATAATGAATTTTTTCTTGAACATTATAAAAAAAGTGAGCAAACACATTATGTATAAGATAAAGTCTTTTGGTCTGTTGGTCTTTAACTCTGTGATGTAAACCTTATTTTACATCCAGGAATGTAAATCTATGATGTATTCACACACCAATTCTTTTCACTAAGGTATTTTGGTTTTAATCTTTTTTCTTAAAACAATAGTTTCAAAATTGAGCAATCTCAGTCTCTTCTTTAAAGCACGTATGACCAACCCAAATGATATTGCGAGCAACTTTGGAAATGCATCATAACTCCGTGGGTCATGTATAAAATCATATATCCACATTGCTATGTTCGATATACAGTTATTATTATAAATGTTTATGCTATTTGTTGTGTTTATTTTTAGTGTTTATATAATAATTGTGATTAAATAGAATTTGTCAGAACCCAGCCAACTCACCAGTAAAAGTGTATCGGGACGGTCTGGGGTGTAGGTTGAGTTCACTGAATTTTATAAAACAGTCTACAGAAACAATAAAATATTAGTCAACAAAATATGATAACTATAAAATTTATTAAACGACAACTTTACTAATAAGCGAAAACTGTTTACCTTTTTGAAGAATTTGTTGGCTTTGTTTGAAATATATAAAAACTTTCTATGAAATAATTAGCAGCTTTTGTAATACTTTCTGGTTTTCTTTTACACTCTTACTTGAAATATCTTCTCATGTTTTTAATAAAACTCTGTGAACGATAAGAGTTTGGTTGAATTATTGTCCAACGGGGTTTGTTATAATTGGATTTGATTAGGTTGAAATCTCCAATCGAACAGAAAATGATTTGTTCTTTGAAAAAAAGGAGGTTTTGGTTAGATTTTATATTTATTTTTTGATTTTTTAGTGTTTTTTTCTTTTCTTCTCTTCCCTTTAGTAATTAATTTTATTAATTACTATCTATTAATTAACTTAATTAATTACTATAGGGATATTGATTATTAATTTAAATGACCAAAATATTTGATAATAAAAAAATAATAATAGCATTAATGCTGACAATAAGTAAATAAGACTCATAAAAGACTCAAAGATAAGGTTAACATAAATATTAGATTTAGATACACTATAGAGCAGCTTTTCTCAACCTATAGGTTGAGAGCCAATTTTTGGTCGCGTAAGATTTAAAATGGGTCACCATTTTATGTTAAAATTCTATGTCAATTTCATATACTATTTTGTTTTTAAATATTTAAATAGCTGGATTATTTTTTAGTATTATAGATGGAAATTCATAGTACTCTCATGTTTAAGTTAAAATTTATTTATTAATTTCAACATAACATTGCAATTGTATTTTATTTGTTTAAATATTTATTTAGTGCATTTTCTTAAAATATTTTAAATGCAAAATTTAAATAGCAGTGGTATATTTTGAACATTCGATTGAAAAATATTTGGATCCAAAATTCATTTTTAAAATCTGATACCAATGTTTTATGTTCATTGGACGAAGAAAAATTAATTGAATTGTCTTGCGATAAAACACTGGAATTGCAGTTCAATAATCAAAAAAATTTAAATAAATATTGGATCCAAATACGCAGTGAATACAGAGATGCCAGATTTTCAAAAAATCATATCGGGAATAAAAAACAAAAAAAACCAATTATATTTTGTGAAAAAATATAAATTCATTCATATTTATTATATGCATTTATAAATAAAATATATTAGAAAAAATAACAAAAAAATAAGTCTTCACTTTTGTTAACGTAAAAAAAAATAAGTAAGATAGAAATATAATTTCTCTATTTTTCTTAGTTTCGTTTAATTTTATGGTTTTTTTAATAAAAAATCCTTTTAAGATGGGTAAAATCTATTCAAAATCTAAAACTGTTCAATATCGGGAGACGGGAATATGCGTTCCATATCGGGAGACTCCCGCCGAAATTGGGAGGTCTGTCAAGCCTGAGTGAATACAATAATTTTCCATTTGCAACTACATATTTAGCTGAAACTGGATTTTCATCTCTAATAAATATAGAAAACGACTTGAAGTTGGTGCAACATTAAGAATTTAGTTAAGCAAGTCGATTCACGAAAGACTTAATAAGTTGGTTAATGAATCTCAACAACAAATTAGCCATTAAAAATACAATATTTTAATGATAAATTTCTTTATACATTTTTTTCATTATATTCGACTTTCAGATTAAAATTTCGTGGAAAACAGCCAAATCAATACGAAAATGATACATTTTTAAAAAAGGTTGAGAAACGCTGCGCTATAGAGTAAATAATAATTAGAGGTTCCAAGATGCGCGTGCATCATGAGTTCACAGAATATAATTTAATTATTCTACGAACTCATAACTGTAAACTCATGAATAAAGCAGGCATTATATGTCATATATTCGCAAGAATATTATTTTAAAATCTAATTTAAATTTTTCTCATATTTTCGAATATTAATTTTCTAAATAAATGCACAAAAATGTATAATTTTAATATATTAGTTTTCACTATTTTGGACATTATAAAATAAATATATTTTGTAAAAATGTGATGAAACTCGTGACCCGTGGAAATAGTCAATGTGGTCTGTGGGGGTCGTCACCACTGCTTTAAAGGATTCAGAATAATAAAAAGAAGCCTGATCCTGGGGCGAATTTGCACCTTTATGTTTGCATAGTAGGGTTAAAACATAAAACTTAAAGAATTAAAATTTTATTCTTTTGTTACATTTTGAGTTTTTTTACTGGTTGAAATTTCATTAAGCATTTCAATAATATATTTAATATTTAAAATACCATAGAATATCAGTTGAAAAAAATACAGAATATGCCGAGAGATGTTATTAAACCCAAGATAAGAATAAGATTTACCTTAAGTATAGAAACTCTACTCTAGCTCCTTTATAAAGATTCTGAGGCAAATAATAATGTAAATTATGAGCAATGTAAATTGTGACAAGATATGTAGAGAATTTGCCGTAATTATCAAATAATTAATTGGATTCTGAAATGTCCTTTCTAAATCAACAACTCTGTTTTTGTAAAATCTACCTATTAATTAAACATAATTCATTGTTTCAATTAACTGCGGTTATTTTTTATTATTTTAATGTTTTATTAAACTCAATTATTGAATTTTTTAATCAGAATTATTCCATTATAAGGACTTTTTTTGTTTTTCACTTCTGATTTATTTTTATTTTAATTTATAAAAGGCATTGTATTTTCTACAAAACTTGACAATGAATGCCATAAATAGATATGATTCATAGTCAAATTTTGTAGAAAATACAATGTCTTTTATAAATTAAAATTATTCCAATTATTATTTTGATTGACTTTGCATCTATTATCAAAGTCATTCTTTAATTATAACCATGCCATCTTTATTGGTTTCTTTTGTCTAAATATATACTTAGTTTACCCTATTGCCTATTTTTAATATGTTTTAAGAAAGAGTTATTTTTACAGTATTAATATCGAAACGTTGTACTAAATGGGTCCTTGATTCTTTTTAATATTTTTATTAATTTAAATTAATTTTATTATTATTTAGATCTTTGACTAAAATGTCAATTGCAATCAACATTCTATTCTTTGTTTTAATAACTCCAAGCATAACTATTTGGACTCTGATGTCATATGCCAAAGATATTAATGCAGACGCAATAGCATTATGTTATGATATAACCAACATTCTAGTATTCAGCCATCATTCTCTGTAAGTAAAACAATTATTAGGATTAGGATTAATATTATTAGAATTATTAAAATTATTATTTTTATTCAAATTTAAAAGATTTAGCAGATTTTCCCAATATATTTATTTTTAAAACAAACTTAAGAATAAAACTTGAAGAATTCAATAACATATTATAATATTCTTAGCAATGTCAACATACTGCATTGATACACATAATATTTCATATACAATATTGTTAGGCTTTAATAAATAACACTAGTCGGTATCTCTTTAAAACCAACGAATACAAATAAAATTATCCAACGTATATTTATATTATAAATTACAAAAGGCAGATAAAAAGCACAAACCAATAACAGTAGAATCTCCGTATATGGTACATCTTATACAAGGTACGGAACGATATAAGGTACGATTTATTAAAATATACTACAATAAGTTTTTACTAAGTCTAAATCCTTTATCTTTTCGTTCATTATATGGTACACTGATATAAGATACAGTTTGTTTATTATATAAATGGTGTACTTTATAGATATATTTTACTGTATTATAAAAAGAAACGTTCGTCCTGGCTATCGAATGATCCCGGCTGTGGCTGTCTAGATTACGCACACTTTATACCAATAATCATCTTTTTGATATTCAAACTTGATCCCTTAGTCTCTTTAGTTTTCCTATTATCCTATTTAAATTAATTTCCTTATTCGATCTTCTTCGTTCTCAGAAATAACCTTAACTTTGCAACTTCCCTTCAAGTTATCATACAATGAAAAATAATGAATTACCTTAATTAATTAATTAATTAATTAACAATTTAATGTTTTTTATATATGCTATTGCTTTTCGGCCCTTTCTAAACATATTAAGATAAATCCATTATCACTGTTAAATTAATAGTTTATTTGGATTCGGTAGGAACTGCTTGTTCTGACTCCAAGTGCTCTTTAAATAATACTGAAATAACACAACAAAGGAAAGCTTTTATTTGATACCAACAACTTCACAACGATTTACGATTTTCAATTTACAAGATAAACAGGAATCCCCACAGGAAGCCGCTTTTTAAATCTATAATATTCTAAATCACAAAATTCTTATGACACGAGTCCGATTCTAACTAACTACTTTCTTTTCAATTCTCCCAACTTTTCAATAGATTTTTACGCTTCGACTTGTTTAGTTTTATTTAAAAATATTTTTGTCCCAGTTGTCGATTAGAGACTTCTTTATACATGAATCTCCTCTTGACAACTAATTAGGTTTTGCAGAATTTTGATTGGACTCCCGGGAGCTCGTGGAATAATTTTCTTTTATCTTTTGGCCGCTTCGGCCGTTCCCCGTGAGAAAACTTCGCAGTAAATTATATTGGGGAATAATTAGTTCTTTTGGCTAATTAAATTTATTTAAATCGGAGAATTACTCCCTAATTTAATTTATTTGTTTTCGTCGTTTTAATTAATTATTCAATTTGTATTTTCTTTTCTAGGGGTCCTGAATTAATTTTACATTATTATTTTCATACTCGTCTCGTCAATTGGCACCGGCACATACCCATTTCCCCCGTAAAATATTGATTTTGATTTGTTGATTATTTTTAATTAATTATTTTTATTTTTTTCGATTTTCCCATTTACTAAAGTCTTGCAAAGATTCCTATTTCACTTTTACAGCCTCTATTGTGTTCTGATCTCGTCTATCAATTTACATGTAATGGGTGTAATGCCACATACATTGGAGAGACTTCCCGTCATCTCTGTACTCGAGTTCTAGAGCATTGTTGATTGAAGGGTTTGACCAATATTAGTGAGCACAACATTACACTAATATTTGGCACAATATTACACTATACACATATATCGAAAGGCTATAAAATGCTTAGAAAAATGATTGCAAAACAATTTGTTAATAAGGGAAATGAATACTTCTTACTGTTTTTCCCGAAAATACCTATTTCACATTTGAACAAAATATATATAAACAATTAAATGTCTGCCAATGAGATCTAGCATATCAGGCTTGCTAGCAGTCATATTTATGGATAGCCTCGAACGACAGACACTGAGAACTATACAATCCATTGGTTTCTACTCAAGATATGTAGATGATATATTCATCAAGACCAAAAGCAAGAAAGAAGCGGAAGAAATATTTCATATATTCAATGTGGCTCATCCGGATATCAATTTTGAAATAGAATACCCGGATGAAAATGGATCCCTCAATCTACTAGATTTAGGAATCAAAATAGATTTAGACACACAAACCTACAGATTCTAAAAAATCAGCTTTCAAAGAAATATTTATGCACCAAAGATCAGCACTTCCACAGTTACAGAAAGTGAATGTTATAACGAACTAAAAGCAGAGGATAGCCAATCGATATACTGAAGGAAAAGAGAACTATAAACAACAATTAAACTTCGACAAAGTCCAACGCAAAAACAGATACCACAGTGTGGACATCAAAAGAATGAATTCAAAACCAAAAACACCTATGGACAGAACACAAAAAAAGAAGAAATACTTTTATCTAAACATCCCATTTATCAGTTACGTGCTCAACTTCAAGATCCGGAAAAAGCTCAATCGCACTGACCTTCCAATTCATATATCACAAAAGTCTTGGGCACTGAGGCAAGCACTGGCAAACAACACGAAAAGAGAAAACACTTGAACAATGGAAAATTGCCAGACACCAAAGAAAATATGCTTTAGAAAAAACGTTGTCAACTGCATCACGTGCAATGCATGCAAAGAAATATACATTGAAAGTACACTCAGGAACTTACACCAAAGAATTAAAGAACACCTGTAGCCTGCTGGAAAATCCTCAGTATACAGGTATCTTCAACAATGCCAACCAAGGAAAGAAAGAAAAAGTATTTCAATCAAAATCTTGACGATCTTCATAAAAATCTCAGATTCAAAGAGGCAATTCTTATCCATCAATAAACACTAAAAAAGAAATAAGTGAAATCGCCAGTCTAATTTGTTGATAACTCTGACACTTTTACTTAAAGATTTAAACAATTTATAACAAAAATGAAATGAAAATCAGAGTGGAATAGAATTCAGGTCTTGAAGTTGTTGGTGAAAGGTGTTTGGGAGCTATCTTCGTTTTTTCGTTTTTAAGAGGAAAGCTTTTTTATACATCTTTCATAGACTTTAAAAACTCAGGAGCTGTTTATAAATTTGCTCTGAATTTTATATTAAAATTTTTTTATTTTTATATAAAACTTTCGTTATTTTTATGTTAAAATTTGTAAGAAAAAAGAAATTTTAAGAAAGAAAAACAGTTATAAAACAAAAGAAGTTATTGGAAAATATTTTAAAAAAATAAATTAAATTAATAAATAAAAAATGTTAAATTCGATATATAAAAATAGAAAAAGTAAAATTTCATATTTCATATTTGGAAATGTTTAATTGATAGAAAAAAAAAAATTTAATTTTTAATCTTAAAAAAATTTAATTTAAATTTTAACCAATCAAAAAACTAAAAAAAGTAAATTTTAATGGAAAATCAGAACGTATTTTGGTACTTTCTCATTGAAGATAGCAAGAAACTGAAGAAGATTATTTAATAGAAATTTTTTCAACAGACCTCCGTATTTTTCTATTTTCGGGGTTTTATAAAATGTGGAAATGTACGAAGGGTGGTAAACTACAAAGGCAAATAATAGCAAAAAATAAGACAGTAAAATAACGTATTTATTATTTTATAAATACGCAGCAAGGTCTTCTTTTGTTATTCACCTATCTGATATATTAATTAATGATGCTACAAAGGAATCACCGTTTATTATTATTATTATTATTATTATTATTATTATTATTATTATTATTATTATTATTATTATTATTATTATTATTATTTTATTATTTTTATTATTATTATTATTATTATTATTATTATTATTATTATTATTATTATTATTATTATTATTATTATTATTATTATTATTATTATTATTATTATTAGTATTATTATTATTATCATTATTGACATTATTAATTTGAATGATAAATTTCAGAAATTTCTATTTATTTTTTTTTACTGGTCCGCGATTTCGAAGAGAAGTGCTCATTATTTTCAATGATAAATATGCCAATGTTACTGATTCTCGAGATTATTCAAACAAAACGAATCCCGCCGAAGCAATTCAATACAAAGAAACAAGTTTCAAATGAGTGGATCAAATTTACCGCTAATTTTTTATATACTTTTTTTACTATACTTTTTCATATAAAATTTTCAGATAAAACCTGTAAAAAATATTTTATTATGTTTAATAAATAAAAATTTTGAGACATTTTCAGCCCTTTTTCAATATTTAATGTTTCATTAAATTTGTTATTTTTTAAAATAATAATATGAAGAAATATTTATACCATACAAAGATTTTCGTGATCACTAAATTGTAAAAAAGAAAATTACGTACAGAAAAAATGTAAAATTTACGGTGTAAAAAATACCATAAAAATATATCAAATACTTCAACCATTTTGCTATCATTGAACTTTTTTAAAATTTAATTTTGGTTTCATGTTGACATAAAATAAATCAAATAAAAGATCAAAAATATCTAATTCAATAATTTTCATATTAATATTTGTTGGACTACAGATCGAAAACAATAAATAAAAGACCAAAGGTGAAATCAAAAGATAACGATGATACAAAATTATCTATCGAATATTAAAACTAAATTTAATAACACATTCGCCCGTACTCAGTATGAAGCATCCAGCTCTTACTATTTACGAGAAAAATTCTCCTATCACCACTGGCCTTTGTTCCTGTAAATTATCTTTTGATTCCACGTCGTGCTCAGGATTTTCTTCTGAATCTAATTTGTCAACAGTGCTTTCCTATTGATGATCCAGCATTGCTCGAATATCTGCGTTGTGACGCGCTACTCCGCCAATCTCTAATTTAACAAATGAGTGAATACCAATTGCACATAATCCAGTGTAAGGGTAGGTGATCATTCTGGAGCCTTGTGTCCTGGTTTTCTGAATAAAAGCTTGACTGATTCAAATGATATCTCATTTTATGCAGAAAACGTCAATGGACAATTTGTCATAAGAACAGTTATCGAGGAGAAATAACAAAGAAAATAAAAGATATAAAATATAATTTTCAAATATTCCATTAGAAAATAAGTGAGACAAAACATTAATGAGTTTGTTCAAATATATTAGTTTGTCTCATAAGTTTATTTCGTTTTAATAATAAGAAAAAAATAAACAATAATTTGTTCTACATAAAAATCTAATCAATTTTATATGATCCATTACCTTACTCCATGTTTCAGGAAGCCTTGTAATGTCACCTTCCCATAAATTCCGAGTTTGTTGGCAAAATATAGACAAAGGTACATTTATATATCATTTTTTGAACTAAAGTTTTACAAAGTAGAGAATTTTTCAATGAAAAAAATAAATAATAGTCGGAAGAGGTAATTTTCCGGATAGTGAGGAGGATGAGGTAAAACATCGTAGTCAAATGATAATAATTTATTTCTGACGAGTAAAGACACATGGGGCTGAGAATTGTCGTGATGAAAAACAACACTTCGTCTTTTCTCTAATTCGGACCGTTTTCTGAAAATTGCATCTTTTAGAGTGTTTATTTAGCAACAGTATTTCATTGAATTGATTTATTACATTGATTACATAGATTTACATTGAAATTGTGATTGTTTAGATATTGTGAGGAGAATTTGTAATAAATTGTGATAAATCGGAATAATCGTTATTGTGTTAGGTTATTCGATTTGATTAAATAAGGACACCGAGGAGTCAGACTTTAATCCCGACTTAAGATAAAAACCCAACATATATATGAAACTTCACAAACAGTTATGAATAATTTTAAAGTTTTTGACATGTTAAAACTCTATTGAATCTGTTCATTACTTAATTTTTTTATTATAATATAGATTATGTTACTAAGTTTGCAATACAAATAGGTAAGGTGATATAATAATTATTTATTGTAAGAAGATTAAAAGAACAATATGTGTGAAGAATTTATTAATGACAGGCAGACAATATATATAATACATGTGTATCTACAGTACATTCCTAGTTGGGATAAATAATAAACAATGATGCAATCCGAGGACCCAGCCAATCAAAGTAATCAATCAAACATGCTGGCAATCATAAACATTAATTATAAAGATTCACATAAAGGAGACAGTTAAATCAATTATCACAATGCAATTACATCACACCCCATTCGCTTTAAATGGCTTTAGCCATTCAGCATTTCTTATCATAAATTTTCCATTCAAAACTTTCAACAAATAAATATTTTTGTGATCTTTTCTATTATTTCAAATGGACCACAATATCTTTTTTCTTGTTTATTTCTAACATCTTCATTGACGAGAACTAATTCTCCGACACTAAAAGATCTATTTTCTTGATTATAGTTATTTATACGATTAACTTATTTGATATTATTTAACATTTCATTTCTTCATGATTCTTTATTGTTAGCTTCTGTACCATTTGTAAAACGCTCTTTGCATAATTTTCTTCCAAAAACTACTTCTGTGGGACTAGCTTTTATAATTGATTACACTGTTGAATTAATTGCAAACTCTATGTGAGGTAATGCTTCTTCCCATGTCTTAAATTGTTTTTCTTCCAAACAACAAGAAATGAAGTCGCTCAGAGTTCGAAATTGTCTTTCAATTTGGATTGATCATGATAAGGATTTGAATTAACTATCTTCATTTGATATTTTAGCGCCAAGTTCCTAAAACTATTCGAATCGAAACATTTTCCTTTATCAACGTGAATTTCTTTCGGCGGACCAAATTTCATAATCCATGAACGTAACACATTTTCGATTAGCGTTCTCATCATGCGTTCTTACTGCTGTTGGTCTACTGGGTGTAATTAATTTTGTTTAAATCCGTGCTCATTCTTATTCAACCTATTTCGCTTCACCAAAACCATACTTTCCTAGGGTCAATGCTATTTCACCCAGATGCCCCACAATTTTTACCTTATCAATATATACCCATGAGCAAGCCCATCTTGGTACTGTATATAGTAGCCGAGAGTCCACGAGCAGGTGAGTCCCATTTCTAAGACTACTCCCCGCGATAATCACGATTTCGGGTTGCTGACTACCGTTAGAAGGGCTTAAGTCTACTTAACTCCTCTGACTCCCTCGATATTAATATGCACCTTTTCCCATCCTTTATTATCGGTCTTATGTATGCGTCCGTGACTTCACTTTCCCATTGACTTTCAAGCTGACTTTTTAATACTGGCCCAAGTTATATTTCGAGGAATAGTAATTAAAATCTGGTTACCCATTTACCATTAACAATTATTTCAACACAGACTAAATTCAAATCCTAATTAATATTTTAAGGGAAAATCTTATTTAATAAGGCTTTTCGACTCTACTTTCCTCAATTATCAAATTTTAAGTTTAATTCCGCTGAATTACTATGAAAAATTATAATAATATTAACGACCTAGAATTTGTTTAAATTTGTGAATTTCGTATCTTAACTAACACGCGATAATTTGAAAATTCTTCTAAATTATTTAATTCGCTGTTAAATCAGCTGTTTTTAAATTTATAAAAATTTTTCTCTTTAATTTAAGCATAAATAAAAATAACTTGAGGTTTATTTTGTGTCTTTCGTTAAAATTTGACCTTTTACCTTCTAAAAACCTCACACAAGTGCTTTAAGTTACTTTAACGGAAACTGAAATTCCTCCTATTTTAACTCCCTTAGTTAAATAAACTCTTTTAATAACACTATTTATAGTAATAGGCTCCCTCTATCATCATACCATGCTCGGAAATGATTATTAGCGTTATTTAAGCATTTATTTGTAAAGAAAGGCCAAATTTTACAAGAAATAAAATAAATACATTAATTTAATTTTTAATAATATTTACAAATGATGTCACAAAAACAATAAAAATAATGCATAAATCTGTTATCCATCCAAAAGTTCACACAAATCGACGAAGAGATCTCGATTTTCTCCATCGATATCGACGGGAAATTTTTCTTCCAGTGAGCATTACATTTGGTGGCTACGACGGGAAGAATTGGGTGATGCAGCTCGTCACCAAAGTCGTCAATCCAATTTCCGACAGAAGCCGATGAATTTCGAACTTCTTCGATCACTGATGATGTTACTACTGCCGATGATATATCCACGCTGATTTTCATGACGTCCTCCTTGTCGGCACAAATTCGGGATAGTGATTCATCTGATTTCACCGACTCAGGTAGTTGTTCGTCCGGTTTCACAAATTCCGGGAATTGCTCGGTGACCTGAATGGTGGCCTCTTCGAGTACTTTGGTCGCATTTACCAGAATGGCTCCCTCAGCTCGACGACGTTCACGACGTCGCCGATGTTTACTGGGATTGTGTTTTTTTCTAATTCTTGGAGTTTTAGCCGGACCAATTAAGTTCTTCTCTGGGATGTGAGTTGGAGGAATTAGGTTTAATTTCACGGCCGGCTATGAGCTTCGTTAATTCAGCCTCCGTGAATGAGGCAATCAACACGGCGCTCTGATCATTGATAATTCTCCTCTGAGCCAGGTTCTTGGAGATGAGATCATCGTGACATCTTTTCAAGTGATAGATCTGCTGGTGAAGGGCCTTCACTGCTTCTGGAGCAAACCATGTACCAGATGTATGCTCATGTTCCGTGAACAATTTGTCGTACTTCTGTCGGCATGTCACATGTGAAATGCCTTCGTTCGGGGTATTGGATTTGACTGGGTTGGCTGATTTGAGTGTAAATAACTTCGGAATTTTGTAATTGGCATTTATTTCAACTTGTGAGAGTTGCGATGAAAATTTTGAGTTTTCTTGTAATAGGGATGATATATCGTTTTCCTGAAGGAGAAAAGAAAAATAAAAGAGTGAGAATTTCTTAATAGCTGGGTTATTTAATTAAATTATAAATTTTAATAAAATAAAATCGATAGAAGACCTGTGCTCGCTTTTGATTCTTAGGTCCCATTATTCTCCTATCTCTTTCAAATGTTAACTTATACTCTCATATCATCTATCTTTATGTCCATTCGCTTGGTCCTTCTTATTATTGTCCATGTTGATGATTTTTTTTTATAGTCTGTAAACCCTTGGTTATGTTAAGTAAACACAGTACATCTCTTACCCTTATCCCTATTATAACTTCAATGATCCTTATTATTATTACTAGCATCATCATTGTTACTATTATATATATTGCCTTTCTTAATTGTTACTACTATTACCTGTATTATTATTTTTATCACTATAACTACCATTATATTTATTGTTATTACTACTATGATTAATACCACTATTATTATTATCATAATTATTATCATCATTACTACAAATACCATGATTATTATTATTATCATTATTATTATTATCATAATTATTATTATCATTACTACAAATACCATGATTATTATTATTATTATCATTATTATTATTATGATTATTATTATTATTATTATTATTATTATTATTATTATTATTAATATTATCATTATTATTATTATTATAATCACCATTACCCTTATCATTATCGTTATTATTATTAAGATTTTGTAGGGATCCGTCCTTATTCCTCAGCGTTAAAAATTTTTATTGATATACAACATTAGCCGCAGTCCATCTATATTTTTCGGTTTTTGATAAAGTATTTTTGTAAATTCGAAAATTTTAGCAGCGTTCCGCCCTTATTTTACGGTTCATCCCTATTCTACAGTTTTCGACAAAGTATTTTCATTGACTCGGAAAATTTGAGCAGCGTTCCGCCCTTATTTTACACGTTCCATTTTTACGTTACTATTTTTGTTAAGTATTTGAATTAGTTCGGAAAATCTGAGCAGCGTCCCGCCCATATTTTCCGCCTCAACTCAAATTAATTTATTTAATTCTTATTTAAAAATATTATTTTTCATGATTTTGGTCGTTCGGATTAATCTTTTTCCGATGGCTTTTCATTTTAACGGTTGTAACGATTTCGCAATTTTCCCCGCTACCCATTCCCTCTTTTTGTCCTTAAGATATATTTATGTTCATATTATAGTAAATGAGTGCCCACTGGACTACTCGGTGTTAGAGATTTTGAGCCGATTGTTGTTAAAAATTTATATCAATTTTACAGGAAACGGATGATGAAGGAGCAGCCAAAGGGCTACTCATTTACCCTCCAATTTCCCTAACTACAGATAATATTGACATTCCAACTCCTGCGTTCCGCACGCCGGAGCCTTCACGGGCACGAATCATTGGCGATATTCCACGCACTTACATGGTTCGAATAATATGTTTGATTTTATTAACTTGTGATGTGTCTTTGGCTGTGGGCCGGAAAAGGAATAACAAATAATATTTTACCATAGCATTTGGAATAAAAGTTTCGATGCACTAAGGCTGTAGATAGAAAATATTTATTCAGCATATTACATCGGCCACCTACATTTGAAATTCATTGTATCCATTCCATAAAATTTACTTCGAAAATCCCATAAATTTAATTCGATAAATCATCCATAAATTCGATTTGAAAAATCATCCATAAATTCAATTGGAAAAACAAAATTATCCATAAATTTGATCTGAAAAATCATCCATAAATTCAATTGGAAAAACAAAATTATCCATAAATTCAATTTGAAAAACAAAAATCATCCATAAATTCGATCTGAAAAGTCATCCATAAATTCAATTGAAAAATTACCCATCAATTCCCTTCGAAAAAATCAATTAATAATATTTCACCAGTTGAGAGTGATCGTGTTCAGACAAAACACTTACCCGTGTTAATTGCCTGAATGCACGGCTCTCAACCAGTTATACAACCAGTTATACAGTTCTGTAATGAAATTTTTTCTCCGAAAAATAAGACTGAAAATTTGTGAAAACACATCGGTATTTATACCTATAATTTGGCCTTAACCTTGCGTGTTAGTTTTACTGCGATTAAACAAAATTCGACTTTGAAATTATTCATGTTATCTACATTAAATTTTTATTTATTTCTTAATTTAAATTGGTAATTTATTTTTAACATTTTTAATTAAATTTTTTCATCCAAAAAATATTTTATTTTTATTCATTTATTTTTTAATTTTATATAAATGGTCATTTTACGGTCGAATTTTCTTGTTATTATGTTATTTTTTATGTAAATTTCGTGCGGTTCTTGATACATTTTGTATTTATTTTATTTTAATTTTTATGTTTTTGATTTTATATTTATTTATATTCTCTCAGATTTTAAAGTGTTTAGTTGATGTTGTATATTGTATTTTAAGTTATCTTGGTGCTGGGTTTTCGTGCTGTATTACTGATGCATTTAAACAATTCTCAAGGCTATTTGTGTGCTGGCCCAACACTAAAATGGTCAATTATAGCGAGAACATATTTTATTCCAGATGGTGTAGTTTTAAATGGACCACAAAATCAATGAATATATTTTCAAATGTCTCGCTATCATTCAACTATTCAATAAATTCTTTTGTTTTACCAGTGAATATTTTACGTTTCTGGCAAATCTCACAGGTTGTTACAATATTTTTAATACTTTCATCGATTTGCTTAAAATAATAATTCTTCATATGGTTTGAAATTTTGCTAATTCCAGTATGACACAATTCTTTATGAATTTCTAATATAAATTCATTTCCCACGTTTGATGGAATATAAATTTTATTTTTATTAGTCATAATAATACCATTATCAATATAAAAATGTAATGCAATGATGCAATTAAATTCATAGTGCTAAAACCTCTCTCAGCTTCTGAACTGCTAATAGAACATGATATTTTTGCGAGTGTGTGCCACGTCGACTCGATGTGCATATTTTGCATAAACGTACTATTAAAATGGGTTATTTTTTGGTTTTAAGGGTAATTTAACAAGCGGCTCAAAAGTTTTATCAACCGGCTCGCACGAGCCGGACCTAGCCTGCTTCAGCCCACCCCTGAGTAAATGTATTATTGATACAGAAAGTTTGAATTTAAATGCTTGTGATTTTAAAATTTCTGTAATGAATGAATTTAAAGATGATTTAAAAATTAATGATCTAATTATGAATGATTGTGAATGTATGAGTTTTGATTATAAAAATTATTTAGAATGTAGTATATATGAAATTAATAACAAAATTGATAAGTTTAGGAGGATTGAAATAAAATTTGAAAACAAAAAAGATTATTTGCATCTAAAATTTATTATGTAAAAATAAAGTAAAAGTCAATTCTCTATTGGATACGGGTCAGAATAAACTTTATTAATCCAAATATTTTAATTTAAAATGGTTGTTAAAAAAAGAAAAATCTAATATTGTGATTATTTGTGAAATTGAAAGAACGCGTAAAATCAATATTACTAAAAGTGTAGATTTCTAGATTCGACTATGTAATAAGATTTTTTGTGGGGAAATAAAATTGACCATAAATGTAACTGCAGGCTTGAAAATGGTAAATTATTTTCATATTTGTGCAATATTTTATGTCTAGTTTGACACTGTTGCGTAATAATATTGAGCTGTGAGACTATTATGCAACAGTTTTAACGGCACTTTCAGAGCAACATATTACGTTGCAGTAATTGAGATGTATATATAATAACATGTATTAATTAAATAAATGAGTGCTCATAATCACTTTATCTTTCAATTATTAGCAATTGTCTCACAATATTAAATTGCTGGAAATAGCTACAATAAAATGAATTTATAATGCCATATTTTTCATATTGATATTGACAAGCTTAAATTTATAATAATATTTATTTGTTAAAAAATAAATGTTTAACTTTTAAACAATCATAACATCACTAGTATTACATTAAAAGTGCCGCACAGCACAATATACCACAAGGCAGATAGAAAAAAAATTATAATTTGTGGTATATCCCATATACAACCAGGCCTGAAAGGGTTAAATCACAGGTTTTGTTTTTATTGCCATTATGATGATTTGATTGACAAATTTTAATTCATCAATTATTTAGTTTATATTTTTCATTTTGCACCAAACTTTGAATGGCCTATCAATTCACAATTATTTTATTCGTCTTCAAATTCTAATTTGCCCTTGGTTTTCACTTGATAAATATTGATTTTTAAGAATTTTTGAGTTTCTAAGTAGCTTTTAATTAAGTATTTTCTTTTATATACAATCCAAACAAATTAAAAAGCATGAATTAAAGGTAGGTCTTTTATTAAATGTTCAGTTTTGTTTTAATTCGGAGTATTTATAAAATTTGTTTCCAAGAAAATTACGATCATTTAAAGGTTTTGTGACACGAAAACCATCGCAGTTCTGTATGATGGGTAGCGATTGTTGATAGCCAAGTCGTCATGGTCGAAAAAATTTGGTAATTTTAGAAACCTTTCTCTGGTGCAAATACAATATTTAATAATATTATTATTATGTTCATTACGTGTTTCCTTAGATTTTGAAGAAACTCTTTCGGAAATACTTGCCGACTCTAAAAGACTTACAGGGCAACATCTGAAGTCACATCAAATTGTTTTTACGATTTTTCTCACACTTAAAATAAAATATTATAATACCATTTTGTCCTTTGGCCGCATTGACGTGGTTCATGTCTTGAATGTTTACAAATATATTTGATTACATAAATAACAATTTGCAAATGTATCATAATTATTACTGATATTTGTATAATGTTTTACACTTGGCTTACGTGGAATTTGAAAACCTACCCCCTAATCATTATTTTAATTTTGGGATTTCTTGGAAACGGTTTCATATTCTATATTTTCCTTCGGCCGAATTTCAAATCAAGCTCCATCACAAAGTATATGCGAATTCTGGCAGTAACAGACACGATTTTGATTTTTGTAGGAATTGTTCCGAATGTATATGAAGGCTTTAACAGGAAAAGTCTGCTAATAAGATCTGATGCCGGATGCATTCTTCAACGATTTATAATGTTCTTCATCGGTGATATTTCTGTGTGGATTTTGATTGCCATCACAATTGACCGACTAGTAGCCGTCGTATTTCCAATTCAAAATACCACATGGAAGTCTCAGAAGAATTCTATTGTCATTCTTATTGTCGTTTTCTCATTGTCTTTGATAAAGAATTTCCCAATATTTTTCACTTTATCCGTTGTTACCAACACAAATGGTACCAGATTTTGCGATACTCGTGAACGATTTGCGTTTTATGAAAGGAAAATCAGACCTTTCATCAGTTTGATGATGTATTATTTAATACCGACAATAATCATGACAATTTGTACAGTTGTCATTATTTTAAAAATGAATCGAGTTGCTAAAAAATTGGACGTTATGACAAATCCCAAACGAAGAATATCTATGGAGATAAATAATGTCAACTTCATTCGACCACATTATTCCAAGTAGGTGGATATCATTTTATTATTATTATTATTATTATTATTATTATTATTATTATTATTATTATTATTATTATTATTATTATTATTATTATTATTATTATTATTAATAATAATAATAATAATATAAACAATAATATATTAAAATAATAATGAAATATTTTATAAATTAAATTTTATAAATCATGGTCTTTATCATCTACTTTTTCTAAGTCAGTAAAACTTGTTGATAAATTGGTTGAGTTGTTGATAAAGAATTGGAATTCGAAGTCATTTTTATATTGATGATAAAAGAGGCTGTTGACAAATTGAATAAAAATCCTAAGGATCCATATTTGAGAAGGTCTGAGTGTAATTTGACAAATGAATGTGAATTGAGTGTTGATTTAAATAATAGTAAAAATGTATATAATAATAATGAGCCTCAATTTGTGTTAGTATTACCGTACTCGGAAGGTTTTACAAATTATAAGAGAAAATTAAGTAAACAGATGGGAAATTTAGATAATAAGATCGTCTATAATTCGTGTTTATAATAAATCAAAAACTCCGGTTGGATTGTGTTCTGATCTCGTTTATCAATTTACATGTAATGGGTGTAATGTCACATACATTGTAGAAACTTCCCGTCATCTCTGTACTCGTTTTCTAGATCATTGTCGATAAAAGGGTTTGACCAATATTAGTAAGCACAATAGAGGCTGTAAAAGTAAAATAGGAATGTCTGATTTTAAAATTTTGTTGAAAAGTTTTAATAATTATTGGGAACGTTTTATATGTAAAGCATTGTTGATATGGTCATTGGATTCAAAGATTAATGACTACGAATGTTTTGAATATTTTTAAATAGTTTGAGTATGTTAAATTGTGATAAATAGATGTTTCTGTATTGTTTATAAAATTTTAATACAATTTGTATTATGTCAAATTAAAATTTATGAAATTTAATTGATAAAGAAATTTAAAAATTAGTGTAAAAATATTTAAATAATAATAATAAATAATAATAATAATAAATAATAATAATAATAATAATAATAATAATAATAATAATAATAAAAATAATAATAATAATAATAATAATAATAATAATAATAATAATAATAAAAGTTTTGTATAAATATTTTAGATGGCTATTTAAAGTTACTTAATTATATATTTTTTTAATCAGCATTTAAATATTAAAGGTTCTGAATCAGTAATTTTTGGAATTATTTTGTTAATGAAGAAACAGTAAAATTTCTATATATTTTTGAAGGATTACCGGGGTTCCTAGAAGTGCTCTCAGTTGGAGAATATAAAATTTACAGTGGAATGTTGAGAAACGATGGTCAATTTATGAAACAGAAATTGTTTTCTGATAAATAGTTTATTATATTTATATCATTATATTAATCTTAAACAAAAGGATTATAAATTTCATTGCAGTTTATAAAAATTTGACTACTGATTTGAGGTAAACAATTTATAACTTTAATAACTAAATAATCTAATAAATTTCAATGAAATTTATTCATAATGTACATGAAATTTGTCACTATTTCATATATTATTAAACAACTAATAAATAACGTATAAATAAATGAAATAAATACGGATGATATATTTATCAGTAATTATATTGAAGAAACGAGTGCACAACACAAAACGTTTGTGTATAATGCGCCCGTAATAATAATGATAATAATAATAATAATAATAATAATAATAATAATAATAATAATAATAATAATAATGACACATGTAAAAAGATACACTTTTCACAATAATAAAAATTCTACTACTTCTTGTATAATTTATTTGATAATTTATTTGATCATCACTTCAGTAAACCAGCCCATTAACAAATGCGATTATAAAGTCATTCATTGTAACATTTTAATTAATATGATGAAACACGTATTTTTATGCAAAACTAGTGCATATTTTGGTTGGTTAATGTAAGATAAAGACATATTTTGATTGGCTAATAAAATATATATGCATATATTTGATTATATGATAAAATAAACAAATCAGCGGATAGATGTATGTATATATGAAACAATGTGTGTAAATAAACTACATTTTATCATTATTTCAAATTGCAATGTCCAAAATTAGTGAGAAGGAAAATACAATCTTTAAACAGGTTTATACCTTCCATGGATACGATAGAATGAAGCCTATTAAAATAGTGAAGACATGCTACAATTATTATATCGATGAATTTGACCAAGTTTGATCGAGAACCAATTACATTTAAACAAAATTCTAAATGTAATTTGTTTATTCAAGTTGAGGGGTACAAAATAACTTCAACTGTTGTTATTTTACCAGTTTGGAAACTTAGTAGCGGAAAACTCGTAAAAATTATATTATTATATTAAATAAATGTTATGTATTAAAAATTTTGTTGCTATGATTTAGTAATAATTCGGTTAATTATTATATTTATTATTATTAATAATAACACGTTTCGTTCAAATTTAATAAATATCGACAAAATTATGTTTAAAAACTAATTTCAGTAGCAAATGATGAATAAAAATTATTTAATAAAAATCAACAAACTGAAACAAATCTGCTCATCATACAACGAATCAAAAACAATATTTTTTAACAAAATTTATTTATTAAAAATCTTCATATTGAAAAATGTGGATGATAATTTGAGTTGGAAGGTGGAAAATGTGGATTGTTGAATGGTGGATCTGAACTGTTTAAAAAATCTATATTGATAATTTGACATTCTGATTGATCCATAACCGAGTCACCTCCCTTATGGTGCCTATATGCAAAGATTTTATTGGGCCTTACATAGTTACGTTTGTCGTCAGCATTGGTTAAGGCGGTTTTATTACTTTTAATGGTGAACAACTAATGGTTTTTACTTGTTATTCTTGATTGAGGAACGGTAAATATTTGATCATTTTGATGACAATCGAGGTATGATTGATGTTTAATGTCAGTACCCTTAAATGTTACACCATTTGCTTTATTATGTTCTGTATTCCCTTAAAATCTATAACATTTAGGTCTAAGAATCACCCATTCCTTATATTTGGGCCCTTTATTCTCGTCTTTGAAATTTCGAATGACAGAATCAAGATTCCTTGAATATAATGGATGATTTGAATCATAATTGGAAGTTTTAAGTAAGTGATCTCTTATCATAGCAGGTAAAAGTATATCAAGCCTACAATTTTCAACTTCACGGAAAAACGAATCGGTGTCTCCAGCAATGATATTAATTTTGTAGTTGAATTCATAACGATATTTTTGTAAATCTTCATACTGAAGTTGGTCCATACGCAGTTTTGATAAGTCCAAAACTGATTTAATTTAGGTTAAATTATTTTGCGTGAGAGTGATCAAGCGAGTCTATACAGTCCATATAGCAGTCATCAGCTTTTAACAACAAATCACTGATACTCTAAAAAATTACTTAAAATTATGTTGTCTATTCATAAAACCTCACTAATTTTCAGATATGTTCTAACAAACGCTGTTTCAAACATACTTTAGACCAGGGGTGTTTGAATTTTTGCAGCATATGTGTCATATGCTGAAATTTATGAAGGTAGGTGGGCCACATATAAAAAGTCAACATTTAAAAGTTTGGTTTTATTATGAAAATGAAAAATACATGAAAAAATGAAAAAACGATTTTTTTTCTAGTTATGTAAATAACTATTGAATTAATTTCAATTGCTTTAAGATTAGAAAAATGCTAAAACAAAATACCAATATTGAAATTATTTATATTTGTTATGTAATGCGCGGGTTGCAAAATCTGGTATGTCATGCCGCAGGTTAAGCACCCTTGCTTTAGACTCTAATGTTTAGTGCAAAGGTACCGAATGTTTTGCTCAATAGAATATGAGAATTGATGATTAATTAGATTCTATTACTATTTACTATTGAGATACTTTTAAATGAAAAGTTTGTCATGTCGAAGATTACAAGTGAGAGCATCTACAATGATAAAGGTTTGTTTGCGTACTTTTCACATATAACAATTTTTTATTCAAAATGTACAGAATGTTTTGTATAGGAATATAAGTTGTAAACGTCAAAACGGTAAGAATTGCTGGGCCTGTAAAATAAGAAGTAATGTTCTAGAATGTATAACTGTATTTTGGAGCTAATAATAAGCGTAATAGAAATACAAATAATTTAACTATAACTTTACATGAACATTTCTGAGTCTCTCGAGACTCATGTGTTGACTGACAGCTTTGCTTTACATATTGTCTCTTTCAATTTTTATCTAGTATTTATTACAGTGAACTGTCAATTTTAATGTAATTTTTCTTTTTAGGTCACTGACACAAATGTCTATTGCTATAAATATTCTTTTCGTGCTTCTGTTATCTCCAAGCATATTTATATGGACTATTATATCATATTGGCCCGCTTCAATTCAATCAGAGAAAATAAGTATTTTATATGATTCAACTAACATTCTGGTTTTTAGCCATCATTCATTGTAAGTTTTACCTCATTCTGTATAATTAATTTGCATTACTATATATTAATTATCTCCCCGCTTGATGATGCCAATAACCGTATACAAACAATTTTCAATTTTTCATTAAGTTACTGTTGACATTTATAAAATTAAATGTTTTAGTTTTTTTAAAGATTCTAAGTAAATATTGTAAGCAATTCAGTAAGTCAGTAGGTTGTTTTAACATGTATAAGCAAATCGGACACTATACAATATATAAATTGTTGATAGAACTGCCAGCTTAGCAAAGATCACACGGCGTGCTAAGCACGTCGTATTGACATTTTTACAGGTAACTCTTAATATCCTTAACACATCCTTCCAGCTCGAGGAGTTAAAATTTACTTTTAAAATTATTATGCAAATTTTTAGTAATTAACATTAAACAAAAAAAATTATATTTTCTAAAATAAGCTACAAGAAATTATAATAAAGAAATGGATAAAACCAAAAATTTAGTGTACAATATGTCTCACCAAATTTTTGTAGGATGTAGTAGATCATTTTAAGGTTCGAAAGTTTGAACAATAATTTGGTTGAAACTTGACGATTGTAAATTATAATAAAAAATAAAATTTACAATTTACAATAAAAATAGTCTAAGATATTATAGGTAATTTATTTAATAATTTACCTAATCTATTTTAAATATATAGTTAATGTATTAAAAAATAGAATTTTAATTTCAAAGTATGAATTTATTCAAAACCTAATTAAAAAAGGAATATTTATACGATGAATATTTAAACAATTATATTTTTCTGATAAGTGTCTTTACAATTAATTTAACAATGTTTTTAAAGTATGACCAAAAAACAAATGTCCATACCAAAAAAAATTTTGGATAGATTTAAATGTATTTTTAAAATGTGTGATATTATCCAATTTATATTTTTATAAAAATTATACATGCAACCCTTGAATAACACGATTAATATATCTTTTTAAAAACTGTTTTACTTTCGTGGGAATTTTTGATAAAAATTAAATTTTCTTAGATAACATCGCAAAATTTTTGAAAATTTTTATAAGAAAAGCGTAAAGACTTTATAAAAACGTATTTGAAAATCCGTGTTATTTGAGGGTTGCTTGTATATTGTAAATATATGTCATCTATTTGATATAAACTTAATATTTTATTAAATTATCAAAAAATGAACAAAGAAAATAATATTTTGTTGAATACAAATCTAGTTCAATTTAATATTAATTAATTAACAAAAATTTCTCAAGAAATAAATAAAATTATAATTTGTAGAATAAATGTTACAATAATTACTTTTTTAATTTTTTCTAGAAATTTTTATTTATTTTTTCTGAGTGGTCCTCGATTTCGCAAAGAGGTTTTGCAAATATTTGGTAAAAATTATGGATCTATTCTAGATTCCAAAAATGAGTCTATTAAAACTGCTCCAGAACAACTGAAAGAAATTCGATTGAAATAAATTGCAAACGTTTTGAATTTATTAAAATTATTTAGTTTGAAATATATTTTTTAAATATTCTCAATATTATTTGAATGTACAATACAATTTTTAGTAAAGTTTTTCAAGAATTTGAAAACTTTTAGTGTAAGAAATAGTACAATTCTTTGAAATAAATTTTATTGAATGGAAAGTATACTAATGTATAGGTTTAATTTCTTTTACCTCATGTCATTAATTTTATATTGTAATAAATTATTACTTAATAATAATAAATATAAAATATTATGTCACCTATAAAGAAATCAGAGGTGAAAAACAAAAAAGTCCTTATAATAAAATAATACTTTCACAATTTATTTTCATGTTTTTTAAAAATAATTTTTAGAATTTATGATGAAATTAATCAAAATAAAAGTAAGAATAAATTATCTAAACAACACTTATATTAATAACAGAAGATGTCGATTATAGTGAAAATTTAGTTAAAATATAATTTTTTAAAAAAAACTTTGAAAAAAAGTGAAAAGATTATTATAGAAGATAATAGTTAATATACAATAAACTCCTTTTTTTGACGGTTTTTACAAAATTTTGGAATACCGCGGTCCAACAAAGAATAATAAACACGTATTTCTATTATATTTTTACAAGAATTATTGGTTCAAAAAATTATTATGCACTCAACTAATTTTTTTTACATATTATCAATTTTGCCTAGTGTTGGCGAATAGGGTTTATTTTAATTTATTTTTCTAGGGTTCCTGTGTGACTCCCGCTTAAACACCATCAATATTACTATTTATTCCGCCTATGTACCCATGGTGATTACCATGTTGGTACTGTACATAGAGGTTGAAAATTCATGAGCAGGTGAGCTCCATTTCTTGAACTACTCATGATATTTTCACGTCCGGGTTCCTGACTTCCAATGGAAGGTCTTTCTATATCCTGGTCCTTACTTGTCAATTTCTACAATTCCTATATCTATTTGTTATCTTTACCCATTATCTACTAAGGTATCCTTCAAAAATTTGAGCCGCTTTCCACCCTTATTTTTTGGTAAATTTCCTATTTTATTTGTTTCATCACTGTATCGACTACACTTTCGTCCTAGTTTATCCCTTATCTTTCTTTGTATTTAAAAATTTTATTATTTTGTTTTATTTGGTGTTTTTATTTTTATTTTTAATATCTGTCTGCGGTGCTTGTGTATGTTCACGGTAGCCATATTAATAATTCAACAGTTTGTTTTAATTAACATAAATTTATTTTTAGTTTTAATTGTGACCCTAAGCCAAACACTAGCAACAGGAGCCTAGGTTGATTTATATTCATACTCAAAACCTCCGATCACTTTTCCTCAATGATTCTTTCAATGTATTTATCTTCAACCAAATGGAAATATTCTCTCATCAACAGTTATCTTTTTATAATGTTCTCTCTAAAACAATTTAATTGTTTATCAACAATTATTTCTGAAATTTTGGTTTAATTGACTTTGAAATCCGGATAATTGCTTTCCAAACATCCCATTCTTTCGATCGACTTTTGGGGTAATTTATCTGAATCAGTTTAATTATTCTATTTACTTTCCTAGCGCTCTTCATGTCTCGACATTTACTCAGTACTCAGGTTTCCCATTAGGCGAGTAATTAATTCTAATTTGTTTTGTTTTTTATTAATATAACTTTCCTTAAGAACCCCTCACTAAATTTCATTATTGTATTTGAGTTCGTCTTTAAATTTAAATTAGCCTTTATTCCAAAGCATTGTATTAGGGATGTATTTTTATTTTTTATATCACAAACATCATTTCCAAATTGTGTTGATGGATTATATTCGTATTTTTTGAGTATTATATCGGTTCCGATTTAAATGAGATTCTTGACCTGGTATTATTTCCCATAGATTTGTGGTATTTAAGAACAACGCTTTTAAATGATATACCACGAACCATATTTGGCAACATTTAAAAATTTTATGATTAAGGCTAAATGTGGAGAAAGATCAGGCTATCAAAAAATTATAATGTTAACTAATGGTGAAAATATAAGAAGAAAAACTAAATATATAATGTTTAAAGAAAGGTTGATTGATTTTTCAATTGAAAGAGAAAATAAAGATCCATATTTTAGGGTTAGCAGGATTTATTTATTATTAATTAAAAATTTATTTTCTACGTTTTTTATTTTCGATGTTTTTATTTTTCGACGATTTTATTTACAGGCTTTAACGTGATACTCAAAATTTATTGACAGCGGCATATATTAAGCGAATTTAAAATAGATGTAAAAACAATTTTTGGTGAGAAAAATAAAATACCAACACACGTGTAACCAACACACTATAAACCTAATAAAAATACACCAAGCCACGTTGAGACAAATCACCTATAATATAAAACAAAAATAAATAAATTTATAGCATATAAACACTCATAATAAAACATGCATGTAAACTTTTAACATGTAGCCATCAGAAGTTGAAAAAACCCTTATAATAAATTAAATTATAGACATTTTTGAGATATTTTTAGAACGAAAAATGGTGGAAAGAATTTTTAATTTAAATTTTGAGGTTTTTGCTAGGAAATTTCGAGTAAATGGGGATGTATCTTCATAAGCTTTACCCTTAAAACTAAAATTAATTTAATATTTCAGACATTTCTGTCTGAAAAAAAACAAAACCTGAAATCCGAAAAAAGCATTGTAAATTATATTAATAAGTTTTAAAAATAATCATAAACCCAATTATTTTGTGTACATGTTCGAACATTTGTTTCAAAAGATTTATAAAAATATAATTATTTAATGCAATTAATATTTTTTTTAACTTCAAAAATAATTTAACTCGCTTTTTTTGAATAATTTCCGAAAAATAAGTTATCATAAAATAAATCATTTTCTGAATATTCATAATCATTATTAATAATAATATACATGAGTTTGTAGATCAAAAGTTATAATTATAAGTTTGAATAATGATTTAATTTCCTTGTAAAATCATAATTCAACCCTTAAAATTTTATAACTTTAAGCTTATAACTTTAAAAAATAACTTTGCAGCCATTTCAGAAATGGCTGAAATCCATTAGATTTTCACAAAAAATAAATTCCAATAAGTTTATTTATGTTTCAACTTGCATTATAGCGGAATATATCTGAACTTCGCTTGGTGTATACACAAGAAAACAAAAATTTTGAACAGCAATCATTTAAAGCGGAAATTTTAAATTATAAAAATTAAATGAGGATATTTCCAGCATCGTATCTTATTTGACTTTTCCACCAGTAGAAGAGGAGCAATGTAAATTATATTTATTCCAATTTTTCACTTTTAAACAATATATAGAATGATTATAAATTACGGAAAATACAGAAAAGTATCGGAGAACGTAATATATATTTGAAATAATAATTTTAAAGTTTAATAATTGTAGGTATACAGAAAAGATTGATTAAAAAAAGATTGATTGAAGTATGGAACGGAATAAAATTATTAAAATTAAATAAAGACATTTCCCGAACATTTTGTGAATGAAAAAACTTTAGAAAAGTATTTAAAACCTTTTTTTTAACAAAAATATAATAAATCTCACCGTTTTGGAAATTAGTCATAAGTGAGCTGAAATTCATAATGGATACAAAATTTTGTTTAAATAAAAATATCTCTACTTAGTAATATTAAACATTAAAATACACCTGATTCGATTCATTAAAAACTTCTATAATACAAGTTTTAATGAACAACCAATTAAAATTATGGTTAACTTTATGAATTAGCCATTTTTAAAATGGCTAACAGGTAAATTTTTTTAATTAAGTATATTTTAAGGCTTGAATTATGATCTCGTAAAGTTATGAGATCATTATTCAAGCTCTTAAATAATACTTTTAATCATCATTTATTTTTAATTCAGTTTTAATTAATTTTTTTAGGATTTTTTTAGGAATTTATGCCAATTTATTGGAATTATTATACTATAAATGTAAGTCAGATTAATTGACAAATAAACTTTATTAAAATACAAATCCGATTAATTGAAAACTAAAATTTATTATTAAAAAGTTTCTATATTCGAATAAACTATTCTTCTGTTCCTTGGAAATTTGTTTTGGCTGCCATCTTTTTTACCTTTTGACAAATTCAAATTGTTGATAATTATTGATTTATGAGGCTTTGGAAATTTCTGTTAATTTCCCAAATTTATAAAAATCTTCCCCATTTTCAATGGTATTATTGATTTGGATTTTTTATACTTATAAAAAAAATTTTTTAACTTAAGTTATCGGAAAACTTATGTTTTACGTATTTTTTAAACTCCTCATTTGAAGGTTCTGGTTCCACTGCTCCTGGTAAATTGCAAATAAGGTAAAAACTCAAAAACCTAGAGTTTCAATGGTATTTTTGAAATATCTGAAAAGTTGTAAAAAATATTAAATTGATTGATTTTCTTGAAAAATCTTACGAAATTATTTCTTAATTTTCTCTACAACTCAAAGTAGAGTTTTTGGTATTTTTTTTCAAAAATTTTCGACTTTAATTTAAAAAAAAACTTGTCTAAAAAGTTACTAAAAATAGTTTTATATAGAGTTTTTAATGAATTGAACATTTCTACATTTTGAAAGTTTGCATGCATTATTTACTATGTATTATGTGTTTATGTTTAAAAAAAATTTTCTTCAATTTCCTTCCTTTCCTAAGTTTTTATTCAGTTGAACAAATTACATGCAGACACGGGTAAGTATTGTTGGGCCAGAACGTAAACGGCCTTCAAAATGTTTAAATGGATCAGAAACACACACGCAAACACAACACGCAATTTAAATAAAACCCCAAAACACCAATTAAACCATATAAAATCTGAGAAATAAAAGAATTAAATATAAATTAAGAAACATAAAAATAAATTAAAATAATAACAAAATGCACCAAGATCCGCACGATATCTACACAAACACAACAAGAAAACACGACAAATTCGACGAGGTTGGAAAAATCAGTTAAAGTTCATTAAAGCAAGATTTAAATCGAAAAATTTGAATTAGCAATAATTCAATAAAAATTCTAAATAGAAAATTATAAAAATAAATCGAAAAATAATAAAAATAAACATTAGAATTTGCTAGAAAACAACAAGGTCGAATTTTGTTTTACTACATCAAATTTTACACACCAAAAATTTAGGTATATATACTGATCCATTTTCACATTTAACTTAACCAAAAAACCATTTTTGAAATTGTTAGACCAGTTTTAAAACTATAAACCATTTTTAGACTAAAAACTATTTTTGAAATTATTCCGTGTTTCGAAGATTATTTGAATCTTTTAAATCTATTTGAGATCGTACTTTTGAATTTTCAGAATTTTAGGTGAGGATCATTGATTTTGGAACCCTCTTTCCACGCCCCGTACCCTGCATCTCTGTAGAGCTCTGCTCGGACGTCGGCGTGGTAACTTGTTATTTTTGTCTTATATAATTAATAAACATTATTATGCATAAATTGTTTCATATATATAACTTATTTTATATGTTTTTCTAAATTAACCAATGTCGAAATTTTTCCGGCCCACAGCCGACACATCACGCAAGAAAGCAAAATATACACAGTGCAGATGCATGTAAGAGCGTGGACAATCGCCAATGATATGCACCCGTGAAGACTCAGCGTGCGCAACGCAGCGGTCGGAACGTCAATATTTATCCCTATAGCTGAAGCGAGAAATAAGGAAGAAGTCTCTGGCTGCTTCCTCGTTTCTCAATTCAGAAAAATCGACCTAAAATCGCATCACACACGGCTTAAACTTATCACACCGAGTAGTCCAGTGGGCACTCAATAAATATAATGTAAACACAAATGCGCCTAGGATCTATTAAAGGGAAAAGGTACGGGGATAAACTAAAAACAAAAATCGTTGATAGAGTTAACCTGAATTAATAATTTGAATTAATTGATCATTGATGTACTAAATTGAATTTATTCTCGGAACAATTATCATTAACTTAAATTACCTATGGATTAAATAAGAACAAAAGATAAATTGATTAGAATTAAATTGAATTATGGATTTAAAAATTAAAGTAACTATCTCATAAAGTAAATTAGATTAAATTGCAGATAAAATTTAAAATCAGTTACAAAATTTTTGGACTAAATTAAATAATATAGTAAAGGTAAACTACTCATACGTATATCATTCGGTGATGTGAACTGATATTAGAAAATAATTTAATTAGTAGTACGTTTAATTACATTTAAAAAATAAAATCCCAATATTTTAAGCAACTCAGTGAGTCCTTAAACTGATTTTATCTATCAAGTTAAAAAGTTTCTTTAAAAGTAAATATTTCCTTAATTCAATTGGATTTAAATAAAATGATGGTTAAAGAATTTACGTGACTCACGGGTTTAACTTAGATTAAAGTTAAAGCAGCTTGGGTAGCGATAAAATAAATTTTGATAAAACTCTCACAACTCTGGTGTAGAAAGAAAGTAAACTTAGAGCTATTAAGTCAAATGTTGGAATTAATTTATTGAAAAGTGATTAACCTATCTATTGATTAAACTAAGTTAACGACAAGAAAACAATCTCTAAGGTAGTTAGTAAGGAAAACTCAGGATGATCGATCGAAAATTTGATCCAATAAATTTCGAGAGAGTTAAACTAAGTCCCACTGAATAGTAAAGTAATCCACCAATAAGAATTCAAATAGCTTAGGGAAAAGTAAGAGAAATTCACGTTTTACACTAAAATGCTGGCTGAATTAAAGAGATGCTCCGTTAGTCAAAAGTTTAGTAGTTTGAGTTAAAGAATTAAAACAATGAAATCTGTATTTTACTTCTAATCGAAATAATTATAATACCTTTAAAATCTCCACATAAATAAGATACAAATATCACCAAACATCGATAAATTCCAGCACGAATTGATCCAATAAAAGTGAAAAGTTTTTAAAATCAACAATAAAACGGAGAACATTTATTGTATTGAACTAAAGAGAATTAGGTTTTTCATTAAATCGACCGACCAACACAATACTATAGTTTTATAATTCCGAAATTTCATTCTAGCCAACCCTCAAAATGAATTCCAACGGTTAATTTTCCCGATACGATTTAACTTATGAGTAACATCGAGAACCATCCACGATTGATCCCATCCGAATATTTGTCGCAAGCAACCCTTCACCGGCATAGTTCCTCAAAACCATAGATAATTAAACTAATCAGTAAGAAAATGAAAACAGATTACCTAACTACAAAACTCCGATAGGACGTTACCGACGACTTAAATGAACGAACAAACTAGACCCAGATTAATGCCAACGTCAACCGTTAGAGCAATAGACAAAGTAAATTTCGATCAGTAGATTTGCATATTTGAATTTCGACGAACTATCAATCATTAAAGCACGGACGGATGTCGTGACCGGATGAGAGCCAAGCGCGCCCAACACATCCGTTCCGACAATTTACCATCGCGAATATATAAACAATCATTTCCGTTGGAGTAATAAGTAGACGAGTCAAATATTAATAATTACGATAACCGTGGGTAATGTCGATAAGCATTAATAATTACAATAACTGTTGATAGATACGATGAGCATTTATAATTGCAACAACCGTTAATAATTACGTGAAACCGGCGCGAGTATGTTTTCCCCTAACAACAGTAACGTTAAATGAATTGGATCTCAAATAACTAAGTCACATAGATATACATTACATATTCGGTTCCCATCACCTTTCCTCAGCATAAAAGAATTACAGAAATCACCCGAACACAAACCCATACATTCCTCACCATAATCCTTACAATTCCCGCTCGACTATCAAGTTCACTGAAAGCTAATTTAACTAGTCAATGTAACCCCTTAGAATTAACCGACGATTTAAGATTGCATGAACTCGAGATTATTGATTTAATGTCCCTATAAATTAGTGAGAGCATTTATGACGTTTACTTACTTCAGAAAACTTCATGTTGCCAAATTTGATTCCGAAACAAGAAGCCGATGAATGGCGCCGAGCCTGGAAACGAGCGCGCCCATCGATGACTCTCGACGAGCCACGCCCGAAACGATCGTGCCCGTCTCTATGGCAAATACTAGGCAGAGGAAATGACCCACACCGACCAGAGGAGGAACAGTATCCTGCCGAGGAGATTGTCGACCATGCTCGAAGCTTGCTGGCTCAGTGGGAGCAGATCCAAGAAGAGGTCGACCTACAGGTCGTGAAGGCGAGGATGTACCTCGCCAACGTTGAAGAGGACATCCTCGTCGGGCGCATCGCGGAGACGTACCCGGCTCGACCAGCACGCAACCTCCGACGACCAGTGCCCATTATCCCCGGTTACTCCCCGGAAGAAGGAGTCAGGAAGTTCCTCGCAGAGTCCTGAACCACCAGGCATAGCCATTCTAACATTTCACTTTAGTGATGTTATTAATGATAAATTATAATGAATTGTCCTCTTAGAATTTTGTTTTCAATGAGATTTCCGCTATAATCATGTTTGAAATAATTAGAGTTCCCTTATTAGACAAAATTGATATATTTTCTTTATAGAAATGTCGGCCCTGAAATTAATGCAGAACGAGATAGCCCGCGCTAGGCAGGCAAACGCGGAGCTACTCGATCAGATATTGCAGTTAACTCGCGAAGTGCAACAGGTCAAGGCGACCTGTTTAGACCCCAAACGGACGAAGATTCTCTACCAACGACTCACCGCAGCTCAAAAAGGCTGGGCCGAAGAACGCCAGCTCAATCGGAGTCTGCGCACACAGATCAGGGGCTTAGAAGTTGCCCTAGCAGCCTGTCGGGAAGGGGAAGCGGTAACGTACCCGCTCATCTTCGCCCCTTCCCAACTATCAAGTCAACGTGTCGTTGATAAAGCCGCACCAAGCCAAAAATCGACATCTATCCAACCAACTATCCGCCGGCCGGGACGCAAGGAACGGGCCCGACGCCGAGCCGCACAAGCGTCAAGTCGATCAACTTAACTTATTATGCATGTCCTAGGTTTATTAAATAAATCATCTCTCATGTATTCATTCATAGTGGGGTAGACTCGAAATCACCTACATCCATCAGTCTAAATTTAATTCGCATTTCCATGTAGGGGACCAAGTAAAGCGAGCATAGGTCTTCTATCGACAGCTCGTGAACCCGAGGATTGTCCGAGCAACTATAGTACTAGCATATGGTACTCAATTTTTGCGGGCATTCCACCACTTGAACCCATTACCAACGTTGCCTAGCAACGGGTGCCAAGTGGCGATCAACAACATTTTGTATGGCGTTACTAGGGTCACCCGAAGGATAAGCAAGATTTGAAACCCTGTAACCCACCAGTATGTATGTTCCTATATTATAACTTTATTGATTTTTTCATTTTATTATAGGAGTTTTTAATGAATTGAAGCAGGTGTATTAAATTTTATCCAGTGTAAAAACCATTATTTAATGTCAGTATTGTCGATGACTCACACACACACACTTTTATTGGTTACTTTTACTTCAGAGTCACATACACTTCTAATTGTGTTTTTATAGACAAATAACTGATTTTGTAATAAGGATTGAGTTATATTTTATTCACCAAAAAAAATTAATTATACAAAAGAATTTATTTATAAATTTTACTTAAAAAAATCGCAAAAAATACAGTTGCATGTAGTCTATGGATTAACGTAAAGCATATCGCAAAGATGTGTAAACCGAAATGAAATAAATCAACCGACATATCACCAAAACTGAAAACATTGGAAAGCGGAGACAAATATATTGTAATTAAAAGGCATCCAAGATTCAAACCAAGTAATCCAACTGGTGGGCAAACTTTCCCGAATAAACTTTCATTTGATGGTCTTTGGATTTTTCTGGATGCAATCAAATTAACAACAATATTCTGAAGTGAAATTTGTATAATTAAAAAAATTGAACAGATACACATAATAACTGTTGTGCCGTTTCTATTATCCGATTGGACCATCATTGAAATTTGGACGATTGCAAAGACGATCTGCCCGAAACATCCGAGCCATAACAAGAATTTGTCCAGAATGTATTTGTTATTTTCAATTTCTTTCTCCCAATTTCTCATTTCGTGAATATAAATGACGGACAAAATCATTCCAACAATATAAATCACAGTTGCACAGCTACTAAATACTATTAGAGCATTATAATTTTTCAAATATGTAAGTGGCATAGTTATGGTGGGCAAAACGATTAGAACTATTCCAATTATTATTGAAACGGGTGATATTTTAAAATTTAAATTATCTGAATTTTGAATATTTCTTTCGGCATTGTTATCCGAGTTCATTATTTGGTTTTGTAGAGATCCAATTAGATAACCAATAGACATTGTCATAAACACGATGTGAGTAGGAAAGAGATATTCGTCGATTTTTAGGAAGGAATCCGTTATGTTTGGAGAGTTTGCAAAGGTTACATTGTAATATTTGGTAGTGAGACCTTTGAATATTTCAAGCTCTACTTTTGTCAAATAGAAAACTATTGAAACACTCAACCCTATAATGGTTAATATCACAGTTGATTTATTGACCAAAATTTTGGAACTAGTAGTTTCCGTTTCTTTTAAGGATCCTTGATTGATCATTAGAAATATAGTGGAGATTAGAAAGATAAATTGAGAAACACTGAGAGCAATCATAACTTTTTGATTTTCATCTTTCTTCGAGCTGTTATATATATAAAACTGAACTATCAGATATATTGTGACTATGGCCATCAATGGAATGATAATAAAATACAGTAAAATATGCTTTTTCACTAGAATAACGACTTCTCCATAAGTTCGATTTAAGTATTTGTTGTAAATGATTAAAGCAATGTTCATAAATTGGCATACAATTAATAATGAAATAAAAACCGTACTCCGGGTTTCCCGAAAATTTTTTTCCAATTCGCTGGTAAGAATAGCAAAGGAAGCAGTGATACCTATGATTAAATATAATATGCAACTAAATTTCAAACCTGCTTCTTTTAAATCATTTTTAAATTTTTCCAAAACAATTTGATAATCTTCATCGTCATCATTCATTTTTTATAAATTTATAACGACTGACAGTTATAATAAGTCAATAACTAAGTACAATCAATTATTTTTTTCTGTTAGTCATTGTTATTATAATAACTATTTATATATACTTTTTATGTCATAGTTAATAAGCAATTTTTTAGATAACAATTTGCAACTTATTTAATTAAGCTATGCTGACTTTTATTTATAAGTTTCTTAGATATTATTTATTTAATTATTTTTAGAATTAAAATTTTAATGACTCTATTCTTCATGTTTATGAAAAGTTCTCTTGTTATGTGCTTTTTGCTTAAGGTAAATATATAAAAAATAAAAAAAATTTAAAATATTAAACATTTTAGCATTTAATAAAAATGTATTTTAAATCAATAAACTAAAAATATAATTTTTAATGAGACCAAAAGCTATAGTTATTTGATTCAAAATAAAACGTTTAAGAATTAATATATTTGTTTTAATATTGCTTTTTTAATCTGTAAAGAATGAAGAATAATTATCAAGTATATTTATTGGACAAATGAATAGTTAATTAATTTTGAAATAAATTTTAAAGTTTTCGTCAATTATTGGTTCAAGTTATCAGAATGGCCAAATATGTTTTTTACCAGATGGAAATAGTATTTTAAGTCCTGTTGGAAACAATATTTCAGTTTTGTATTTAAAGCGGTAAACTAAATCAAATCAAATTATTTCATTAACATTCTTTAGTGATGAAATTAAAACAATTGAAGTCAATAGTTCATATAATATTCAACACATTGCTGTTTCGCCAAAATATCCTCTAATTTTATGTATAAATGAAGGTATACTTAATTTTCAGCATACACAATTCTTTAATCAATTTTGTTGTAATTAACATTTTATATAAAATTTGTATTCAGAGGGTTTTGCTAATATAGTCTCAATGATCACAGGTCATGTTATCAATCATCATAACTTTCGTCAGCAAGTTAATTGTGTATCTTTCAGTCCAAATGGCAAGTATGCATTCTTATTTTTTGTATTCATTGCATTATTATGTTATCAGATTTTTTGCTATAGGAAGGGGAAAATTAGTAATGGTTTATTATGCACCGTCTTTAGAGAAACCACTCACTCAACTCCGTCTTCAGCGTACATATGACGGGTCATCGGCTGATGTCAGATCTATTGATTGGTCTAGCGATTCAAAGTAATATCGTTAAATTAATGACAATTTTTTAATTGCGTTATTCAGAGCATTTGCAGTCGGTTCCGACGATAACAGTACTAGAGTTTACGCGGCGTTTAAAACTGAAAAATTGATTATATACTCCCTTGGAGGAAACGAAGGAAATGTAATAAAGTGTTGCTTTATGAAAAACAGTTTGGATGTTTTTAGTGTAAGTAAAAACGCTCAATTATGCTTCTGGAAATGTAATAAATCACTGGAATTTCTTAGTAATGACGAACCTATTAAAACTGAAGGTGACTAGTTACTATCTAGAGAAATAATTATTTTCATATTCTAGTGTCAGTTAAAAAGAAGAATAAAAATGTTGTGACATACTTGAAATCTAAAAAGTTAGCATTGATTTATTTTATTACTATATATAAATTACTAATTAACAAAAACCGCATTTGATATTTTATGTTTTCATATAATTATACTATATATTTAACCTATATATGCATTAACCAATGAAACTATCTATTATGCTTTGTTTAAATTTTGTCACACTTTTTAATATTAATCCTAAACTAAATTATTAATTTGCTAAGATGCTAATTTTATTCAATTATTTTTTAGTCTTTATTATCGAAATATCCAAACAGATAAACAATTACAAATCGAAGTTACCGTTGCGGACTTTAATGTGCACATTAATTTTCTCGTCACTGGTTTTGTTGATGGTAACATTATGATTCACGAAATGCCTGATTTCAGTCCGCGATATTATTTAAAGTAAAATTTTAAAATAATCATCTTTGGTTTACTTTTTCAGAGTATGTGAAGGAGAGATTCGAACAATTGCCTTTAATGGTATTGGAAATTGGATAGCTATAGGTAGTCAGGAAGATAATCAATTAAATGTATTTTGTTGGAAATCTCAAAGTTACATATTCCAATCTAAAGGTCATAAAAGATCATTGGTAAACTGTTTGGATTATAGCCCAGATGGAATTCAATTGGTTACTGGCGGTCGAGAAGGAAATGTAAAATTCTGGCAGATATCGAATGGGCGTTGCTTTGCCACATTTAGTAATCATAGCGGACCGGTGACTGGAGTTGTGTTTCCTAAACAGAAACCGCAAACCGTGTTTTCCAGTTCACTGGATGGAACAGTTTGTGGATATGATTTGACACGGCTGAAAAACTTTTGCACATTGACAGCTGAGGAGCGATCATATCAATTTACTTGTGTCGCTTCGGATTATAAAGGTGAGTTGGTTGCTGCTGGCGGCGGGACGGATTGTTTTTCGGCATTGGTTTGGCAGGTAAAAACTAGAAAATTGATGTACATGTTATGCGATCACGAACAACCGGTTTGTTCAATCGAATACGCCGTCAATGTATCCGGCATTTACCTTGTCACCGGTAGTTGGGATAAGACAATGAGGATTTGGCAGTTTTCTGGCGATAACACCAGTGAGGTCATCACAAATACTTCGGACGGTGAGTTTGTTGATAATTTAGCAAATGATTTATGTTATTGATTTATAATATATATCATTGATTTATATATATTAAATGTTGCTATATGATAATAACAAAACCTCATTTAGTATTGGCTGTTGCTTTCCGGCCGGATGGATTAGAAATTGCTGGGGCATTGTTGAATGGCAATCTCGTGTTTTATGATGCATTGACCGGAGATCAGGTAAAGGAAATCGAAGGCAAACACGATTTGGGATTTTCCAAACACGATGGAGAGCTGTTGTCGGTGGTAAAAGTTTCCGAGGAAAAGTAATTGATTGAAATTGTTGAGTGGAAATATTGAATTATAATTCTCAGGAATTTCCAAGCGATTTGCTATTCTGCTGATGGCAAACTATTGCTTGCTGGCGGTAATTCGAAATACATTTGTCTGTATTCAATTGAACAGAAATTGCTGTTGAAACGGTTCCAAATTTCATGCAACATGTCATTAGATGGGATTTTAGAAATCCACGATAGGCGCAAATTACCGAATGGGGATTTTCTGACGCCATCATCGATATGTCTGACAAGAAGATTACTCCCGGTGCCGTTGACGTGATGAATAGCAAACGGCAACTCAAGCTCGATGTCATGGTTACCAGCATAAAGTTCTCACCGACTGGTACGCAATTTGCTGCCGCCACATCTGAGGGAGTAATGGTGTTTTCCGGTGATAAGGTTTTCAGGAGTATTGATTATATCGGCGGCGTGATCGATTTCTCACAATTCCAGCTGGATTTGTCTCCGGAATCGATCAGGCGGGATTTGGCTGAAAGGAAATATTCACGAGCACTCAATGACGCATTGAAATTGAAAAAACTCGATTTGTTGACAGAGGTGATCGAATCAATACCGATCTATGAGACGGCGTTCATTGTCAAGCAATTGGATATCAATGAAGTTGGGGTAGCGTTATGCAGATATTTGACACGCCAGTTGAAAGAGTCGGTTAATGTTGGATTCTATTCCAATTGGCTGAAAGTTGTGCTGGTTGAGTGGACGGAAACCATTTGGAATTCATCGGATTCCCAGTGGAAAAATATTTCATTGGATATTGTCAATTGTGCAAAATTAAACAAATCAAAACTCTCAGGGTTTTTTTCGCTATTTTATTTATTTCAATTTTATTGATCCTGACAATTTTTCAGGGAGTCCGCTGCAATCCATCAAGAAGCATTACTCAGATCAATTGTTCAGAAGGAGTCGAAAAAATTGGAATAAATATATTTATATTTGTTTATTTTATTTATCTTTCAATATTGTAAATATTTATGATTTTAAACGCACGCCTATGGGAACTGTTCAAAGTTGAATAAAATTCATAGTAATGGTTTATTAGTTTCTCACTCAACTGTGATATGCTAACAAAGAACAAAAGAAATATGAGCTGATGAACAGATACGGAACGAATTTTTCGATTTATTAACTAATCAATAATATTTTGAAAAGAGAGAGAAAAAGAGTATGAGTTGAAGTGACACAAAAGAAGTACTATTATATGGTTGTTACCCAGACAACCTAATACAAATAGCTTTCGCTTACCACTCGGTATCCGTAACTAAGCAACGTTGGAACTGTGTTCGAGTGGGTAGATCGTCCGCAAAAAGTGAGCGCTATTGCTAATGCTATAATTGACCGAACTATCCATGGGTCCAACAAGCTGCCGATAGAAGGCCTGTGCTCGATTTCGATTTTAAGATCCCATTGTTCTCCTATCTCCTTCAATTATTACTCCATTATGTCCATTCGCTTAGTCCTTCTTATAGTTGTCCGTATTGATGATTTTTCTATGGCCTGTAAACCTTTTGTTACGTTAAATATCCACGCAGTATCTCTCTTACCCTTATCCCTATTATAACTACTATGTTCTTTATTATTGATACTAGCATTATCATTGTTACTATTATATGTATTATTCTAATCCATTATCACTACTATTGCTATTATTATTATTCTTATTTCTACCGCTACCATTATATTTATTATTATTATTATTATTATTATTATCCTTACTATTGGTGGGTCACAGGGTTTAGTTATTTGCTTATCCTCATGGTGACCCTGGTAACGCCATACAACATGATGCTAATCGCCACTTGGCACCCGTTGCTAGGCAACGTTGGTAATGTGTTCAAGTGGTGGATTGCCCGCAAAAATTGAGTATTATCGCTAGTACTGTAATTGCTCGGACAACCCTCGGGTTCACGAGCTGTCGATAGAAGACCTGTGCTCTCTTAGCTCTGTCCCTGTGGAAGTAAATTCATGAGCGAATATGGAGAGATGACTTAAAGTTGCGACGCGGGTACTCATAATAATAACTGCGTGTAAGCACCTTTTAAGAAGTACTGTAACCGTAAGCACAACTATTTTATTTAAATAGACAGAAATGTGAATTATCCAAAGTTAATGAGACGGTTTTGATTGCTGAGCAGCTCGGCGTCGAGCACGTTCTTTGCGTCCCGGCCGTCGATTTATTGGTTGAGTAGAGGCCTGCTCTACTGGTTGGGGGTCCTTCTGCACCCTCTGGGTCGGGGCGAATATGAGCGGGTAGGTGACCGCTTCCCCCTCCCGACAAACAGCTAGGGCCACTTCTAATCCTCGTATCTGGGTGCGCAGGCTCTGATTGAGCTGTCGCTCTTCGGCCCAACCTTTCTGTGCTGCAGATATTCGGTGGTATAACATTTTGACTCTTTTCGGGTCCGACCAAGTCGCTTTGATCTGTTGGACCTCTCTTGTCAGCTGGAGTATTTGATGGAGGAGGTCCGCATTTGTGCTCCGCGCGCGATCTAATTCCGCTTGTAATATTTGGTTAGTGGCCATAACTGTAATGGATAAGTTCGTTAATATTTAACGTTAATAATTTATACAAGTTATTTTTATCATTATCGCAAACATATCGATTGAAACGAATATTCTTAAACAAATGATCAAACGCAAAGACGGGGTAAAGAACATTTCTATTTCACTAATAACAAACATCAAACTAGTTCATATTAATTGTTAGGGTCTCTGGAGTTCTAATTTTTTCGGAAAGGACTTCCTTCGGCTCTTTCTCGGAGGAACCACCGGGTATGGGCGTCGGGTATCTCGGACTGGCGAGGTGGGTATGCTTCTGCGATTCGCCCGGCGAGGATGTCATCTTCTACGTTGGCGAGATACATCCTCGCCTTGACCACCTGTAGGTCCACTTGTTCCTGCACCCGTTCCCATTGGGTGAGGAGTTCTCGCGCATTCATGTACGTCTCTGCTGCCGGGTATTGTTGTCCGGCGAGTCCGCATGGGTCGCTGTTTAGGCCCAGTATCCTCCAGGTAGTGGGGTACGGCCACTGCTGTCGAATCTTATTGAACACTTCTGGGGTTGGGTGCGAGTCCTTCCGGCATTGTTCGTCGGGTATTCGGGTGTTGGTCCATTCGATCGGCATATTCTGAAAACACACCAAAATCAGTTATTGGCATATGGGGATGAAACAAACAATTCATTTGAATATTTCACTTAGATTGTATACTAAACTCACTATCGACCAGGTCGTTATTATCATTGGGTCTATCACCAGTTAAACTTATCGAATGCTAACTATCCGTACCATCTTTCGTGGATTTAATGGGTGGTGCGTCTCTGAAGCTATGTAATCTACCACGTCTTCATCACGGCACTTCTATTTTAGTGGTTGCCCTAATTGCGAGGCGTTAGGAAATTCTACTGCTATAGTAATGAGGGAGTCTATACCTACAAATCTACCGGTATTAATGTTCGTCAAACCAGAGTTTGCCGCGCGTATGGTGGTGCTATTTATTTAAATTTCATTTAGAAATCACGGAATACCATTTGTTATCAATTGATTTTAAATTTTTTATAGGAGTAAGGCTTACCATTTATCGGGGTGGGTTCAATGCCTATTAAATACATAATATCAGTTAAAATTGTTTACGTTCTACGAGTTGACGTTGCACGCGATAATTCACGATATGGATAAGTGTTACTTTGACTTTAACGGGTCTATTCCCGTAGTGATGTTTATCGATTTGTATTTACTAGTCGAATGACATCGACAACACGGTCTTTGGTAAGGTTTACCTTAACTTGGGTTTCCGTTTCTACATCCGTTGTGTTTCGAATAGCACTACAATACTTAACTGGCCTTCGCCCTAGGTTATCTCACTAGCGTGGGCGTCTACATCCGTTATCTAATGCGAATGCGTTAGTAAATGACCTTCGCGCTGTTTATCCGGTACGTTTAATGTCGACGGAAACTTCTGATTCTCGGATGGTATTAGCTTACTACGATTTGGACTTACAATTTCCGGTCGACTTGTTTACTAATTTGGATAACTTTGGTTCTTAATTAACTACTGTCTGATATTATATCGTGGCATCTACTATGGTCGTGCGTGGCGATGAGGCAAATTTGGAATATGTCAGATACATCTGTTATTCATATTTAAATATTTTATTGTTTAATTTTAGAAAAAACCAGTGTCTTTGATTTCCTTATGGTATTCTGAAATTATTTGATCGTTTCGAAGAAGACTTATCTGTGGGATTCTCATCTTACGCCTATTAACGTTTCGCTTCGAATTCGCATTGGCTTTTATTATATTGTTACGTCGTTTTTCGCCTACGAAGTTAATGTGAATTGTGTTTGGAATTTACATAAGTATTTGGGTGATGCAGGTTTTGTGAACTTTACGGGTGTGAGACATTATTATGATCAGGTTCTTAACAAATTTTTCGAATAGTATTATACTGCTAGCTTTCTCTTACGTCAACGACTCTTATGAATTTCGTGTTGATTGGTTTAGCTACATTAATCCCTTCTCAGCAATTTATTTATTTGGTTTACCTTTGAATGATGGGTCGATTTATGATTTATGTCATTCTACCCTTATACTTTTCATTAGTTCAGCTTCAATCGATAATTTATCCGTAGGGTGAGTTTTATTTCAAATTAATAGATTCTTATTCTATAATTTATTTTGCTGTTATCAAATTCACTTACCTTAATTGAATCAATGACTTGCTTAGTTTTTATCTATAGTTGCCTTACCTTTAGAAAATGAATTACCTTATGTTAATTCAGAGGATTAGTTCATTTTAACCCATGACTACTTTACTCAATGATTTTCGATCAATTCACCGGTAATTTCAACTAAGTTATTTCAGCTACGTATTGATTTACTTTTAGTGATGAGTTTTACTTAACTTGTTTCCCATTATGCATTGATTTACTTTAGTAATGCGTTTCGTCTAATCTATCTCAAACATAAGTTTAATTTACTTCTAGTAATATAATTTATCAATTCAATTTACATTTAGGAATAAGATTTATTAGTTTAATTTACTTGTAGATACAAGATTTATTCATTCAATTTACTGTTAAAAGAAACGTTTGATTGATCTAATTTACCTTTAGAAATAAGTTTTATTAATTTACTTTTGGGAATTACTTTAATTTACTTTTAGAGAATGAGATCGATTAATTTACCTTTAGAAATATGATCTAATAATTTAAACAATTTATTAGTTTAATTTGCTTTTAGGGATACGTTTATCTAGTATAATTACACCATTTAATTTACCTTTAACAATAAATTTTAGCTAATTTATTCCAAAATGTTAGTTGATTTACTTCTAACAACAAGTTTCACCTCATTTAACCCAAAATATGAATTTAATTTACGCCAGTAATAGGTTTTGTCTAATTTATATAGATTTGATTTTCTTTTAGTAATAAGTTTAATGATTTCAAAACATTAACACGGAATCAGTTATATCAACGAATTTCAATTTAATCTATCCCCGTACCCTTTCCCTTTAATAGACCTTAGGCGCATTTTGTGTTTATATTATATTTACTGAGTGCCCACTGGACTACTCGATGTGATGATTTTGAGCCGTGTTTAATATAAATTTAGGTCGATTTTACAGAAGTGAGAAACGAGGAAGGAGTCGGAGACTTCTCCCTTATTTCTCGCTTCAGCTATAGGGATAATATTGACGTTACGACCCCTGCGTTTCTCAACGCCGAGTCCTCACGGGTACATATCATTGGCGATTTTCCACGCACTTACATGCATCTGTACTATGTAGATTTTATTTACTTGCGTTATGTGTCGGCTGTGGGCCGGAAAAATTTCGACATTTTAATTTATAAAACAAATATATATGTAAAACAATTTAGGTATATTAATAATATTTATTAATTATAAAAACAACATAATTACCCATTTCGAACCATTCCATAAAATTGAAAAACATCATAGCATAAAATAGAACATAAATGCCTCTCTCCCCACGTCGCCGCCAAGCAGAGCTCTACAGAGATGCTATGGACGTGACGTGGAAAGAGGGTCCCAAACAAAATGTTTCTCACCTAAAAATTCTGATTTCCACAATAATTTCAAATTGAAAATATAGTTTGTGTCGAACAACGGTTTAGATTTTTAAACAATTTTCAAAATAGTTCTAAAAATAGTTAAACTTCGAAACGGTTTTAACAATTTTCAAAAATGGTTAAAATGGTAAGTTTTCAAAAATGGTTAAAATGGTAAGTTTTCAAAAATGGTTAACTTTAATGTGAAAATGGATCAGTATATATACCTAATTTTATGGCGTGTGAAATTTGATGCAGTAAAACAAAATTCGACCTTGTTATTTTCTAGCAAATTCTATTTTTTAATTTTAATATTTTTTGATTTATTTTTATAATTTTTTATTTAAAATTTTTATTGAATTATTACTAATTCAAATTTTTCAATTTAAATTTCATTTTAATGAACTTTTATTAATTTTTCTAATTTTGTCGAATTTGTTGTGTTTTCTTGTTATATTTGTATAGGTATCGTGCGAATCTTGGTGCATTTTGTTATTATTTTAATTTATTTTTATGTTTGTTAATTTATATTTAATTCTTTTATTTCTCAGATTTTATATGGTTTAATTGGTGTTTCAATAGGTTTATTTAAATTGCATGTTGTATTTGCGTGTGTGTTTCTGATCCATTTAAACACTCTTCAAGGCCGTTTACGTTCTGGCCCAACACTATTATCATTATTATTAAGTTTTTAGTCCTTATTCGATCCTCATTTTTCTGTTTTCGACGAAGTATTTTCATTGATTCGTCAAAATTTGGCAGCGTCCCCCCTTATTTTACAGTTTTATGATGAATATTTTAATTATTTCCGAAAATTTGCGCAGTGTTTTGCCCATTTTCCCGTCTCAATTCAACATAATTTATTTAATTCTGACATATTATTTAAAACATTATTTTTCATGATTTTATTCGTTCGGATTAATCTTTTTCCGATGGCTATTCATTTTAACTGTTGCAACGATTCCGAAATTTTCCCCACTACCCGTTCCCTCTCTTTGTCCTTAAGATCTATGTATGTTCATGTTATATTTGATGAGTGCCCAGTGGACTACTCAGTGTTAGTGATTTTTAGCCGATTCTTATTAAAAAGTTTATGTCGATTTTATCGAAAATTGAGTGCAAGAAGGATGAGCCAAAAGACCCACCCTCGACCTTCCGCTTTTCGCTATTTAGATTCAATGATTTGAACTTCAGGTTCCTGCGTTACCCGCTCCGGGACCTTCATGGACACGAACTATTGTTGGACTTACACCGCACTTACTCAGTTCGATAGTTATGTGTAATTTTACTTCCTTGCTTTATGTTTTGGCTGTGGACCGAAAAATAAATAAATAAATATTACCAGATCGATTGGGTAGAAGCTTCGATGCAATAAATTATTTATTTGGCATGACACATCTCACATAGTAATCGGAAAATTCATTTGCATAAACATTATTCACCCATTTCATCACTAGTTGTTCAATCAACATCGATCAATAAATTCATGTGACATTGTTCATAAATCGTGCATCAATGCACATTAACTAAAATAATGCTAACCAAATAATGAAAATAGTGAAAAGTTTTAATAAAGTTGAGTTAAGTTTAGTTACGCTAAGTTTAAAAATAATACTGCAAAGTAGTTTTCAACTAAGTTGTAAATTTTAAGTTGATAATTTGTCAAAACACATCAGTATATATACCTATAATTTGACCTTAACCTTGCGTGTTATTTTTATTGCGATAAAACAAAATTTGACCTTGAAATTATTGGTCTAATCTAATTCTTATTATTTTCGTAATTTAAATTGGCAATTTATTTCTTAAATTTTTAATTAGATTTATAATCAAAAATATTCATTTAATCCATTAATTTTTACATTTATATAACTTGTCGTTTTTCAATCAAATATTCTTGTTATTATGTTATTTTTATGTAAATTTTGTGCGGTTCTTGATGCATTTTGTATTTATTTTACTTTTATGTTTTTGATTTTATATTTATTTATATTCTCTCAGATTTTAAAATGTTTAGTTGGTGTTATATGTTGTATTTTAAGTTATCTTGGTGCTGGGTTTTCGTACTGTTTTACTGATATATTTAAACAATTTTCAAGGCCATTTGTGTTTTGGCCCAACAAATAAAGAAATTAACACTGGTTATCAAATTTTATTTGCCAAATAAATAATATTATATTACCAAATATAACAATTCCACACATTCTTTATCTAAAATTTGGAGCACCGGTGTTTTATGTAAATTAGTCTTTTTATTTTTAAGTACTTTTACGATTTATTATTCTAAAGACTAAATATAAAAAAAATAATTTTATTTTAAACGATAAATAACAATTATAAATCCCTTAAAGTAAATTTCATTAAAGAAATTATAAAAAAGGTTTTTTAATGTCGTTTCAACATTTTTCTGTAACATAATGTAAAACATAAAACCGCCAAAACCTTGCAAAATAAAGTTTAGAAAGAAATAGAAAAATAAATAGAAAAAGATTAAAATATTAAAATAAATAAAAGCAATTAAAAACCACGAAAAAATGGCATAAAAAGGTTTAAAATTTGCTGATTCGTCGCAACCAAGCACGAAATTAGTATAAAAACAACAGCCATTTTCATAATTTTTGTTATTATCGTAAATCAAAAATTGTTTATAAATTAAATAGGTATTCTTAATAATTAATCCTTACAGGTTTATATCATTTATTACAGGTGTGGGGTTTATGGTTTGTGTGACCTTAACCCCAAATAGAACTTTTCTTGCCCTCCAATAGTTACCCGTTGCTAGGCAACGTTGGTGATGTAACGATTGGTTTTGAGATCGCCAAAGGTGAGCACTACGAGAAAACTGCTTTGGCTCTATCTCAAGGTCGGTTCAACGCACTACCGATAGAAGGTTCCTGTGCGCTTTTCTTTCTCTTGTCCCTTATTGTGCAGCTAATACTCATCTTGTTTGTATTTGACTTCTGCGTTACTTGTATTTCGACTTGATTAATTTTTATATGAAATAGTTATTTAGAAGGTCAATTCGAAAATTTAATTCAGCTATTAGAAATGATTTATTAAACAACAGATGAAAATGATGTTTTATTCTTTCGGTTGAACTGCACTTCGTTTAGCCCTCTCTATTCTACTGGGTCGATGCTTGGAAGGTTTGTCTACTAGTTTGGTAGTTGTAGATCGTTTATTGGTATCCTAGCGCCATAATTGTAGTTTTTTATCAAGGTTTAAACCTGCGTAATCACTTTCATAGTGGTGATTGTCTATCGTTACTATGCATTTCATTTTGTTGGTTACGTTGAATATTCAGAACGAGAAACTGACTCTAAATGTCCAACTGAATTTCGCGTGGTTTGATTTTTCCTAGATCCGGGTCAATCCGTTCAGCAATCCTAATCGAATCAATTTCCTAGTTGTCCTCGTTGTTTACTGAATTGCGAGGTGGTTGGCTTATTCATTTGTTCAAAAAAATAAAACAAGCAAAACACATTTTATAACGGTATAACGAAATCGTAATCATATGCTGTATTTGTTAATTCACAATATTGTTGGGCCAGCACACAAATAGCCTTGAGAATTGTTTAAATGCATCAGTAATACAGCACGAAAACCCAGCACCAAGATAACTTAAAATACAATATACAACACCAACTAAACACTTTAAAATCTGAGAGAATATAAATAAATATAAAATCAAAAACACAAAAATTAAAATAAAATAAATACAAAATGCATCAAGAACCGCACGAAATTTACATAAAAAATAACATAATAACAAGAAAATTCGACCGTAAAATGACCATTTATATAAAAGTAAAAATTAATGAATTAAACGAATAAAAATAAAATATTTTTGGTTGAATAAATTTATTTAAAAAATGTTAAAAATAAATTACTAATTTAAATTAAGAAATAAATAAAAATTTAATTTAGATAACACAAATAATTTCAAAGTCGAATTTTGTTTAATCGAAATAAAACTAACACGCAAGGTTAAGGCCAAATTATAGGTATAAATACTGATGTGTTTTCCCAAATTTTCAACTACTACTTTGTAGTATTAATTTCAACCAAATTTAAGATGCACATTTTTTAAAAATCTTACTTTGTTGTGTGATTTTTTTCAGATTTTTTCAGATCATTAATCTACAGTTATCAATATTTTCAGGTTATTAATCTACAGTTATGTTTTGTAGCAATATTTTCAGGTTATTAATCTACAGTTATGTTTTGCAGCAATATTTTTCAGATTGTTAATCTACAGTTATGTTATTTTGGTTTATGTACATCGATGCCCGATTTAAAATTTGTTTATATGAATGCCAAATATACAGTTTATGCATCGAGACTTTGGCCTAATTCACGTGGTAATTTATTTTTTCTATTATTTTATTTTCCGACCCACAGCCAAACCACATCACAAGTCAGTAAAATCAACATATTATTCAGATTCGTGTAAGTGCGTGGAATATCGCCAATGATCTGTGCCCGTGAAGACCCGGCGTGCGGAACGCAGGGATCGGAACGTCAATATTATCCCGTATAGAAGAAAGGAGAAATGAGGAAGTGGTCTTTTGGCTACTCCATCGTTTCTCGTTTTCTTTAAATTCGACCTAAATTGTTCTACAATTGGCTCAAAATCTCTAACACCGAGTAGTCCAGTGGGCACTCATTAAATATAATATGAACATACATAGATCTTAAGGACAAAGAGAGGGAACGGGTAGTGGGGAAAATTGCGGAATCGTTGCAACAGTTAAAATGAATAGCCATCGGAAAAAGATTAATCCGAACGACTAAAATCATGAAAAATAATGTCTTTAAATAAGAATTAAATAAATTAATTTGAGTTGAGGCCGAAAATATGGGCGGGACACTGCTCAAATTTTCCGAATTAATTCAAATACTTAACAAAATAGTAAATTGAAAATGAAACTGTAAAATAAGGGCGGATCGCTGCTCAAATTTTTCGAAGTAATTAAAATACTTATTGAAAATAGTAAAGTAAAAGTGGAACGCGTAAAATAAGGGCGGAACGCTGCTCAAAATTTTCGAATCAACAAAAATACTTTATCGAAAACCGATAAATACAGATGGATTACAGCTAATGTTGTAGATCAATAAAATTTTTTTTTTCGCTGAGGAAACAGGACGGATCCCTACAAAATCTTAATAATAATAACGATAATGATAAGGGTAATGGTTATAATAATAATAATAATAATAATAATAATAATAATAATAATAATAATAATAATAATAATAATAATAATAAAAAAAAATAATAATAATAATAATAATAATAATAATAATAATAATAATAATAATAATAATAATAATAATAATAATATAATATAATAATAATAATAATAATAATAATAATAATAATAATAATAATAATAATGATAATAATAATAATAATAATCATGGTATTTGTAGTAATGATGATAATAATTATGATAATAATAATAGTAGTAATAATCATAGTAGTAATGACAATAATGGTAGTTATAAAGATAATAATAAAGGTAATAGTAGTAACAATTAATAAAGTTAATACAAATAATAGTAACAATGACAATACTAGTATCAATAATAAAGAACATTGTAGTTATAATAAGGATAAGGGTAGGAGAGCTAGTGTGTGAATATTTAACATAACAAAGGGTGTACAGGCCAAAGAATAATCATCAACACGGACGACGATAAGAAGGACTATGAGAATGGGCATAACAATGGAGGATATGAGAGTATAGGTTAATATTTGAAAGAGATAGGAGAATAATGGGACCTAAGAATTGAAATCGAGCACAGGCCTTCTATCGGCAGCTCGTTGGACCCATGGATCGTTCGGTCAATTATAGCATTAGCAATAGCGCTCACTTTTTGCGGACGATCTACCCACTCGAACACAGTTTCCAACGTTGCTTAGCAACGGGTGCCGAGTGGCAAGCGAAAGAATATTTGTATGCGGTACCTGGGTAACGACCATATAAGTTCAAAATATCAAAACCCAGAAACCCACCAATAGCGACATAATGTATAGTTTCCTTGCGGTCCTTGGCGGACATTTTAGTGGCTTGTTCGAGGCGGTGAGGAGTCCTAAGCCGGTGAGTCGTGTCGTTGAAAGCTTAACTCGTTCACAATTATGAAATTGATAATATTATTGGGTAATAAGCTTATTCTGATATACTTTCTCCTTCCTCCACATGGTGAGGCCGTCTGTCTCACTAGCTCGGGCTTTGTTAAGTTCCTGATTCTTCCAACATTTCTGATCTTGAGCCATGTCGTTTTAATTGATAAAAATTGATTCGCCATTACCCTAGCGTAGTGTTTATATGTTATGTTGAACGTTGGTGGTCACAAATCCGGATCATCTCTTCAGTAGGTGGCTTACTCGCTTCATGGAGGTTAGTTCTGCGTTGGCCAATAATCTGGTAGTGACTTCAGTGATTTGTTCAATCACCACTTACTCACAATTATCAATGAATGGCTACGCTGGTTAGATTTCGCATTTTTTGTTAAATTGTCAGATTTCGGTCAAATTGTTTGGTTTTCGTGTTATGTTTATGTTTATTTCGTGCGGATCTTGTTGCAATTTGTTATTATTTAATTTTATTTTTGTGTTTATAATTTCATATTTAATTTTTCTCTTTCTCGCATTTTGATAGGGTTAATTGGTGTTTTAATAGGTTTGAATTTAAATCTGCATGTTATGTTTGCATGTGTGTTACCGATTCATTTAAACATTTTCAAGGCCGTTTGTGTTCTGGTCCAACAGGTTTCCTCGTAGTATTTTAATTCTAGAATCTCTCATTGAGTTCGCATTTAGTAATCTCTTATCGAATTTTTAGTTTCGTTTTGTTAAATTATTCCTATCTTTTCTTATTACATCTAAGTTTTCATTTCAATCGTTCATATTTAGCTTTCTTATTAAGTTTGAGTTCCTTTCACGCTAACTTATCTTCATCATTTTAGGTTTCGCTTTAATAACCTATTTTCTTTTTGAGTTTAAATTTTTAGTTTAATAATTTATCTGTGGCTTTTCGAGTTTGTGTTTTCATAATTAATAGTTTCGCTTGAATTTAGATTTTGGCTTTATTGACGATTTACGTCGTTTTATTAAATTTTTATCATAGCAACGATTTACGCTTTTTTAACCCGTTACCTTCCCTTGTTTGACCTTAAGATTGAATATGTCAATATTAGAAAATTATGAGTGTCCACTGAACTACTCGGTTTTGAGATTTTTAGCCGATTGGTTTTCGTAAGTTTAGGTTGATTTTTTAGGAAATGGATGGCAAAGGAATAGCCAAAAGACTACCCTTCTACCTTCCAATTTCCCCTATAATGGATGATATTGACGTTCCGGCTCCTGCGTTCTCACGCCGGAGCCTTCACGGGCACGAACTATTGGCGATTATACACGCACTTACACAGTTCGGTTGGGGTGTGTAGATTTTTTGATTACTTGCGGTGCTGTGTTGGCTGTGAGCCGGAAAAAATTTCGACATATCATATTCGTTTCATAAGCCTTTATTGTCATAGTACAAATACATTCATAGTTGATACAAATAAGTTCATAGTTGGCTTCATCATTCCTTCATTCAATATATAATACCTTTCCCCACGCAGACACCCGAACAGAGCTCTCTTGAGATGGTTCGTGTGGTGCGTGGAGAAAGTTCTCGAGAAGTCGTCCGCTTACAAAATAAAACAGATTCTTCTTTAAGTATGGTTTCTGTTAAAAACGAGAGTGTTACTTCTCAAAGTTTTGTTGTCAAAATTTGTTTAAAATTTTGTAAAAATGAATCGGTATATTGCGTGTTCATTTTGATGTAGTAAAACAAGATTTGACCTTGTGATTTTTAGTATATTCTAGCTCTAATTTTATTAAATTTCATAGTTTAATTTGACAATTTTATTTTTTAGCTTTTAATTGAATTGTTTCCAATTCAAATTATTTTAATTTGAGTTCTAACTTTCATGAACTCTTATTTTTTCTTGAAAATTGTCTATTTTTGGTCAAATATTTATGTTTTTGTGTTATATCTGTATTTATTTCATGCGGATCTTGTTGCATCTGTTATCATTTTAGTTTATTTTTATGTTTTTGATTTTATATTTTAATTATTTCTTTTCTCATATTTTTCAATGGTTAGTTGATGTTTTATGGGTCTGATTTTAAATCTGCGTGTGGTGTTTGCATGCTATTACCGATTCATTTAAACGAAACTCTGTTCTGGCCCAACACAGGTTTATATCATTCGGTTAGTAAATATTAGTTATTATCTAAATTTTTCATTATGATTAAAGTTTATTCCTATTTATTTCTATTAATATTCTCTTCGCCATTCCTATATATTCATATTTTATTATTATAATTAATGTTTTATTGTTCAAACTATACATAGGATGGCTCACCAAGGTCGAGAATTCAGAAATCCTTCGAAAATTAGCAATACAATACAATTGAAAAGTCCAGAAAAATTGAATATTCCGGATTTGTTATTTAAGAAAGGAAACATTAACTGCTTTTATTTGATTTAATAGATACGAATTGAAATTTTTCATTGTGTTAAAATTGTTTAAACAGCGTTTTATTATATCATTCTTATGAAAAAATAAATAAAAAAGTTAAGCCATATAAAGAGATTTTATTAAATTACAAATAAATAAAAGGAGATGCACTTACTGATAATACGATGGAAAAGATCATAAAAATCCACAAATAAACAGATAAAATTCCAATACCGAAAGTTGATTGAGGGAAAAATCTAAAAAGAAAATCAATAGAATTAGGGTAGAACATAAAATAAATATCTCACAATGAGTTTGCATGCGGGAATTTCTTGTTTAAATCGATAAATTTTACAGTTTGAATTCTGGAATTTTAATGGGGAAGGGATGCGAATTTACAAATTTCTATCCCATGTTCGATTAAAAGCATGTCGACCAAACTACTCCTGAAATTAATAAATTAAACCAAAAACTCCTCGAAATTGACGGAGCTCTACGTAAATCTTACACCATATCACTAACTATTATATTTTATCATAATATATACATTTACCATAATTTTTCATTAACTTCATTGTTATAAAATTATTCCAACCCGATTGTCGATTATGGTAGCAATTCAATTGCCTGTACTCATTTGTTGCTACGTAATGTTGGGCCAGAACACAAACGGCCTTGTAAAATGTTTAAATGAATCGGTAACACACATGCAAATATAACATGCAGCTTTAAATTCAAACCTATGAAAACATCAATTAAACCTAGCAAAATATGAGAGAAAAGCAATTACATATAAAATAATAAACATAAAAATAAATTAAAATAATAACAAAATGCAACAAGATCCGCACGATATAAATACAAACATAACACGAAAACCCAACAAATCCGACCAAAAATTGATAATTTAACAAAAATGAAAATTTCATGAAAATGAAATTATAAATCAAAGAATTTGAATTAGAAATGATTCAATAAAAATTTCAAATAAAAAAAATTATCAAAATAAATTAAAAAATAATAAAAATTAAGATTAGAATACACTAGAAAATATCAAGGTCGAATTTTGTTTTACTAAATCAAAAAGAACACGCGAGGTTAAGGACAAAAAATAGGTATATATACCGATTCATTTTCACACAAAAAACACACAAAAAATTTTGAACCATTTTTAACAATTATATTTTGAAATCACTCGTTACTTTGAATCTATTTTAGGTGAGTGAGAGTTTTATTTAGAAACTCTCTCTCCAAGTCACGTCCTCGCAACCTCATTTGGAGCTCTGCTTGGATGTCGACGTGGGGAGAGTAGTATTTTTATTTGGTATGATGTTATGCTTTATCAAGTAATTTGTTATATTGCTTTTAATATATTAATAAATATTTATAAAATCTAAAATCAGTTTATTTTTTCATTAACTATTTTATTGTCGAAATTTTTCCGGCCCACAGCCAAGACACATCACAAGTTAGTAAAATCCACATACTATTCAGATTCGTGTAAGTGCGTGGAATATCGCCAATGATCTGTGCCCGTGAAGACCCGGCGTGCGAACGCAGGGATCGGAACGTCAATATTATTCCGTATAGAAGAAAGGAGAAATAAGGGGGTGGTCCTTTGGCTACTTCCTCATTCCTCGTTTTCTGTAAATTCGACCTAAACTAATCTACATATGGCTAAAAATCACCACACTGAGTAGTCCAGTGGGCACTCATTAAATATAATATGAACACAATGCGCCTAGGATCAATTAAAGGATGGTAACGAGGAATAATAAAATGAAATCGTTGTTAACAATTTGAATTAAATATGAATATAATTTTGAAACCAAAAAAAGCAGAGTTAAATTAATAGCAAAGTTATCGAGAACCCACCATAATAAATGATCCGTAAATAAATCATCAACTTAAATTACCACCCCAACTTAATGTGCTTAAATAAAAATAAAAAAGAGAGAAAAATTTGAACTTAATGTCAGCAATCAGTCTACAACCCTTTTTCCGACATCAACTTTACGAGTTAAAATTTCCAATCCGAATTAAATGAAAAGATTACCAATAAAATATAAACAAATATGTCCTAATTAATAAAAATGATTTACTTAAAACAAAACTACCACCAAATAAAACGAATAAGAGGGGATTATATTTAGTGAATTCACAGACTTAAATGAATAATTCCACCGGAGCGAGTTTCCTTATTGTCATCCCAGAGTCAGAAAACTTTAGAGATAAAATCATATCGCAGAACGAGCATTCCATACTAGCCAGCGAATATCAACGCCTTCTGAAAGTTTAGAGGAAGATACTCCCAACAACCACTCGATAGATCGTCCACCTAATATTCCGCTAACTAATTGATAAGACTCCGACATAGTGAAATCTACACAGCCAGGTAGTAGGAATATTATAAATGAAAGAAAAGCTTACTTTAAGAAGCTCCAAGGGTTTTTATTTATCGTGTTGGAATCCCCTGAGTTAATATTAAATTCCAAACAATTTATCGAATTATCGTGTTGAATTTTCTCGAGTTAATAATAAGTTCCGAAGAATCTATTGAATCGTTTTGTTGAAATTCACCGAGTGAATAATAAATTCCAAAAGAGTTATTGAATTGTCTAGAAATCGATAAGTAAATTTAATAAGATTTCAGTTCTTACCTCGCATGTCGGATTGACAATCTGAATACTAAATAAATAAATGATTTTACACACCGATCGGATGTTGCCACACACCTGAAGGACAGGAAATATAACGAAGTACATTTCTACCAGGCACGTTTTCGTTATAAACGAATATAGATATCGAGAATACCATTTTTCTAAGAGTTATATCAATGGCGAACCAGGTTAATATCCACGAAAGAGTGCCGGCGAGCCGACCATTCAACCCCGTCGAGCTTTCGGAATTTGATTTAACTATAGCAGGTAGATTTTTGTGATAATTTTCAATTCTTAAATAACTAATGGTATACTAGTTAACATTTTTGATTTAAATAGAATTTTTATTTACAATTGAATAACGCTATATAATCAACATAATAACTTAAAATCTTTGATTTATAAATCCCTTATGGATTTTAGTAAATAAATTATACAACTTTACCTTTTGATTTTTTGGGATCTAAGAAAAGCCTATTCAACTGGCAATTTGATCCTATTTTATTAATATTCATTATAAGATTTTTTTTCTTTCTAAATAGTTATACGAGTTAATTCAAAATCTGAGTGTAGAATTTGGTCAAACTGGGTAAATAAATCTATCGACAATTTTTAGACACATTCTTAGCTTGAATTGTGGGAAATTTACATTACTTAGAAGTTTTAATCCTTACAAAAAATCTAATTCTCAAATCACAAACCTGGTGGAATCGATGGATTTTAGATTTTTAGTCAACTAACTTATTTTATAAATCGGAATTTTGACAATTTTGATTAACCATTAGAGTAAAGTTACCTGCTGGATCATAGGATTTTCTCTTGATTTCATAAGAGACTTGGATATTTTAATTGCATAGTTTTAGGTCCCTCAGTATGGTTTTCATAATGATTAAATTCGAATTTCGTTTTTATTTATTTTTTTTTATTTAATTGAAGATAAATATACAGTGTTGCTAATGATTTTTTCGCATTCAGAGAAAACCCGTTCAATGACGTATGTTTCAACCCACATTGCGGATCGGTGGAGGTGGGCATGGGAACAGTTTCGGCAGGAGAAATGCCCTGAGTTCCCCCCACCAGAGCCTCAACTAATTGACTTAACGGGAAATGATCACGACAGATGGCTGGCCGAACAACCATGGGAAGAGTGGAGCCCAGCCGGGGAAATCCACGCGCAGGCCCACCATCTCCTCGAGCAACTAGAAGCCCACCAACGACAGGTGGATGTACAGGTAGTCAGAGCGCGCCAGTACTTGGCAAACGTGGAAGAAGACCTACTAGCTGGTCGATTTGCCAGCAGGTACCGGCACCCTTCACCACGCAAGACCGCTCTCGGTAACCGGCCGAAGACCACATGGGCTCGCTCCACCAAGCGACCGGTAATGACCATATCTGGTTATTCTCCGGAGGAGTGGGTGGAAAAGGGATTTCCCTCCTCCTGAATTACCCTTTCATGAAAAAACACTCTCTAATTTAATTTTTTGGTAAAGGTTTTTATTAAATAAACCGTTTGTTGATTTTGTTAACTGTTTTATCTTAGTCTTAATGAGAGAGTTCCATATTTGTTTAATATAGCGTATACGAACAAAGTTTCTTTAAAATAACAAATTTTTAAATATCTGTATTAATAGTAATGAATCCCATCCAACTACTGCAGAAAGAGCTGACCCGTGCCCAGCAAGCCAACAAAGCACTGTATGAGCAATTCATCCAGCTCACTAAAGAGGTACAACAAGTAAAAGCCACATGGGTGGATCCAGCCAAAGTTAAGCCTCTGCGCCACTGGCTTACCGCCGCTCAAAAGGGCTGGGCCGATGAGCGACAATTAAATCAGAATCTCCGAACGCAGATAAGGGGGTTGGAAGTTGCATTGTCCGCCAGTCGGGAGGGAGAGGCGGTAACCTACCCTCTTGTCTTCGCTCCATCCCAATTGGCTTATCGGGATTCAGCAACCAAATCAACGCCCGCTGTAACTCCTACTACAACACCATCCAGTAGTTATAGGCCGGGGCGAAAAGAGCGTGCCAGACGTAGAGCCGCTCGTCTGTCGAAATAAACTTAATTGATTTTAACTTGCTACATCTGTAAATTTAATTAAATTATAAAGGTTGTTTAATTATTCAAAATAGTATTTTAAACTTAAGGAATGTTAAAAAACCCGGAGCTATCTCATGAGTATTCAAACTTCGTCAGGTAACTGTCGTTCTATTTCTAGGAACACCATCACCGTATCTAACACTCATTATCATGATTCTGACCTTGAAACTCCTCACACACAAGGGACTTACAAAGCCAGCATAGGTCTTCCATCTACAGCTCGTTGAACCCAGGGGTTGTCCGAGCAATTACAGCATTAGTAATAACGCTCACGTTTTGCAGACAATCCACCCACTCGAACACATTTCCAACGTTGCCTAGCAACGGGTGCCGAGTGGTAGCTAGAAATATTTATATGGCGCTACCGGGGCAATTATAGGAAGATTCAAACAAATCACAATACCCAGTAACCCACCAGTAAGCTCAAATTTACAATTTATTTTATGGCTAACCGCTTTGTATTTATTTCAGGTATATGATGTGAAAATAGAAATCTAGCCTACATCTATCTATCAAGATTGTTTCTGTTACTATGAACCTTAATCCAGCATTTGGAATTTATATCTATGCAGCAAGTGATCTCATGAAATTGGTTATACCTCGGGTCATTCACTAGCTTCTAATGAATGTAGTTGTGAGACAAGGCCACGGCAGAGTCGACCCGCGCCATGGGTATACTCTGTGTTTCTTTCTGCCGATGAATATCAAAGCGAAGATTCCTCTCACTCGTATAATTGGAGTTCTATCTCAAAAAACGATATGATTTATGAGATTGTTTAACCAGATGCCTAGTTATGAAAGAGTTTTTACTTTAATATATTTATTACAGTTGTTGTTTTTTGTATTTATTCCTATTAGTATTCAATTAATAATAGCTTCGACGAGTTTGTTATCTATAATTATTTAAAGAAGTTATTGTGGGCCTACCAAACGTTTAGGGGAATGATCTAAAGAAAACCATTATTCATTAACCGGGTTTTTGCTGGATTTTACATTACAAAATTTTAAGTAGGGATTCGCCTTAGCTGATAGTTTGATTAAGTGTTTAACCCATTTCGGAAAATTTGCGCAGCGTTCTACCCTCATTTTCACTTCAGTGTACTATAATTTATTTAGTCCTGAAAAGTTATTTAAGTTATTCATGTCTATCGTTCGGATTAATCTTTTTCCGAGGCTTTCTACTTTAACTGTTGCAACGATTTTCGTGTCCGTTCCCCTTTCTTACCTCATTTTACCTTAAGGAATTTCATATTTTTTCTTTATATTTAATGGATGCTCACTGAGCTATCCGGTGTGAGTGATTTTAAGCCGATATGTGAAATTGATATTAGGTCGATATCAGTATAAAAAACTAATTCCACGCTTTCCATTCTCCATATAGGGTCTGAAACTGACGTTTGGGTCCGTTGTTGCGCACGACTGGGCCTTCACGGACACGAGATGTTAGCGGATATACCTGCTCTTACACTTCTCGACTAGTGTGTAGATTTTGCTATCTTGTGGTGTGGTTTGGCTGTGGACCATAACAATTTCAACACATTTTAGAAAACGATTTTTTTTGTAGAAAGCATGTAATTGAAGTTACTATATACATGATAGGTTTAACATAGTTCCATATTCATACAAGGTTTATCAAATCATTCAATCCTCACTTAGAATTTTAAAATCTCGACTGATAGCGTTCTGTGAATAGTATTTTCAAAACTTGAAGCTTTGTAAGATAAGGTTCTCCAATGAACAATAAAATCTTCAAATGAAAAACAGTAAGAGTTTTTCACGAGGAAATGTGACTGCTCACAAAGTGATTATTTGTTTTTTTCTGAAAAAAACAGCTTAGCTTTTTGCAAGAAAAAGTGATTTTTCACTAATTTATTAAAATTCTGTGAAAATGAATCGGTATAAATGTTGGACCAGCACTGGATTTTGTTTGAATGAATTAGAAATAGCACGCAAATATAACATACAGATTTAAAATCAGACCCATAAACATCAATTCAACAACCTTAAAATATGAGAAAGATGCAATAAAAATATAAAATAAAAAACATAAAAGTAAATTAAAAAATAATAACAAAACGCATCAAGATCGGCACGAAATTAACATAAAAATAACAAGAGAACATAAAATTTGACAGCAAAATGGATAATTCATAAAAATTAGCAGCGAACGCATAAAACGGAATATTTTCAATAAGAAATATTCTATTAAAAAGTAAAATAAAAAGAATTATTCATTTAATATAGAAATTGATAAAATAAAAATTAGACATAACAAAATAAAATCAAGATCGAATTTTGTTTAAACGCATCAAAAAGAACACGCAAGATTAGGGTCATAGAATAGGTATATACACGAATTCATTTTCACAGAATTTTAATGCTAAATTTTGGAAGCAAATTTTTTGTGAGCAAGATTCAAATTTTCTCATGGACAACTCAACTATCAGCAATTTTTCCATACTACGTTTCAAGCAATCTCAAGTAAGCTCTACTTGAACCTACGTATAGGGAAATGTTTTATTATGAATGATTGAAATCAGATCCGATGTATAAGCAATATGTCATGAAATATATATGAGTTATTTGAACTAGTATACTGTGTCGAAATTATTCCGGCCAACAGCCGAAACACCACCGGAAGTTAGCAAACTTTATATACCTATCGAGATGTGTAATTGCGGTTCATCCGCCAATATCTCGTGCCCGGGAAGTTTCTGGCGTACGTAACGCAAGAACCCAAACGTCAATTCATACCGTTTATAGGGAAAGATGGAAGATAGAGGGGCAGTATTTTGGCTGCCTCTTTGAAAATTCGACCTAAAATCATCTTACTTATCGGCTCAAAATCATCCACACCGAGTAGTCCAGTGGGCACTCATAAAATCATAATATCGATATAACTAACCTTAAGACCAAATAAAGGAAATGAGTGCGGGAAAAGAGCGAAAATCGTTGCAATGTCGAAAAATCAACTAATTAAACGAATAAATTTAAACTGATAATCCAAATTAAGATATAATTATCTGCCTTGCTATAAATCAAACGAATAAATTAAAACTGATAATCCAAATTAAAGTATAATTATCTACCTTAATATAAATTAAACGAGTAAATCATTTTAGTATCAATCAAAACGGATAATTAGAGTCAATAAGATATACAATAAATGCCTAAGAGATCTGATAGTTAATCAAATTAAAATTCAGTCCGCGAATTTTTAAAAAAATGAGCCAAACATAAAGAAGGGTGAAATGAACCGAAATATCCAAATTCAAAATATTGACTGGCGAGTCTAATTAAATAATGAATTAATACACCGATAATTTAATGATAAATCAATTTAAACAAAAATTTACTAATCTAAAACGCCGGCAAAGATCAAATTTATTGACAACAATGAGGGAAATAGGTGTATAATAATAGCGACCACTTCGCGAGAGTATACGATCACGACAACACAATCTACCCACTGTCTGATGTAGAGATAAACCTTCCCCATACCGAAAATAATAAAACATGCATTCCAGAATTAAATGACGAGAACATTAAAATTCACTAACATTCAGGTTCATAATAAAATTGACAATAACAAATGAATGTAAAATCAAACAACGCAATTGATCTAATTGTTCCCATCTCGCATGCAGAAAATAAACATCCTCCCAATCGCAGTAGAACGACGAAGTTTTCATGCATAGATCGGACCTTACAATGATAATAGACCAATAGCGCCCGACGTAATAATTGCATAGCAATCCGGATTGTCAATCCAAGCACCTAAAATCTAAGAATAATTAGAAAAACAATTTGTAAAAATATCCTCACCCTTAAACAAAATTAATGAAAGAGATTCTAACCGCGAAGAGACGATTCATTAGAAAATCTTCCAAAGTCGATAAAGCCAAATGAAATTGTGATAAAATCATCGATTGGTGGACATAATATTCATCGAGGTCACGATACATTGATGAACGACAATATCAAAAGTGCATGGAGAAAAAATAATTATTTTCCATACCAGATTTTTTTTATAAATCTAAATGTCAGTTCAATTGGAATAGAAGAAATTATATTGATTTCTCGATATTAAAAGGTCACGCCTAAGCGTGGGATATAAACTCGATCACACAGAATTTTCTCTTATTAGTTTTTTAAAGCAACTAATGAACAATCAATAGAGCGCAATTCAGATGACCATGAAGTCCAGGAGTGAAAAAACGAACAATAATGATTCCGATAGATGATGTAAGACAATGAGTACCAACCTGAGGGATATGAACAATGATCAAGGTAACCCTATGGATTATTACTTAATGAAAGTTTTATTTCCTATTTACAAGGAGCATCTAAGTCGCAAAATTAGCTATCACCCAAACGCCAAACCTGAAAATCCTCGAACCAAATGACTAGAGTAACAACGAAACAGCTGGAATGAAATCGACATAAGGATTCGATCTTATAAAATGAACAATTTCGAAAATTCTGAAATGGAAAAATCGTACTTCATGACTGAACTAATATTGATTCTAATAAAGAAATTATCGTGGTAGTCCGGAATTTTTTATATTGTCTTCGTCTTAGATCAAATATTGCACTTTTATGTCGGGGAACCGATTTGAATTATAATGTATCATTACGGTATGGACAAGGAGCAACCAGAAAACAACCCGATAATACAGACTCAAAGACATAATTGAATAGGGATTATAATCATTATTGTTTTTTAACATAGTGGCAGTAAATTCATCCATATTATCACCGCCAAAGCTTTATCCAACATCTGATAAAATGTACGTTAGGGTCAGTATAAATCGACAAAACACATTAATTAATTATCATCTAACTATTAACATATAAATAGCTCGGTATCTTCTCGCAACATAGATAAGCTGCTTATTAAATTCCCGTTTATCCACCAACTAATACAATTTTACATCATCATTTTGATATTGCAGATAATTACTGGATCGACGCATCCAGAATTACAGTGCGTTTCCCGGCACAAACGGCAGCACGATGCCGACAGGCTATGTGTGATGCTGGATTTACAATCTCTCCAGTACAGGAATCCAGAGAGGGTCCCCATTACGACCACAAGGAGGTGGACTTGCCATATGTGGCCATCAAACGAGAACCTGGCCGCAATCCAGCCCGTGAAGCTAGGCAGCGAGCAGAATTAAACCTCGCTGGCAGGTAACCATGGCTAGACGGCGACTAGCCAGAATAAATGCGGACATCGCTGCCGGAAGAACCCCAGTATGGATGGTTATGCTCCAAACTACGGAGTATCGTATGAGCTTGATGATCCAGCTCTGGCAGAAAAGACGACGTCAATGAACGTGGTAGTACCAAGACGACTACTACCCAGGAGTATGCAGGAGCTCGACAGAAGTTCCCCGCAAACGCAAGAGCATTCATATGCTCGGGATTGGTCTAGATTCCAATCAGGCTCGCGTCATGAAAACCATCCAAAAGGATAGAAGAAACGATCTTTTTGTAATAGAAAATAAAAATCATTAGAAACACTTAGTTATTTAATTTACTAATATTGTTGGGCCAGTACAAGCTTTTGTTTAAATGGATTGGAAACAGCACGCAAACACAACACGCACATTTCAAAATCGGACCCTTAAACATCTAATAAACACCTAAAAATGCGAGAAAAACACATAATTTAACATATAAAATAGAAAACATAAAATTAAATTAAAATATTAACAAACGCACCACGATACGCACGAATTGACATAGAAATAACACGATAACAAAAGATTTGACCGAAAAAGTGACAATTTACGAAAATTAAAAGAGTTCATGAATAAAGCGAACAAAAATAAAATAATTTTAATCAGAAATGATTGAAATTAAAAATAAATGAGTAAATTGTAAAAGAAATCGAAAAATAATAATAAATTAGAAATAAATTAGACACATAATTGCAAGGTCAAATTTTGTTTTAACGCATAAAAAATAACACGCAAGGTTAGGGTCACAGAACAGGTATAAATACCAATCCATTTTCACAAAGTTTGAATGCATATGCTTTTCACTCAGTGAATAAATTACTTTTTGTCAGAGCAATTCAAAGGAGCAACTCTCGATAGCTGTTTTCATTCTGCGAATCAAGTATCTTAATGTAAGCTCTACTTGATCGTATGTGTGGGAACCTCTTGTCGTATGTCGATATGTATGACCTATGAACGAACTATGATGAAATTGTTTCAACAAATATATGTATTATGCAAAATGAATCTTCAGTTTTATGAGTCGAAATTTTTCTGGCCCACAGCCACACATCACACAAGAAAGTAAAATCATAACATAACTAGTCACACTGTGTAAGTGCGGTTTCTCCGCCTATAGTGTGTGCCCGTGAGAGCTCTGTCGTGCGTAACGACGGATCTCGAACGTAAATATTCTACCCATTATAGGGGCGGTGGGAAGATTGAGAACTAGTCTTTTGGCTAGCTCTCTTTCACCCATCTCCCGTAAAATCGACCTAAATATTTAACTACACATCGGCTAAAATGATAACACCGTGTAGTCCAGTGGGCACTCGTAAAATCTAATATGAACACAAGAACCTTAGGACTAAAATTAAGGCTCGGGTAGTGGGGACTTGAAACCGATGCGATGCAGATAAATTTAATAACTAAAGGAAATTGAATTAATTTAAAGTAATTGAATCCATAACATTAAACTAGACGTGACGTAAATAAATTATTAAAATGATGAAATCATAACTAAATTTATGACCAGAACATACTACAACGAGAATACTTTTGTAACGTAATCAAAGGATAGTAATTAATTAAATAAAATGATCCAAAATTAAATACTCATGTAATAAAAATCAAGAAAAATTTCATAAGTATTAATGATTTGAATTATCCTCGGATCTAATCTAAATTAGTAAATGATTTACGAGTAAGGAGCCAGAGAAAATGGAGTAAATGAACGAAACTACAAACGATAGAGTAGAATTAACTGATTCTGAGAAAAATTACGGCAGGATATAGATCCGCTAATATTTCATAGAAGTAATAATAAATAAGGCATTAAGCATTGATGAATCGTAAACCAAATTATTGATTAGATGTGAACCTTTTCCATTAATTGAAAGAGAACTATGTAATTCATGAATCCAAGGATAATTCAAGGAGTTAAATAATAATATTATGCTACTAATAACCGATAAGAAACGACAAAATAATCATATTAACCGTACCTGACACGAGTAAATAAATTAATAATTCCACACAAGGATAATGGATCAACGACAACAAAATATCACAAATAGTTCACAAATGTAAACATAAGAACTCAACTTTCATGAGAGAATCCGTGATAATTCGAATGCGATAGATTTGCCCACGAATAATATTGAATCTTTAAACCCGAATAAAATTAGAAATACCCTGAAATTAATGGGAACAATAAGATCAGAAGTTCCAATCAAGAGAGCAAACCATATAATTCAATAGCACGACCCAACTAAACATCAGAGTAGAGATTTAGACACTTTCCAAACCCCGGTATTCTCTTCATTGAATAGCTGTCATCGAATATTCCATCCAGCAGTTTCTCCCTAACCAGCATGTACAATTGAACATTTTTTCAGGAATAACAGCATTCCGGAGTAACTTGCAATAGAGTGTCTTCTTTGATACACCGACGTCGAATAAGAACAACAATTCAGATAGAGAGCACCCAAAAATTCCAATCATCAAGTTAACAATGAGATTAGTCACATACTAATCCATAGAATCAATAGAGATCAATTTGATTGTTATTACGCTAAATAAACTACAGACAGGTCATAGTCTGAGTTTATCGCAGAATAAATCATCAAAAATCCGACGCGAATGACCGGTCGATGACGTTAATCACATAAGATCATGATAACAAAGACGATGAAGCGATCAATAGCGATGGACTTTCACCGCCGACCTGAACGAACAATAAATAATGGTCGACATCAAATGATAAATAGTAAGTAACGTATAAAAATTATATTAACGTTCAACCGCGAGAAAGAATAAATTAAATGTCAGTTCACTCACCCCACCACGCCCTCGCAAATAATTTACGAATATAAAAGAAAATAGTAGAAACTCACATCTCATACCGTATAAGCTTCGATGAACTACCAATCAACTAATACCGATAGTAGACGCGTTCGAACTCGAGACCCTTACGAGACCGGATCTCAAGGAACGATACTCAGATGCCTAGTGAAGAGAGACAATCAGGTAATTTCGCACGCTACATTTCAAATTTCATCGTAACTAAAATTCACCCATACCAATACTCTGTGGAAATAGCATAAATCACTAACGCCCATGTTTTGCACGCGCAGGCACATCGTGAAAATGATTCGTAATTAAATATTTCCACGTTTAGATCGCAGAGACCCGCATGGCAGCTGGAGTGACAATTCTCAAGTGACTTTACAGATCCCGAGCGCTTCCGCCGCTCGATACCGCCAAGTTCTGTGGGATAACGGATATCTGTTATCCACTTATGGAGACTCCAGTTGGCCGAGAAGATCAGAATATCAAGCCGAAGAAATCGAGTTACCAAGTATCGCGATTAAGCGCGAGCCGGGCCACAATCCAGCACGAGAAGCCCGCCAGCGAGCCGAATACGCGGCCATGAAGATGGAAGAGCTAGAAAGAAAGTACCACTGGAAAGCGGTGTTGGCTCGACAACGACTAGCTCAAGTAAACAGAGACATCGCAAGTGGTGATATCCCGAGCACCGATGGATTCCCGCCAGAATATGGAGTGTCCTTCAAACTAGACGACCCGAGGCTGACGCAGATGACAGCACCGACTAAAATGGTAATACCGGAGAAACTCGTGCAGTCAACACTTCGAAATCGACTCGGATCTCGTCAAACAGGCGATCATACATATGCGAGCAGGCATCCCCAGTGGAATCCCAAGCACAACGATCGAAGGAGTGAACGTTTTAATGGTCATGAATGAGTTGAATCGATATGTTTTAGTTTTGACGACAATAAATGTTTATGTCTCACGGGTTATTCAATTTTTAGTTTCATAAATTAACTACTTTGACATTAGAGTAACTAAAGAAATGTAAATTTTCTACCTTTTGTTTTGCAATAAGTTTCCAAATATTTTATAGATAACAAATGATAGGAAAGAATAGAACGTTTTTTGTCATTAAACTTGGACCAACCAGAGTATTAACACCAATCAACTAAGACGCATGAGACGCATCCGATAATACATTGTAAAAATAATTAAGAGAGAGGATCAATAGAGTTGAATCAATATTGTAAACGACTAATCATTTAAATATTGTAATTTTAGAAATGAAAGCCACGAACATATTGAACCAAGAGCTGAAAGAACTTAGACGACAAAATCAGCACCTGCACCGACAACTCCTACAACAGAGTCGAGAGATGCAACAGCTGAAAGCCACTTGGGCCGAACCCGAGAAAATGAAAGCATTGTACCAGCGCCTCACTGCCGCACAACAGGGCTGGAAAGAAGAAAGAGTGTTAAACCAGGCGCAGCGAACACAAATCAAAGGATTGGAGGTCGCCCTGTCGGCGTGCCAGGAGGGAAGTGCAGTGACACACCCTCTGGTATTCGCTCCGGCACAATTAGCCTATCGCGACCAAGAAAGAGCCCAATCAGTTAACAAGAAGCTCAGTTCACACGCTCGACCAGGTCGAACCGAGCGGTCGCGACGACGTGCCCAAGGAGAGACCAAATGAGATAATAAACTCATGTCTGATGATAATTTGATCTGTTTGTCATTAAATAAAAATTGTTTAGTTTATTATGTTACTATTTGTAAATAAATGTAGAAACGAAAAGTAATAAATAGAAAGCGATAAAGGGACCTGAAATAGAAGACGGACATAGGCCTTCTAACGGCAGTCCGCTGAACCCGACATAGGACTAACCCTTAGCAGTTCTGATATCGGAACTCACCTTTGGACGTCCTGTGACCAGTGGTTACAGTACCAACGTTGCCTAGCAACGGGTAACCATTGGCGGGAGCAAAAACTATTTTGTATGTTTGGGGTGAAGGTCATCCACACCACTAACCCCACAATATATACAAAATTTTAATTTTCGGATAATGGACATAATAATGCTAAATTATAATAATCTGAATAGTACATTCTTATAGAGTCCCAATAGACGTTTAGGTAGCTTAGTTCCAGATAAATAATAAAATAACAGGTCCATCAATAATTAATTAAAACTTTCATAATAAAACTTTGCAAAGTCGTTGAAGGGTGTTGGGCCAGAACACAAACGACCTTGTAAATGTTTAAATGAATCGGTAACACACATGCAAACACAACATGCAGATTTAAATCAAACCTACTAAAACACCAAATAACCCTATCAAAATATGAGAAAGAAGACAATTACATATAAAATAATAAACATAAAAATAAATTAAAATAATAACAAAAAGCAATAAGATCCGCACGATATAAATATAAACATAACACGAAAACCTAACAAATTCGACCGAAATTTGATAATTTAACAAAATGTGAAATTTCATGAAAATGAAATAAAAATCAAAGAATTTGAATTAGAAATAATTCAATAAAAATTTCAAAAGAAAAATTATCAAATAAAATTGCAAAATAATAAAAATTTAGATTAGAATACACTAAAAAATTCCAAGGTCGAATTTTATTTTACTAAATCAAAAAGAACACGCAAGGTTAGGGCCAAAAAATAGGTATATATACCGATGCCTTTTCACATAATTTTTAATCGTTTTTGAAATTATCAAACTAGTTTTAAAAATCTATGTAAGTGAGAGTTTTATTTGGAAACTCTCTCCACGTCGCATCCTCGCAACCTCAATAAAGCTCTGCTTGGGTGACGGCGTAAGGCGAGTAATATTTTTATGATTTTTATGGATGCTTGGATTGGTAAAGTTTTATTATTATTTTAATAAATTATTCTTAATTCATAAATAGTTTTTATTATTGTCGAAATTTTTCCGGCCCACAGCCAAAGACACATCACAAGTAATTAAAATCAGAAATGTTATTCAGATTCGTGTAAGTGCATGGAATATCGCCGATGATCTGTGCCTGTGAAGACCCCGGCGTGCGGAACGCAGGGATCGGAACGTCAATATTATCCCGTATAGAAGAAAGGAGGAATAAGGAAGTGGTCTTTTGGCTACTTCCTCGTCTCTCGATTTCTTTAAACTCGACCTAAACTTCATTTACACACGGCTCAAAATCACCACACCGAGTAGTCCAGTGGGCACTCATTAACTGTAATATGAACATAAGGCGCCTAAGGTCAACCTAGGAAAGGGTAACGGGGAAAAGTAGAAAATTATGAAGTCGTTGTTATGAATCTAATTTACTGAGATTAAATGGATCATCAGAATAAACTTCAAGTTATCGCCTTGTACTAACACCAATAAAGTAAAGGTCATAAGCTTTCGTTAGCATAAAACCCGGTTGTTTCCTTTTTAACTGATTTGATAAAATTCCTTGCGTAAAGGTAAATTAAATTAAGGTAGTTGCTGTACGCATTTAAGGTTATGTTGAGAGCCAACAATATCTTTTAAACGAACATAAAACGATTATTCTAAATGTCTAATAGCACGTTAAGAATCAATAGGTCTACTGGAGGACAGAATAGAATAAAGTAGTCACCACAAACCTCAGAAAACAAAATAAACTTTTTGATAAAATCCTTTAAAACATTGTATATCATAGCTGTGGTAACTCCCATAAACTAAAATCAGAAAATCGAGCAGGATCGGTGAACATGGTCTCCCAACATAAATTCCAAATAAAAAATAAGAAATTGAGAAACTGAGAAATTCGACTCGTAGTCCTTCATTAACTAAAGAAATTCCCCAAATAAAATAAATTAATATTAAAGCACGTAAATACAAATTACTTCACCACCAACATAATAATAATTATTACATAAGTAACATAGTAAGTAATTAGTACATAAGAATCAATCATAAATACTTATAAAAACAAAAAACGAAAGAAACATCGTATAATCATATCACAAATGGTTACGAGTCATCATAAATTAGCATTTCCTAGATCAAAATAATAAGTTCCATTAAGTAACATGCAGTTTAGTGGGCAATAGCCGATTGTGAATGGATATGAAAGGCGCGAAAAGTGAAATAAACGCCAATTTCCTAAACCCATAATAATCAATTTCAATAATATTAGGGAATTTACTTAAGGATCCAAGAGGGGAAAGAAATCCTGCGCATCCGTAGATCCAATACCAGAAATAAGTTTCGCAATCCCACTGGAGTAATCTAAGATGAATAATATGCACGTCCATTAGAAACCATCTATAACAAAATATTAATTCGGTTAGTAACGAATAAATTAACTACTCTCTAGAAATAACAAATCCACTATAGTGCGAGACACTCACGCATGAAATCGATTATATCAATGCGATGACCTCTTAAAGGAAAGTCTAATTAGCGGACTACGGCTAATGTGTGCACGCCAAGTCATGCATTCAAGAGTGGTGCATTGACATTTTCTGGAAATGATAGCGATAAATCATCACGATTAACAGTGACCTTTTCGAGACACTCAATATCGACCAGTGTATATTTTCTCTCCAACGTCTGTAAATAGCATCCGAGCTATTTATTGGACGTCAACAATTCAACGAGACAGATTGAATCTCTAATGGAAAAAGAAAAGAATTCGTTCAATAATCTACAAAAGAATTCGTTCAATAATTTACAAGGGAATTCGTTCAATAATTTACAAGGGAATTCGTTCAATAACCTGCAGGATAATTCTTTGGGTAATCATACTGTGGCCGGAATCATAGGGGAAGACATCGTATTAGGTGGGCAGCCCTCAAGTAAATTCTAATTTTTATTTTGTTATAGTTTTAATGTTTTATCCGGTGCAAACCGTAGAAAAATCTTTATGACCAGCCCATTAACTCAGATGAAATAGAGCAATTCAAATGCAGCGGCGAAAAATTTTAATTTCAAATAAATAATGATCCAAATTTACACTTATTATTATGAATTTATTAATCCTAAAACCCTGACTGCTGGAAACAGGTTTATAATTTAATTATCTAAGTATTAATTTCTGTAATGAGATTTGGAACTACAATTACTTAAACAAAATTTTGAAATATTATTCTTTAAACTTTCGTTATGGTTTTCGAATTCCAAATTACTTACCCAATTTTTTTTTATTTATTTGTGGTCCTTTTAGAAAAGGCTAACTATTCTAGCATACAGAACTTATTATTAATTTTCTCATTTTAGAATTGTCTAATCGCGGAATTATTTTTATGAAAATTTTTAAAATAGCTCAAACTATTTTGGGAGGACCTCAATTTTATAAATTAATTCAGGAAAAAGTTCTAGTTATTTTAAATCATTTTTTTGATTCCAATTACTTGCATTATTTTATTGTAATTATTTTGAAGCACTCAAGAAAAATTCACATTTTTAGGCATTTCAATTTATATGAATTCTCCTAAAACATTGGACTATTTGATAAAATATTTAGACATTTTAACCATCCTTATATCATTGTGGGTATTTTAGTTCTATAAAACCTTTAGGTATGATACTCGTTTCAATTTATTATTTACAAAATCTTTAATGCACCCGGAATTACGTGTAACTCCAGCTATATCGATTCTCCTCAATTAATTCGTGAACCTTTGAGTATTGTTTAGTCACTGGTAGTTAAATTTTGACATGATGACTACAATTTAAATCGTGACATGATTTATCCTCCTCAAATTAACATTGAGGATATGCTGCATTGATTGCTCATTAAAACCATTATTTTTGTTTAACTCACCTTAAATTTATTACCCGTTCAGAAAATCGGAATCCCTCGTCTATGTTCCCATCCGCGTTGCAGATCAGTGGCGACAAACATGGAGTCGCATCCGGAAGGAAAAATATCCCGACGTACCCCAGCCCGGAGAGAACCGGCGCGACGATATGCTCATGGTGGAAAATACCATGAGACAATTCAGACAGAAAGGTCAACCAAGTGACCAAAGTCCGGCCCAAGAAATCCATGATCGGGCTCGGGCGCTTCTGGCTTGTCTCAAGGACCACCAGTGCCGGGTCAACTCCTTGGTAGACCTGGCCAACGTGGAGGACGACCTTGCAGCCGGGCGAATCGCGGATGTCTATCCACCCAGCCCAAGACCGGCCCGTAATACAAAACGGCCTGTGTTCGTGATTCCGGGCTACTCCGCGAAGGAAGGAGTAAGGAAGTTCTTCAAGGATTCTTGACCTCGCCAGCCCGTAAATTACGTTTTAGGTGTTATATTCAACAAATAATTGTTAGAAAAAATTTGTTTTTAGAGTTTCTTCCCATTCTTAAAACAACCTTATAACGTATGTTTGAAGCAACTACACGTGTAGAGATTTCTGGATTTATTAATAAAAATGTTTTGATGTTCGTCATTACAGAGATGGAGCCCTTGCAAATATTGCAGAAGGAGTTGGAACGCACCCGGAAAATCAACAAAAATCTCCATGATCAAATTGTCCAGCTGACTATGGAAGTGCAACGGACGAAGGACGTTTGGATGGAGCCAAAAAGGGTAAAATTGCTTTACCAGCGGCTTACAGCAGCCCAAAAGGGATGGGCAGAAGAAAAACAGTTGGTGCAAGGTCTGCGAACACAAATAAAGGGACTGGAGGTTGCACTGTCTGCTGTCAAGAAGGGGCAGCTGTAACCTATCCCTCGTATTTGCTCCCGCTCAATTGGCTTACCGGGAGGCGATAACATCCCCACAACGACCTCAACAACAACCCAAACTCCGAACAGTTACCGACCCGGACGGAAGGCGCTTACTCAACCTTAATTAACTCTTAGAATGTGCTTATTGAAAAAATTATATGCGTATTAATTTTAAAAGACTATGTATGTCTTCCTATTTAACATAATATCTCTAATAAGTATCAGCGAAACCCGCAATTAACACGCTAAGATGCACCATCACTAGTTGTCGTCGCTCGTTCTATGTCATTATCAAATTCCTATTATTCTCAGACGAACTCAACGATAAACATACGGCATAAAGGGGACCTAATAATCGAAAGCGAGCATAAGTCTTCTAACGACAGCTCGTTGGACCCAAAGATTGTTCGAGCAATTATAGCATTAGTAATAGCGCTCACTTTTGCGAACGATCTACCCGCTCGAGCACATTTCCAACGTTGCTTAGCAACGGGTGTCGAGTGGCGGTAAAAAATATTTATATGGCGTTACCTGGGCAACCCAGTAACCCACCAAGGGTAATTTATTTATAGATATGGAATCTCTCAAAATCCTGAGTAAATAACTAATAAAATCTCGAAGGGAGAACACAGAGCTCCACAGACAGCTCTTTCAAATGAGTCTCGAGATCCAGAAGATCCGCGCAACATGAGTGGAACCCACCAAAGTGAAGGCAATTTACCAGCGACTGACCGCTGCATAGCGTGGATGGACGGAAGAAAAACAGTTGACACAAAATCAAAAGACTCAAAAGTTTAGAAGTGGCACTGTCGTCTTGTCAGGAAGGCAACGCAGTGACCTATCCCCTGGTGTTCGGGCCAGCACAGCTAGCCTACCGGGATGCAATGAGCACCACTAAACCGGTAGTTGAGAAAAACAGTCTCAACGATGTCCAGGAAAGGCGGAACGAGCGAAACGCCGCGCGCAACCAATCTCAGATTAAAATTGAAGTTTAGATGTCCTAAGGATTTACTGTGTAGTTGTGTTGAGAAATAAATTATTCTTCTCATTATTCAGAACTTGATGATTGACTGAAAAATACATCCGTTCAATAGAAAATGTGCGGGTAGAATTCGTGTAATTATAGATATTTACAATTATGGAATTCATGAGGAAGGTACCGAGACAGAAAATCGCGCGTAAACCTTCTATTGGTAACGCGTTGGAACCACCATGAGACCGGATCTTAGCAGTTCTACAGTTAGAGCTTACCTTTGGCGGTTTCATAACCAGTGGTTGTAGTTCCAACGTTGCCTAGCAACGGGTAACCATTGGCGGGGAAGAAGGCATTGTATGAAAAGGGGTCAAGGTTAGAAACCACTAACCCAACATATATACCTATTCTGTGACCCTAACCTTACATGTTCTTTTTGATGTATCAACACAAAATTTGGCATTGGCTTTAATTCTAATTTTAGCATTTTCCTACATTAAATAGATCATTTATTTTTATTATTTTTTTAATTGAATATTTCTAATCCAAAATATTTTATTTTTAACCAGGTTTTTTTGTTAGAATGCTGGTTTTATGAATTAGTTTATTTTCGGTCAAATTTTCATGTTATCGCGTTGTTTCTATTGTGGGGTTAGTGGTGTGGATGACCTTCACCCCAAACATACAAAATAGTTTTTGCTCCCGCCACTGGTTACCCGTTGCTAGGAAACGTTGGTAATGTAACCACCGATCACAGGACGTCCAAAGGTGAGTTCCGATATCAGAACTGCTAAGGGTTAGTCCTATGTCGGGTTCAGCGGACTGCCGTTAGAAGGCCTATGTCCGTCTTCTATTTCAGGTCCCTTTATCGCTTTCTATTTATTACTTTTCGTTTCTACATTTATTTACAAATAGTAACATAATAAACTAAACAATTTTTATTCAATGTCAAACAAATCAAATTATCATCAGACATGAGTTTATTATCTCATTTGGCCACTCCTTGGGCGCGTCTTCGCAATCGCTCGGTTCGACCTGGTCGAGCGTGTGATTGGGATTTCTTATTAGTTGATTGGGCTTTTTCTTGGTCGCGATAGGCTAATTGTGCCGGAGCGAATACCAGAGGGTGTGTCACTGCACTTCCCTCCTGGCACGCCGACAGGGCGACCTCCAATCCTTTGATTTGTGTTCGCTGCGCCTGGTTCAACACTCTTTCCTCTTTCCAGCCCCGTTGTGCGGCAGTGAGGCGCTGGTACAATGCTTTCATTTTCTCGGGTTCGGCCCAAGTGGCTTTCAGCTGTTGCATCTCTCGACTCTGTTGTAGGCGTTGTCGGTGCAGGTGCTGATTTTGTCGTCTAAGTTCTTTCAGCTCTTGGTTCAATATGTTCGTGGCTTTCATTTCTAAAATTACAATATTTAAATGATTAGTCGTTTACAATCTTGATTCAATCCTATTGACCCTCTCTCTTAATTATTTTTACGATGTATTATCGGTTGCGTCTCATGCGTCTCAGTTAGTTGGTGTTAACTCTCTGGTTGGTCAAAGTTTAATAGCAAAAACGTTCTATCTTTTCCTATCATTTATTATCTATAAAATATTTGGAAACTTATTGCAAAACAAAAGGTAGAAAATTTACATTTCTTTAGTTACTCTAATGTCAAAGTAGTTAATTTATGAAACTAAAAATTGAATAACCCGTGAGACATAAACATTTATTGTCGTCAAAACTAAAACATATCGATTCAACTCATTCATGACCATTAAAACGTTCACTCCTTCGATCGTTGTGCTTGGGATTCCACTGGGGATGCCTGCTCGCATATGTATGATCGCCTGTTTGACGAGATCCGAGTCGATTTCGAAGTGTTGACTGCACGAGTTTCTCCGGTATTACCATTTTAGTCGGTGCTGTCATCTGCGTCAGCCTCGGGTCGTCTAGTTTGAAGGACACTCCATATTCTGGCGGGAATCCATCGGTGCTCGGGATAGCACCACTTGCGATGTCTCTGTTTACTTGAGCTAGTCGTTGTCGAGCCAACACCGCTTTCCAGTGGTACTTTCTTTCTAGCTCTTCCATCTTCATGGCCGCGTATTCGGCTCGCTGGCGGGCTTCTCGTGCTGGATTGTGGCCCGGCTCGCGCTTAATCGCGATACTTGGTAACTCGATTTCTTCGGCTTGATATTCTGATCTTCTCGGCCAACTGGAGTCTCCATAAGTGGATAACAGATATCCGTTATCCCACAGAACTTGGCGGTATCGAGCGGCGGAAGCGCTCGGGATCTGTAAAGTCACTTGAGAATTGTCACTCCAGCTGCCATGCGGGTCTCTGCGATCTAAACGTGGAAATATTTAATTACGAATCATTTTCACGATGTGCCTGCGCGTGCAAAACATGGGCGTTAGTGATTTATGCTATTTCCACAGAGTATTGGTATGGGTGAATTTTAGTTACGATGAAATTTGAAATGTAGCGTGCGAAATTACCTGATTGTCTCTCTTCACTAGGCATCTGAGTATCGTTCCTTGAGATCCGGTCTCGTAAAGGGTCTCGAGTTCGAACGCGTCTACTATCGGTATTAGTTGATTGGTAGTTCATCGAAGCTTATACGGTATGAGATGTGAGTTTCTACTATTTTCTTTTATATTCGTAAATTATTTGCGAGGGCGTGGTGGGGTGAGTGAACTGACATTTAATTTATTCTTTCTCGCGGTTGAACGTTAATATAATTTTTATACGTTACTTACTATTTATCATTTGATGTCGACCATTATTTATTGTTCGTTCAGGTCGGCGGTGAAAGTCCATCGCTATTGATCGCTTCATCGTCTTTGTTATCATGATCTTATGTGATTAACGTCATCGACCGGTCATTCGCGTCGGATTTTTGATGATTTATTCTGCGATAAACTCAGACTATGACCTGTCTGTAGTTTATTTAGCGTAATAACAATCAAATTGATCTCTATTGATTCTATGGATTAGTATGTGACTAATCTCATTGTTAACTTGATGATTGGAATATTTGGGTGCTCTCTATCTGAATTGTTGTTCTTATTCGACGTCGGTGTATCAAAGAAGACACTCTATTGCAAGTTACTCCGGAATGCTGTTATTCCTGAAAAAATGTTCAATTGTACATGCTGGTTAGGGAGAAACTGCTGGATGGAATATTCGATGACAGCTATTCAATGAAGAGAATACCGGGGTTTGGAAAGTGTCTAAATCTCTACTCTGATGTTTAGTTGGGTCGTGCTATTGAACTATATGGTTTGCTCTCTTGATTGGAACTTCTGATCTTATTGTTCCCATTAATTTCAGGGTATTTCTAATTTTATTCGGGTTTAAAGATTCAATATTATTCGTGGGCAAATCTATCGCATTCGAATTATCACGGATTCTCTCATGAAAGTTGAGTTCTTATGTTTACATTTGTGAACTATTTGTGATATTTTGTTGTCGTTGATCCATTATCCTTGTGTGGAATTATTAATTTATTTACTCGTGTCAGGTACGGTTAATATGATTATTTTGTCGTTTCTTATCGGTTATTATTAGCATAATATTATTATTTAACTCCTTGAATTATCCTTGGATTCGTGGGTTACATAGCTATCTTTCAATTAGTTGAAAAGGTTCAAATCTAATCATTAATTTGGTTTACGATTTATCAATGCTTAATGCCTTAATTACTACTACTTTTGTGAGATGTTAGCGGATCTATATCCTGTCGTAATTTTTCTCAGAATCAGTTAATTCTACTCTATCGTTTGTAGTTTCGTTCCTTTACTCCATTTTCTCTGGCTTCTTACTCATAAATCATTTGCTAATTTAGATTAGATCCGAGGATAATTCAAATCATTAATACTTATGAAATTTTTCTTGATTCTTATTACATGAGTATTTAATTTTGGATCATTTTATTTAATTAATTACTATCCTTTGATTACGTTACAAAAGTATTCTCGTTGTAGTATGTTCTGGTCATAAATTTAGTTATGATTTCATCATTTTAATAATTTATTTACGTCACGTCTAGTTTAATGTTATGGATTCAATTACTTTAAATTAATTCAATTTCCTTTAGTTATTAAATTTATCTGCATCGCATCGGTTTCAAGTCCCCACTACCCGAGCCTTAATTTTAGTCCTAAGGTTCTTGTGTTCATATTAGATTTTACGAGTGCCCACTGGATTACTCGGTGTTATCATTTTAGCCGATGTGTAGTTAAATATTTAGGTCGATTTTACGGGAGATGGGTGAAAGAGAGCTAGCCAAAAGACTAGTTCTCAATCTTCCCACCGCCCCTATAATGGGTAGAATATTTACGTTCGAGATCCGTCGTTACGCACGACAGAGCTCTCACGGGCACACACTATAGGCGGAGAAACCGCACTTACACAGTGTGACTAGTTATGTTATGATTTTACTTTCTTGTGTGATGTGTGGCTGTGGGCCAGAAAAATTTCGACTCATAAAACTGAAGATTCATTTTGCATAATACATATATTTGTTGAAACAATTTCATCATAGTTCGTTCATAGGTCATACATATCGACATACGACAAGAGGTTCCCACACATACGATCAAGTAGAGCTTACATTAAGATACTTGATTCGCAGAATGAAAACAGCTATCGAGAGTTGCTCCTTTGAATTGCTCTGACAAAAAGTAATTTATTCACTGAGTGAAAAGCATATGCATTCAAACTTTGTGAAAATGGATTGGTATTTATACCTGTTCTGTGATCCTAACCTTGCGTGTTATTTTTTATGCGTTAAAACAAAATTTGACCTTGCAATTATGTGTCTAATTTATTTCTAATTTATTTTTAATTTTCGATTTCTTTTACAATTTACTCATTAATTTTTAATTTCAATCATTTCTGATTAAAATTATTTTATTTTTGTTCGATTTATTCATGGACTCTTTTAATTTTTCGTAAATTGTCACTTTTTCGGTCAAATCTTTTGTTATCGTGTTATTTCTATGTCAATTTGTGCATATCTTGGTGCGTTTGTTAATATTTTAATTTAATTTTATGTTTTCTATTTTATATGTTAAAATATTGTGTTTTCTCGCATTTTTAGGTGTTTATTAGATGTTTACGGGTCCGATTTTGAAATGTGCGTGTTATGTTTGCGTGCTGTTTCCAATCCATTTAAACAAAAGCTTGTACTGGCCCAACACTATGTTAATTTTGTGCGGATCTTGATGTATATATGTTGTTATTTTAATTTACTTTCATGTTTTTCGATGTTATATTTAATTATATTTTTCTCATAGTTTAGGGTGTTTTACTTGATGTTAATAAGTCTGATTTTAAATCTGTACTGTTGTGTTTGCGTGTTATTTTTCCGATTCACTTAAACAATATTTTCTTTGGCCTAACATTGGGAACAGCCGAAGCGGCCATGAGATAAAAATAAATTACTCCACTAGTTCCCTGAAGTCCAATCAAAATTTTGCTAAAATTAATTAGTTGTTAAGGAGATATTCTTATAAAAAGAAATCTCGAATCAACAACTTGGCCACAAAATTCCAGATAAAATATGCGCAACGATAATTTGAAAAAGAAAAAAAATAGTTTCGAGTCAGACTTGGGTCAAGGAGATATTTAAAGGTCATTATTATTGATTAAAAGGCGGCTTCCCATAGGGATCCCTGCCAATATCCAATGTTGTCTAATTGTTGCTATCAATAAAGAATTTTCCTTGTGTTGAGTTATTTCGGTGTTATTTAGAAAGTACACGTGGAGTCAGAGGGAACAGTTCCTGTCAAACCATTTAAGATAGTCTTTGTTCATTTTAAATCGATTGCTGCAACAAACGCAGCTTCATTAGCTGATTTTAATAGAATGCTCCTCGAACTTCAATCAGTTATCTCTTTCGATGCGTCTGGGTGTACGATGGGTATCGTTCTCGATTCTGGAGACATTGAACCACATACTGCGCCAATCTATGAAGGCTATGCGCTGCCTCGTGCAATTTACAGAATACATTTGGCTGGAAGAGATTTGACCAATTATTTACTGAAAATCTTGACGGTTACAATTTTTCAGCGGAAATTGAAATTGTGCGATTTGTTAAAGAAAAATTGTGTTATATTGCCCATGATTTTGTACAAGAAATGCAAACTTCAGCCTCTTCATCGTCACTTGAAAAGAGTTATGTATTTACAGATGGTCAAGATATTACTATTGGAAATGACAGCCTTCATGCTGGAGAATGAAAATAACCAATCACAATCACTTAACCAGTCAAAATACAATTCTCCTTGAATACGAATTTGGTTTTCTTTTCTGTTTTTAAATATAAATTTCTTATACTCTCAAGTGATTTGTTATATTCATCTGAGCTTTTATATCATTTCCACCATTAATCTTGCTCTAAATTTGTGGAAAAATTTCGTTTGTATACGAACATTATTAGTCAAGAATGTGAAAATAAAGTTATATAGCATGTGAAAATAAAATATATAGCATGTCGTGGTATTCATTTAGTAAAAAACAAACCCAATTAAGATGTCTAATCAACACAAATGTATCATAATTATAAGATATATTTCTTATTAGAGGTAATCCAAATTAATCAAGTCACAATATTCAATCTTCATTTTACATTGGATCAGGAGTTGACACATCTATCTACTACGTAAGAACAGAAGGATATAAAATAGAAGAGATGGAAATTCTTAGGAATGTAACCAACATTAAAAAAGAATCATTTCAACAAAAGTTAAGACTATGTTCTTATTCTCGAGTGTTTCATCGATATTGTAAATATCATCGGCCGTGGCAATTTAATTGGTATTGAAATTATTAGTTCATTTTCTGTGACCAAAAACACAAGATTTCATTCTGTGTTCTTACCAGTCACAATATGACTGAAAAATTTCCGTGGAGTTATGAAATATAAAATTTACTGACCTCCACATAAATAAACATCAAGCATAAATGACAAAAAAATAATCCAAAATTATATTTTCAAGAGCTGACAAATATAAATATTAATTGTCTCATCAATAATTAATTATTAAAATCAATTTTTAATTAATATCAAAAATACATAAAAAATCTCGGACCCAGTTCAAAAACAAAAAATACAAATTTATTCATTAAAATTGAATGCTCCTTATAGGCCGTCTTGGTTTATGATTCTCTGATTTGTTGCTGTTGCACCTGGAATTAATGAATTAATAATGACCCACGGAAAGTATTTGATGAGATTTACCCATTTCCATCACACTGACAATCATTTTCCTCCAGTTTCTTTCTGCTTTTATTGACTTTCTCAGTTTTCCCGATACCCAGTTTCGGCAGTCCGCGATTTAAACCTTCTAATAGCAGACAAGCTTTACAGAGATCCTGACTGGAAATGTACTGACAACGGATACATTTTCCTTGAGTCGGCATTTTAACATTGTCCTTAATTTGAATCTGTTCTCCGAAATGAATGATGTCTTCAATATAGATAAACATTTATAGTTCTCATCCTATCCTTACCCAATATAGCCCGAGGCCGGATTTTTTCTAGATCTTTAATATACGTTCTTACATGGCCTCGATAAGCATTTGGTGAATATATGCATTCCGTTGAGAAATAATCCAATTTCATTGTCAATGCATATAATACAATTTCTTTCTCATATGTATATTTGAATGGTTTACACCTCGGCAGCATTTCATCGACTCCCTAAATTGAATGGCTAGTTTTCAAAGTTTACATGGAATTTAATGTTACGGTAGTTATGTAGCAACATCTTGACAATCTAGCAACATCTCCACGTAGAACTTAATTGGATTTAATGGAAACCAAAGGAGAATAGCAAATATTACCGTTCATCATTATGGTTTCTGCAATATCATCTGCATTGTGCCCAGTTACAATTTTATCTACATTCAATAGTATAGCTCCTCTGTCCAATGCTTGCCGCCTGAACACCCCACAAAATGTACCTGGAACCATTACATACTCAAAATTGTTCACTATTGAAAGAGCTATTATCTAATTAATTGTCAACATTGGGCTATGTTTAACAGTGTAACTGTAAAATTAAAACTTGTTTTCAAGCGCTATTCTGTGAGCTTATGTTTCGTGTGGCGCAATTCTCCTTACTATAATATAAGCACACTCATGTAACGATTCTAAACCGCAACTCGACACATTATTTTAACACTTTAGGCTAATTATGGAGCACTCATTAAGAATGTCACCTGATATGGGAGGCATTTCATTGATGGAAAATATGGGGATAAAGGGTATTATGTATAGATTGATTCGATTATTTAACTTTCTAAATTGTGTTTTCGGAAGGATGGCACCGAGGGTGCTCACGAAAGGGGAATAAGGGGTCAATAAAAAATTATGGACGTGAGTGACTAATTAGAGATTTTAGTAAATTGGAAGGTGGATTGCACAATTAAAAGAAATTAATCAATATGAATTTTTTTGTTTGTATTTTAAGCACTATAATTCTTTATTTCTATAAATATATACGCCTTTACATATCTGGTGATGTTTTACAATAATGTAGCAGTCGATTCTTCAACGCCGCCTCAAAACTAATGTGGCCACAACAATGATTATAATAAAATTTCAATGTTTAATGTGGATATTTTTAAAAATATTTAAAACTGGAATATTTATGTAACTTCATTTTACTGAGAAAGTCAATAATTCTAATCTATTATATTAAATTATGATTTATAAGTATATCAAATTATATAGTGAAAATTCATTTCTTACAGTTATTTTTTAATCCAATTTCTTTAACAATTTCATCCATTGACCAGCCATAAAGCTCCTAAATTTTCGTAATAATTTGTGAATAATTAAAAATTCAAGTTATACTTTATAGGAAATTATTTTCAATGGAATTTTATATTGCTGTTCATTTCTTTTCACAGTCTTAATATATTTTCAATAATATAACATTGTAGATTACAGTTAATTACTTACTTCCAATGAATCATCTCTATAACCAGTTATTCCTTCGTCTATTGACAGTAAAAACAAGTCTAATCCATAATCATAACGATCATTTAGCGTTTTGAGAACATAAGCTAAAACTGTTGAATCTATTTTTTTATTATAATTTTGAATTTATAAAATTTTCTTTTTGATACCTTTTCCACCCGAAGCTCCTATGGCGACTTTATCACCACGCTTGAATAACTTAGAAGTTGTTATTGTCCAATGAATTTCTTCTTCAAATACCCAAATAAAACATTCGGAACAGAGTGGCTTCCCCTTTGAAAGTTAAATTTATAACTTAAAAATAATATTTTCAATATTACAGTTTTCGAATGCTTTATTTTTGCTCTACCGTCACAACGCACACACTTAGGCATAATTTATGTATTATTAAAACAAAATACTTGATTTATATCAAAATTCGCAAATAAATAATACGAAATTTCTTGAATACACATATTTTCTTTCAATTAAATTATTTGAAATAATAAAATTGTATTACAAAGTTTTTAAAAAATTAATTTAATGAATAATTGCTTATTATAGATAAATTGACAGCGTATTTTTAAAATTATCAGTAAACTAAGTTCATAAAATGCGATTGAAAATATCAGTTGTAAGTGTTGGGCCAGAACACAAACGGCCTTGGAAAATGTTTGAATGGATCGGTAACACACATGCAAACATAACATGAAAATTTAAACTCAAACCTATTAAAACATCAATTAAACCCTATCAAATATGAGAAAAAAGAGAATTACATATAAAATAATAAACATAAAATTTAAATTAAAATAATAACAAAATGCAACAAGATCAGCACGATACAAATACAAACATAACATAAAAACCCAACAAATTCGACCGAAATTTGATAAATTAATAAAATTTCATGAAAATGAAATTTAAATCAAAGAATTTGAATTAGAAATAATTCAATAAAAATTTCAAATAAAAAATTATCAAAATAAATTAGAAAATAATAAAAATAAAGATTAGAATACACTAGAAAATAACAAGGTCGAATTTTGTTTTACCAAATCAAAAATAACACGCGAGGTTAGGGACAGAAAATAGGTATAAATACCGATGCATTTTCACATAAAAAAACCCATTTTGAATCAAAAACCAAATTTTGAATTTATTTTTTTGAAAATCTATTCAAGTTCATTTTTAGGTGAGCAGAAGTTTTATTCGGTAGAGCTCTGCTTGGATGTCGGCGCGGGGGAGATGTATTTTTATATTTATTTTTTGGAGAATTTTGGTCAAGTAATTTGTACATTGTTTTAAGATATTAATAAATATTTATGATGCTTAAAATTAACTTACTTTTCATAATTAATTGTTTTATTGTCGAAATTTTTCCGGCCCACAGCCAAGACACATCGCAAGTCAGAAAAATCAACATACTATTCAGATTCGTGTAAGTGCGTGGAATATCGCCAATGATCTGTTCCCGTGAAGACCCGGCGTGCGGAACGCAGGGATTGGAACGTCAATATTATTCCATATAGAAGAAAGTAGAAATAAGGAAGGGGTCTTTTGGCTACTTCCTCGTTTCTCGTTTTCTGTAAATTCGACCTAAATTATTCTACACACGGCTCAAAATCACCACACCGAGTAGTCCAGTGGGCACTCATTAAATATAATATGAACATAAAATGCGTTTAAGGCTTATTAAAGGGAAAGGTTACCGGGAATAAATCAATATGAAATCGCTGCTATGAAAATGAAATAACTAACGAATTAACTTAACTTTAAACTAAAGATTTTTAATTGTTATTAAACAATTCACCTCAAATTTCTAGTAAAGCAGGGAATTTAATCAGGTTCTAAGTCAGAGCATAGACGCGCCTTTTTCGAATGCCCGTGTAATGAATGAAATCATTTAAATTAAATAGACTATAGTCTCATACTATTACCATAATCCCCAGATACGGTTTATAGGAATAATTCTAACTATTAAGCGATCATTGCGAGCATACCACCCTAATAATTGGTCTTATATAGAAAAATCCCTGAAGTAATCATTGTAAACTTTTAAGAGTCGAAAAAAAGTTTTCACTGTAACTGTTATAAACCTTATGAAAAGTTTATTAAAGATTTTAAAGATAAAATTAAAGACGTTTAAACTCTATTTTATTAAAAATGAAAAACACACACTTACCAAAATCAGCTTCACCATGAATAGGCATAAGATATCGTCAAGATTCCATTAAATTCACACCGATGTGATAGAGTTAGGACTATAAGACAAAGCCCAGATGACGAGCGTAGCGACCCGATTTTGTTGAAGGTTCGGCTAGACTATAGTTCCATCATACCCAGAACCAATTTTTCATTGTCGTGATTGATAACGAATAATAATACCAAATTGCAAAGTAAAATCTGAATAGAGACTTCACTGAGTAAATCACGACAACAGCCTGTGATATCCAAAAGGAGACAGATAGATCCGACAAACAACTTCTGACTGCATTTGCCGCTGTGAAAACTTTTAACGAGGATAATTCCCTAAAATTCATACCGAGATTAATTAATTGAATGTATACTATAAATTACCAGACGACCAGAGAGAGTTAAGAAATCAACAAAAATTTTTTGATAAACCAACTGGGCGATCAGCAGCGAGAGATATGGACAATCCAAAACGCAGTTACAGCCAACACTAAGGAAATATGGAACTCCCGCGAAATGACAGGGTGAACTGATTCCCCGAATTCACACGCATTGCATGCTAAATTCCTTCAAATAAGAAACTCATTATGGTGGAGGCTAGCTAATAAAACTTACCAAATAACTCACAAAACTCGCAGCTCTAAAGTACAATTAGCCAAAACTGAATTTCATAAATTTACAATCCATGAAATAAACAATTTTACCTTAATAAAACTCGCCGACATTTCCGCCGATCAACCAATATAAACATCCACCTCGCTGTTGTCACGCTGTAATTGACATTTCATTCATGTCTACCTACCCCGATCATCCGGCACACACCACGCACACTCACCAATATATTACCCGACGTCAGAAGAAGTACATCATTTTAACCTAGCTGAAAGTTATGAATTCACCAAACGACCCAGGAGAAAATCTAAAACCCAATTCTCTGGATGCCGCAGAAGCCCCTCCGACGAGTAAATTTTTGATTATTTTTGTTAACGAGATTCTAATTATACCCGAGCATTAGAAAGAAAAAATTCAGAATCAAAACTGTATAGCTTTCCCCCGCCAAATGAGAGCCCAGGAGAGTCAGTAGGTAAACCCTCTGGATTAAAATCGATGACCTGAATAATTCTGTACATACTAGTAAATCGTGGTCTCCCGCACAAAACAAATTCCAATATGATAAAACCCTTTCACTTCAACGTTAAGTATAATAATCAATTTTTTTTTGTGATAATAAATATATTCACCATCGCTAATCTCACTGATCTTTGGTGTTATAGGTATTCTAGTTGTTAATCTATTGAGTGAAGATTCCGGTTTTAACCACATAAAGAAACAGCCCGATAATCATTTTTGGGGAAGCTATTCGCTAGTAACTATTCTAAGTTTTAGCCACGTGACTTATTAATATTAGGATTCCTTAGGTATTTTTGTTTCATTAATTCATGTTAAAGTTTAATCTCATAAAATATTGACATTATGATCTTTTCAGGTATTTTTTTTGTTTGTTTCAATCGAATCAATGAATTTTTTTTATTTATTGTCACCACATTCGATTCAGGTATTTTAGTTGTCCAATATATATCAAAAACTTGCCGCGGCACAAAAGGGATGGGCGGAAGAGAAGCAATTGGCCCAAGGCCTAAAGACTCAAATAAAGGGGCTGGAGGTAGTGTTGTCCGCCTGTCAAGAAGGGGCAGCGGTGACCTACCCCCTAGTCTTTGCCCCTGCTCAATTGGCCTACCGCGAGGCGAGTACTGCCCCATCGACAATCTTAACGTCAACTCCTACCACGACCACTACTCCAATCACAACAGCAACAAACAGTAGTCGACCTGGACGTAAGGAGCGGGCTAAGCGCCGAGCCGCTCGATTTTCAAATAAGCCTGGACTATCATAGACCATGTATTTAATCGAAGAATAAAGCGGGATGGAGATTGTAGCTTCTATATCTACCTTGTTATATTTATATCATCCTAGTGGTTTGAAACGACATTGTAAAAGGGTTTAAATAAGAAGTACCACCCCATTTTTGTTCCCAAACTAATGTGGTCAAAATAGCTAAATAAACGATAGGGACTTCGACATAAGGGGACCAAACAACTTAAAGCGAGCACAAGTCTGCTAACGACGGCTCGTTGGACCCATGGATCGTTCGGTCAATTATAGCATTAGCAATAGCGCTCACTTTTTGCGGACGATCTACCCGCTCGAACACAGTTCCAACGTTGCTCAGCAACGGGTTCCGAGTGGTAAGCAAAGGAAATATTTGTATGGGGTTGTCTGGGTAACAACCATATAGTCTCAAATATCAAAAAACCAGAAACCCACCATAAGCGTGTTATTAAATTTTCAAAAAATATAAAGATTTCCAAGTTTAGTATGCTCTCTGGAAAATGTCCCGGTTTTCGTTTTATGGCAACGTATGGGAATTCCACGTCATCATTGAGCATTCCTGGCCGGAGTGGCCATCCGGAGACTCCGACCGAGTAAATCGTGTATCCGTTGTCCCATAACGCCTGTCTGCACCTCGCGGCAGTAGTTTGTTTTTAAGCATTTACAGCTCTCAACCCCACCTGAGATACCCGTGATACCCGAATTTCTCAATTTTTCCAAATCTATGACTTTGGTAAATATGGAATATTTGAAACTTTCACAAGTCTTCAATTCCTCATATTGGGGGCTCGCTGGAAACGCTTAAAAACACACTACTTGAATGCAGGATGATAAAAATAAATTTCTTAAATTTCTTAAATTTCATAATTTCATAATTATATAATTTCTAATTTTTTTAATTTTAAAAATATGGTAATTCGAGAAAAATATTTTTGTAAATCTTGTTATAAATATCTTTCAAAAGCTCACAAAGCTATACATGAAAAAACTAAAATCCATCAAAAAATGTTTCACTCTTCACACCTTCACAGTTCTGTAGGGGATTTACAAACTCTAAGTTCTGTTGGGTTGGTGGCGTTTACGACCTTGACCCCATCATATATAACGTTTCGCGCCCGCCAATAGTTACCCGTTGCTAGGCAACGCTGGAACTGCAACCATTGGTCACGGGACCGCCAAAGGTGAGTTCCGATGTCAGAACTGCTAAGGCCCGGCCCCTTGCCAGATTCAGCGGGCTACCGTTAGAAGGCTTCTGCTCGTCTTATCCTTTAAGTCCCTTAACTGCTTCCACATTACTTCGCTCACATATACTAATTATCATCAATACACGAAATATCAAAGACAAAATTTTATTATATTATTACTACATGAGTTCTGATATTGAAACCTGAATTAGTCCTTTATTTGTTTCCGCCTTAATCTTTCGGTCCTACCTGGTCTAGCATAAGGTTGAGAACGTTTGTTGGAATGTTTTGGTGATTACTGATCGCGATAGGCTAACTGTGCTGGATCGAAGACCAGGGGGTATGTTACCGCACTCCCCTCCTGGCACGCTGATAGAGAAACTTCCAAGCCCTTTATTTGAGTCTGTTGAGCTTGGTTGAGCATCTTTTGGTCTTTCCACCTTTGTTGGGCCGCGGTGAGACGTTGATAAACCTCTTTCATCTTTGTTGGTTCTGCCAAAGTAGCTTTTATTCGTTGAAGTTCCCGGCTTTGCTGTAGGAGTTGACGATGTAGGTTCATGTTTTCTCGTCGTAGATCTTTCAGCTCCCGACTGAGGACTTCTATCGACTCCATCTCTGAATCGAAAAATATTTGAGTAATTAGCATTAGCATTATTTATATTTCCACACATTAATTAATTTCTACCGCCACTGACTTAGATATGTTTACAAGTGATATCAATTTTTGACGAATTCTTTACTATCTAATTGCTTAATTAATTGCTTAGGTTACTTCGTCATCGTCGGTTAGAACGTTTACAACTCTCTTCCCTACCCTATTTATGAATTAGAGAATAAGGTCATATTTTCCAAAAGAAAACAATTCAAATTCCTTTCACACTTCTTTACCATAATGAATTTTAATTCTTTTAGCAAAGCAAAACCAAACAGCCAAAGATTAACCATTAACATTTATTATATAATACAAATTTTATCATTTTCCAAGTCCGTCACGACCCTTGGATTGAATGTTTTGGCGAAAGAATTGATGAATGTCCATTGCGGGTGTCGACTGGCGTATACATGGTCTCCCTGTTGCCTTGGTCCAAGTCAACTTCGAAGAATTGGTTGGATTAGTTGCTCAGGCAGAATCAGTTTGGTTGGCGCGGTCATATTTACCAATCTAGGGTCGTCCAGCTCAAACTAAACCCCATAGTCTGAAGCGAATCCGTCGGTACTTGGAATCAGGCCGTTCGCGATGTCGTTGTTCACCCGTGCTAGTCGCCGTCGGGCCAAGTTCGCCTTCCAATGGTATTTCCTTTCTAGATTCTCCATTTGCATCAAAGTGAACTCCGCTCGTTGGCGAGCCTCTCGTGCCGGATTTCTACCCGGTTCCCGCTTGATTGCTACACTGGGTAGCTCGATTTCATCCCAACGATCGTTTGGTTGTCGGGGTCAACTAGACTCTCCATGCGTGGCCAACGTGTATCCTTGATCCCATAAGGCTTGTCGATACTGTGCGCAGATCGAGCCGGTATCTGCAAAGTCGGCCGTGAGTCATCACTCCATCCGCCGTGTGGATCTCTGCGGTCTAAATAGTCCATTTAGTTAATATTAAATTGTAAATCGCATATTAAGAATTTATTTGAAAAATATTGCGTAGTCACGAAAATAAGGGTCATCACCGTCGGTCATTTGGCATTAGAAATAAATCGTAATTACAAAAGGAAGCTTATCATTACATAAAAGGTGTCGTACTTCGTTGTAGTTCGATAGGGTTTCCCCCATGCCTGTATCATGGGACGATAGCCGGTTTCCGCATCTGTTTCCAATCCGTTCCTTTGTATCGCGTCTACCATCAGAATGTAATTGTCGTTGGTTGGACATGATATTATTTGTTAATTATTAAATTTGAGCTCTGTATTTATGTCTGTAGGGTTATCAGTTCATCGCCGCTTGATTGGTCGATTTTCCCCGATTATTCAAGGTGCAATTATTTGTCCTAATTTGGTATGCTACAATCTTTTATTTTTATTTATTAAGCTTTCTGAATTTGTTTCGGTTATTGCCCATTTATTTTTTATCTATTTAGCTATTTCTCTGGTTGACTGGAGAAGACCAGCAGTTTAATTTCTCTGCATGACATTTCTTAATCAGTTTTATGGTGAGTTGGTTAATGTATGTTTTAGTTTCTATTTTATGGCATTATTTGAAGACCAATTTTTCAGTTGATTAGGATTCCTATAAAACATGTTTGGGTGGAATTATGGGATTGACAAATCGTGACGCTTTTCAGTTCATAGTTATTTACTGGAATGAATTTAGTAGCAGTTCCTTTCTGATGACGAAAATTTTTTGTACTCATTACTGTATCTATAATCTCCCTCTCGGTATCAGATCAATTGGATGGCAATCATTCCCCTGTATTAGTGGACTCACAAATTTGGATCTCTCGCTGCTTCTACGCCCTGTTAGTGGCTCATTCTCAATCGATCGGTACTTGAACTTCTATCCAGTTGAGTCCACGTCTTCTACAATGTCCTATCGGATTCCAACGTGGTGCTACAATTCACTATTGATTTGATGATTCCTATGATGTTTCTAGTTTTCCACACTTGTCGTGCACATTTGTGGATTTCGTCCATATTTCTTTACTTTAATCAATAAAATCTCGATGTTGATCCATCCATTATTATTTGTATTCGGTTCTTTGTCCTTCCCTATGAGGGAGGTGGTTCGTGTTGGTTTATTTTATTTATTCGACAATTTCAGAGGGTTTACTCTTTAAATACTCATTGTTGTTATGTCTTATATTTGGTTTACTTGAATTTTAGCTGTCTATTCCTTACGGTATTTCACATTGTTGAGTTATTTTCTCTGCGAGCAAGGGTTATTTCGCTTTCATTACAAATCCTGTAATTCGTATTTAAATTTCATCTCAGTGAATTTGTCAGATGTACTTTATTTATTAGTATTCTATTATTACTATCAAATCTATTTAAGGGTATTATAACATCAATATTAAGTTGATTGGGTTCTGAGTTATTATTTTAGCATTTTACACTAGCATTCTCAACTATAGTCGGGTAATGCTTCCTCGAGAATTTAATCGTTTGGAAATTGATGTGGCGTATTTCTCTCAAAGTTTTGATGATAGTGCAGAAGATTATTTATGACGCTAATCAAATTTAATTAACAAGATTAATATTATGAATTTATTCCAAGGTTAATGACATCGATTGTTATTGAGTGATTTATTTTGGATTCAGTTACTTCGATTACTATTTTGTAATTTATTCAAGCTTTCATTACTTATTCCAACTTTATTACACAAAATTTAGTTACGTCAATCGTTGCATATTTATTTAGGTTTTTGCTACATTGATCGGTATTTAGTAAACTATTTAAATTTTAGTTACTTTACTCGTTATTTAGTAGTTCATTTTAGTTACATTACGTTACTTTTAGTTATAATTCTTTACTTTTCGTCAAATTTTAGTTACCTTCCATTATATTAAGTTACATTTAGTTACATCGATATCGAGTTTCCACCTCCCGAGCCTCTAAAGTTGATCCTAGGGAATTTATGTTCATATTAAATTTTAAGAGTGTCTACTGGACTACTCGGTGTGATTAGTTTAGCCGATTTGTAAATTTGATTTTTGGTCGATTTTTCGGGAGATAGGGGAAAGAGACTCAGCCAAAAGACTAGTTCTCGATCTTCCCAATGCCCCTATAGACGAATATGAATTTACGTTCGAGACCGTCGTTACGCCAGACGGAACTCTCACGGGCACACGCTATAGGTGGAGAGACCGCACTTACACAGAGTGACCAGTTATGTATTATTTTAATATCTTGTATATTGTGTGGCTGTGGGCCAGAAAAATTTCGACAGTTAAGACTCTTTCATTAAATCATATATTTCAGATCAGTTATTCATATGTTTCCTCTTGGGCATACATTCATACACACGACAAAAGGTTTCCTACACATACGCTTAAGTAGGGTTTACATAGAAGGTGCTTGATTATGTATTGTGGAAATTATTGCAGATAGTTGATCCTTGAATTCGTGAATTCTCTAGCGAAAAGTGGTTTGTTCACTAAGTGAAAAGCATTAAAATTCTGTGTAAATGGATTGGTATTCATACCTGTTCTGTGACCCTAACCTTGCGTGTTAAACAAAATTTGACCTTGATGTTACTTGTCTAATCTAATTCTAATTTTTATTATTTTCTCGATTTTATTTGACAATTTATTCATTAGCTTTTGTTGGGTTATTATTATTGAAAGTCGGTTCCCTCTGACTCCTCGTGTCCTTTTTCGATCAAATAAGCAAACCCAACACAGAATAATTTTATTTGCACTTTATCACAATAACAGATCAATCCTTTGGTTCAATATTTGTAATCACAATTTCACTACTTGATTTGCACCTTTTAACCACTGTTTGGCTCGGATTATCTTAGGGTAGGTTGTCCAAAGGAGAACCACCCTGTCTGATAGATAACCTTTACTTGGATTTGGATTTCTCTACTAACCTACTACTGCTCGTTCACGTCGATTCACTCTAGTTAATAATATCTGCTCTCTCGTACCAAGTTAATAATAATTGTCCTTTCTTGTCTGGTTGATAATGTCTCTTTTCTTGTCTGATGAATTCTGGTCCTCTTTTTTTTGTCTGATGAGTTATGGTCCTCTCGTGTTTTTCACTCTTTCTTTTATACTCCTGCTCAGACTGTTTTCCGACGATTGTCAACAATAGGTTCTGCATTATCAAATTATCATTAATAATTACCTTTCAGACCGACATTTGTCAACAACGTTTGACGTTGTTTAGGCTAATTTATCCTACTATATTATTCCGTCTATGCGACGGGTTTTCCTTATCTCTCGGGTTTTCCTCAGCTCTCGGCTTTTCCACATCTCTCGGGTTTTCCATTGACTCGGGCTTCCCATTAGTAATTAATTTTCTTAATTAATTTCCTTTTTTATTTTATATCATTTTCTAGGGACCCCTCACTCAATTTTTATTGTTATTTCCGGACTCGTCTCTCAATTTGGCGTTCAACCATACCAATTTCCCCTCGATCATTATTACTTTCGAATTTTATACATTTTTTAATTAATATTGCACTTTTATCATTTTTTTGTGTTTTATCGATTTTACTGTGCTTTTTCGTGATACCCCAACATATCTCCCCCTTTTAATGAAGATTCGCCGTCGAATCTATTCATTTGACAAGATCCAAATATAAAAATTTGGTTTTTATTCAATATAATAACAATAATAATAATAATAATAATAATAATAATAATAATAATAATAATAATAATAATAATAATAATAATAATAATAATAATAATAGTAATAATAATAATAATAAATTTTAATTAGTTAGCCATAGGCTAAATTTTAAATAAATTTCGATAATAATAATAATAATAATAATAATAATAATAATAATAATAATTTAATTAGCCATAGGCTAATAAATCAAATTTGACATGATAATCGCGCTCTACCTGATAGATAGGAATTGTAATAATAATAATAATAATAATAATAATAATAATAATAATAATAATAATAATAATAATAAAATAATAATAATAATAATAATAATAATAATAATAATAATAATAATAATAATAATAATAATAATAATAATAATTAATAATAATAATAATAATAATAATAATAATAATAATAATAATAATAATAATAATAATAATAATAATAATAATAATAATAATAATAATAATAATATAATAATAATAATAATAATATAATAATAATAATAATAATAATAATAATAATAATAATAATAATAATAATAATAATAATAATAATAATAATAATAATAATAATAATAATAATAATAATAATAATAATAAAATAATAATAATAATAATAATAATAATAATAATAATAATAATAATAATAATAATAAAAAAAAAAAAAAAAAATAATAATAATAATAATAAATAATAATATAATAATAATAATAATAATAATAATAATAATAATAATAATAATATAATAATAATAATAATAATAATAATAATAATAATAATAAAAAAAAAATAATAATAATAATATAATAATAATAATAATAATATAATAATAATAATAATAATAATAATAATAATAATAATAATAATAATAATAATATAATAATAATAATAATAATAATAATAATAATAATAATAATAATAATAATAATAATAATAATAATAATAATAATAATAATAATAATAATAATAATAATAATAATAATAATAATAATAATAATAATAATAATAATAATAATAATAATAATAATAATAATAATAATAATAATAATAATATAATAATAATAATAATAATAATAATAATAATAATAATAATAATAATAATAATAATAATAATAATAATATAATAATAATAATAATAATAATAATAATAATATAATAATAATAATAATAATAATAATAATAATAATAATAATAATAATAATAAATAATAATAATAATAATAATAATAATAATATAATAATAATAATAATAATAATAATAATAATAATAATAATAATAATAATAATAATAATAATAAAATATAATAATAATAATAATAATAATAAGTATAATAATAAAAATAATAATAATAATAATAATAATAATAATAATAATAATAATAATAATAATAATAATAATAATAATAATAATAATAATAATAATAATAATAATAATAATAATAATAATAATAATAATAATAATAATAATAATAATAATAATAATAATAATAATAATAATAATAATAATAATAATAATAATAATAATAATAATAATAATAATAATAATAATAATAATAATAATAATAATAATAATAATAATGTTAAGATCAAAAAGTGGGGGACTACGATCTTAACACAGTTCGTTTTATCTGACTCCAATAAAATTATAATATAAAATTATATTCAAAATATAAACTAATCAAATATAAAAAGGTCGGTCGCAGTCCTATACAAATAAATAAGGCAAAGACAAATTATTTACCTATACAATTTATTTGGCGTTAACAATAAATTTACAATGTATATGTGTGTGGTTTAATAGAATATACAGATAACTGGATCAAATGATCCCTGCCAAATGGCCCGCAAGAAGTCGATGGTCACTATGCAGACGCAACGACTTATCCTATACGACAGAGGGTAAGTAAGATTTGATTTTGGGGCACCCCGAGTATCCGAAAGCGGTCAACTACTTTGGACACTACTTGATTTTAATTTAATTAAATTACTTATAAGCCGGATTAAGGAATCCGCTTTTAAATGTTATTTTCTTTTTAATTAAATAAATGAAACGTACCAAAAATATTCCTCTGGATAAAGTGTATCCAAAATTCACGACTAGGTTTTCCAAACTTTTCTTTTAATTTTCTTTTCAAACTGGTATGATCAGAAGAGATTTGGCAATTTTCGAAATAGGTTGTTTATGAATTTTCAAAAATTGAATTTCTTTTAAAATCAGCTTTTCTTCGGGTACAATATTTTGCAATTTTCTTTTGTCTCCAATTTTCCACTCTGGCCGTGGTTTAAATAGTTCCTTTCGTTCAAATAACACTTGAATCCGTGAAGTAATCTGTTTTCTATCTTGAGTGTTTCTGATTTCAATTAGGCAGATGTTTCCCTGTAATTTTCTCGCACTGATTTCTGAATAATCGATATTTCCTTTTTCTTAAAAACGATCTTCAATTGATTTATACTTAATCTGTTCCACTTTTAGGTTTCTAATCGTATCGGTTAGGTTTTCTCCGTTTTTTCTGTATTCGGCTCAATTAATAATTTTTTTCTGTTATCGGCCTTCGTACTAAAAAATAGTCCTCTATTTATATTAATTAAAAATTAATGAAATTACCAATTTTAGACCCGCGTCATCGGAAATCCAAATTTGGTAATTTTCCGATGACGCATTTCCATTTTTAGCAATTTTCAATTGCTTAATTCTAAATTTAGTAATTGTTTTCTTGACGTCACTAAACGTCATCACAATATATTTATTTTTTTTTCAAAAAAAACGTCACTGTTTAGTGACGTCAGAATGACTCAACTATATTTTTAAGGCTAAGAGCCTGTACTTAACAATAATAATAATAATAATAATAATAATAATAATGATAATGTTAAGATCAAAAAGTGGGGGACTACGATCTTAACACAGTTCGTTTTATCTGACTCCAATAAAATTATAATATAAAATTATATTCAAAATATAAACTAATCAAATATAAAAAGGTCGGTCGCAGTCCTATACAAATAAATAAGGCAAAGACAAATTATTTACCTATACAATTTATTTGGCGTTAACAATAAATTTACAACGTATATGTGTGTAGTTTAATAGAATATACAGGTAACTGGATCAAATGATCCCTGCCAAATGGCCCGCAAGAAGTCGATGGTCACTATGCAGACGCAACGACTTATCCTATACGACAGAGGGTAAGTAAGATTTGATTTTGGGGCACCCCGAGTATCCGAAAGCGGTCAACTACTTTGGACACTACTTGATTTTAATTTAATTAAATTTAATTAGAAGCCGGATTTAAGAATCCGCTTTAAAAATAACTTTCTTTTAATTAAATAAAATAACACGTACACAATCCTGGATAAATCGTATCCCAAACTTAAGAATTATTCTTCCAACTGCCTTGATTCTCCAATTGGTTTGATTTGAATAGGTTTCGCCGAAATATTTGTTTGCTAGGGATAAATAAAAATCTTTGCTTTCGAACTAATTGGCTCGATTTCAATTTGAACTCGTTTCAGTAATGTCTATGTTGATTTTCCCTTTCAATTGATTTCTCTTCAAATACGATAATTTGTAAATAAATATCAATATTGATCTTTGTTTTGGATTGGGTTGGATTTTCTTCTTAATCTGCTTAAAATCAATTTCGATTTTCCTTCTAATTCAATAATTCACAATTTTCTTCCTTTGTCGGTTTTTAATAATTCTGTTCTCGAATTTTAATATTAGGTTAGATTATCTGGTCCACTTTTTCAATTATTTAATTTCGGTTTCCCGCTTCGATTGTTTTTGGATCGGCTCAATTAATAATTTTTTCTGTTATCGGCTATCGGCCCCTGTACTAAAAAATAGTCCTCTATTTATATTAATTAAAAATTAATGAAATTACTAATTTTAGACCCGCGTTATCGGAAATCCAAATTTGGTAATTTTCCGATGACGCATTTCCATTTTTAGCAATTTTCAATTGCTTAATTCTAAATTTAGTAATTGTTTTCTTGACGTCACTAAACGTCATCACAATATATTTATTTTTTTTTCAAAAAAAACGTCACTGTTTAGTGACGTCAGAATGACTCAACTATATTTTTAAGGCTAAGAGCCTGTACTTAACAAATCTTACCCCCTAAAAGATTTTCGTCCTCGAAAAAAGAATATATTTATATTTTCTCCTACTGCGAGCCATTTGCCTTACAAGATATATATATATACAAAAAAAATCAATAATAAATTACAACACCCAAAACATAATAACGCAAATCAAAATCAAATATGTCACAAATAAGATCACAAATATAAATGTCTGTTTCACACTGGTTCTCCTGGCATTGAATTCTCTTAGTTTTCTTCGGGATCTTCGGGCACGCGATATAAATGAGGGTCTGTTGAGTTGTATCGGTTACGCGCTTTATGCTCACGTAACGATTTTGCGAGTCTCTTCGCCATTGTCTCCGGTTCATACGAAAGGGCTAGTGCCTCCTTGTCTAAGGAACTCACTAGTATTACTGATGATACCAAGTATGGGATTCCGTCCACATCAATTTCTTGGTATTTGGGGTTTGAATTTACCGCCATGCGGGTAATTTCTTTCCCATCATATTGGGTTACTCTTGGACGCCAGTGGCTACTTAGCCTTCGGTACCACATAGGATCGTATCCATCTGTGTCTACCGAAATTGGCTTCAGAATCAAGTTTTCTCGATTTATTCTCAACTTCTCGGCCACTTCAGGCTCCGTTTTTACTTTTAGTTGCTTTTGTAACTCAGCGTTTGGGGGTACATATGATACTTCTTCTATGTCGTCATCTGGTTCACTGAATATCTTTTTGGGTATTGTCGGACTTGACTGTGACGGTTTTACTTGTGGTTGACTTTGTTTAACTGGTTCCTTCTTTTTGAATAACTTTTTAACTACGCTTTTCATACCTCCACTTTCTGTCTTTGCTTTCTGTCCCGCTGGAGGGATTGTCACCTTTTTCAAACTTGTAGCTTTTTCAGGATAATTTGGGTTACTCGTGGATGGTCTCATGACCTTTTCTTGCTGATAGGCAGCATTCGTATTTTGTGGGATTCTCTTTTCTGGCTGATCGGCAGCACTTTTAGTTACTTGGGCTATTTGTATTTGGGGTTTTCGCATCTCAGGATTTGCTGGTTTCATCATGACTTCTTCTTCGTCGCAGATTGTAACGTCTGGTGGCGGGGACAATTCGTCTTCTTTTTGCACTTTTGCGTCTTTTGGTATCATAGGTAATTTTCGTTTTATAACAACTCGTTGATCACCTTCTGAATGAGTATCTTGTGGGATTGCTATATGATCCAGCCATTCATTCTGAATGCTCATATATATTTCTCTAATAGTTCGGACCTCATTGTCTACTACTAGATCCTGCCGGCTCTCCGGAGCCTTTTTTAGGAAATATTTTGAAAGGAAAGGCAAGTGATAGTATCCTTGCATCTTAGGTACCCGTCGATCTTCTAAGATTTTGATTGAAGCCAGATCTCGGATGCCCAATAAACGCTGTGCCGGTAGATGGGCTACCGTTAATAACTTTTTTACCATTAATCCAACTACTATCTTTTTGTCGCAAATTTTTCTAATCATGTGACAACATTCTTCATCATCCAAATTACCTCGAACATCTGGTTCTTTTAAATGATATTGGTGGGTTTGATAGTGTCTAACAGGTTCTCTGGGGGTGACTATTGTGTTTAATAGTTGTTGGCCCGAGAAATCTGAGATAGATATCTCCAATAGTACAGGATCCATGCCTACTCGGGATAAGGCATATCCAGCTGCCACGAAAATTGTGGATAGATTTTCTTCTTCTCTGGTTAGACGCTTCCTCAAGAAGGACTCCCCATTATGAATTGTCGCTTCAGTTGTGTTGTAACACCAGGAAGGTTCCAAATCTGTTACTATTCGGTATGGTTTTTGGTAATTTAATATTTCTAAACAAACAATCGAGTTTGGCTCTGTCGTCTTTACTTGCAAATTCTTTTCTCGACCATCTGAGTATGATAATTCGAAGGTGCTATGTTTGTCCAACTCTATAGGGTTTGGCATTCCGCTTAGTAGAATTACCAAAGGTTTATTAATGGCGTGGAGCCAAATATGATTGGTTCTGGGACACTCTTTGAATTCTCTGAAGACATCTGCCAATTTTAGGGTTTTGCTGCTCTTCACTACTGTGATCAGCATTTGCCTCCTTGGGCCTCTTGGGAATTTAAAATCGTTAGGTATGTCCACTCGTCTTGGATAATACCAGTGATTATGAATTAAGGGGTTGGTTTGTGACGTAATGGTAGTCGTCATGAACCGGTAGACGAATTCTTCTTTGTAAGACGTATAGGCTTCGATAGAGCTCACGGTTTTGTCGTAGGTTTGGATTGCGTGCTTCATTGGGATTTTGTGGATTAGGCTTTCTGCTATCTACAATGTAAACTGATTAACTATTTGTATCACATATCGTGATAAGATTGCCAGGAAAAACGACATTCGCGGATGTCATGTTATAATTTTCTTACACTACTTACAAAATGGTGAGACTTTGTCCCCCCTATACTTCAGTTTCATAATGATTTTCCCCATATCTGTTATCATATAACGTTATATGGGTCATATGCACAGCAACTATAAATATCAATAATAACATTATAGTTATTCCCCCCGTTATTGAAATTATTATCCATATCGGGATTTTACCCTTATTCGTAATCGAGCATGTACAATTATCTGTCGAGAGTCTTAATGCTCTTAACTGTTTTACTTTTGGGATTTTTAAATTTATAGTTAAATTTTCTTTGGGGATCGATAATTTTACTTTTGGGATAGGTAAACTCTCCGCTGCCAGCTTCAGACTCGATATATTCAATAAATTTATTCCATTACACCTTGTGGTATTCACCAATCTTGCTCTTGGGTTTTTTATATTATCTTTTCCCTTCTTAGGAGGTGATAATTCTAATACCTCGCGATATATTGCATGCCAGCCACGCTTTAAGTCGAACTCAAAGTATGTGATATTCGCTTCCGTGGTTCGAGCTGGTCTTATTACCCATTTACGGCCTTGGTATTGTTGGTTCAACACCATCCTGGTTATAGATTCTCCGTTTTCTATCACTATCAATACCACTAGTCTGTGGTTCTTGCTCCCAAAGTTATGTGCAAATAAGGCCGTTTGCCCATCCTATGAAATCTTTACCTTTTCCGTAAAGTTTGCTGTTTTGATATACCAAGCGACTTTATAATCAACTTCCCATTGCCTTCTCATATTTTGGATATATGAATGAACTTCTAAACTATACTCCGTTTCTGGTGATAAGTTATCAATTACTCTTTCTCTTTTTCCATCATCTAAATCAAACGTCATTTGGCTTTCCTCTGTTGAGAAGTGAAATTGGTACTTCATTTGGAAGTAATGCTTCAGAAATATTCTAAATGATCTGTCTGTACGCTGGTATCCAACATTCGACATCTGCTTGGCGACAGGTAAGAAATCCTCAAACGCATATGTTAACGCCATTATGCAACTTATTATTGTCGCAAACGTCACTGTTTTAGGTAATTGTCTCGATCTCAATGGATATCTCTCGGATTGTTCTCTCAGAATTCCTTTATCTGGTTTTTTCTCTTTAATTATTATTTTTGGATACTCAATTTTGGCCGTCTGCTTCTCTTTGATTGCTGATTTTGGATACTCGTCTTTTGCAGTGTCCGTTTTTTGTTTTGTTGGCGGAGCACACTTTTTGCATCGATTTACGTGTACCATAATAGGTTCGGCTTTCTTGTTAGCTACCAATTGCAAAACCACATTAGTTTCTGTTGCTTTAAGTACCTGATACGGTCCTTTGAAATTTCTCATCAACTTTGGTGAAAGTCCCTTCTTATTTGAGTGGCTTTCCAACATGACAAAATCCCCAACTTGGAATCCATGATCTTTCGCTTTTCGATCATAATATTCCTTCATTGTTTCTTGATTATATTTTATATTGAGACCGGCCTTTGCCCACGCTTCTTGCATCCTTTCTCTCATTTCAAATAGGTAATTAGTTTCATCTAAATTTTGCGTTGCTTTTGGATAGAAAATCAAATCCACTGGCATTTTACTGTGTCTCATATACATAAGGTAGAAGGGTGTTTCCCCTGTTACCGAATGCACCGAATTCCGATATGCAAACAAACACGATGGTATATGCACATCCCAATCTGTTTGTCCGGAATTTACGTATGACGCCAACATGTTGGCCAAGGTTCCGTTGAACCTTTCCACCAATCCATCTGTCTGGGGGTGGTATGGAGATGTGTTTAACTTCAATATACCGAAATAGTCATTGATACTTTTGAGGAGATTGCTCATGAAGTCCTTTCCCCTATCTGTTAATAGCTTTGAAGGCACTCCATATCTGAATACTATTTGCTCAACAAATATTCTTGCTATGGTATCTGCCTTATGATTTGGAATCGGGAAAGCTTCGGGCCATTTAGTGAGATAATCACAAAAGACCAGTATAAATTTATTTCCCCATGCTGATTCTTTGAACGGACCCAACACGTCCATGGCTGTCATCTCCATCGGGGTGGATGGTACAGGCATTGGTTTTAACGGTACATGTGACTTTTTCCCAGTGTTCCTCCTGGTAACACATATCTTGCATGTTTGGCACCAATGTTTAACATCTTTTTTCATATCTGGCCAAAAATATTTCGCTTTCAATCTAGACAATGTATGTCGTACTGAAAGATGCCCTCCCAAAGCTCCATCATGATATTGTAGCATTAAAGGTTCCCGGTACTTACTTGGTACCAATATCACATTATCTTTGGTTTCCACGTATTTAATGAGACCTTCTTCCAAGATAAACTTCTCTTTATTCTTTTCCCAGTACTTGTGAAATTCATTTGGTACTGCTTTTGTCTCTATGGCTTGTCTGATCATATTTATTTCATCATCACACTTTTGTGCTTCCACTAATTCTGACAAGGTGTTTGCTTCTCTTGTTAACACAAAGATTGTTCCTTCCAATCTACCTTCTTTTAAATCTTCTTTTTCTGGTTCTTGTTCCATTCGTGACAGGGCATCGGCATTACCATTCGCCTTCCCTTTTCGATAAACAATTTCAATATTGTACGGCTGTAGTCTCAGAGCCCATCTTACTAGCTTTGATGCTTCATCTCTGTGTTTCAATAACCATTGTAATGGTCTATGATCAGTATAAAAAATGACTTTTCTGCCCCATAGGTAATGACTAAATTTTTCCACGGCAAAAACTAGAGCTAACGCTTCTAATTCAATAACTGCATAGCTCTTTTCGTGTGGCTTTAATCCTCTACTTGCATATGCAACTGCATATTCATCTCCAATTTCATCTTGTTGTCCCAGTACTGCACCAATTCCTCTAGTACTGGCATCTGTCATCACCATAAATTGTCTCTTGAAATCTGGGAATCTCAAAATGGGTGGTTTTACCAACGCATCTTTTAAATTGTTGAAAGCTTGTTGTTGCTCGTCTCCCCAATCAAATTTTACTCCTTTCTTTTCTAGGACCGTCAAAGGAAATGCAATCGCGGAAAAATTTCTAATGAATTTCCGATAATACCCCGTCAAACCTAAGAATCCTTTGATTTGTTTGACATTCGTTGGCTGGGGAAAGTTTTTCACTTTCTCTGTATTAGCTGGGTCTGGTTTTACACAATCATGAGATATCACATGTCCCACATAGATCACTTCTTGCTCTGCCCATTTACATTTACTGGGTTTCACTTTGAGATTAGCCATTATTAATCTTTTAAAAATGTCCTCTAAATGTTCTAGATGTTTATCTAAGTCTTCCGAAAATATGATAATATCATCAATATACACCATCGCATGATGTGCGTCCATCAACATTATATTCATCGCCCTCTGAAATGTTGGAGGGGCTCCTTTTAATCCGAATGGCATCACTAAGTACTCGAAGTGATCATCGGCTGTAGAAAAGCCTGTCATCGGTATCGAATTTTCACTCATTTTAATTTGGTAAAAACCTTTTTGTGCATCCATCACAGTGAAAAGTCTCGAATTTTTCATTTTATCATATATATAGTCTAACAGTGGCAGCGGGTGATTATCACTTACAGTCTGCTCATTTAATTTACGATAATCATTACATAATCTTACCGACCCGTCTCTTTTAGCTACAACCACAAGCGGAGAAGAATAAGGAGATTTACTTGATCTAATTATATTGTACTTTTGCATTAATTTAATTTGTTTATTTACTGGTTCCTGTAAACTTTGTGGGATTCTATAGGGTCTGATTTTAATAGGTTTAGTTTCAGTTAAATTAATTTCATGCTCTAATATATTTACTTGGCCTAAGTCATATTCATGTTTTGCGAAAACTTGGTCATATTTTCGTAATAATTGATTCACTTTGATATTTTCCCTTCTCGTGAGGGCTTTACTATCACAATTTGGAGCATCATAGTACTCTATATCTGGATCTTTTTCCTCTTCGTGCACTGACATTACTTGTGCAACTTTCTCTTGGGGTCTTTTAGTTTCACAATTTTCCCCACTCGTGTATCTGGATACAATCTCAGCGTTTTGTTATCCATATTCGCGATTCTGATCGGGATTCTTCCTCCCCGTATAGTTGCTAGATTTTGTGCAATAGGAGTATTATACTTACTCGCAAATTCCGCTTTTGGTTCGAAAATGACATCACCTTCCATTTCTTGGTGAGTCGCCACAAAACAAACTGTTTCTGTTCGCGGTGGTATGGTAACCACCCGGTCTAGGAAAACCACATCTATATTATATGATTTCCTCTTCCTTCCGTTAATTTTACCAACTCGCCAGTTGCACAATCAAATACAATGTCTTTCAACTTTTTGAGTATATCCATACCCACAATGCATTCTGCCATGCATTCTCTGGTGACTTTTATGTCATGCCTGAACTTTTGGTCACAAAGTCTCAATTCGCAATCTAATATTCCTATGACATTGATTGCTTGACCGTTAGCTCCTGTCGCTGTTGTCAAAGTGGGGACAATTGCTTGCAATTCAGTTTCATTTAACAAGTTTGCCTCTATCATTGTCAAATCTGATCCTGAGTCAATCAGTGCATGGACTGTATGTCTATTGACTTTCATTTTGATTGTTGGTTTATTCGCCAAATTTCCTGTGGCTACCATACATATCGATGAAATTCCAAAAACGTTTTCTCTGAATTTCTTTGCTTCAAATTCGATTCTTTCTGCTTCTGGCTGACTTTGTTCGTCATAACTTTGTTTTAATTTCTCTAAAGTACTAAACGGATATGCTGGTACTTTTTCCATAGTTTTCATTCCCATTGTGGGCATTGTATCGTATTGTCTTTCACGTCTTGGCCATGGTGAAAATGGAGTCTTTTCCACATCTGTTCTATCATCATAGCGATATAGAATCTCTTGCTCGACTTCCCTCGGTATGATCCTTTTGTTGGCCTCATACGGGGGTCTAAATTTTTTGGTAAAGTTCTGTTTTCTCCTCTTTCCCCGCTGATAAGGGTACTGTATAAATTTTCCGCTTTCAAAATTTTGAAAATTCGGTTTTTTGTTGTCTGGTTTTGATAATTTGTTATCTCGGGCTGTGTTGCCCTCTATGTTACCTCCCTCGTCAGAATTGTCATCGTCTCGATGACTATAATCCTCGTCCCACTCTCTCACTATTTCGTGCTTGATTAAATTTCTCTGCTTCATCATTTTAATTTCCTTGTTATGATGTCTGAATACTGCGAAATCTGCACATAATGGGCACATTCCCAATAATAGCTTCCAAGACCATCCTCCGATCTTGAAGATACTATACGTGGATAATAGTTGTGATGCAATGATTTTTAATATCATAAATATTGCATATATTCCTGAACATCCTGCTACAAAAATGCCAAAACTCGTAAATCTTCCCCAGATTTTCCTTATTACATTTGACGCTGCTTGTCTGTAATGATCTGGTCCGAATAATAAATTATAATCCGGTTTTCCATCATAGTGCTTGTAGATCCTAGTTATTATTTCTGTAACCCCTCGATCACGCACTTGTGGAAAAGCAATAGCTCTTCTGGCTTCCTCTATGTCTTCAGGAGTGTATACACCTCCCTTAGACAATTCATTTAGTGGTCTGAATTCCACTTTTGATGTCAATTGGATAGCTTGAAGTATTTCTACTGGCTTTGATGGTGGTTTCCGATCTGGTAATGTTATCCAGTGATTGTTTATCTTGTAAAGCGGTGACATTGCCGGATTACACGTCGACTTCTGGGGTTCTTCCCCTTCTTTTAATATTCTATGCGTCACAGGTGCCACGAAACGTAGCTTACCTTCGTATAACACTGGGAGTTCCAGAGTGCATTTATCATACTTGGCAATTTCAACTTCAACTATCTTGCATTGATAACTGTAGATGGCCTCACCCATGATCCTGCCGAATGTTCCATGTTCCATCAACATTGGCATTATTAGGTCTGGGTTTGCCACAGAAATTGCTAATCTATTTCGTATTATTTCTCTGTTCAACCGACAATCGTTCAATACTACCTCTTGGTACATCTCTTGCATTTGCCTTTGCAAATCATGATACAAGAAATCAATTTTGTTGTTCCACGTATTTTATAATTTGACATCTGACGTATGCATCTTTTCCGCTGCTGGTATATATTTATGAGATAAATATATACCCTTGTAATTGGTTTCATAGACCGTCGTACTACATTTCATCTTTTGCCCTTTTCTGACCAGACGTATGGCATCATTAGGGTCTTTGGACACTAGCACCAATGGTGTGCTTTTTTCAGAAATATCCTCTCTATTGATTTTCTGCATTTTCTTTTCACCCCATACTCCATCTTGATATTTGTGGCTCGTAAATCTTGTTCCATTTAACTTTGTAAATGCTGTTTTCTTTAGATATCCCAATTCGCAAAATTCTTTCATGGTTGAGTACACGAGTGTAGCAGCTCCCGTTCTACAATATCCCAACCTTACATTGCATTCCGGATGGGTCATCATTTTTCCTGATGCCACCTCAAATGTTCCTTCATACTCTCGTAATTCTATGGAATAATCTTCGACGTCTACTATACTGTTTATCACATCTCTGCCTCTTGTTTTGGTTCTGCCCAAAACATGATCCATCTGCATCTATGGACCTCCCCTGGTGATAGTTATCCCAAGTTTCTTTCCGACTTCCGCTGAAATCGTTACTTCATTGTCTATTTTGAGAGTACTGGTACGAAATGCATTTATACAGTCATCCACCTGTATTGGTACTGATCTGGGTATCAATTTGGCTTCTAAAAATACCGAATAACTGTGTCTGCACACAATAATATTCAAATGTGTTTCTGCAATCTGCACTCTTTCACTTTGTTCGGTAAAAATCTGTTTCTTGGATAGACATGGTATCGACATCCTCCCCTTGGTTACTTGCTGGATATGCTTCCCTACAATCCACTGTTATCTACACGAATAAATTTTCCTACATGACGGATTACTGCAGTCGATGCCGTCATTGAGTTCACTTGTCGATTAATATTCCCATCATTACCACATCATCATCATCTATTCGTGAAGCTTCCATTATTTGTGGATTTGTCCTTGATTTCGCCATTAATTTGAAATGTCTATTTAACACATAGTTGTTTTGCCGTTCCTTTGATCGCCAAAACCGATTTTTGCCATCCATTCTTCGAAATTGTCTGATATAACTTAGTTCATTCTATCTAGTTCTGGATTTATACGTGATGATCTTTGTATTACTTTAAATACATCTTGAACATCATTGCAGGTCATTATCATTTGCCTCTTGTCAGGCCTTCTTCCGATAAATCGTTTCGCCATATCTAGTATAATCTGCTCCTCATGGCTTCGGGTATATTTCTTACATAGCTTCTCTGATTTCTACTGTTAACGTTTTCACATTTACGCCTTGGATCTTGGGATTTGCCAGTCTTGTTTTAAAAGCCTCATGACTGCTGTAATCTTCTCCACATCATTGATTTAAATGTTGGATGATTTTCACTATCTCATCAATTGTTTTGCTACCCGGCCAACGCTTGAGACGAGTTAGATTCTTGTATTGTCTTCTGATTTAATTGTTCGATATTGGGCGGTGTTTCATTTTGACTTTCTTTGTTAACCCCTCCATCTTTTTAACTTTTTAATCTCTGATTGGATATATTCCTGGTCTGAGCTGGTTGGTCTGGTCTCGGTGACGTGCTGCACCCACATTTGGTTTCTCTGGATCGAGCTGGATATGTATTCTCTCTCCTCTATTATCTGATGTGCCGAATTACTCTCTCCGGTATGCAGTCTTCTCTATTTTCTTCCCTCTGTGGTTGATCATACGTTTTCAAGAAAATCTCTCAATTTCTCATCCAACAAATCCAACGGATATGGAGGTAGTGGTGCAAATTCAACCCGTTTGGCAATTCCACCTGTACTGGTTCACTTTCCATTCTTGGCAGTGTCTGGCATCCCAGTATGACATGGCTCCTTGGAAGTTCAATTGGTACTATTAACACTTGGGTTTCTTCTCTTGGAAACATCCCACAGTTCTACCAGGATTCGTCATTTCGTCCACCTGACATCCGTGTATCACTATTAGAATATAATCCTTGCAGTATTCTCCTAAAGTCTCTCCCTGAGTTTTCTCACCTTGTGAAAAAGGAACACTTGTTGCTTTCAATTTCCCTCCCCAGGGTATTCTGATTTCTAACCACAATGGACTTGTCTGCGGTTTCATGGGCGAATAGCTGTCCATTTGATACATAACAAACTTTGCTTGTGCCTGAAATGGTGAAGTCACTTTTAATAAAGGAAGCACCAATGGCATTTATCTCTCAAAGTATTTATCTGGATGCGTAATTCTAACATCCATCCCATTATTCTTTAATGGCTTCCCATCTCTAGGGGTTGCAATTTAGCTCGAATCCCAACCTTTGCGGAATTGCTTAGCCGATTTAATCTGTTCAATTTCCATTTCAGTTATCATAAAACATTATCTGTGGTCTATCACTTCTTTTTCTGTCGGGTAAACCAACATCTACCTATTATTGTAGTTATGGCAATATCCAAATCAAATTAGCGTGTCTGCCCTCTAGCATTTCAGGCTTCCATATTTATTACACACATAATACAACCGTGGCCTCGCTTCTTTTAGTAGTTTCACGAGTTCTCCCCACAGTTTCCTTGGGTTATTTTCACAACTATGCAGCATTTTGTCCAGGTAATTACTGTAAACACTACTGCCTCACTTTTTCATTGCATATCTCGGGCTTGCTCCGATTTTTCTCATTAGGTTTATTTATCAGATATAATATCTTCATCCCTCTCTAGGGTGGCATTATTCCGAGAATTTTATCAATTTTCAGCTTCCTCAATTTCCTCTTTATCATTCTTTTAATTTCTCTACTACTCGCTCCCATTGATCGCAGATATCTTACTAATGCTGCACATTTTTCTATAGTTTCCTTCTCTGGGAGATTCCCAATTCTCGTCTACCGACTGGTATTTCAGTTTTTCCATAACATCTCTTTGTGGATGACGTGGCTACTGCTTACTGGTCCGCTGACCATATTTACATCGGTTTTTCTCGTTGGCAAAACCGCTAAAAACCTCATTGCAGGCTTCTGGCTCATGACCATAGCCCAATCGATTTTATCTGCGTGAAATCGCAAACAATTTTCGCTTCTGGTTCATTGTCCTAGCCAATCGATTTTTCCTGGTGAAAACCGCTAAACCATTTATTCTGGTTCTGGCTCATTGCCATAGCCAATCGATTTTCTTGGTGAAACCGCTAAACCAATACTTGCTGGTTACGAACCACTGGTTCTAACCTTGAAATCATTTTCCGAATCCACGGGCATTAAACTCATGTCCGTTCCTGATGCTTTTCTGGCTCGAAAGCATATATAACCTCGATTATCATTTTTCAATATTTTCATTTTCCATTTTTGTTCGGGTTAAGGGGGCCGGAGGACTAACCTGTTCCTTTCCTCCTGGATTTCTAATTCGAGTTGTTGTAGAACGTTAATCTCTGTTCCGATTCACTGCAAACGTAGTTGTTTTTGGCCGATTATTATCTTATATATTATGTATTGACATTACCATCTGATTCTGTGGGCAAGAGCGCATCAGTATGACCAAATTTTACCAACATTTTATGACACTTTACTTTACCTGTCGAATTTACCTATCTCTCTGTACATTATTATTTCGATAATTATTATTATATTATACTTTGAAACCTCGATTTGAATTTCTAATTATTATATTATTATAATTATTACCTGAGAATTTCACCCGAATCTTTGTTTTGCAAACTGACGCTACTGTTCCCTTTCGTTTACATTTTCACAGCTCAAGTCCGAACATTGCAATCAATAGCGAGATGATTTTTCTCCCACATCTGGTAAAAATTATCCCTGGTGAATTACTCCTCTTTACTAGTACATCTTTAGATAGTGTCCTCTTTATGACAATTAAAACACTCGATATCAGATTTATTCGCGCTAACTGCAAAATATTTTACTTTCTACTATACTACTTTCAATTAAAACCAGCTTTTCTCGTTAACTCCTCAAAATTATCGCCTATATGCAAACTCAATGCATTTCTCATTGCCGATGATAAACCTGCCCAAAACTGGTCTTTAACTAATGCAAGGGTTAGCCTCATTCACGGGTCATCTCCAAGCTCTTTCAGCCAGCATCTATTGGTACGCAAATTCCCCAACATGCTCACCCGATTCTTTCTATATTCATAAAATTTCTGTCGTAATATTCTCGTGGCATCCCCCGGTTAAAATTCTGTTCGTTAATGCTACTCTAAGCTCATTCCACCGCTACTGGGTGTTGCTAAAAAGACATTCATTATATTTTTCACGCGCCATTACCTTTGATACAAGGCAATCTTAAAATCATAACCGGTCAGGAAGACCTAATGCTCTCGCCATTTGAAATATTTCGGACATAAACTCAGGGAATTCACCTGGATTTCCATATATAGGGTTTCTGGTATAGTTGAGGTATCTCAAAAAATCCGCGTGGTTGGTGCTCTGGTATTATTAACATTCGTAAAATTTACCATTGGGTATGTTATTATTAATATTCGTAAATTATTATTTAATAGATTCTGTGCATCTGCCATTATTTGCTATTTCTAATACCCTCTCTGAAATTTGCAAATCTACGATTTCGTAGCTCAAAATGATTTAAAAAAAAAGCATTCAATATCTGTCTTATTATTTCAAAACCGCCTTTATCCCGATTTTATCACGTCGGGCCTCACCAAAATGTTAAGGATCAAAAGTGGGGGACACGATCTTAACACAGTTCGTTTTATCTGACTCCAAAAAATTATAATATAAAATTATATTCAAATATAAAACTATCAAATATAAAAGGTCGGTCGCAGTCCTATACAAATTAATAGGCAAAGAAAATTAACCTATACAATTTATGGCGTTAACAATAAATTTACAACGTTATATGTGTAAGTTTAATAAATATACGGTTAACTGGAAATTATACAGATAACTGGATCAAATGATCCCTGCCAAATTTGGCCGCAAAGAAGTCGCATGGTCACTATGCGACGCAACGACTTATCCTATACGACAGAGGGTAAGTTAAGATTTTGGATTTTGGGGCACCCCGAGTATACCCGAAAGCGGTCAACTACTTGGACACTAACTTTGATTTTAATTTAATTTAATTTTAATTAGAAGCCGGAATTTAAGAAATCGCCTTTAAAAAATAACTTTCTTTTAAATTAAATAAATAACAGTACCACAATCCTGGATAATCGTATCCCAAACTTAAGAATTATTCTTCCAACTGCCTTGATTCTCCAATTGGTTTGATTTGAATAGGTTTCGCCGAAATATTTGTTTGCTAGGGATCAATAATAATCTTTGCTTTCGAACTAATTGGCTCGATTTTCAATTTGAACTCGTTTCACAGTAAGTCTATGTTATTTTCCCTTTTCAATTTGATTTCTCTTCAAATACGATAATTTGTAAATAAATTCAATATTGATCTTTGTTTTGATTGGCGTTGATTTTCTTCTTAATCTGCTAAAAATCAATTCGATTCCTTCTAATCAAGTAATTCACCAATTTTCTTCTTTGTCTTTTTAATAATTCTGTTCTCGATAATATTAGGTTAGATTATCTGGTCCACTTTCAATTATTTAATTTTCGGTTCCGCTCGATTGTTTGATCGGCTCATTAATAATTTTTTCTGTTATCGGCGATCGCCCCTGCTACTAAAAATATCTCATATTTATATTATTTAAAAATTAATGAAATTACTAATTTAGACCCGCGTCATCGGAAATCCAAATTTGGAATTTTCCGATGACGCATTTCCATTTTTTAGCAATTTTTCAATTGCTTTAATTCTTAAAATTTAGTTTAATTTTTCTGAGTCACTAAACGTCATCACAAGTATATTTATTTTTTTTGTAAAACGTTCACTTGTTTTGTGAGTCAGATGACTCAACTATATTTTAAGGCTAAGAGCTGTACTTAACAAAATAATAAATAATAATAATAATAATAATAATAATAATAATAATAATAATAAAATAATAATAATAATAAATAATTAATAATTAATTAATATATAATAATAATAATAATAATAATAATAATAATTAATAATAATAATATAATAATGATTAAATAATAATAATAATAATAATAATAATAATAATAATAATTATAATATAAAATAATAATAATAATAAAATAATAATAATAATTAATAATAATAATAATAATAATAAAAATAATGATTAATAATAATAATAATAATAATAATAATAATAATTAATAATAATAATAATAATAAAATAATAATAATAATAATAATAATAATAATGTTAAGATCAAAAAGTGGGAGATACGATTAACACAGTCGTTTTATCTGACTTCCAATAAATATAATATAAATTTACAAAAATATAAACTAATCAAATATAAAAAGGTCGGTCGCAGTCCTATAAAATAAATAAGGGCCAAAGACAAATTATTTACCTATACCCAATTTTTTGCGTTCAACAATAAAATTTACAATTATATGTGTGTGGTTTAATAAATATCAGATTACTGGATCAAATGATCCTGCCAAATGGCCCGCAAGAAGGTCGATGGTCACCTTATGCAACGCAAACGATTATCCTATACGACAGAGGGTAAGTAAGATTTGATTTTGGGCACCCCGAGATCCGAAAGCGGTCAGACTACTTTGGACACTACTTGCATTTTAATTTAATTAAATTACTTATAAGCCGGATTAAGGAATCCCTTTTAAATGTTATTTTCTTTTTAATAAATAAATGAAACGTACCCAAAAATTCCTCTGATAAAGTGTATCCAAAATTCACGATAGGTTTTCCAAACCTTTCTTTTATTTTCTTTTTCAAATGGATATGATCAGAAGAGATTTGGCAATTTTCGAATAGTTGTTTATGATTCTTCAAAAAATTGAATTCTTTTAAAAATAGCTTTTTCTTCGGTACAATTATTTTTGCAATTTCTTTTGTCTCCAATTTTCCACTCTGCCGTGGTTTAAATAGTTCCTTTCGTTCAAATAACCTTGAATCCGCTGAAGAATCTGTTTTCTACTCTTGAGTGTTTCTATTCAATTAGGCAGATGTTTCCCTGTAATTTTCTCGACTGATTTCTGAATAATCGATATTTCCTTTTCTTAAATACGATCTTCATGATTTAACTTAATCTGTTCCACTTTTAGGTTTCTAATCGTATCGGTTAGGTTTTTCTCCGTTTTTTCTGTATTCGGCTCATTAAATTTTTTCTGTTATCGCCTTCGTACTAAAAATTCTCTATATATAATAAAAATTTAATGAACATTACCAATTTTAGACCGCGTTCGGGAAATCCAAATTGGTAATTTTCCGATGACGGCTTTCCATTTTTAGCAATTTCATGCTTATTCTTAAATTTAGTAATGTTTCTTGGACGTCACTAAAACGTCATCACAATATAATTTATTTTTTTTCAAAAAAAACGTCACTGTTTATTTGACGTAGAATGACTCAAACTATATTTTAAGGCTAAGAGCCTGTACTTAACAAATCTTACCCCCTAAAGATTTTCGTCCTTTCGAAAAAAGGGAATATATTCATATTTCACGTACTGCGAGCCATTTGCCTTACAAGATATATATATTATACCAAAAAAAAAATCAATAAATTACACACCCACATAATACAAAATTAATAATCAGGAAACGCAAATCAAAATCAAATATGTCACCAATAGATCACAAGATATAAATGTCTGTTTCGCACCTGGTTCTCCTGGCATTGAATTCTCTTAGTTTCTTCGGGATCTTCGGCACGCGATATAAATGAGGTTGTTAGAGTTGTATCGGTTACGCGCTTTATGCTCACGTAACGAGTTTTGCGAGTCTCTTCGCATTGTCTCCGGTTTCATACGAAAGGCTAGTGCCTCCTTGTCTAGGAACTCCACTAGTATTACTGATGTACCAAGTATGAGATTCCGTCCACTCAATTTCATTGGTATTTGCGGTTGATTTACCGCCATGCGGGTAAATTTCTTTCCCATCATATTGGGTTACTCTTGGACGCCAGTGGCTACTTGGCCTTCGGTACACATAGGATCGTATCCATCCGTGTCTACGAAAATGGCTCAGAATCAAGTTTCTCTCGATTATTCTCAATTCTCGGCCACTTCAGGCTCCGTTTTCTTTAGTTGCTTTTGTAACTCAGCGTTTGGGGTACCATATGATTACTTCTTTCTATATCGTCATCTGCGTTCATTGAATATCTTTGGGGGGTTATTTTTTGGTCCAAGGGAAACCCTTGGGAACTGTGACGGTATACTTTGTGGTTGACTTGTTTTACTCGTTCCTCTTTTTGGAATAACCTTTTAACTTACGCTTTTCATACCTTTCCACTTCTGTCTTTGCTTTCTGTCCCGCTGGAGGAATTGCCACCTTTTTCAAAACTTGTGGCTTTTTCTGGAAATTTGGTACTCTGTGGATGGTCTCATTGACCTTTTCTTGCTGATTAGGCAGCATTCGCATTTTGTGGGAATTCTCTTTCTGGCTGATCGCAGACTTTTTGTTTACTTATTCTCTCTTCTTT